>JANRMT010062854.1:108299514-108325581 GCA_026402145.1 Polypterus bichir lapradei | reverse complement strand
CTATCTATCTATCTATCTATCTATCTATCTATCTATCTATCTATCTAATCAAAATCTCTAT
Source organism: Polypterus bichir lapradei (assembly GCA_026402145.1). Lineage (NCBI taxonomy): Eukaryota > Metazoa > Chordata > Cladistia > Polypteriformes > Polypteridae > Polypterus > Polypterus bichir. The sequence goes on along the minus strand of JANRMT010062854.1, from coordinate 108,325,520 downwards.
TGATGATGTTTAACGAAGTATTCTTAATAATATTTATATCACAGTAAAGAAGACTTACAAAAATATTAGCAATGACAACATTTTATTTGGCATGTGAACAGAATGATGCAAAACCCTGTGAAAATGTTTATAAAAGAATGAATTCAGTAGACTTAGTGTTTTCATGTTGCGTTCCCTAAAATGTCTGAAATGCTTCCATAATGTTTGATTAAACTCTATTTTGTTTTAATAATGTTTTATTTCTCTTTTAACTGTGTGCCCTTTGAAGAACTGAACTGAATTTTCTGGCTGAGCTTAACGTTTCTTGCAGTATGGTTCCTTAGACTGTTGATGACAGTAGGAATCCTTTATATTGTACATTCATTCTTTTGCCAATCTATTTGTGGAACTCATTTGATCTAGTTTTGGGGTTGTGGTGAGACAGAACCTACTGTAATAACAGGAACAGCAAGGAAGCAACAAACTCACACACTTGCACACTTACTCCTACTTGGCCAATTTAGAAGTGCTAAGTAGTAATATCAGATAGTACTGTGCTAGTTAACCTGCAGGCACATGTTTAGGCTGTAGCAAGACTCAGGATGAACACAAACACTGTACTCAAATCCAGTCTATTGGAGTAATGAGGCAGCAATACATTACACTTCACTGATATGCTACTGTCCATCAATCGCCAGTTTGAAGAAGGTATTTTCTGCAACAAGAAGTGTTAGAGCAAGTTGAGAAAATCAATATGATTAAGAGCATAAATGTTAGAGTAAATAAGGGTAAATTTGGTATCAAAGTGAATTGACGGAAAATTGAGACAAATTTGGTGTAAGATTTTTCCATTCTTTTTACAGGGAAAAACCTGGGGGTTGGTGGCAGAATTGGCACTCCAGTCTGCATAAAAAACCTAACACTGTTCCACTCCATCTGAGCAAGTGTAGTGCTGAAGTGTCACCCATTACATGGCTGCACTCGGGTCCTAATCTGGGATCCTGAGTTAGTTTATCATGTGGTGGGTGCGGTAATGCGCTATATCAGCGTATGCTCCTAACCCCTCTCTCTCTCTTTACACAAATAAATGCTCTTAATCACATAAAACCATGACTTGAAGTGGGCCCATATGTACCAGCAGAGAGTGCTGGCATTGTTTGTTAGCATATCGACACGCATAATGCTTCACAACCACCAACGCTCTCCTGTTATCAACTCCAATGCAAGTATACATTCACACCCTAAACTCCCAAGAGGGAAACTCTTTCCCCACTCCGCTCTCTTGACTAAATGTAAATATATTTAGACATTTGAAACTTCAAGAGGGATTGCACAACAACAAGTCTTCTACAATATGATTGCCTGCTAATAAACAAATATAAGCATTCAGTCATGTAGTTTCATTTTTAATAAATCTTTTTAAATGTTATGAAAATAAAATTAACTGGTGTGTTATTGATGTGAACTACGAGAAAGCTGACATTTCAATAGACATTCCATTTAGATTCTTAAAAGAAGCTAAGGCCCACTCTTTCTCATCTTTTCCCATATACTGTACTATAAATTGTTTGTATAAAGAAAATGTAATATAATTTGTATTTTTAAATGGCTTCAGAAAGGTGCCTATAAACCAATAACATTCTTAACCAAATCACTTCTTTCTGAACAAAGTAATATGCAGTTACAAACTATTGTAACACTAGCAACAGTACCTGTCAAAGACAAGCAATAGAATAATTAAAAAATATTTGCTATTGCCCTACATGTACTTTCACCATCTTTCCTCTGTATCTCTTCACCGGCACTTCTTCTCTTGAGTGCATGCTCCTGTCAGTATTTTTGAGGTGCCTTTCTCTCCCTCTGTTTATACTTTAAAGGCAACTCACTCAGCGCACGCCTTTGCCCATCCTCGTCCATCTCACACTCGCACTTCCTTTTTCATCACTTCACAATAGCTAAACTGACCAATCACACAAAAGCCAAACTGAGGGACTATACACTGTTTTATTACAGTATATAGTAATTGGATATGCAAAATAAATTCCTTTGCAACTGAAGAAAGAAGAAAATCATTTACTGTAGGATTTCATCAATTATGTTACTTTCAAAGAATAGCTTCTTCAAAAACTCTTTACAAAAAATGACAGTGAATATTATATGTGAGGTGCTATCAGCTTTAAATGAATGTGGTTTAAGAGAAAGAGACAAGTAGTCAGCGCAACCTTCTGAAGCATGGTCATCTACTAATTAAAAGCATATCCACACTTATTTATACTTGACCAATTACCTATTTAAAAATGCATTTATTTGTGGATAAATTGGAAGTGACTGAGAAAACTCAAGAGGACACAGTAAGAATGCGAAAATCTGTCCAAGAAAGTGACCCAGGAGCTAACCACTGGAGTGCAATGTCAATTTAGCTGCACAACTCAGTTGTGGAATCTCTTCAGGTACTTACAGTATTGGTTAAAGTTTTTGGATTTTAGCTTAGATAACATGAGATATATCGAGTTAAGATATTAAGCCAATCTTCTAATTATAACTGGGGCAAATGTTCACCCATACATCCATTTTTGATCCCACTTTACAGGGTCTTGTGGTACTGGGATATTACAGTAAAGGGTTTTTAAGCAGAAACCAACTCTGTATGTGACTCAAGTACACCACAGGGCACACTTACACAGACATCTACACCTACTCACACAACATATTGTAGAGATTTCAGTTGACCTAATGTTCGTGTTTTTTGGTTGTGGATGGAAACGAGATAAAAAAGCTTAAAAACCCCATGATCAGAGAGGAAATATGGAAAATACACACTTCAGTGATTTTTTAACCTTTTGATCTACTTGTTTCTTAGTGAAAATATTGAGAAAAGGAAAAAGGAACAGAGCTGCAACTGTAAAAAAATATAATTAAACTTTCTTTTGATTGGTTCATTTTTCATAAAGACAATAATTTACAGCATGCCATACATCATATTCATTTTAAATGTTCACAGAATATTTTGTGGTTATTAGTCTCCCCAAAACCAGCTTTCATGATTTATTAATTATTTTTCTCTCTTAAAGAAATTCTCTTGCTATATACCTCTCACAGTAAATAGACACTTTGTCAGTGGAGAACAGACTTATAAAAATAAGGGTTGTCATGACTTCATTAACAAGCTTTAGGAAAAAAAGCTCAGTGCATCTCTTTTGATGTACTAATCTCCCATCGGCCCAATGACTTTTTTGATCAGATATTTCTTCTCTTCTTAAAGAAGGGAGACATTCTGTATCTATCTATATGTTTTTTTGCAAGACTGGATATCACATGTTTTGAGAGTATAATGCTTCACTTGAGATTTTATTCTTTGACCAAATCTGCACCTAATTATTTGAATATTGTTTCTTGATGACAGACAGTCTTAAAGACCAAGTTTATCTCCACTAACATCAGTAAAGCTCTTGATATGGCTCATATTTAAAATCTCATAAAGAGTGTACAGATTTAATTCACTTAGGTTGGTGATCCTGAAAAGCACAAAAATACAGAATACATACTCTTTATAAGTTTACAAAGAAAATCTAGTAAAAGACTAAGGTGTAGGGCATAAGACTTCAAAATAAATGGTGGGGTGCTCTCTGTTGGGAGACAATCTCTTCTCAATTTTCACTTTTTATCCACTTTTTTCACAATTTTTCTCTCTTGCCTCTATTTTTAGTCATGTTGTAAACTTCTATACTGCTCCATTGCACAGAATGTACGAATAAAGCTCTAGGCCTAAATTAATACAATAATAAATGGAATTAACCTCTTCAAAAGTTTCCAAATCAGAACTCAAGATAAATGAATACATAATTGTACATTTAATCACAGAGTGTTTCTATATGTTACAGTACCATAAAGTCTTTAACATTATGAGATATATTAAACTAACTTACTATAGCTAGTCAAAGATGGGGAAGGGACCTATTTAGGGCTGAAAACTCTACACAGCGTGGACCAGAAACTTATGGGACGAGCCATCAGGGCCACTAGTGAAGTCAGAAATGCTGAAGATTTCACAGAAATGTCTTAAGGAGAGTCCTTCCTCAGTCCAAAAAGGCATTGACTGAATTTTGTAGGAGGCACATGCTACCTGAAAAATTGTTCTTTTGTTTTGCAGCCTTGCTAATTACCTAATCTCTCTCTACACACACGTACACACCTCAAATAAGGCAACTAAACACCTACAGCATTAGAGAAGAATGACACACATAACTTTCATTATAGATTATATTAACTTTTCCAAGTGAAGAGCTGTTAAAGTAGAGAAATAGAGGAAAGCAGCACATCATCTCCCTTGAGAAAAGCAAAATACTATTTATCTATCTATTTGGCTAGTTTCTTGTATACGTCTAGGGTTTTGGCTTTACAGTTTTATCCAGATGACTTGCTTAGACAAAAAGTCCAAAGCCTGAATGGCATTCAGATATTAAGCTGTTGTGACAGACAACAACCACAGAGGAAAGGTGGCTGTTTTCTTGTTATCTTATTCGAATGTCTTTACAAACATTAGCCCAAGATAGAGTTGCAAGAAATGCCCATTTTTTTGTGTAGTTTCAATCAGTAACTAGAACATCCTTGTGTATTTTAGGTAAAAAAACAAGTTTGGTACTTGACTTTCAGATTGTATATTTGAAAAGGACATTAATTTAAAGTTTTAAAAACATTTCTTAAATCATTCTCATATAGGTTTTTAGAATCATTATTATCATGTAGCACTGAACACTAGGTACTGTAATATTCTTTCTTGGGAAAGATACATTCTTCAAAGTATGCACATGTAAATATAGTAAAATGGTGTGTATTCTTCACCACACCTATTTAAAACATGGTATACTGAGTTCTAAATATTTGATACTGATGCACTATGTTACTTTTTTAAATAGTGGCATCGCTATGTTTCCAGTCCTATAATCCAAGTCGAAAATTAATTATTGTCTTTCCTTATACATTTTTTTGTCTTCTCCAATGACTTTTTAATCTTAAAATATAGGTCAATGTCATTCTCACATATGATTATGTATTGGACTAAGTTCACTCAGAAAATGGGAGGAAGTTTAACCTAATGGATTTTAAAATAATTAAAGCAGTATACAGGCCTCCTTTACATTTTAATTCCTTTTTTACACTGTCTTCCAGTTAAGCTTGGGGTTGTCTTCAAACTCCCACCCCCCACCCCCCTTACATATACACTTTAAATGACCAAGGCCCTGTCTATCTATTTTAATTTAGAAACTGCTTAGAAACCAGAGTGTGAATTAGGATCTCACAATGCTAGCCTACTAAAGATTCCAAGGATTAATAATACCCTGACTAGAGCTGGTGATTAGCTGTTCATATTATATCTCTGTTTGTTAGTCATTTGTATAAAAATATATGTAATAAAATAATTGTGAACCATTTCTAACCCTTCCCTATTTTGTTTCTCTTCTCGGAGTTCTGCCATGTCACTTTTTGATACTGTACTACTTCCTAGAAGTTTTCCTTCCCAAGGGAAAGACATCTGTGATAGTGGGAGTATTGGAATCTACATATGGAAACATTCTATAAACGTATTAGAAGCCCCAGCACACACTTTACTATAGAGTGCCCGTGGGAGGGTGGGTGGGCAGTTGGCCAGAGCTCCATGACCATGGACCTCCTTTTCCTCTCATCTGTTGTCAACTGACCATAGCTCAATATTAATGTTAATTGCCAGATATTGTTAGGTTCCATTCATACTGATCATTGTGGAGCTGCTTTGGTTTACTGTGTGTTTAAACAAATCTGTGTCATTATGTTCATGCATTATGTAATCAGTAATTTGTAAAGTGGTAATTACACTTTACCTGTGAACTTCTTACTGCACTCTGAGCTTCCACTCACTGAAGAGCTCTAAACAAAAATAAACTGAATTAAATTGAATTTCGGTTTGCTTAACTTTCAGAATTTTTGACATGGAAATGCCAAAACATGAATTTAAGTGATTCATTACGACTATAATCAGAAAGAAACCACAATTTACTATGATATCACATATGGAAGCTTTAGAAACAAGTGATAACATCAGCTTACATTTCTCTTGAATTTTTTGTATTGCTGCCAGATTTTCTCATTCTTTTTGACAGCTTGTAAAAAGGCCAACTGAATGTGATTTTTTAACCTTTTAATAGATTTTATTTCTTTAGAAATATTTGGAATACGGTGAAAGGTGGTGAAACAATAGACTGTAATGCAGTGCCTCAAGTGCATAAAAGGAATTCAGGATCTGTTTGTGAACAGTTGGCTTAGTCTCTCTTTTCAAATATGTGGCCGCAGCTAGCTATCTGATTGAGAAAAATATGCCTTATTGCTATTCGCGTACTGTGAAAGGCTGAATTCCTTACTGTAAGTACAGTTTATCATATTTGCTGTAGTGCATGTCAAATCAAAGTAATAAATACAATGAGCTCAAAGTTTAACAGCAACAGAAAAATATACCGTAAAATAAACAGCTAACCTGAGCGTGATTTTTGAGTTGATATTATTTTATTCATTACAATTACTACAAATAGACATGAAAGTAACTAACTGTTTTAAATTGACATGTCAAATCATTTATTTGGTGAATTGTAAAAAGTGACAGTAATTTTTTTTCAGAAGAAAACAACCAATAACATAGAAATGATGTAACATCAAGTAACTTATGCTTCACTTAAGATTCATTTCCAAGGACTGTGCCAGTTTTCTTGCAAATAAAAACTTAACAGGCGCTTCCGTTTTTCAGCTTTACAGGATGTAAATATTTTTTTGGCCATGAAAGAAACCTTTCACATCTGAAGAGCTGAAGTATAATTACTGAATTACTGTTGGAGTTGAACACATGAATGTTTAAATCTCAGAAAGTTAAGCAAGACTTTAATTATTAATAAAACTATTAATATACAGTAAATAATAGTAATAAAGATAAAACATTTGTTTCTTTAATTTAGGAGGAAGTACAACTGTTTTACACTTCTTTAGAGACAATTCTGTAATATACAGTACTTTACAACTCTTTCTGTGAATCTGAACAATATTCTTCAAACTTTAAGTGTAAAGCTCATTTTTTAACCTCTGTATTTTGGTGTACTCAACTCTGACACACCACAAAAAGTACCCTATCAAAATTGAAGCTCACTAACTTATATTTCTAACCATAAATAAAATTTGCATAAACAGTACATCCTTTAGATTCTTAATTTGTAATAATCTGAACATAAGTGATGCTTCCTCAACCTCAGAATTTATAATTAATGTATTCTAATACAGCCCTCCTTACAACAAGTATTTTTGAATATATATCTGTAGTCTACTTTAATAGTAATGTGAGTTTGTCAATTGGCCTCATGGGACAAGGGACACAGCATTACAGAAGATAAGGAAAGTAGCATCAGAAAAGTGTGATTCCAGAATAGGGCCCACTCACTGTTTTGCATACTGCAGCAGATATCTCAGATACTTGTCTAGATATGTTTTTTGCTCAGTTTGCATGCAGTAATAATATGAAAAAATGAGCCCCTTGGGTCTATTTTTCTACTTATTAAACCTTTACTAGTGTTTTGTTTTTATTCTGTTTTTATGTTTTTGTTCAGCTTTTGGAATGTGTTTATTTTTGCTCATTTTGTTTCTGAATGAACTCCACTTTTGTGGATGGGTTTCTGCACAGTTCTCTGAGCCAGAATGTTTTTAATACAGTGGTCCCTTAACCCTGACAGCGCCCCTCTTGTGTCACCCAGCGATTCTGACAGGGCTGCACTTCCGAACTCCAGTTCCCAAGAACCCCTGCAGGTGTCCAAGCTAGTGTGCAGGGAATGGAACTGATCCTGGCCTCCAGCTTCTGCTCGTCTATCCTCTGGCACCTTCCATCTTGGCAAGAGGCCATGCCGTCGTCCAGCTGGGATGCCTGTTTGTCCTCTATGGCACTCACGCCATTATCTGTAATACATGTGGAAGTACTGTTTATGCATATGCATATACTGTACTTTCAGGCTGTCCTGAAAATGGACACATTATTTACCAGATCTTTGCAAACAGAACAGGATGAAAATGTATTATCTTTCAATTCAATTTTAACATGATTTATTAGTATTTTATGTGTTTCAGTGCATTATCTTAAACATTTTATCTTTATATATAGTATGCCACCGTGGTTGTTCATTTGTCTGTCCAGGATTTTAAATCACCTGTAGTTCGCAAACCATTTGACCTATTGACATGAAATTTGGTACACATATACTACGTGACATCTACTATCTGCTTTTTGGGTGATGATTGACCTCCAAGGTTATTCTTCTTTTTATTTTATTGTAGAATCAACTCTCAGCAGCGGCCAGAAGGGTTGCCGTGTGGCGCATGTGTATGGGCGCCGTTCTCATCCCTACCACCTTCGCCGTCACTTTCCCTACCTCTTCATATCTTAAATCATTCTTGAGGCAGATTGAAGACTTAAGTGCCAGCTTAAGTGAAAAATTAAATAAAATGTACTAAGTAATTGCAACACAAACACTGACTTAATCAGTTTTAACACAAAAAAGATGCCGATGAAAGAAGAGAAGAAGTGGGCTACTAGGATGGAGAAAAGAAGAGCTGCTCAGGAAGCAGCAAGCACATCATATGAAAACTATGAATGCTCAAGTCAAGTGTATTCACTGCACGTTATCCTGCAGTGCGCCGTTACTGGTTACTTAGAATTGAGCTTCTAGTGATTTTCAGCCAAAGCACCAAAGGGTATAAGGCAGGAACCAACCATGACTAGGACACTAGTCCATTAAAGGTTGCGCTTATTCACACTGAAGGCAATTTGGAGTCACCAGTTAACCTCAACTGCCTTGATGAAATCCTATGAAGACATTGGAAAATGTGAGATTTCCAAATAGCCCATAACCATGCAATAAGTTAAATCAATTTTCCTGGTGTTGTAAGGCAACAAAATCATTCTGGTGTTTTGTTTTTATATGTAATGTTATACATAAGCGCTTGCATTATTTTTGGCATATTGAGACATTCTACTCCTAGATCAAAACTTCATATTGTACTTGTATATACTACAGCCAACAATTAACCTGGCTGCATGTCTTTGTACTATGGAGTAAACTGGACCTCCTGGAATAATTCCACAAGACTACCAGAACTGAAGCAAGGTTTAATTCTATCTTTTGTGCCTGTGACCTGCTTGGAGCAAGAAACTGTTTGATTTAAAGAAGATTTACAATTGTACATCATTGTGCTGCTAGTATTCCCAGACAAGATGAGCATGATCTTCATATTTTCTTGCTGATGTAATCCAAGTGCAGTAGATAATTTTAAATGCAGTTTGTAAGAGACATATTATGGCTTATCTTCTTTGTTAGCTTTACTTAAGAAAAGCGAGTCAAAGAGGTCACATACCTAGCTGAATAGGTAATGCCTCCTGTTTTGCACTATACAAGAGGTAGGAGGTTCTCAATAGTAAAAAGAGCTTTTGTACATTTTGGTGGGATTCCACAAGCATAATATATAAATTCCTTTGCAAGAAAAACTGCCTGTCTTCCCACCATCTTCTAAATATATGCACAGTTGATGGTCCACTGCTGTCAGGCAATAGAAAAACCCAGAAACACACCACAATAGAAACAAACCATTCATTAAAAAAAAATATGTGTGTCAAGCTGAGTGATAGTAAAGTATGGTTAAAGAATGTTTTAAAATAACTATTTAAAGTGAACCTTAGATACAAATATTCAAAGCAATCCACCATATGTGGACCATATTTTTAGTACTGCCTAGGTTTGAAAAACACTTCTTATATAAATTGTTAGATTAACTGTGTATAGATATTCTATAAAAACTGCTTTTATAACATGTGAATTGCACAATATGCCTTTAATTTGTTAGGGTCAGACCTGGTGATTCAGTTTTTTTTTTAAATCAACAGTCTACTAAGAAGTTTTGTTTAATATTATTTAAGCTTCAGAAATATATATGACAATTTATTTTGGAATTGCTTTTAGATGTATTTCTGACCCAAAAAAACCTAGGTCAATAGCTCTATATTTTAATAGTGTCTGTGTCCACCAGACAAGAAATCTGCTCTACAGTTTTATGGCACTCGTCCAGGCTGATGAATCGATTGCAGACAAACACAACAGAGCCACTTTAAACTTCAATGTTCAAATAGGAATTGTTGGAATTATATTTGGTCATTTCCATTTTTGATAAGTACATCATCATTTTTATGAAAATTGAAAAATAGATTTAAAAAGTTATAGGATGGTAGTGGGTGTTGTACAAGTCTTTATATATAGTACAAAATATTTTTACACTTCCCATGTAATTTATACAGTATGTGTTAATACTTAATACTGTCTATACATGGAGGGTTCTGGTTTGATTATTTTTGGACTAATTTCTTTCTGAAAAACTCATAAAATCCTCTTGGAAGTGTACAATGCCAATCTTCATAACAGTAACAATGAATATGTTCCAGTATTAAGGACTTTATCCCTGCACTTTATCCTTGTGTATAAATGAGTTCTTCGTAGTGTATGCTTTTATAGATATGAGTTCAGAATTACTCTTTTTGTATTTTTCATGGCAATGATTTTGATAAAATTCTGCATGTTTTAAGTTACCAGAACTTATCCATGTGTTAACTATGTTGACAAAGGATGGTCTGCCAATCTGGGCTAAAGATAGATCTAAAGTGATGAAAGAACACAGAAAGTAATTATTATAAATCTATCAAAAACAATACAAATTTTGACAAAGCAAATTATGTTGGTGGATAAGACTAAGTTCAATGTTAGAAATAATTGTTCTTCAAAGGACATACATCTCATCTTTCCATGCTCTTTTTCAGGTAAGGCAGCAGCACAAGCAGATCAGCCCAGACTTCCTTGTGACCAGCTACAGATTCCACCTCTTTGGAGAATTCCCAGGCAATCCCAGTCCTGGCGAGAGAAATAATCCCTCCAGCATATCCTGAGTCTGCCACAATGGTTCCTAGTTATAGTTATCTGCAATTTAAAAATATTGCATTAGGATCATAATTTGGAATACACTGTAAATTAAATATGAAGATGTTTATCTAATTAAGCAAGTTCCATCCATCCATCCATTCTCCAACCCACTATATCCTAATACAGGGGTCACGGGGGTCTGCTGGAGCCAATCCCAGCCAACACAGGGCAGGAACAAACAAATCCCAGGCAGGGCACACAAACAGTAGGGACAATTTAGGATCACCAAAGCACCTAACCTGCATGTCTTTGGAAGGAAACCCACGCAGACATGGGGAGAACATGCAAACTCCACCCAGGGAGGACCTGGGACGCGAACCCAAGTCTCCTTACTGCACCACCATGTCGCCCAATTAAACAAGTTAACTCCAGAAAATAACAAGTAGAGGTGCAAAGGCTTGTGTTTAGGCATATTTACTACAAATTAATGTTCGTCTTTGAATTCTTTATTTGACTGCAAATAAAATCCTTAATTTCATTATAAGACAGGAATATTTCAAGAAATAGGACTCAATTAAACAAAGCAGACACAGATTATGGATGGACATCATTGTATATGGGAGACTGATGCAAAGCTTATGGGGACTGACTTTAAAGGGAACACAAGGGGAGAATCTGGAGGTTGAAGCACAGCTCACGGTTACCTTTTGTTTTTACTGGCAGGGTTCGTCTTTACCCAGTTCTCACCATCTGCTGACTACACCTCTTCTAGTCTCCAGGGAATAAAGACTACAAGACAAGAAAAGTCTAGACTAGCATCTGAAGATAGTACACTTTTATTACCAGATAATGGAGGAACTACCTCTTTCATTTGTTTTTTTTTTTTTTTTTTGTTTTTTTTTACCAGGAGGCAGTAAATAGGATTTCTGTAGTGGATTTCTAACTCTTCTTGTGTTCTCTTTCTGTAAAATATATTATTATTATTATTAATTTTAGTGAATGCCAAATCTTAATATACTATATTGTTGTTCCAAAAAATTAAATAGTTACAAAACCATAAGGCCAATACAATTTTAAGGGCATATACAGTCAAAAAGCATAATTCAATTATTTAAACAGCTGCTACTGCTAATAAAAGGTGGTTAACAGTTAAATGGACTGATCATGATGAATGCTGCTTAAGGCTTTTGGTTTGGGTAACACCCTGCTCTACAACCATCACCAAACACACATGCATTAACATTTTAGTAGGGTCAATGAGTGGGAGAGTAAAGAGTGATAAACAAAGAAGTAATTGATGGTTACACTTACAAATTAGCCATTGCAGGCTGCAATTTGTTGACCGAGCATGCAGTAAATAACAGTAGTTATCACAGAATGTGTACCCAGGTGCACTGCATGGTAGTGATTTAAGTGAACTGATGTTCATTTCTAATAACAGCCTGGCTAAATACAGTAGAAAGTGTACAGAAGTTATTGAAGGAACTGTGTACAAAGTGATACTAACAAAATTCATATTCTGCACAAAGCATAGAAAAACACTATATGCTGCAATATCAAAAAAGCCCTAATATAAAAGACTTTTTGTTTTTTGAAAGGTGTTGCTTTAAAACATTTTACATATCCTTGAATGAAAATAAGACAAACGTAAACGGAAAATATGACTCTTTGGGAGACTTCAGGATTATATCTCAGTCATTACATATTGGGTATAGCATATTTCACATCTAGCACAATCACAGACAAATATTTATGATAATTCAAAATTATTACAGTGACAATGATTTAAAACCATTAATTGATCAAAAACATGCTATATAGTAATATAATATAAGGCAGGACACCGCACTAAAAAGAATATGTAGAAGGCAAACAAAGAAAATGAAGTGTCATGATTTTGGGAATGAAAGCACCTGATTTAGTGAGGTCAGTGGGACATGATGCTAAATACAATACTGTAGACAAAATATAACTGTGATGAGCAACTACCTCCTGCACAAAGCAAATAATTTAGGAAAACATATTTTAATCATTAATAAATATGTCACATTTAGGTAGTGAAAATGTACATTATAAGTTTCTAACTTGAATTTGAATTCTGAGATGGATACACCTCCATTTACAGAAATAGCCAATTGGTCAGACGTATCAGAGATAATAAATATTAACACCCCTCCTGTCACAAGGGTGTATAATAATGTTTTGAAGCGTGAAGGGAAAAACCCATGACTTTCGACATAAAAGGGTGACTACAAATAACTAATACTTATTTTTATTGTATGTTTTTTTCCTTCTTAGATGATTGCATCCATTAGTTGGTACATTATAGAATTATTTCTGTGAATATTTAGGCGAAATTGTACATTGTGTAATACTGTAAATATGTTAATTGGTCTAAGATACCGTTTATAATAGAAACAAACAGAATATTAAATTTAGTTTAAATGGGCCGAGACCGTAAAATTGAAACGGGTTAATTACATGGAAGGATGGAGGATTTTGCGCTTTTAAGTATAAAGTCTCTATACAAAAGAAAGCTCGACTGAGAAATAAGCAGTGCAACTTTTTCTCTAGCATTGTTCCAGAAACCAGAATTATTATGTCCTCATATAAAGACGCTTTTTACGTGGTCTCGAGCAGCGGCTCCCACAGGGTTCACAGGAAAGTCAATAAAAGTCAGCTTTCCATAATTGCTGCAGGCGATTACAGTAGCTTTACAGCCTAGGGTTAAAAGTAACACCCGTATAAGCTGTTGAATAAACCCCGGATATTTCTTTAAGAACTTAAAAAAGTGACCGCACATGGTGCAAACTTTAATTAGGATCAACAAAAGTAGCACGGAGGTTAAATACAGCTGTTGTGTCAGGCAAACAAGACGCGCGATTTACTCTCGGTGAATCTGCTAGCTCTGTGTCTGTGCCTGGCATAGCGAGCGCGCGGCTAACGGCAAGTGTGCAACTCAGACGGACGTGTAATTAAAGAGCCACGCCTCGAATGACACTATCTGCTCGCTTCTGGCAAGCCGGCGTTTAAATAGGATTGGGGTGGGGGGGGACCAGCTCTCCAGGCGTGCGGGGAGCGTTTGTCGGTAGACAAGAAACTTTCTTCTTCCCATTTGTGTGTCCGGTTAAGCTATCACCGTTACCAAATCGAGGGAAAACTTTTTTTTTAATTCACTCACCCACTTACCAGGAGCAGCGGAACGTGGCGATGGAGCGCCTCAAACTTTTATTTTTTTCGGTGCCAATTTTACTTTTGGTGACACCCGCTCATCTTACTTCTAACATGGAACCCACGCCGCTACCAACAGGTGAGCGCTTCCTCTTAAGTTTGCGTTCGGAGATCCTGGAAGGATGTGACTTAATAGTGACTGCAAGAATGGCTACTTATAATCTACAGTTTTTATTAAAAATTCCTTACTAGAAAATTGACACGCAATTTATTATTATTATTTTATTTACCTGTACAACAGCGCAGCTTATTATAAATGGTTGAAACGCAAATGACCCAATGACTTTAGAGAAAAACTGTAGTTTCTCCTGTTGGAGCAGCTGTAGTCCGTTATATCCCAGCAGGAATTCGCATTTACATGGGTGACTGCACCCAGTTTTATTCAGCTTAACGCATTCTTCCTGGCTTCACCAAGCACGGTCAGGACGTAAAAACGCATGTCTAGACAATACTGAAAGTGACTGTCCAATCAAAGGTTGTACGGTGGCGCGGGGTTTAGCTCTTTTGGTAAACACATTTTAAATTCAGTTCCTGAATCGGGCGCTACTTATTTAGAATTTGTGCGTTCGGCCTGTGTCAGCTGTGAATTTATGAAAGGTGAATGTACGTGCTTGCGTATTCGTCCGTGCGTCTGAAATCGTAGACTTAAGCCCAGTCAGTCCTGCCTGATACACACTGGGTTATAAAATGGATGGACAGACTTCACCTCATCTGCACTTCTTCACTTACAATTTTGAACTTCAGCCGCATCTCATTCATTACACACCTGTTTAGTAGCAAAACGTTCATTTTTTTAACAGAATTAAGTTTTCGAATTATGTTATTTTAACTCCAGTATGTTTTCAGATAACGTCTTTACCGTTAAAATACTCCAAAATGGTTCGTATTTATGTGTAAGTAAATGTATACATAAAAGTATTGTTTATAAGTGACAAATAAAAAAAAGACTGCGCAGTGTTTACTGTTGCTGGCACACCTCGCCATAAGACTGTTGGTTCGAATCCCAGTTTAGTCTCATACTGCGTCCAGTGTTCACTTTCCACCCGTGTCACCGTGGGGTCTTCCTCGAAGTACACAGAACTATGCTTTGCTCCGGACTAGCGTCCCGTCTAGCGTTTGCTTGTGTTTGGCCCCAAATGCCCCCTGAGATGCTATAGGATAACCACAATTCTGAACTGGATTAGGACAAAAAGAAACATCCAAGCATTTTTGTAAAAAAACCTGACATCCCTAGAAAAATTCTGTTAATATGATGATGTTAATGATCTTATTATATAATTCAACATTTTATTAATTAGATGTGGGCGATTAACTATCGTAGGTTTTTTAAATTTGCCTTTCTCCTGCTAGATTCAGTATTTCTACTCCTATTACTTGATTCTATCTGTGATTATCATTTTTAAAAGGACTGTTCACAGCTTCCATACTCATAGTGTATTTGTTCTAATTTTTCGTGAAATGTAATTGTACATTGTAATTTGTATAACATACTTTACAAACATTATTTCATTTTAAAATAATAATTTCCAAATCTGCAACGATACATCGATTCAATTAAAATATTGTTCATATGTCCCCTTTTGAAATTTCATTACAAATAGGAAAAAGAGAGCAAATCCTTGACCTACATCTTGTCCTATGATTTGTAATCATGCTTGTTTATCTTACTTTTATTATTATTTTTTTAAGTTCAGTAGAATCTGCTTTGCTTTAGTATAGTGTAGGAAGAAGTGCTTTGAAACACTAGCTTATGTGGGCTTTCCACTTTGAGCTTTGTACTTTATCAGGGGAAGAATTTACTGATGCACACTTCATTTTCAAAGTCTTCTTATTTCAGACTGGGAGATATGATAAAGATTACTTTAAAATATTTACAAAAGGTAGATTTAAAAAATATATTTTGTATATATACCAGCCCACAAAGTACTTTACAATGCATATACTTTTTATGTCATTCAGCTAGATGATTAAAATCGATTGCAAGATTAGGCCAGTTGATAAAACTAAACTGGTCCATTATAAACAACTGTGTGTGTGTGTGTGTGTTTGTGAGTGGATCCTGTGCTCATCATCTAGTCTGAGGTTGCTTTCTGTATTTCATTCATTGTTTATGGGATAAGCTCCTCTATCTCAGGACTGTTCTCATTCAGAAAACTTATATTTTTACATTTACCTGTTTAAATCGGAAATCTGCCGCAGCATTTCATATTTATGTCACATAACAGAATAACAGCTGTTTATTTTCATTCAACATTTGAAGTTTAATTACCAAGCAATAAACTCAAACTTAAAGAATATAATTTAAAAAGATATAGAATTACTAAGCAAATTAATTTGCATTTTAGAGCATTTGATAGTTTTCATTGTTTAGCGAGTTACTTTGGCATTCTGAGACGTTTCATTTGCTTGTTACTCTAAATTCAGTTATCTTCAATTACTGAATCTTTTGGGAATCAGTTTTGATTTAGTAAATTGTTCACCTCAAGGTTTCATTTGAATATAAGAAGCTGTTCTTTGGATTCTGTTCTTGTAAGGGATTTTCAGACAAGAATTAAACCACAGGATAAATAAAGTATGCTGCTTCTTCTTCTTTCGGCTGCTCCTGTTAGGGTTTCCCGCAGTGGATCATCTTCTTCCATATCGTCCTGTCTTCTGGATAAATAAAGTATATGACCAGAAAATATATCCCACCCCCATCAATTAATTCCCTGGACTGGAATCTTGTCATATTTCTGAATAGTAAATTGATGAATGCATCAATCCAATGGCAGTCAGTAACAAGAAAGGGAAAAAGAGAAATAATCTACTCAGAGTTCAGAAAAAAACTCTAGAACTTATGTTTTTTAGAAAAATAAAAATGAAAAAGCAGGTCAATCTATGACTAGGTTTTTGGCCAATTGGCTTTATAGCTACTGCCCATGCATTCAACAATGTACATGCTCCGCCGCAACTGTAAAAAGGGAGAATGCTGTTTAATCCACAAAGACCAGGAGAGTGCATAACGTCAAATAAACAAGCAGTGTCTCACTCAGTAAATCAATAATACCAGAAGATATAAGCTAAGTCAGTAACAATGCAATAATCCTTTTGAGTTTTTTTAATTAACTAGCAGGCAAATATTTTGTACAGCCTTTAGAAACTTGGACACTACAAATACTGTGCCAGCATCATAAATAGAAAATTGCCTGTGACATCACATCATGACAGTTTTTTAATCATGTGGTAGTAATGACAAAAGCAATTGTCAATAGTATTGAAATGGACATAAAAACATACACAATGGTGAGGTTTTCAACAAAAGTAAAACACAAAATGGTGGCACATATTAAAATAAAAAAGATGAAAAAAAGATAACCTCAAAATGAAAAGGAAATTACAAAATACATACAATGATACACTGTTCAAAAGCTTCCTAAATAATATATGTAAAATGGATCAAAAGTTACAGGCAGTGATTTTGGAAGAATACAACATTCTAAGGTCTAGAAAGATACCCTTATTATAATGGCAGTGACACTATGGGGAGCAAAGTAATGTGAGAAGGAAAAAATAGAAAGATTTAGAACTGTAAAGCAGTGAGCATTCACTACGTACACCATTGCCACTCAAAACATATGCTCCTTTCATCTTTGGTATAATCATCACAATTATCCCCTTTAAGTTGGCGGCTTCTAGGTTCTTAAGAGATAACACATAAGTAAATAGGCACGTAAATAGTTAGTCTGATAACTGTCTCTCTTTTTTTCTGCATGTGAAATCAAATAAATTGGATTTCCATGAAGAAAAAGTAAGCCAATTCCTATTGCGAGGTCTGGAGGGAGGCAAGGCAATCTTTATTTGCTACTTTAATTTATAGGCACACACTTAGAGCTCACGAGGCCCACAGCAAGAGCTCAGTGTTCCTTACTGCTGTTTAAGGAGGCAGTGTCTTGCCAATTTTTCCCACATACTTTCAATATACTATATAACAACCATGCAGTTCTCAGTAAGGAGTAGGTAGACAGGCCCTTCACAAAAATAAATGCATATTGGAATGTAGAGTGAAGTTCATAAACACCTAATTATAGTTCATCATACAATACCACTAAATGAACACAACCTGAGTTGATTCATCCAGGTACAGCAGTTTAATAATGAAAGTCCAGTTTCATTTTGGTACTGGATAATCTCCAAACAGAACAATTTAAATGAGTCAAATATCGTGTGTTACAAGCAGTACCAGTTTAAGTCCTTCAGCTGCTTATGCAAAACACAATTGTGCCACCCCATTTCAATGTGCAACATTACAACTAATGAGCAGTAATTCATAAAATACACATGTAGGCCAGTATCAGTGCGTACACATACACATTTAGTATTGTAGCACAGCACTCATTTGAGCTATACGACACACACTTTAATGAATGTTTAATATACCTAACCAGCTACTGGTGGAAAATTGCAGACATGTACTGTCTTGCTCAGGCAAACCAACAGATTTAAACTGGACCTAAACAGGGAAATAAATTCCTCAGAAACCAGACTGGCAGCATATTATATTTATTATGCTTAGCTTTGAGAATGTATACACCGGCCGTTCATGGCTAAAAAAGTCTGAAGTACATCATCTATTCAATGTTCTGTGCCAGTGTATTTTCTACAGAACTTACAGCCACTCCATTAAGGCTGTCCAATGTCATTCCAAATTTCCTCACCTTGTAATGTTAGCTGCTGGTTAGTTTCTGTTTTGGAAGAGACAAAACTGTTAACACTGTCCTTGGTATCAAAGCCATCTATGCCTACTTGTGCTTGTGATGAAGCAAAGTAAATTGGAATCAGCACCTTGATGACTTAATAATAACATCCTTACTAACTGAGTCTATAAGCCAATGTATTCTAAGAACTAGCATTTGTGTTTTTGGAGTGCCAACTCTTTAAACAGTCTTCTCTTTTTGCCTTCACAGCTAGACAGTTTTGGCCATTTTAAAATGCTGTACATCACTGTAGATCATCAACAAGAACAACAGCAATTGATTTCTTGTATAGCCCAAAATCACACAAGGAGTGCCTCAAAGGGTTTTAACAGGCCCTGCTTTTTGACAGCCCTCCAGTCTTGACTCCCTAAGAAGACAAGAAAAACTCCCCAAAAAAGGACACTTTTAGGGAAAAAATTGAAAGAAATCTTAGAAAAGCAATTCAGAGAAAGACCCCCTTCAAGGTAGGTTGGCCATGCAATTGGTGTAAAAAAAGACACAGTGCTAGATGGCTAATCTATCATTGCCATCTGAGGAATACAATAGTACAAACTACAAGACAAAATTCAAGAATAGATTAATAGCTTGTACCACTAACTAAATACAAAACTATCATATATGAGGATACAGATTTGATGAAATACAAGACAAGCCAGACATAGACAAAGCCCTAGAAACCTTGGCCAACAAGCCATCTTTGGCCATTCCACAGCTGAGGCAGTGCTGGGCTGGCCAGTCTGATGAAAGGACCCTCCTACCCAATAACTCCAGTGCTCCTTTATCAGAGATGACTTTTCCATAGGCAGGAAAGCAATTTGGCAGTAGAGCAGTGGCACCAAGTGCCACATGATAATAGTGAGAAGAGAAAAATAATAGGTGATCTTTAGTATTAGTTTATAAATATCATATTACTTATATTTTTGTACTAATGACTAATAGTTGAGATGTAATATGCACTACTAATCAGCAGCTCTACTAAGGGTATGCAAAACTGAAGTAATGAGTTCTCAGCCTGGATTTAAAAGCTGAGACTGAAGGGACAACTCTTAAAGCAGCAGGAAGATCATTCCACAGCATCAGGGCCCTGTAACAAGTAACCAAAATCTTCAGTCTCTTACTCTGCTAATTAGAATTGGTACCAGTACCATAGAGTTGTGGCATGGTTGGCCCGAGCTTAGACTGACACAATCTTCTGCCATTTGATATGATTAGAGAGAGCTTGGCAAGATGACATACCTTATGATCAAGTTCCTAATAGTTTGCATTATAGTTTAATGTGGAGCATCTAGAGAGAGTCCTTCTGTGCTGGTACATTTTCCAGGCAATTGCATAGTTTTCTTTTGTAAATGGGCCAGCCCAGGTTGCTAGTATTCTGAGTTATGAACCAAGCAAAGGTGCTTGGTAAAGGCAGTGCCATATATTCCAAAAATGTCAAACTTCTTTGCTTCAGATTGGAGAGCCTCAATAACCCCAATAAAGCTACGTATCTTTCCCAATTCAAAACTTTCATATAGGCTCTTCCTTTTCCTTTCAGGTATAGTCTTACTACAATCTTATATAGTGTCTTTCTGTATTTGTATATCCTCTTTGATTATAAGAAGGAGCAGCACATTCTAAATGCAGTTATCTTTTACTAATCCACTTTTGTGAAAGTGTGCCACTTTCCATCACATATTGTATCTCTTGCTCTCTCATGTCTTTTATCTGAAACAGCACTTTTATCACTGTAAACTGTTACTTATTTTATTATCCTTTGACTAGTAGAATAAACTGAATAGATAAGAGTTGTTTTTTATGAAAAGATTATATAATAGCTTACAAAAATATTTTAATGATCTAATTTATTTACATTTTGTTGGGGTAACAGCACCAATGTTTCTGAATCCAGATAATGTACTTTCATGTAGACTTCCACAGCTTTTTACTTGGCAAAGATTACTTGTGTTTACATATTTACATGCACAATAAATGTCTTATATAAAGCATTTAAGCTCAGTAGGATGTAGATCAAAGACATGTTAATTGTAATGCAAATTGTTGGTACCTTTCTACACCTATTTTTAAATTTCCTGTACACATACAATTAGTTAATTACAATTACTTAATAATATATGTAGTATTAGATTTCATTGAGCTTTTAACTCAGTTCTAAATCACTTACTGATACAAAATTGATAGACTGTGGCAAATGATGGGCGGGTGTTTGTCTTGCAGTAGTTTTCAAACTCCATATAATGATCACTAAGCCTTTACATTTAGAAACAGAATGCTAAAAGAGTTTCAGTATGTTTTAAAACATTTTTTTCCTCCAAATATATATAAGACTGTCATTTTTCTATTTTTATAAGAAGCAACTGCAATATCAAAATGTAACATTTCAATGGTTCTTATTTCAGGACTTGGGAAGAGTGGTGCTAAGGGTCTGTTTGTTTGTTTGAGATAAGGAGTCCAGATGTTTTTGTTACAAGGAAAACATTATGTATGTTCATTGTTTGACATGTGTTGTGCAGCAGCAAACATTCTTAGAAAATTAGCCATATTTTAAAAGACCAATTAAAAATTTCATTAGATATTTTTATAGCTTAAGCTCTGTTCAGCTCCTAAGAATTATGTTTTCAGAAATATACAGAAACTGAGGGAATGAAGTCATTGAAATGAATTACAAAATGTTGTAAATGAATCCATATATGCTATTTTGTGAAATGATAGAGTTTCTCTGTGGGTGTACCCTAATAACTGTGGAAGATTTTTGTATTTACAGTAAATTTGCTTTTATACTGTAACTAGCTCTTGCTTTACCAAAATATCAGACTGTGATCACACCTATGCATGTAATACTCTGCACACTGTCAAGTAAGCGAACCAGCCACAATGGTATAACATCTGAGGATTTGCCTCGGCACTGATGTCCAAGGTTTTATCCCCACAAGGAGAAGCAAAAGTGCGTAGACCTAATGAGCCCCAATTAGGGCAAAACATGTGTTGTGTACTTTTTGCACTATTTGGTAGGTATTATTAATTTATCCTTTCTATGATCTGCTTGTCACAACTGAGAGGGCGTGGCGGATGTCTTCCAACTGGCCGACCGACCACAAGTGTTACCTGATAGGTGACCACCCATATATCAGATTGTGAACAGACTTACTGTATGCATAGACAGATAGATAGATAGATAGATAGATAGATAAGAGACCAAGTCCTTTCAAGATAACCTCCAATTTGCTTAATGTGCAAAGAGAAGTATGGAAGATGCTCTCCTAGTTATTCCACAACAAATCTATATATTTCTTGATAAGCTTGGATCATATGTCAGAGCACAATTTTACATTACTTTATACAAAACTTTATTACATTATGGATTCAGGACTTTGTTTTAAATTGTTCACATTTTTTCAAAACTCGTTCTTCCAAATACAGGGGCTCCTCAGGGCTGTATTTTGTCTCTATTACTATTTACACTGCACACAAATGACTAAAGACTGAACAGTGACCACTGTTCCATTATCAAGTATGCTGATGACACCATTAGTAAAAAAATATACTCTAAATACAATCAGCTCTTACTTCTTCGATGTAAACTCAGACTATTTAAAGTGGATAAGGAAATTATGATGTCCTTTTACAGTAATGTGATCAAGTCTGTCATCACTTACAGCTTCATTCCCTGGTTTATTAAGAAAATTAAAAACAAAAAAAACGTCTGACTTGGCTGTCACAGTCCCAGTGAGGCATTATGCAGGTGTATTGCCATTCGTTTGAAGGAGCCCCAGTCACATTTCCTCACACACTTCTGCTGAATAATTCATTGGCTGAAAGTACTCAGTGTTAATGTTTAGGAGATATGATGTGCTGCATTGTTTATAATGATGCCCACTTTTGTTTTAACTCTGTCCTTTGTTATTACCTCCAGGGGGCCCAGAGTACATCTCATAACTGAGCTTGCCCTTTTAATCAATTTATTGATTGAGTGGGCCTGTTTTAAAGTGATGTTACTAGCCCAGCACACCATAGCATAGAAAACTGCACTGGCCATCACAGAGTTATAGAATGTGTAAAGGATGTCACTACTCACATTGAGGGAACGCAGTCTCCTAAGGAAAAACAGTCTGCTTTGTCCTTTCTTATTGAGTTATTCTATGTTCTGAGACCAGTCCAACCTATCATTAATTGCTCATAGTTAATTGTCATTAATTACTGTTCTGACAAATCAAAAATTTAAAAGTCTCCATCAGATTACCAAACATGCAGCTAAAGTTATTGGATCTGATGCAGATGATTTAGTAAGAGCGTGTCAGACAGCAACTGGAAATAATCTCAGCTGATGACAGACAGCTATTATTTAGAGAATTTAACTTTAGAAAATCAGGGAGGATAGTCACTTTAAAACCTATACAAATCACTACAGAAATTTCCTTTTTCCCAGTGCTGTATGCCTTAAGTGAACACCAATTTGCTATATTCATATGCCCAATTTGTATTTATCCTATTTTAATCTATTTTATCATCAGTTTTGTATTTCCAGTGGTCAGATAAATATATTCATTAAAAAAGTGAGAAATACAAGGATTCCTACATTGAATTGCCACAAAATGCATCATTTAGTATACAGGCACATATCTGCCTAAAGCAACATTTCATATCTGGCTTAATTTGTTTATTTCCAAGACTTATTTGTGTGGTTAAAAGAAAAAAGCTGAAACTTGGCTTAATAGTGATGTGCCACAATGTGAATTTTGACCAGCATCTGAGTCTCTGCTATACCAGCAGGAATGCTATGAATGCTGAAGTCAGTTTGCCAGAGAGATCAAATAGTTTAAAAAGCATTCATAAGTATTCCTGTATTTTTATAGTGGGCAGTATATAATTCTAGCTTCTTTGATATTATTTGTAACTAAACTTTATTGTTGTGTGTGTTGCCATTCATGATCGATATATATTAGGGTTGACAGTAAATTGTACAGCTCTTTTAAGCCAAATTCTCTAGACTGAATAATATTTGTACTTGCACATTCCTGTGGAAGACAATATGTAGAGTTTGTATATCTAGATTTTTATAATCGTGATCTCTATTACTGCACACTAATGGAATGAAGAGCCCTGCTGCCCTAAGTTCAGAGTATTGCATGTTTCTTGAGATTCTATCAGTTTCTTTTCACATATTAAAGATACCTATAAGTCTAAATTGGTCCAGTATGAGAGACCGTCACTATGTCTGTGTGAGTGCTGGACTAGCGTCCTGTCAGGGGCTGGTTTCTGACTTGTACTCTGTCCTGTCAGCTCCCTCAAATTATTTGAGGGGAAAAAGTATATGTGGAAAATATATGCTGTCTGAATTTTATTAAAACTAGGGCATTTGATCTTAGCTTCAGTGTAGCATTCTATGACATGTCTTGCTGTGAAAGATATTATATAAGGTAATGTTTAGTTAACTGAGATTATTAAAAGAAGAATTCACATTTGTACTTTGTTTAAAAAAGTAAATCTAATAATAACAATAATTATCAGAAGTTATTCAAGTAAACAAATATAAAATAGCACCTATAAAATACTATGCACAATGAAAGGGTGAGCCATGCTCATAAGTATTGTATTTTATTCCTTTTAGAAGGTGCTGCATTATAGAGTGTGAAAACACACAATTAACATGGCCTTCCTCAATGTGATTATTTACGAAAACTGTTTTCTGTGTTGATGTAAAAGCTTATGCTTAAGGCTAAATGTACATTCATTGTTTAAAGAAAACATTCCTCTATATCCATAAGAAAGCCAACTGTAGTTTTTAATAGTAGTTCTCATTGTAGGTTATAATTTGTGAAAATGACATGCTATTTTGTATAGAACCCTACATTTTAAGTTTTCTCTTACAAAATAAAATGTCAGTCATGGCAGGTGTTAAGGTAAAGAAGATAAAATTTTCCATCCAACAAAAATTACATTCTTTTGCACAGCTCAGTTATTTTTTTTTATAGTTTGGTGTAAAGTTATTCCTTATGTTTCCAACTGAAAACTAAATTACTTTTCTACAGGCTACAAGAAAAAGTGAGAAAAGTGTATTATGTGAAAATAAAACTCAAACTTCATATTATTGAACATGTTTTAAATATTTTCTAGTCATAGAGCCAAAACCATTACTTGTGCAGTTTTTAATTACATTTGGTTAGTTATCCAGAAAGTCCTGGAGAAAACAGAGAAGCAGCACTTAGAAAACACCTTAGCTCAGATATGAAGCTGCATCTTGGTACAAAAGATTTTACTTAGGATCAAAACAAATGTATATTTTTATACCATCTGTCATTTTTATAGGGTTGCACCTTCAGGAAATGCAATACTACTACTACTACTACTACTACTACTACTACTACTACTACTACTAATAATAATAATAATAATAATAATAATGATGGTGATGATGATGTTTTAGTTTGTGGTTGGGGCAGCACAGATGGTGCAGTAATTAGAGCTGCTGCATTATGGATCCAGCATTCTGGGTGTGAATCTATGTGGAGTTTGCACATTCTCCCAGTGCTGTATGGGTTCTCCAGTATCCAGCACACATCCCCAAATATGTACAGGTTAGATTAGTTAGTAACTCTAAATTGGCCCTGTTGTGAGTAAGAATGAGCTTTTAAGTGTGTGTGGGACCTGTGATGGATTGGTATTCTGTCCAGTGTAGCTTCCCACCTTGTTCTCAGTGCTTTTGGGATAGGCCTTGACTATTTTGACCAAGAAATAAATTTAGAAGGTGTAATACGAAAATTAATGCAGGTATATACTGTATGCATGTTTGTAGTTTGAGCTTTGGAGATAACCAAATACCTAATATCAGGGACTTGTTGCTTACCTGACTAAGTATTTTTATTTGTAGTTTCTCAGATTTGACAAGCGTACTGATTACTTTAATCCTGTTTACATCTCTAATCTTTTGATCCCATCTCTTCTGCCTTGACTTATTGTTTGCTAATGCAATACATGTACATGCTGACTTTTCTTTAACATGGTCTTATTAATTGAATGCTCTGTAGATATGATAGATAGATAGATAGATAGATAGATAGATAGATAGATAGATAGATAGATACTTTATTAATCCCAAGGG
>JANRMT010062854.1:108220544-108294514 GCA_026402145.1 Polypterus bichir lapradei | reverse complement strand
GCTCGCTTCTTATTGTTTCGCTGCCTTCTCAATTATATAATGCATGTTTTCTTCAGCGCTTTTTGGGCCTCTTCCTGGTTTTCTACCTACTGCGTGATTACGTGGGAGGCGTGATGATGTCACACGAAACTCCGCCCCCACGGGTTTCACGCTCATCTCCATTACAGTAAATGGAGAAAAACAGCTTCCAGTTATGACCATTACGCGTAGAATTTCGAAATGAAACCTGCCCAACTTTTGTAAGGAAGCTGTAAGGAATAAGCCTGCCAAATTTCAGCCTTCTACCTACACGGGAAGTTGGAGAATTAGTGATGAGTCAGTCAGTCAGTCAGTGAGTGAGTGAGTCAGTGAGTGAGTGAGGGCTTTGCCGTTTATTAGTATAGATAGTGATAATAACGTGTTATACTGCACACTTGACGATGTTACAGTATGTTAATACTTTAGTCCATCCACTTAGAATTGCTTTAGAAGGTGTTAAGGATATATGTTGAAGTTGAGAAATTTATCATTCATAATGGGAGTGATTTTTAGTTTTCTTCATACTGAAATGGAAATTTTTACAAGTGGTTTAATATGGATAATTCATCATCCTTTTAATTCTGACGATAACTCCCTACATAGTTACATGCTTTCAGCATAAATGATTTAATTACGTCCATTCAAATAGTATAAGGTTAAAGCATACCATTGCAAAAGTAAGGCAGACATGTTGCTTTTTTTAAAGAAATGGAGCTCCCAATTCAAAACAGAAACTTATTATTTCAGCTACTAGTTTTGTACTCTCCTGGCAAGTGCTCTAGTGCATATATCCTGGTTTTGTAAATTGTTTATCATTATCGTCTGTCAAGTACTTGCTCACTTGCCAGCTTTAACAAAAGAACTGTCCCTTTTGTCCCCAGTCTCTCTTTCCGTTTTTCACAATGTCTTTCTTCTGCCAATGAGCATTCTCCCCAGGTCTGTTCCTGACTCTAGGCTAAGTTGTCCTCTTACCTGAGGCAGTTGTAATACCCCACACCTTATTAATATTTAGTTAGTGTCTTTATTTCCTAATTAAATAAAGAATCTGAAATCCATTATTTGTCAGAACATGTTTTTTCATTATATATTTTGACTAGATTATAAAATGAAGAATTGTTACATAGAATGAAATATTGGTAATTATTTCATTAATTATACCTCTATGGACCATATTAATTGTTATGATTAAATGACATTATATTATTCCTATCAGAAAGTAAGTGATTGTTAGGCAATACCAGTGATGTGTAAGCCATTATTTATATCATACTGTATGTGTCGCCCTGTTTATTGCAGGGTCACACTTTATGTATTCATAAATATGTCATGAGTTAGGTTTATCCCTTTTTCATATGCTGCACTTTGAAAGTACTTTGCTGTGGATTGTGTGACCAATATCCCAGGCAGAACTGCCTTATACTGGAATAATATAAAAATGTATTATTAAACTACATTAGTCCATTTGCATGCAATTCAATTTTAGATACAACCATGCATACAACCATATTTTCTCAAGCAGCATATGCCATAGTGGTGTGACAGCTAAGACTGAAATGTACACTGAAAAACTGAAGATTCAGTCCCCACTCCTTATTCACTGTGGAAGAGTGATTATGTTCATTTTCAGATTAACTGCTGACCAACAAGTGATCAATAATCTACTATGACCTGATTATTCTGCAGCATATATAGTTATGCAAATAATTTTGTAGTTCAATTTAAAATGCATAGAGTTAGTACCATTTTTTTAACCTTAACTTGTACAGCATACACTTTTTTCTGTAACATGATAATGTAGCTTCCTACTCCTCGTTTCCAAAAGAGGACACTTGTTAGACAGGAGCACGGTATTCTTTTACAAAATGAATTGCTTCAGGTTAACTGATTGTTAATTGAGCTGTTACGGCAGCACATCATAGAGAGTTGTGGAAATTAAACTTGGAATATGGGTTTGTCATGGTATTATATGGTACTGATTTTAACACTTATTAGGTGTTAAAACTAAGACATCATTTTCAGCATCTCCTTATAGTAACAGTTTTGGTTACAAGATTAAAGAAACTTTAATTTTTAATTAGGAAAAGAAAGTATCCATGTATGAAATTGGACAGAATAAAAATTATTTTCAACACCAGATTTGAAACAAAACAGTACTTTAGGTCACCCTATTATTGACTTTGCTTGGGTGAACCCAACTCGAACACAGAATACTCATAGTATAGAATCTGTAAAAGTATACTGTATACTAGTGAAGCCAAGCATATGATACCCAGAAGCTGTAACTAGCAAAATATCATGTCTGTAAATCATTAATGTTAAGCACTGTAGTAAGGTACTCTGTATGAAAGTACTATTTTATCCTTTTCTGAATTCTCTTCATTCCAGTTTGTGGTGGCATTGTGTCAGAACCTATTCATTGGGAACAAAATATGCAACTAACCATCTCAGGGCACGATGGCATGCACAGTCAATCACAACAGGTTAATCTAGAATGAATAATTAGCTGAGGATTCACATGATTGGGATTTTGGAGGACTGCCCATATATAAAGGGCATTTGGAGGCAAATGTGAGGAGGTTGTGTATCTAGCTTGTGCAATGATCTGTCCTGGTTTTGAGCCTACTCTTTTGTAGCCATGTGGCAGCAGTACTGATCTTGCTGCATGATCCTGTTTATTACACCCTATATGTTGTGAATTATAAAAGATGAAAAGCATAATCAAAAAGTAGCTGAATTTCACTTTGAGACATTACACTTATATTTTTACTATTTGTGCTTTTCAAAGTATTATACAAATTTATTTGGCCACATTTAAGAGTAGCATAGATTTAGAAAGTTGATGGCAAATGTTTTTCAAAAAATGTGTCTAGCATGTATTTTTTTGCGGCATTGTAATGGTTCAGATTATTTAAATTAGTGCCTAGTCACGTCCATGGTAGAAGAAAAGCACTAACACATTATTTATCTTAAGTTACAGTAATTTTCAGGAAAGACTTGTTTTTAGATGCAGCTCAGGCACAATAATTGAATGTCTAAGTAATCCCCAAAAGTAGACCTTTACATTAGCATTAGTATAATGCTTTTTTAATGACGGTTATTAAGGCTCTATCGCAAAAATACTTTTCTCCATTCATTTGAATAATAATTACAAGAAACAATAATATAGCTTAACTGTCTTGACTTTTGATAATGATGAAGACTTTAATCATATGCATTTCACTTATTTCTGGATGCAGCTTGGGCACTCCTGTGCTTTCCTATTCCAAGAAACAGAGAAACATATCATTTGAGCAAAACTTTAATGTATTTCTCCTGTGCAGATGGTATAGTTTGGGAGGTGTATTTTGAATTATTGGTGGATTTAAAAATGTTTTAAATTAGGAAAACATCAATAATGATCTAATGATAAGGTGCTGACGGTTTCTAATTCAAAACTAATTTGTATGTGTGACTGCTATCCACTTTTCAGTCTGTAATTTATTTGAGATGTTTCTTGTAGTGGAATGTAATGCATTTTATACTGTGTTTCCTTGATGCGACATATTGACACTGATTCCTTTTTTTCTGTTTCTTGAACACATCTGCTTTGTGGTTGTAAAATGATATTCTCAAAACACAGGAAGTTCATACAGTTAATGTTACAGTTCTGCTAAATTTTTAAATTCTTCCGTACAAATGTTGTCATCCTTCTTCGACTTTTTGGGTTGAGTGCTTATGATTTTTCTGTTGAGTTAATGCAGCACAGAGACATAGACAAAGGAGTTGTTCATAAGATCTCCAACACGATGATTTATTGTGTAACGGAAGTGAAAGAGCAATGCAGTTGAGTTGCCTCCAATGTAACTTTAATTGTTCACTTTCCTACAAAAATGTTCAAGTGGACCACCCACTGGTAGGTTATTCTAACTGAAACTAAATTTGCATCCCCCATTTTCTCTGATAACACTTGCTTAAAATATGCACAAATCAAGGAAGAGCTAAATCAGTGCTGGAATGTTTTTCTATTATTTATAGCAGTAACATTATACTGAAATGGCATTATTCCTCAGCTTCATCTCCTGCAGCTAAAATTTTTTTAGACATACAGTACTGTGCAAAAGTGTCACATGCTCTTGTAAAAAAATACCATAAGGAGGAAATGCTTTACAAAATAGAGACATGAATAGGTCAGAGTAATTAATAGACTTGCTATAAACTGTAGTAAAAAGAAAAAAGATAAATTAAATAAATATTTTGTGTGACATAAAAAGTAGTTGCAATTCTCCTAATTTCATTTGCATGCAGTTTCTGACGGTGCTCACATGGTAGGTTGTTCCAAGTCTCTTGGACAAATAGCAACTGTTCCACTGCAAACTTTGGCTATCTTTCTGTCTCCTGTCAGTAATCACAGACTAGCTTAATGATGTTGAGATCAAGGGACCATACCATATGTTTCAGGATTCCATATTTAGCTTTTTACTGTATAGTTTTCTGTGATTTTGGTTGTGTGTTCGTTTAGGGCCCTGCTACAGAATGAAGGAAAGGCTGATCAGATGTCTCCTTAATGTTATAGCATGATGGATAACAATCTGCTTGTACTTCTTAGCAGTGAGGGAGCCATCAATTTTTATCAGATCACTTAAGAAATGGAACCACAAACCATCAGGAAACCTTCACCGTGCTTCAACATTGCCTGCAAATATTCATCCATGTACCATTCTCCAGCTCTTTGGCAGACAAACTGCCTTGTGTTAGAGCCAAAAATTTTAAATTTTGACTCAATCAAGAGCACCTACTCTCATTTTTCTGCCCCCCAGTCTTTGTTGCCATACATTGGCTTTATTTTTACATTAAAGGAATGGCTTTTTGGCTGCAACTCTTCCAAGAAGTCCACTTCCGAGAAGACTTTTTCAGATGTGCAGGAGTATACTTGGGCTCCAATAGTTTCTGCTTGCGCTGAGCTGATGGCAGTGCGGGATATTTTCTAGTTTCAAAGGGAAGTAAGCTTGATGTATTTCTTGTTTGCTGCATGGTTAACCACCGCATTTCTTCAACTTTGCCTGTTTATTTGTGCTTTTGTAGAAGAGCTTGGATATTATACCTGTCTGCTGTGAATTTTTTGCTTAGGGGATACCTTGTTAATGCAGGATAACTACTGTATGTTTTGTGACTGTTATCACATCTTCTCTTTACTATGGTTGTAACTTGCCCAGTTTTATCTGATCTATGCAGCTCTTCTGTTTCATTTAATGACTTTGGTTCAACCTACACATTATGTCATTAATCATTAGCACCTGTTTATTATATTTGCTTAATCAAGCATTGGGCTATATGCCTACAAAGGTCCCACATAACTGGAAAAACTGGAAAAACTTTTAACTGGAAAGTGGTCTACTCCTATGTTAGTATTTTTTAAAGATATATAAAATAACTGTGTTAAGACAATTTTTGTGAACTGTCTATAGTGCTAAAGACATTTGCACAGTACTATAGGTGTATTCATTTCCGAGGGTCAGCAAACAAATAAGTGAAATTTGAGTATGTCTCAGTACACATTAATATAAGCTAGCACTTGAAGCTGATCTGCATACTGATGAAGGCCAATTGAACAAGAGGAAGCATGAATGAAGTCTGCCTGTTGAGACAGCTGCTGCTCCTACTATATCCAGTTATGTCAGCACTCTTCAGACAATTGTCGTACCCTTTTGTAGAACATGACCATTCGGCAGGGTAACACGATGAATCATACACTGCTGCTTCCTCTATTGCTGTTCTCTATTTGATAATTTTATAATGTCTGCATAGTGTCTAAGGAGCTCTTACTGAAACAGCTTGGAAAATCTCTTATTCCATGCCTCGATTTTATTAATAGTGTACAGTATGTAAAATAGATGTGATAAGAGTAATTATTGTAGTCATCATAATAATATTAAAATGACTTAAGCTGACGATATATTTCATGACTTCTAGTCAGAGGGGATGTCAAACTTTACAACTTAATTTGCTGATCTTGTGGCCTGAGTATGTCAGTTTACATGACTAGAAATCCAAATCTTCCCAGTACAGTTTCATGTCTCCAAAGTATCACAAGCTAGACCTTTTTACTGAGAGCAAATTAAGTGCTGCCTGGCGGATTCAGAGGCCTTTAGGTACAGGTACAGTGAGTTCAGATGCAATTTCTGCCTTTTTATTATTTTATTTCATTCTATACTGCTATATAAACTATGAGATATCAGGCAGAAGATTCTTGCCTCTGTTTGTGAGGTCCAAAATAACTGGATTAATTCTTGCTCTTTGCTGCACAATATGCATTGTGCTTGTGGATGGGTACTCATTGGTTATCAGCTCTCGTGCACACAGAGGCCTTCCCCACAACTTAAGAAAAAATCTAATCTGTTTGATTTCATGTGAGATATAACATGTTTAGAATACCTGTTTTAATAGCAGTGTCAGGGCATAGCAATTGCATACATTTGTGAAATATTTGTGGTTCATGTCATTGTACTCCATGTCAGCAAAATTCAGATACTGACAAAAGTAAAGTGTGATTTTTAAATTACTTAGATGATGGTGAAGGAGCTCTCTTTTTCTCCATTTCCCACCTGCAAATTATTCTCAGATGTACGTGGCTGTCCAGGGCTGGAGCTTTACAGCATTGACAACTGGGCAGGTTTTTCATAGACTGATCTGAGAGTCTGTCTCTTCAAATATTATTGGTCATTTTGCATCAGGGTATAGTACTCTTTTTATGATAGCCCAAGCATGTCAGACAAGTGATTCTAAGACAGGAGTTTAAGAGATTGGCCTTTGCCACAGTGTAGGGCAATGTAATTTTATGTTTATGTTTTAAAGTGTTAAAAAGGGTTACAGACAGTTTGTTATGTTATTATAACTGTATGTACTGTATGTTTAAACTGTAAGAGCACTTTTCGTGTACTTGAACATTTGACCTCTGTATAATTAGTAAATTTTTACCAGAGAAATAGGATGTGTTACTAGAGACGGCAGACTGAAGGCTAAATTAGCAAAAATTAAACTTTCCACTGTTAAAGGGGTAATCTAGACATAAAAGTAAAGCAGCTCGAACCATTGGATATCTTTGTGCATGCATGCCTCATGAACATGTGCCACTATGGTCTATCAAAATGACAATGGACAAAGAGGTTTTTGGGGTATTCATCTTGGCACGGACAAGCTTTAAAAAGTCATAAGCTTAAAGTGAAAGTATCGAAATAGAGAGACAGATAACCACCAGGAAGAAGCAGGGAAAACACAAGAAATCCATGTGATGCAGTAATGTAATCTTAATGAGAGACATTGAGTGTGTTGGCCAGCATCGCCTATGACAGCTCCTGAAACAGGTTGTATCATTGAACTGCCACACCTATTCACATTTATATACTTTCGCTTTTTGGTACATTAAGAATCTATAAGAACTTTAAAGACTATAGTGACTGAATAAAGGTTTATTGCCTGTTCCCCTTGCTTGCCTTGTTTCTGTGTCTTGCCATTTGGGGTTTAAAGAAAAGTGGAGACATTCTCTAATAGAAGAAGTGAAGCACAGTAACAGTTAGTTCTGGCTGCAGATGGATCCATAGTCGCAGTGACAAGTGCAATGTGTTTCCTTCCATGCCAGATGACTGCAGGGATAAGAAAACAAGTTTGAGGGGGAGGACATCTTTGCAGATCTATGAAATAATGAATCTGGGCATTTGAATAGAAGTATCTGTGTCTTAGGATAGGGTCACCCCAAGTCACCCCAAAACCCTTTCACGATACAAACACACAGATCAGGGTTCTTGGATGCAGAAATGTACAGATCTTATGCAAGGTGAATGTGTGGTAATGTTTTGGTGTAGTCTACAAGAAAATAAGGAATAAAAGTGCTTCTGTAAGAGACTGACTATAGTTAAACGGATTATCTGGGCCACACAGTAGCAGAGAGGTTATCTCTCTTGCCTTACAGCTCTTGGGTGGAGACTTATCCCTGTGTCTATGGGAGTTTTTTTTTTTTTTTTTGATTATCCCATTTTTCATCCCATATCCAAAAAGCATGTCAGATTGAATGGATCCATGGATCCATGTGAGTGTAGGTACAAGTGTGGACTGTGGTGAGCTTGCAGCCCATTCTGGGTTGATCCATACAGAAAGGGTGGTACTTCCATGACAGGGACTTGCCCCCAAGACTAGAAATATATATAGCAAATGGAAAAAAGTGATAGTGAAAAGGAAATGTATTGTAT
Organism: Polypterus bichir lapradei; assembly: GCA_026402145.1. Taxonomy (NCBI): domain Eukaryota; kingdom Metazoa; phylum Chordata; class Cladistia; order Polypteriformes; family Polypteridae; genus Polypterus; species Polypterus bichir. Next base: position 108,286,274 of record JANRMT010062854.1, on the reverse strand, counting down.
ACTCAGGGCTTTTGCAAAGATTATGCATTTTTTGGCTTTTTAATTTGTGCTGCCTTTGTATCTTTTCTGATTTCTTTGAACAATTCTGCAGTATTACAATATGTTAGAGACAAGGAAGACTGAAAATGAAAGAAAATAATATATGTAAAATAAAAGCACCCAAAAAGCGAATAAATCTAAATTTAAATGTATATCAAAAAATCAAAATCAAATCAAATCAGTTAGCTTGGATAAAGATATCAGTCAGGTTATAAGTAATAATAGTAGGCGTCGGGAGCTGCCTACTTTTGAAGATGAAATATTCAATTGTCCATGAGTAAACATTCCTGCATTCAATCAGTTCCTGCTTTTTCTAGTGACGTAGCTTTTGTTGATGGTCTTTGCAAGAAAGTGAAAGTGCGTTGAGCACGGGCAAGGTACTGTATAACTAAAAAGTATTATTGTTATTATTATTCTTCTTTTAAATTGATATGGGTAATTAGTAAAAATAATGTGAAATTTTAGTATATATTACTTTGTATTATCATTATTAGATGTTACGATTTTTATTTGTTTACATCGTTCACTCAGGTATTTCTTTTCATGTTTTCTTTACTTGTATGTGGTCTGCTTTTAAAGTCCACAGATACGAATATAGAGTATAGTATATGTAAAGAATATTGGAGAGAAGTGAGGAGCGTCCCATTTAGCAGGCACTACTGTTCTATTACTAAAAGAAAGACATTTATTAACAAAGTTAAGAAGGACAGTCTTGGTATGCTTTCAAGTTAAATTTAAACTTTAGTGATATCGTTTTGCAGTCTGAGAAAACATATTGCTGTGCAGTAATTACTGAGTTGTTACAGCAGCCCTTTGAGTATTTTCTTAGAGAATGCTGGCAGACATTTAAAATATTGCTCATTATCCACAAACAAAACATAAAACAACATGAAAGCCTAAGCACTCCATTTTGGCATAAACAACACATTTGTAAGTTTATTGTATATGTAGTATTTTACATTGTGAAATAACTGTAACTGTAAAGCATTAAGAAAATCAATTTGATGCCAAGGTTGTGTATATTTATAACAATTTCCATGCACCCATCCATCCATTTTTAAACTCATTTAATCCAATTCAGGTGTTGAGTTCGAAAACAGCCAGTCCTAGAAGCAGTGAATGCAAAGTATGAGTCAGATTTGGATTTAGCCCCAGTTTATTAAGTATCTGCCAGCAAAATTTTATATTCACATAATAAAATTAGGGAATACTATAAACTATGGCAAAAAGCACAATGTCAGGGGTTAGTCTTCAAACTCCATCCTTTAATTAACATGCCGTTAGTTTTTTACACAGTATGGCCACGCTTGTATATAGTTGTCTCATGAAGCTTGACTGACTTTTCTACATGGCCTTTAGACTAGACAATTCTTTTTCCAATCCTCCCAGTTCCCTTCCCTGCATCCTAGTAGGACTGTTTTTGGCTCTTTTTCTTATAATAATGCTCTAATTTCCTAGTTTATTTACAACATCTGGACATCACTTGACCTAAATTAGTAAACCATGCCCACTATTAATGGCAGGGAGGGCAATTAAGGTCATTTTCTTTAGCTATTAAGGTAATTTTTTGTAGCCTAAAACCCTCACAGTGTTTGTTGGCATTTAAATGCCTCTTGAAGACTCACTTTGGGACTTTGTTTTAACATTTGTGCTCTTGATTTTATGTTTATTCATTAATTAAATTATTTATTTACTTATTTATTTATTTACATGTTAATTGATTTTTTTTTCTTTTCCATCTAGTTTTAATGTTGTCAAAGGTCGATACTCCCCCTTGACTGGTACATTTCCATTGCCTTGTCAAACAAACTACAGTCTAATCTTTATAGGATTCCTTATGTAAAGGTATCTGTCAAATAATAATAATAATAGTAGTACTAACAATAATAATACCCAAAGACATGTGTTAGGTTAATAGGTGAATCTAAAATTGGAGCTATGTGAGTGTAAGTGGTAAGTGTGGGTACAGCTTTGAGTCCCATCCATGGTTAGTTTCCAACTTATTGATACTAAAGATGGCAGGAGTTTATAGGACTAAGTTTGAGATGTCCTATATTGTGTTAGAATGATAGTTTATCCTAATATGCAGAAAAACAATGCACATTTCCAAAATTCTTAGCTAGACAGTGACAAAAAGGATGAAAGCATAACCACAGCAGTTATTTCAAAAAATATTCTGAAACTAAGCATCTGGAATATGTATTTGAAAGAAAAAAAAGTTTCCAGAATTACAAACTATATAAAGTTGCCAATTTACAATATTTTTAATGAGTCAATAAATTTCCCTACTCTTTGAAGAATTGTCTCTTTTAATGGATATTGAATATAGTGAAGTAAGTAAAATGAAATTTAAGTGCAAGTAAATTGGTAGATAGGGAAAGTGAATTGGCTGATTTGTGTAAATTAACAAAAGACTTTCCATCCCTCACTGTAAGTCGAGGCCTCTGTAATAAAAGAATGTAAGGAATTTTAAAATTTTAGATATGTTATGCTATGGCTTTATTTCTGCATATAAAAATCTACATAGTTGTGAAATTGAAAGAGTCATGAATTTTCACCCAATTTATCTTATAAAATGTTGCATAAAATACTTGGAGTAAAGGAATATTTTGTGTGCATGTGTTGTATGACTAATAAGCTTTGCATAATTGCCCTGTACCAGATTTGTTTTAGAATTGGGAAAGCTTAAGAACTTGAACAAAAATATCTGTTTATTTACATGATATGGAGATACATTACTGATCCATACCTATCCCTTCCATGACTATATACATTAAAAAAATAATAAAATCTCATGGTTCATAAACAATTTGAAAAAAAAATATTTCCAATTGTCAGCCTTGTAAATCAGCTTAATTTCAGAGTATCCATATTAAATATTAACATATCCTTAAAAAGTTTAAAACAATTATAACTTCAGTTACGTGGAGCACCAGACAACTGTTGATTCTTGTAGAGGTGCATGATGACGAGGTATCAGAAGAATTTGCAAATTATAAAGTGACTTTTTGCCTGGACATGCTTATTGCATGATAAGAATGCTAGAAAAGTGATGAACAAAGCCAGCGATAAAAAAGACATTTTCAATAAGATTAGCTGGAGCAACAAACCCACAACAGCTGATCCTTAGTAGCCAACAAAGATGCCTTTGTGTCTTCAAGTAAGCATCCTCCTAAGAAAGAGTTAAAAGTGTGAAAAGAAGAAATACATTGGTAGATAGTATACACTTCAGGAAATATTTAGTCATAAATAATTGTGTCTGGGGCTTTTTAGTCTGCATTTGAATGTTGAGGCTGATTGAACTTCACAAACAAACCTGAAAAGAAAGTTCTACATGCAGTTCATCAACTTCCAGCCCTTGGCCAGATTCATCCCATGTACAAGATTTCTCTGGTCCCAAGCCTTCCTCTAACACATTTTTTCAGTTATATTAAAAATAATGGTGAAGCTGTAAATGTAAGGCATCTATAAAATTAGGCATGCACAGAATGTTTGAAAGGGGCTGGTGCTGAGTTAGTTTTAACAAGGTGTGAGAGAGAATAACCGTGAAATTAAATAATTCACATGTGCCACTTTGGTTTTAGTATTGTAAAATCAAATGCAAGAATAGCAAAACAGGGGTGAACATGTCTCAAAATAACAGGATAACTAGAAATCTCTGGCTCAGTGTGAATTGGCAAAACAAAAAAGGTGTTCTTTTTTTATAAAGAATTAATTTATATAAATACAAGAAATTTAACTATAAGGTGCAAGCAAACAATACATAACATCTAAATAATATTTAAATAAAACAATACCAACGAAATGTACATAGTAACAAAAATGTATTAAAAAATAATTCAAAAACAACAGAAATAAAAAGAAAAATACATACATAAGTCAGGGAACAAACCCTGGCTGAAACATAACAGAAAGTCTATGTCATACAATTCATAGTGAGATCATTAAGTAATCATTCAATAATTGCCTTTTTGATTATAAATGCGGCATCTAGAAATGTGAGTTGCAGGTGGGTTTTCCTTTAAAAGCAAGTGGCAGTTCATAGAAAAGAGGCATATGCTCAGCCAGTGTCAGCTTGCACCCTACACATGCTTGCTGCTCCCCTGAAATCTGTTTTGCAAAAATATCAGATATAAGTACACATATGCTGTACATCTATTTATTCATCAGGGTCTATTACCTGACTTTAAATTTTCTCAGTCAAGATATAATCACAACATGCAGAACTTGCAGTTGACACAGTACTTGATTCAAGATTCAATAATATTATTCATCAGTCTGTCACTATTTAAGTTTGATAAAATGGCTGTCATGAATTATTGTAATACCTTAGCATTATTAAAAGCTTTATTGTGCTTAGCCAGTACATGCTTGGGGAGAATACATGTTCCTTGTTCTTGCTGAGTAAGAAAAAGGATGAGTATTTTATTGCTGTGATCACAGCTTGCTTTCAAGGCCACGATTTTTGCAGCAGCAAGACTCAGACTGTGGTGGATAAGACTCATTGAAAGTAACGTTTTTGAAGATAGTGGCACCTCACATTGTACTCATTTATGATAGTGATTATATGACTGCAAATGATATGGATGGCTGAGCATTTCAAAATTATGTTCTTTTTGGTCCATTTTTCATTAAAATATTGATTCTTGGTATCAATTTTCCTGTTAAGACATTTTGACATACAAATATTTGCTTACTATCCTGCAAAATGAATTTTGAATGCTACTTCCTGGCTAATCAGTAAGTAGTGAACTATGAGAAAAAAATATGAATTTAAATGATTGAGCTTGCTTGTTTGGAATAATAATATCAACAGAATGAATTCAGTGCAACATATGCTCAATGATTCCTTATTATGTGTAGAGATAAATTTAACAGGTTTGAATTGACTTAATGTATACAGTATGTGATGAGAATGAGTGGGTAATTGGATGAAATTAATTAGGGAGGGTATTTGTTAAGGTTTGAGGTTTGTGTTGTGTGTTGATGAACCCTATATCGACAGTAGGAACCACAGATGAAATTAAGGGGTGAGGTAGGGTTTTTGAAACAATAAGAAGGCTACTCTCAGAATAATCTCAGCTGGGTTATGGATTTATATGCAAAATGCATAGTTATATATTTTAAAGTCTTGATCAAAGCAGTTTTATAGCTCACTAACAAAGTTTTGAAGATTGTTGAATATTTGACAGGAAACCATTATAGAAAAGGGATAAATGTAATGGTTTTGTTTGGTTCAGAGCTTTGTCATTGCCATTATGAACCTACCATAATATTTTAATATTTATCATTTGAAGACCCTTGAAAAATAGTTGCAACATTTCAAATGAAATCTAGCAGTGGCCTCAAATTGTAGTGATTTTTTTTTATAAATGATAAAATAAAATTTTTCCTGCACGTTACTGTCCAGGATGACTCCAAGACCAGGTACAGAGGAGAATGAGAACATTTTGTAACAAATAAAGTGTAATGACAAGGAGAAAAGCTTCTTAAAGTGCCAAGGGTATCCTAAATGAAATAATTCAGATTTGTCTGTGTTAAATAGAAGGAGTTGTGCAGAAAGTTGGGCTATTTAGCCACTAATGCACAAAGATGTGAAGAGAGACTTTCAACTAGCACAGGGCATTTTCTGCTTAAAACTGGAACATCATGTCGTTATTGACACAAATATTAATAGTTTATTACACATACAGTTCTACTGATGATTACAAAGTACAGAGTCAAAAATATAATTATATTTCCAGTTCTACTAATATCATTATATACAATTAATATGTGATTTTTTTCATAATTTCAACCAGAAAGGTTTTAATGATACCTATAGTGGGAATGTCTCGGTACTCACCAGATTTAGAGAACTATTTTTAGAATGTAATTAAGACATCCTTTTAATTAAGCTTGCACGATGATTAACATAATGGCTTAGGAAGAAGTAATATAAGTATATAAAGGTTTAGGGAGCTGTATTATTATGTCATGTAAATGCTAATGTATGATTTATATCTATTTCTCTCAGGCATGTGGCAAGGCTGGATATGTTAATTGTTCCATGTAATTTACTGTTAAAGTACTTTCAAAAGAAAGCTGCTAAACAATATGCTATGGGCATAATAAATGAACAAGCCAATCTAATGTATTTGCTGCATGTGCATTTTATGCTGCAAAGGTGAAGTACTTTGAATCACTCATTATTAAAATTGAATTGATGCTGGATCATGCTCTGTGAAAATATATTCAAAGGTATTTTTTCTATGATACTAGGTCTTTGTTATGGGTAGCACTGTGTCTTTCAGTTCTGCCACTTTGAATTAATAAATGATTTAATAAGGTCCGTCTAGCTATGGCAGACTGTACTTATGTTATACTGTGCATGTGACTATAGGTTGTGTCAGTCAGCTAAATGCCACAGCTGCTGTCTTCTTGTGTGTATGGTAGTATCCATAGGGTATATATAGTTTTTTCTACTATGACCTGCCTATAGGTGGTCAAGTCTATGATCACAAGAGCTTGATCTCATTGCTTCCTCAAATTCACTATGAAATAATTGATTGGTGAGTATAGACACCTACCTGCTACAGACATTAGAAGTAGGCCACACAGAGAATATATAACACTGTACATTTACTATTACACAGTGTTAATTAAAGTGGACTGTGGATTGCACTTTTCAAAAAGCTGTTATAAATTTCATGGATTCATGGATACTTGTTGAATAAAATCTTTTAAAGAGAAAGGAGGTTTCAGTGACTAGGGCTGTTTAAAATGCCCAGAATTGTTTGGGATTTTGCCCTTCATGCTGCTTCTTGTGACTTTCATATAGGATGAAGTGGGTTCTGTAAATAAATGGATAGATGTGGCAGTCATGCCTTTTATATGCATATTAGGCTTCCATTCTGACTATGTGAAGAATTTTAGTGTTTCTGACATTCTACTCTTTGCTCTAGAAATCTGCAGCAATTGTCAAGCAATTTTGATATTGTCTGAGTTCTAGTTTCTCACCTAGTTTTAGATGATTTAACTTTAGCACTACACTAGACATGCTCAACTTAAAATTTTGTTCTGTATTCCTTATTATTTTTTTACATTCACTCATGTATTGTGCCTTGCTTTTGCACTGATAAGAGATGCCTGCTAAAGAATAACAATAATAAATAATTTCAACAGTAGTGCAAACAATAAAAATCAAATTTGATTACAATGATTGGAAGCAGTGAACAAAATGCATATAATCTTGCAGGGACTGGTTACCTTATTGAATGCAGTTCTGTGGGCATGCTACCATCTCCTATTACAGCTAGAAATAAAGTTTCTGTAAGCACATGTTGTCAAGGCAGTTTGTTGACTTTCATTGGATATGAATGATTCCAGACTCCAGTTTTTTTTTTTTTCATCGTCTGAGTATTTCTGAGGTTCTCTGGCAACAAGCAATCATTTCTTGTAAATGTGGGAGCATAGCCAGTGAGTCAGGACAGTCATTGGTATGTGAAAAAAGAAGCAGCCTATAACTCACGTACTTGCTCTAGTCTTTCACATCATGGAGACAGTGGCACTCTACTCAATTCACAAGAAATGCTGACAGTTAACAAGGAAGTGTCAAGTGCTCTGTTTGTGTTTCTCCTTTCTCCTTTAATGTTTTTGCAGCTTTCCTCTGTAGTTATACAGGCGACGTAAATATCTGATGCCTGATGCTGTTACACATTAAGCTAGTCTGATTTGGCAGACCTAATTGGGATAATGGTAATGATTATAGTAAAAAGGCATAGGCAGTTTTGCTGTTTCAGCCAAAGGCTTTTCATTAAAAGCAAGATTATTTAAATAGAATATTTGAAAGCAGTTAAGTGAGTTATTATGTTTACTAGATGCTTTCAAGGAAATTGCCCATGGCTTAAAAGTAATCACCATTCTGGAACCAAATATGTGAGACTATTTTGAAAAAATACAAGAACAAGGAAATTCTGGTCTCCCTAGGAGTGACAGTTTATAGAATTGGATGATGGAAAAAATGTTACACAGAAGCAGAAGACCTTTGTATAATACATAAGTTTGCAAAAAGGGCAAAAGTCAAAACAAAGAAAGCAAAAATAAAAGTGAAAAGTTGATTTTTAAACATTCATTCACATAAAAAAAAATGTGCATTTTTGTTTCAGATAGAAAACCCATGTGGTAGAACAATATGCTGCTAAACTATATAAATAAATGAAAAATTTTTAAGCATAAGTTAGCAATTATGTTTTCCACCACAAAACAGTATGTGTGGGCAATACTTTCCTGGATGATTTTTAGTGGTTGTGATACTGGGTTTAGTACAGAAGCAATAGGAAACTGTCTTGCCACTTGGAACCTTGTCCTGTTTGTTTATGTTGTGAAACTAAGCACCTCCTGCTGTGCCCATTCACTTTATTCAGCTGCAACCATCATTTAGAAATGAACTAATCATTGAAGGCCAGAAGCAGTGCCTCAAAGACACATTCTTACCTGCTGAGTCCACACTCTGTTACTTACTATCAATAATTACATTAAACCAGAGTCTAATAAAGTTTGAAATTAAGCAATAGGAACTGAATTGTAAGCTACTGTAGATGCCAGACAACATGCACTGTTGCAGCTTTCTTGAGAATATGAGATTGCTGGCACTCAAGCTGGCTTCATCCATGATCACATCATTCATTGTCCATTGCTTAGCTTGTACTATCATTTTGGAGTAGTATTTGCAGAGAAATGTACTACACTGTGTAAATAAATCATGGATTGATTGCATTTTCTTTCTCCCTGAGTACTCTAGTTCTGCTCCCACATTCCAAAGATGTTCAGGTCAAGTTGACTGATGTCTCTAAATTAGCCTGGTATCAGTGAGTGTAGGTGTTTGAGTGTAAACTATGATGGACTGAGTTGGTTATGACCATTAAATTAGATTAAGCAAGTATGAAAACAGATGGATAAATGTCATTTAAGTTCAGTCATTCTTATAGATTTTGGTTTATTGCTTATTATAAAAAGCACTTCATATCACATTAACTAATAGACTGTACTGTTTCCTATTTTAAGTGCTGCTTTGAGTAAATTGTGAAAAAGTACTATAAAAATACAGTAAAGACTGGCAGAGAAATTGTGATTTTGTAATTTGCATCTTAAAACACTATAAAATATGGTTCTTCATAAAATGTGCTACATAAATCAAAGATTGGCAGATTGTGCATTGTGCATGTAGCTCTACTCTAATTCAGTTACAATTCAGTACTTACTGCCACATAAAATCATTTAGAATAACTTTGTGCCAAAAACACTGCATAAAACAGAAATTAATAGTTCCATTATCATTACTAGTATATCACTTTTTAATATTACTTACTCTAAAATGTATTATATAAAATGAACAATTATTGCTGAATCAAAATTATTTTATTTGCTCTTTGGAACAGTGCTTACTAGCCTGTCCTGACACATTTAAAGTAAGAAAAAGGGTCTGCCCAAGAAAAATCCTGCTAGTTAATCAGTTATGACATTCCAGTCAGTCAGTCTTTCTCCAACCCACTATATCCTAACAGGGTCACAGGGGTCCGCTGGAGACAATCCCAGCCAGCACAGGGCAGGAGCAAATCCCCGGGCAGGGTGCCAGCCCACCGCAGGGTACACACACACACACACTCACACACCAAGCACACACTAGGGACAATTTAGGATCGCCAATGCACCTAACCTGCATGTCTTTGAACTCTGGGAGGAAACCGGAGGAAACCCATGCAGACACGGGGAGAACATGCAAACTTCACACAGGGAGGAACCAGGAAGCAAACACAGGTCTCCTTACTGCGGGGCAGCAGTGCTACCACTGCGCCACTGTGCCACCCCGACATTCCATATGTTTCAATATATTTATGGTCAGTAAGAAAACATTTACAGAAGGCAAAGACACCCTAATACTCTGCATAATCTTTTATAGTTTGAGTTTCATTATCTGTCATTTACATAACTGATCGCAGAAGCCATATTGATAAAAACAACCATTCAATTTTCAGTTTCCATTAGTAACCCCAAACATTCATCTGAAGGTGAAGTTTATAGACATCTTAATATACCTGGCAGTGTGCCGACTTGCCTTGTTGAAAATCACACAGTAAACTACTATGTTTCTTAACCCTTGCAATGTCCTAGGGTAAAATCTGACCCGTTTTTTTGTTTGAAACCAGTAAAAGCATCCTAAATTTCTTCTGTTTAGAATGAAAGTTTGTGATTTTTTCTACATTTCCCCCAACTAATGAATGGTAAATAAAATTTAGACATCTCATAATTTTTAAATCTTTTCAAAAGATCATTTGTGATCCAGTATTATTTTTAAAGGATAACTTAGACATTTTTCAAGTCAAAATTTTTTTTTCAATAATCATGATATACAACGGAAGACCAAAAAATTCCTGTAATTGGTCAATAGCAAGGGAATAAAGTGTAGTTTTAGAATATATCACCAGAAAGCATATGCTTACTGTCCGATTAATCAGTCCACCATGTGGCATTGTGCTTATTTTATGAAGTGTATATTTCTGCCATTTATTCTATAATCATGCAGGTGACTTTGGCGATTTATTTTATATGGGCCACCATGGCAGATTTTCGAGAGACAATGATGATAGCGTTTGCTGACATTGGTGGATTTCTTCATGGATAACAAACTCTTTATGATCAGATTTTTAATTCATAACATTACTGCTGAGGCATCTATGACAAGCATCAGAAAAAAAAATGTCCGGAAAAGTGGTGTACCCAAAACTGGATTTTGAATCATCACAATGCAGCTGCACAAACTAAACTGTCACTCAATGAATTTTTGAGCAAAACCAATGTGTTTGTTGATTCACACTGACCTTATTCACCAGATCTCAATCCATGTGCGTTGTTTTTGTTCCTGAAATTTAAGTTGAGAATGAAGTAAAGAAGATTTCCTACCATGGAAGAAATCTAACCAAAAATGCAGGAGACTCTGGACATAGTAACAAATATACAGTAAGTACAGGAAATGTTTCCAGGAATGGGAGAAGCGCTAAGACAAGTGTATTGCATCTCAGAAAGATTATTTTGAAAGTGACTAAAAAGGAACTGAATTAAGGTTTAGAATAAAGGTTTTTTTGAGCTATAATGGGAATTTTTGGGTTCTCTCTTGTATATTAATTTTCCACATAAAGTTGTGCTCTAAAGTGAAGAAATATTTATAAATTAAAAAAAAAGGAAACAGTCTGCTCTTGTGCTTTAAAATGGAGGTGAAGAGCACTGGGGTCCAATGTGAAAACAATAGCCTCAGAATTTACTGAATACGTCCTCTTTGAAGCAGTAAAACTTTAGACTTAACAAGGTATACCTTCTGTCATTCTGAAGCACACTTGTGACAACAAAACTAAACTGGAAGTAATACATTTTATGACAGATTTTCAGTACTATTTCTTTAGAGTAAGGATAAGTCTCTGAGGTGGGCTGGTGCCCTGCCCGGGGTTTCTTTCCTGCCTTGCGCCCCGTGTTGGCTGGGATTGGCTCCAGCAGACCCCTGTGATCCTGTAGTTCGAATATAGCGGGTTGGATGATGGATGGATAGAAGGATAAGTCTCCTGTTCACTTGTCTGCCTTTTGTGGCCATGATGAGTGGAGTTTTGATATTCACTCCAGGAGTTGCCCTAATGTTGGTACATATACTGAATCAAACAGAAGCCTAAACCCTTCACTCATAAAAAGTGTATTGTGTTGTTTTGCAAAGACTTTACCAGCTGCACATGCGTGTTTCAGTAGTCTAGTGACAGCCAGTGAGAGAAAGACTGAGCATGCACATAGCATGCAATCAAGTAATAACAACTAAACAGACATTATACGGATGCATTTAGTTTTAATCAGGATAAAATTTGATGCGTTTTAATTCAAATGTTTTAACAAAGGTCTACATGAAGCTTACACGTTCTCCCAATGTATTTAGGTATCAGTCAGCATGGTTTGCTGCGAATGATTCCTGTTCAAACCTGAATAATGTTTCAGTATTACTTAGTCTTTCATGTTCTGTTAAGTAAATTACATCCGTCCTCTTTTTTCCAGGAATACTGCTTGTTATGTATGAAAACAAAAAAACTGCGAGTGATCGTATGACAATCATTCAGTGATAATTGTCTAGTTGTTTACATAAGAGAGACAGCAATTGGCATCTGGGTGTCAATTTTGAATAATGTGAGTAACAGCATTTGGAGATGATTTTTCAAAGGGTTGGTGCAAAGGAAGTCAAATAGTGAGGTGAAGTACACAGCTGGTCTTCTTTTAAAGTGCTTGAATCTCACAAAAATGTTTTGCACTTTGTTTTTTTTTTCCTAAAATGGCATGGATACACTGTGTAGTTACAGAGCACCAAAAGGGACAAAGGTGAGAAAAAAAAAATTGATAGTGAAAAAAAAAGTCTTGAGAAAAAAAATTTTGAAAAAAAATGATTATATTTTTATTTTTTGATGGGAGAAAATTATTTTAAGGAGAGGGAGAAAATTTTGATGGGAGAAAAAAAAATTCTGAAGAGGAAAAAAGTTGACAAGAAGGAAACTTTTTCATGAAAGAGAAAAATAATGTATAAAGTTTTTTTTTTTCTCTATGTTGAATCTAGTGTTAAGGGGCAGGAAGTTGAAAGTTGTGATGTAAAGATACGCAAGAAACTGAAAGATGGGTACATGAACACACAGTATTGGCATCAGCCTTAGGCCTTGTTCACACGGGCGTTAAGTTTTTGGATAAACGAACTTGCTCTGAACGTCCTAGACGTTTATGTTGCATTTTGTGGTGGCGATCGATTGACTTCTACACCGGCGTTCGTTTGTCTCTGTCTAACGCCAGCCTGCAGCCCAAATTGTAGTTTGTGTGTTAACCTGTGGAGGCAGTGTCGGGAACTGGATATGAAAGCCCTTGTCGTTTTATTTGAGGTGCTTCCTTTCAATATGGACCATTTTGCTATGTTAGATATTAATCTTCTTGTTTTAAAAATACTCGTAATACGGCGACGTAGGGAGAGAAAAAATCGCCGCCGCTACTGGGTTCATCCTCTGACTGCACAACGTCGGGTTAAAGGAAGTTTTTTTGTGCTTTATGAAGAAATGCGAAAATTTCCGCGCAAGTTTTTTAATTACTGTCGGATGTCGGTTTCCACTTTTGATTGTCTGCTGCAGCTGGTGCAATGCCACATTGCACGCCGATCAACCAATATGCGACTTGGTGTTAGCCCCGAAGAGAGACTACTTGTCACTTTGAGGTAAGGAAACAGTAGTCGAGTGCGCGCTTACACCGAAATGCCCCGCCCCCCGCCATGGATTGCCCCCCCTACATAATCATTATCAAATATTATATTAGAACATAAATTAATAGGTTCATGGTTTACAAATTACATGAGACAATAAAATAAAATAAGCAATATGAAAATATATATGTTGTATATGAAAATATATATGTTGTATATATATATCCGGTCCTCCGAAGCGTAAAATAAACGCGCAGAAAACGAACTAGAAGCAGTTTCCTTGCGTTTGTTGGGTTTTGAACGCCAAGAAAAAGCTGCATGCAACGTTTTTTTGATGCCGTATAAACGCGCAGCCAGACAAACGCACGTCACCAAAGCCCGTGTGAACACTCTCATTGACTCCTACGTGTAGAAAACACTCGGCGCTTGATCCGCGCTCACCGGACGCTAAGAACGCAAAAAAAACGCTCGATTTTAACGCCCGTGTGAACAAGGCCTTAGTGATACAGTCCCAAGTCATTCTCATAGCACATAGTACCATCAAATAACAAAAAGACTGAAATGCATCATGTAAACACAGCATCAGGTTCACATAGGCATTCCATCTACTATGAGAATGAGTGAGACTGCGCCACTAGCTCTGACACTTGATTGTCTTTACAGTTATTTCAAGTATACTTTCTGCAGGCCTGGCTCCCTGTGAGTTATTTAGCTGGGCTAAACTGCCAAACATCATGTCATACCGAGCCCCCCATCAATGCTGTTGAACTTGATCAAGAGTGAGGTGACAAGGTGATCAAAACAGGCAGCACTTTGGTGAGGGCTTTTTTTTAACATTATGAAATATTAAAAGAAAAAAGTTTAAGTGTAAACTTTAATAATTACACACACATCCCGTGCCTTATTTAAATGTTACCTTTAAATTGGTGAGGAATACAGTATTTTCACTTCAATGTTTTTAAAGTTTCATTTTGCATAACATAATTTTGGCATTTGTTTTTCACACTTGAACATCTAATGAAGGGGATTTAGTGTGATGTTTAATGGGCACTGTAAAGGGTTAAATCATGTTGAGCTTGTTTTTTACAGTTTTGTGACAATGCAGATTCCTTTGTTAAATTAAAGTTGAATTTTTCCCAGACCAAGCTAGGACATGCATGTCAAATTGATAAGTATTGAATACTTAGCTAATTTTACCATGTTTTATCACAAAACTGTGAAAATAAAGGTGACCCAATGTGGTGTAACTCACCTGTGCAGGTCTAAAATCTGGAATATAAAGTTTACAATGATGCCAATTACTATACACCTTGGAGATGTGCAGGCAGTATAACATAGTGCTTAAGGCTTTGAATTGAGGAAGTCAGTTCAGTTTCTGCTACTGATACTGTGTGAACCTGAGCATGTCACTGCCAGCCTGTGCTCCAACTGGATACACAAATTAAATGTAACCAATTGTATCTTGTATGCTGTAAGTCAACTTTGATAAAGGCGCCAGTTATAAATGTAGTTTCCCTTGTTTTTAACATAGAAAAGTTAACTGGTTTGCAAAAGATGTGGGAGTAAGAAGCTGGCTGCAAGCAATTATGTAGTCCACAAGTAGCTGGCTGCAAGTGATTATGTAGTCAGTCAGTCAATCATTGTCTAACTTGCTTAGTCCTAACAGTTAGGTGCAAATAAAACACTAGCAGAATATATACCTAACATCAGCCTTGTGTTCATTTCAGACTTATGGGCAAATACTGTTAAATGGTAATAACTGCCACCAAGCCCTTTCACAAATTTATTTTGCATAAATATTAAACCGTTTTATCGTATAACTCCTACTCGCTCCTTCTTCACACTCTTGAAATGATTCAGTTCGCAACTAAAAGCAGGTTAAAATTCAATGTTGAAGAACTTTAGCTCACCCTTCTTCCAAAGAACTGCTTTTCTCCAGACACATTGGTAGATTTGCAAGTGTGAGCTGCTCATTTCAGATTAAACCACAGCATCTCTATTGGGTTAATATCAGAATTTTTACTAGACTAGTGGTGGTGAACTACAGGCCTGGAGTGCCGCAGTGGCTACAGGTTTCATTCTAACCCTTTTCCTAATCAGTGACCAGTTTTCACTACTAATTAACTTTTTCCCCATCATTTTAATAGCTCTGTTAGAAGAGTTAAGCCCACTTTCTTAATTAAATGACAGCCAAGCAGAACTGAAATGTGAAACGAGCTAACAGATGACCAGCTAAACTGGGGCTTCAAACTCCAACCAATTTCACTTCATTCACTTTCTTAATGAGAAGCCCATTCTTGCTGTTAATTAAACCCGTTATTTAATTCCATGGCTTGTTGCTTCTCTCGTTCTTCCACAGCACACATTTCGAAAACTGTTGTTTTTCTGTTCTTTCTAAGAGCACCATCAAAATGTTTTGGTGACCTGAGAGATCAACCTTACCAAGACCATCACTTCTCTTTAATTTCAGATATTGTGTAATGGGCACAGGGGAGCTGGTCATGTGGTGGCTTGTTTTGTGTCTCATTATTGTTTGGCTGCTAATTAAAGAAAAAGAAACAACTATGGAGCCTGAGTTAAGTTAATTAAAAGAAGTAATCAGCAGCAAAAAAACTGGGCACTAATTAAGAAAATGGTAAGAATGAAAACCTGCAGCCACTGCGGCACTCGAGACCTGGAGTTCGCCACCCCTGTACTAGACCTTTACAAGACTTTAAAATTGTTTCCTCTGAGCTATTCAGTTGTACACTTGCTTTTGTGTTTTGGGTCATTGTTCTGTTGAATAATCCAGTAATGCTTCAGATTTAGGTCATGGACAGATGACTAGTCATTTTACTTAATAGTATTCTGCTAAAGTGCGCAGTTCATGGCTCCCTCAATAATAGCAAGTCTTTCAGGTCCTGATGTAGAAAAGCATCCTCACACCATCACATTACCACCCCCATGTGTTTGGAGATACTGTATAATGTTGTTACTGTTGAATGCTATATTATCTTTACTCCAGGCATTGTGGAACCTGTGTCATAGTGGGATTCGTCTGTCCATAGAATATTATGTCAAAAGGCTTGGGGATCATTCAGGTGTTTTTTGCAAATACCAGATGAGCATTGATGTTACTCTAAGATTGCAGAGGTTTCTGCCTTGCAACTCTCCTCTCCTATTTTTACTCAGTCTTTTTTCTTACTATTAAGTCATGAACACTGACCTAAGCTTTTGGATATGGCTTTGTATTTCTTTCTTGATTGGTAAGTTTCAACAACTTCTTTCCTCCATCTCTTTCCTATGACTAATCCTAAAATAACTTGTGGTGACTATTCACTCTAATGGTAAATTTCAATATATGGTAAGGTTTACATTCAACAGGACTTGCTTCAAGTCATATCTGGAAGATTTCCCTCAACTGAGTCTAATTATCAATTAACTTTGGTCAGCTTTTTGAGTGAGAAACTAAGGGGGGAATTACCTTTTCACATGAGCTATACAGGGTGGTCCAGATCTAATTATGCAGATCCAGATCGTCTTGATGACTTTGATTTATGCGGGGACGATTCTAGTTCAGCACGAAGATGATTCTTCATGTCGTCAGTTCACACACTTCTCAATGGTCCAGGATTTTTCAGGTGATTTTCTATGTAAGTTATAGCATAATGAAAATTGCATAATTAAATCTGGACCACCCTGTATAGGTATTAAATAACTTTATTGCTTAAGTATTATATTAAGTAGCACTTTAGAAGCTGCGTTATTACGTCAGCATCTGAAGACACTGTAAAGATTAAAATGGTTTTCAAACATACTGCATCAGTGATAGGTAGCTGCTGTTGTGAGCACAATTCAAAAATAGAGTTCACACTCTTTTTGAAAGAAAGAAAGAAAGAAAGAAAGAAAGAAAGAAAGAAAGAAAGAAAGATGGAAAAATATTAAAGGAGCAAGTGAGAATGTATTCTGGTAACAGACAGGGTTATGTAATTTTAAAGGCAAAACATATTTTTGACAAGACCAAATGATAGGACAAATCTGTGATCAAAAAGGAGAGCCAACGTCTAAAAACCAAGACTACCAAAACAGAGATCCCTATCTAAAAATAAGTATGAAATATGTATTGTTTATCTAAGTGAACTGAAAGCTAGAATTCTTACCCTACTGTCCCGCCATCTATTATAGGCGGGCCTCAACACTCCATATATGTCATGACATTCATTAGACATAACCAGCAACAAGCAGAGCAACTTACAGCAGTGTGGCTGTGACCACGCAAAGATAGCCACTAAATAGGACACAAAATGGCATTGTCAGAAGAACAATATTAAATGTTTAATAAACAAAATAATAATATTAAGAACAATCCAGAATGTTCACAAATGAACAAAAATAATAAACAATTATTCAAAAAGCATGAATCATGACAGACACATAGTCTTTGGATAATGTGAGTTCTTTCAGGATGGTTTTTGTTAACTAGAGCATCCATTCTCCTATTTTTAGTTCTGAGACCATAAATCCCACAATCATCGCATGGCAGGTACCAAAACAAAACTGGATGCCATTATATTTAATTACTCATTATATTTAATAAATATAGCAGTCTACTTCTATGCCTCTTAGTCCTAAATGTCTATTGTGTAACACTATACAGGTGGAGTGAACCTGCTACATCAAAAGACACCCTTGATGTCAATAGTTTACTTGTTTCAACTCAGTTACCTTTTCTTCTGACTGGCCAAGAAAGTTGCTTTTTGCCTGCTGTGCTGGGGCAGGACCTTAATTTGTATCCCAAGTGCACAGTGGGAGCAACTCACAAATCAGTACTGCCTGGGAAAGTAGACCCTGGTTAGGATTGGATTAAGGCAATAAGGAGTTTGAAAGTGAGTGGTGCCTGCAGTCATAAAAGCCAGAAAAATGTGACCAGGGGCTAATGTGTTCATAATTCATCTGTAAAATAACAGACTTCAATTCATGATACTCTGCATGTAACCCGTGATTATTATCAACAGCACTTACCATTTCCTGATAGACTTTAAAAAAGAAAGTTTTGCCTTTCTGACAATGTGAGAAAGATGTAAGATGTAAAAGCCATAAAAAATTCCTTTGTGAATCTTCCAGATCACTGATTGGGATGACAGCAAATCATGCAAGCTGCATTTTTTCCTTTATAATGTTGGCCAAAAATGACAAAGTTGCAATAACCTTAATTTTACTGCAGAGTTGTGAATACCTCTCTCTAGACTCTACTTACATGTGCTTAACAAAGAGAATGCTTTTATGTCTACACATAAGTTCATTATTACTGAAGGTTTTCTCTGCATACTGTAAGTTGTAAATGCTTATGTGCTTAACCTCAGCCATCTGTTGGTAACTCATAATAGTCAGCAAACATAATTATTAAGTGAATTAGGACTATTCAGAAATATAAAGGACCTTCATCTGAACCATTTATTGTACATACCTGCTTAATTTGTCAACAGATTTTTTTTTTTATGTTTATACTGTTTCTGAAGTTAATTGCGGATTTTGTCCAGATAGCTATTTAGTCTTTGTAGGTGGATGTGGAGCATGATATAGACATGTGTACCTCTTTTGAAATCCTACCAACTAATTTACCAATGACTATAGGTGGACTTCATTGAAGCAATTGAATGACTTCACAAGAAAATTGAATGGATATGAACTTAATTTGATGTGTCACAGCAAAATGGACAAATAGAATTAGATGAAATATTACACTTTTCAATTTAAATTTCATGTAAGGAAAATCCAAAACTGCATTAATTTTATAGAGTAATTTTGCACATATGTGCCAGGAAATGTCATCCATGCATTGTTTTAACCTCTTCATGGGTTGTGGTGAGTATAAGCTTATTACTGCAAATTTAGGCACAAAGTAGAAACCATGTATTGTTAGAATGCCTGTTTAATCCAGGAGATAAACACACACAGTCATACAGGGACAATTTTGAACATATTAACAAGCAAGAGAATCAGGATGTCACACAGACATTCAAAGAGTATGTAAACATCTCTCTGTTTCAAGACTTGGAACTGAATGTTAGTGCCTATTGCTTTGTGCTCCCCACTTAAGACACCATTGTAAAAACTTTGAATCTTTTAAGAATATTTTTAAATTTGAGTTTGCTTCATCTCAAAAAAAGGGAAAAAAAATAATTTAATATTTTCTGAAAACAGTGCATATATGAATAATGCAAGTGAGTTTTTGGATTGCAGCATAGATTTGAGTAAATTTGAAATAGTTGTTTGCTGTGTTCCTAGCTATTTGGTGTTTTTTTTTCTTTTCTTTTGTGTATATCCTTTAATGCTACACTGAAGCATTATATCTTTTCACTGCATGTTTCTATGATTCCTACTTCTCGGTTCATCATAGCGTCCTAGAGGTGCATGTAAATGTATTTCTTGATTGTTTTCATCATTTGTTTAATGCTAAAACACCCTTCCCCCATGGACACACACATTTTTGTGTTGCTGCCATTTTCAGAAGAGTTCACACTTTGCTTTCTTTCTGTCTCTCTCTTGCTTGCACAGAATGAAAGTTTTCAACAGCTGTCTAGCCTGACGCAGCTGTGGTTCATCTCTGGCTTTTCTGTATTTACACTTAGTGCTGGGAAGGCTGCACAGGAGCACTCCAAGGAATGTAACAGATTTAGTGAATTAATCTTTTGTGACTGAAAATTATGCCAGTACTGAACCATGGCTATGCCTGGCAGGCTGGCTGGCATTAACCCAGTAATGTTTAAGTGCTGTCCGGTCTGCTTTTTGTCATTTTCAATGATGACATGCTCTCAGACTATGCACATAATTAGTTAATTGAAGACAGTCTACCATCTATCCCAGGTATATTTTTTATATTAGTTTAAGGTATTACATAGCATGGTGGTGTAGTTGTAGCACTGCTTCCTCACAGTAAAGAAGCCATGGTTCATGTCCCGGGTCATCCCTGTGGAGTTTGCATGTTTTCCTCATGTCGTCTGTATGGGTTTCCTTTGGGTGCTCCAATTTTCTCCTACAGTCCAAAGGCATTTAAATTAGGTGAATTGGTGATCCTAATTTGGCCCTAGTATGTGGTTGGGGTGGATGTGTGTATGAGTGTTTGCCCTGCAATTGAGTGGAGCCCTGTCCAGGATTTGTTCCTGTATTGTTCCCTATGCTAACAGGAATAGGCTCCAGCAGATCCCTGCAACCCTGTTCTGGACTAATCAAGTTAGAAAATGACTGACTTGACTGGCTTATGCACATGGAACATGTATCTCCTGTAACGATGGGTTGTGGTGGTATTTACTTTGTAGCTGATGTGATGCAGAAGTGGTCTGTCACTCATTCAGAGCTATCAGAACAGGAATTTATCCTGACAGCCCTGGACACAAAGCATGGAACCCACTTTTCATGGAGTACTAGTCCATCATTTTCATAGAGTAATTTAGAGTTGTCAATTAGCCTAACATGCTCATCTGTTGGATGTATAAGGAAAACCAGAGCACTAGGAGAATATGCAAACCCCAGAAAGACAGTGACTAGGAATACAACCTTAGTTTCCTGAAGTTTGGGGCAGCAGTGTAACAACTTAACTAGAATGCTGCCTTCCCTAAAATATATGCCTCCAAAAATATTATTACATATATTTTCACTAGCAGGATATAGATAATCTTTAAAGGACAGTGACTTAATAATGCATTTTCTGGAAACTGAATCAATATTGGAAATCCTTAACACATCTTGCAGTATTACGGTAAAGAAGAAAGGGTCTGTTACTGTAAGAGTACAAAGATGAGTTCTTCCAGTGATTACTGAGCATTGCTTAGCTGCTTTACTCATTACAGGAATAGATTTCAGTTACTCCCCAGGAGGGGTTGAAGTTTCAGTAACGGACTAAGAAGACAGGTGCAGTTTTCTTCACTATTTAAGAAGTGGTGTAGTTTTGTCATTTCCTGTGTTAGGCTCCAATTTCACATGTATTAAGTTTAAGGCACTGCTTGCTTGTAGACAGAACGTTACCAATTGCTACAAAGCAGATGGGTGGATATAGTAAGTTTTTCCATGATATAGTGCAGTTTGTTTCATTGACAACGAGGGAATGTCTATTTCTGTAATTTCCTGTGACAAGGCTTAAAATTATCTGGAAAAAGACTTTAGCTTTATCCAGTTGCTGTGTTTATTTGCAATGAGTTGATGTAGAAAGGCTAAATGTAGCATCAGCCCTGGACTGGCTACAGTTAGGATCATGGTTATTCACTTTCAGTACAAGTGCAGCTACAGTTATTTTTCTTTGTGTTGAAGTTGTTTTAGAACTAGCTGTTTAGTCTACTGTTGTATTTTTTACCTGTAACATATTATAGCATATCACATTCAGGAATTTGTTTCAGGCTTTTAGTAGTTACAGAGAGATAGTACATTGTACTATTAATCATAAGTTTCTGTTGGGTAGTTCAGTGACCTTCAGCTCCTTTTGACCTGTTCCAGTAATGAACAGGTACATGAAGCTTATTGTCTGATGTCTCAGAGTACTAGAAAGTTATTAGGTAAAATGCTGAGTGGGGACTGGGTGATCTTTTTACCATGGAATCCCTACACATTTTGTTTTTTTCACCAGCATCACACCCCTGGAGTTTTTTGGGGTTTTTTTTAAATATTTTTCTGTCCATCTGACTATTACATTGGATTTGCCATTAGAAACATTAAAACAAATCTATGTTTAATGACTCTTCTTTTTCTGTTGCTTACATTTTTTTATGCAAAATTATATTGATTCTTATCTACTATTCTTCTATGTCATTTATTCATTCTTATTCTTACCTGTTTCTAATTTGTTTTGTTTTTTCGTGGAACTTTTTTGACATCATGTAAAGCACTTTGAACTACATTCTTTGTATTGAAATATGCTATAGAAATAAATGTTGTTGAGGAAATTTTAGCCTTGTTTATTATAGCCAGTTTATGTATACCCTGGAAAAAGTTCAGATTTTTTTATTGTACTTCTAGATGCAAAGGGGTAACATACTCCATGTTAATGCCCATGGTTTTAGAGTGGGATGTGTAAAAAGCTCATATATGTGTGATGGTTCGGTTTCCACAAACATTTGGCCACATATTGCTGGTACCAGAAACAAAATGTTAGCTAGGCCAACTCGGTTTTCCATAGAAATTGTATTACTTCTTTTTGTTCAGATTCAGAATGAAATAATAAGTACAATAATATTAATAGTAATAAGTCATATACCGTACAAGAATAATAGAATTACAACTGACTTGTTGGTCAATCTCAATGCTGCCTTTAGTTTACAAAAGCAGAACCCTAAGGATAGTTTTAAAATTTCTCTAAACTTCTTACTAACTGTGCCAAAGCCAGAGGTTACCCTGCTGTGTCAGCATGTCACAGATAGTTATTGGGAACATCTGTGGTGTGTGTTAAAGCAAATCAATTAAAGGACTCAGAAAATAGTCAGTCATTGGCAGTCATAAAGATTTTTTTTTCCTGCATGATTTTTGGGAGCATTTCGAAGACCTTTGTTTGCAAAGTTTAAATTACTACATATACATTTGGAAACAGATCTACATTGTGCAGCACTTTGTTTCAACAGAGTTGAAAAAGGCCTCTTTCCCATGCATAAATTGTAACACTAGACATGCTTTAGTCCTTTTCACCCCTTGACCGAATGACATGGACAGGAAGGATATTAATAAACTTTCCAGACAGGACAACCTCAGCCCCCTCTGATTTCTAACACTAGCATGATTTAAGAGCAAATTCATCAGTTTTTACTACAGAAAAGTGGAAAGCATGCAGTTAATTTACATTCAACTTTTACAAATTCACTTTGTAAAATTTCTTTGTAATAATTGGAGGAATTAGTTAAGTGAAGTGCTGTCTTCACAGAAGCAAAATATACAGATTTCATGTATTCACTTACTGAACACACTTAACATTTTGTGCAGAAAACATTTTTAATTTTACTATACTTTTTATTCCAAAACTGTGTTAAGAAAATGATTAAGAATAATTACGGAAACAAAATAAAAAGATATTTTGCATTTTTCATATGATGTGTGTACCAATCTTACCTAATATAAAGCTGAAAGTGTTTTTGTGTGAGTTTGTGTGTGTCTGTCCAGTATGCAAATCCACACTGTCAAGCCAGTCTCCACCAAATTTTGAACAAATTCCCACATTTGTACAAGTGAAGAATGTAGGCATGGATTTTTTAACAAATTTAGTTGGTGCCCCAACCCTGGGCAGTGCAGGTTACCCATAATAGCATTGTATATACCTTATATATTAGCATTTAATATAGTGTACTGTAGGTAGTATACTACTGTTGTTTTTTGTATCTTAAGCTGTTACATTTTCAGCCATACTTTGTAATATATGAATATGGGCCAGTTTCTTGATAATGACTGGTGGGTGTCTCACTGGTGCACTTCTCACTAGTTTTTTGCCAGGCTTTTTCATGCATTTCACAGAGGCTTGCAAGAAGATTGGTGAGAAGAGGAAATCTCTCACTGGTGAAAGAAAGCATGCCCAAACAAACACATCCCTTTTAAGAGGTGTGGCGACCCAAACCTCTGATAAAAGTATCACTTCAAGCCATTTACCCGATATAAAGCAGTGCAAATTAAAGCTTAAAATACAGAGGACATTCAAAACATCTGTTTTGGGAAAATTGTAATAAAAAAAGTATTCATGAATTTCCCAACAGTCTCAGATACAAAACTAAATAACAGAAAAAAGGGAAGAAAAAACAGAAATATAATAAATTTGAAACAGTGAAGGATTGAAAGTGCTGACACATGCAACTAAATGTCAAAAATGTATAAATAAAGTCTGGTGTGAGAGATGTCCCAAAGATGGCACATACTGTAAACTAAGGAAAAAGCAACTCTACAAAGAATATGCAATCTCTGTACTAGAGGCAGACGTAGAGCAGTCCAGAGAGTCTGTATTTAACCCAAGTAAAAGCATCCTTGCCACAACAAGGAGATGGTGTTTTCGGGCAGAAAATGCCCACAAAGTGATTGCAGCCGAGAGTGGTAAAACAATAACCTGGCAAGAAGCAAAAAAAAAAAAAAAATAAATAAATAAATGCATGCACTGGAAAAGAGAGTATTACAAAACCAGTGGTGGGCCACACCCCAAGTGCCCACTATCACATCAGGAGTAAATGAGGATGTGACAGGTGGCATAAATGCTACAATTAGACAGGGAAACCCTGCTTCCAGAATTTATGTATAAAAATGAAACAACATTAACTAAAACATCAATTGCAGGCACTCCTGCATGTCAGTAGACCACTTGAAATATCTAGAGTTATGTCCATCTAATTTATATTTTGTATAAGAATCCAGCAGCGCAGCATCACCAGTTGACTTTACTTTCAGGATAGCTCTGTCATGGCAAGATCACAGCAGAATCCTGCTGTTTGTACATGTAGTGAAGAAATGATTAAATATGACACAGAACATTTCCAAATTCAAAATAAGGAGGTGCTCCAGGTGCAAAGAAAAGTGGAGCTGAGGTTGGATGTGGTGGGGTTGCAGAGAGAATTATTAAAGTCACTTAAAGAAATATTGTAAACTCTTAAGACTATGGCAGATATTTAAATTGAAAACATAATGTGGCCACTCAAACCCTGGTACTTTTGCTGCTTCACTTGAACCCAGGATTTCTTGCATCTATAGGAGTTCCACCAGTGTCTGTTTTCCTTTCTGGTGAGTGCTAACTCTGCAAGTGTACAATAGAGTAAATTAATAATTTTAAGGACATACAATTTCATTGAATGTGGGTAACCCAATACCATACAGTATGTCCCTTTTGTCCCTGTGAAATGTACCTGGGGTATAAGCAATACAAATTATTAGGTAAGAAGGTTTTATTTAATAATAATTGAACTAGAAAGCCCATGCACTTGCACCACCTCAGTTTCTACACTCATAAACATAAATAACATGCTGATATTTACAGGTGTTTGTCCAGATGGTGATAAAAAATAAAGAACCTTTACATTTTGTCCTTTTGCAAATAAATACACCATTACCCCAAAATAAGGTGTGTGTGCATGTGTGTGTGTGTTTGTTTTTGTGTGTATTCATGGACGAGGGTGCTTACACTGAAACATTTATTTTGTATCGTGTGTTTCTGATTACACATCCCGCCCCATTGTTGTTCATTTCAGTATTGTCTGGCTGGTCATCCTCAGGTTCTTGTGCCTTTGTTTCAGTGAGTGGTATGCTGCTGTGCTGCCCGATTTTGTGTTATACACATAATGTAACAATCATTTTTATACCCTTTTCAAAGGAATATTGTAGTGCACCACTTGACTGATGGAAAGCTCTGAAGTTTCCTTTCACCAATTTAATACACCTGCCTTGTGTGTACATGGTCCATGTTGCACCTCTCTTCTGCTTCAAACGATTTGTGTAAAACAGTGGTTAACAAGCAGGGAGACATGGAGTACCCACTTTCTCTAAGGAGGTATGCACAATTGAACTCACCATCTTCTGCCAGGTGCCTTACATTGTAGTTTCTCCATACTGCTGCATCATGTGTATCTCCTGGACAATTAACCACAGTGTTTCTAATATTAAGTTTGCAATCACAAATAATTTATATATTTAGGGAAGAATACCGCTTTCTACAAATGTAATTTTGGAGATTTGATCCTAATGTGTAAGCTATCAATGGCACCAATGACAGTGGGAAAGCCAGAGACTGCATAAAAGCCTTTCTTGATTGCCAGTGTTTTTCATTTCATGAGCCATATTATATAATTAGGTCCATAAGTATTTGGACAGAGACAACTTTTTTCTAATTTTGGTTCTGTACATTACCACAATGAATTTTAAATGAAACAACTCAGATGCAGTTGAAGTGCAGACTTTCAGCTTTAATTCGGTGGGGTGAACAAAAAGATTGCATAAAAATGTGAGGCAACTAAAGCATTTTTTAACACAATCCCTTCATTTCAGGGGCTCAAAAGTAATTGGACAATTGACTCAAAGGCTATCTCATGGGCAGATGTGGGCAAGTCCGTTGTTATGTCATTATCAATTAAGCAGATAAAAGGCCTGGAGTTGATTTGAGGTGTGGTGCTTGCATGTAGAAGATTTTGCTGTGAACAGACAACATGCGTTCAAAGGAGCTCTCCATGCAGGTGAAAGAAGCCATCCTTAAGCTGCGAAAACAGAAAAAACCCATCCGAGAAATTGCTACAATATTACGAGTGGCAAAATTTACAGTTTGGTACATCCTGAGAGAGAAAGCAAGCACTGGTGAACTCAGCAATGCAAAAAGACCTGGACGTCCACGGAAGACAACAGTGGTGGATGATCGCAGAAACATTTCCATGGTGAAGAGAAACCCCTTCACCACAGCCAACCAAGTGAACAACACTCTCCAGGGGTCAGGCGTATATATATCCAAGTCTACCATAAAGAGGAGACTGCATGAAAGTAAATACAGAGGGTGCACTGCAAGGTGCAAGCCACTCATAAGACTAAAGAATAGAAAGGCTAGATTGGACTTTGCTAAAGAACATCTAAAAAAGGCAGCAAAGTTCTGGAAAAACATTCTTTGGACAGATGAAACCAAGATCAACCTCTACCAGAATGATGGCAAGAATAAAGTTTGGAGAAGGCTTGGAACAGCTCATTATCCAAAGCATACCACATCATTTATAAAACACGGTGGAGGCAGTATGATGGCTTGGGCATGCATGGCTGCCAGTGGCACTGGGACACTAGTGTTTATTGATGTTGTGACACAGAACAGAAGCAGCCGAATGAATTCTGAGTTGTTCAGAGACATATTGTCTGCTCAAATCCAGCTAAATGCAGTCAAATTGATTGGGCGGCGTTTCATGATACAGATGGACAATGACACAAAACATATAGCTAAAGAAACCATAGGAGTTTATTAAAGCAAAGAAGTGGAAAATTTTTGAATGGCCAAGTCAGTCACCTGATCTTAACCCAACTGAGCATGTATTTCACTTGTTGAAGACTAAACTTCGGACAGAAAGGCCCACAAACAACTGAAAACCGCTGCAGTAAAGGCCTGGCAGAGCATAAAAAAGGAGGGAACCCAGCATCTGGTGATGTCCATAAGTTCAAGACTTCAGGCTGTCATTGTCAGCAAACGGTTTTCAACCAAGTATTAGAAATGAACATTTTATTTCCAGTTATTTAATTTGTCCAATTACTTTTGAGCCCCTGAAATGAAGGGATTGTGTTAAAAAAATGCTTTAGTTCCCTCACATTTTTATGCAATCTTTTTGTTCAACCCACTGAATTAAAGCTGAAAGTCTGCACTTCAACTGCATCTGAGTTATTTCATTTAAAATTCATTGTGGTGATATACAGAACCAAAATTAGAAAAAAGTTGTCTCTGTCCAAATATATACTAACTATACTAACTGTATAGTGTGGTGTTACATTGCTGCCATGGCGCTACTTGTAATGGTCAGTGAGTGGTTTATGGAGAAAGTATTCAGTCCTTGGGTGTCTCCTAGAACATTCTGGGATGTTCCTCTAGAAAGGCATCTCAGGGCAATGAAAACTTGCATTTCGGTGGTCAGGGTGCGCTGTCATCTTGTTTGCCATTGCACAAGGGTTCTCAGCGTTTCTAAAAGATTTATGACGTCCTGCTTTTTTAAATAGTATTTTTTGATTATGTCCTCCTCTCTTACGCATTCAAATATATTTTCTACTATTGTACATGTTTAGTTCAATAATGTCATGTGTTTTCTCTTCTTTTGACTGAAGTTTTAGTGTGTTATGAAGTAAAGCAGGTCATTTTCTTTCTGCCGAAACAGTGAGAAACAAGTTGAGTCAATCACTCAAAAGCTTCAAGAGGTTCTAGACACCAGCCCTATATCATATTGCCTAATGTGTGGCCATAGACTCAAATTAATTTAATAACATTTGTGTTGCCACTTTCCAAGTTTAAAATGATACTAATACAAATTAAAAGCATACAACAATTTGGCTAATTGAATGAAGCACTAGTAAGTATTATTAAATTTGCGATAAAAATATACTGTCATAGTAGCTGTATGAACTATTAAAATGCATAATTTCTGGTCCAGCTTTATCTTTTATGAATAGATAGATATTGTAACTTAAGAAGCATTTGAAAGATTATACTATATTGCTTCCAATTTAAAACTCACTTTTTTCAAATGTTTCCAAGCTTAAAATTGGGGTGCATTATAAATTTGAGGTATTTCATTTGCCACATCTAATAAGACCTTCTGCAGATAATCAAATACAAGAAATAAGCTTATGAGATTGTGAAAGGATAAACGGTTTGGCTTGTACAGACTTGTCTAGTTAAATAAATGCCATAAAAGGATAAAAATGTTGGTACACCAGGGCCGAGTTGTTCAAAAGTAATCCAATGGGATTTGGGATAACAGATTCGATTGAATCTTGAAAATGGGTTGCTCAAAGGGAAAAGAGGGATCCTGGAATCAGATCAGATCACCTAATACAATCTCAGTTTTAATCAGGATCAAACAGCCTTTTGTGTTGTCCAAAAGTTTGTGTATGAATTGGGACACAATTGATCCCAAAAATCAGGATAATCCTGATCCCAACACAGAGGTGGATCCAGTGTGGATTTCTGGCACACAATAAAATAAAACTTGAAAATTGATCAAAAAAGCTATGTTTGCAGGTGATGTATACATCTATTTATATTTTGTACAATTGTTGAACAAGGACAGTGACAATGTAAATACAGTAGGGAATAATACATGAAGCCTTTTGGTATAGTCAAAGGAAAAAAATCCCTGCGAAATATCAGTACTCAAACAAAATCTCAAAGCTCAAAAAGCTCTACAGTCCATTGTATTTTAATGAAAATGACAATTACTATTACTCTAGTCATCAGTCAGAAGTAATGTCTTACAATTGCATCTCTAATCACACGTTCAGTCTGGCCCTCATTTGGAGTGAACATTGGAGGTTGCTCTGGTTGCACTTCATCAGGCTCAGGTCCATCATATATGTCATCAAGAGGAACATTACGCCTGGTGGCAATGTTATGCAAGACAATACAGGCTAGTATTATATTGCATGCCTCCTTGGGTTCCACCCGAAAGTAGTTAAGGCATGCAAAGCATCTCTTCAGGACTTCATTTAAGCGCTCAATTGCGCATCTTGTTTTGCAATGTGCAGAGTTGAAGCCTGCCTGCTCAGGTGTGTTTGCAACTGGAAAAGGGGTCATCAGCCATGGTAGGAGTGGATAAGTGCTGTCTCCCAATATTATGCCATTTGGTCGGTTGGGCTGAAGCTTTCTGTATAGTGCACTTTCCCTCAGGATACGTGCATCATGGACAGACCCTGGCCACTTGACAACACAGTTTGTGTTGATGAGGTCAGCGTTGGCCACAAGTTGGACATTGATTCTGTGCCTCCCTTTTCGGTTCACATACTGCCACTCCCTTTCATGAAGCTCTTGAATGTGCACATGAGTACAATCAATAACACCAATAGTATTAGGCATTGGTTTTGTGCTGTAACTTTGACCTGACAAGGTCTGCAATGTACTTGATATCATCCCTCCCAAAGTGAAAACGGGCATACAGTTCCTCTGTAGTGTATTGCGCAAGTGGTTTGCAACGCTCAGCATACATTCTTTCGCAGTATTTTCTCCTTCCCAACCTGTGGTAGCGATGAACAACACCTGCCATGCCAATGCCTCTGTAAACCTATGACCGAGGTGTGTAAGAAATTGGTGATTTTATTTGGTCACACACCAATTAAGCAACAACGAGCTGACTGGTTTGTCATGTGTTGAATTACCCCAGTCAAGCACAGGGCCTATAAAATCAGTGTTACCTACACAAAAGAGATGGAACCATGGACTCAAAAGGGCCTAATTTCACAGTGGCAGAAAACCATGCACTGTTGGAGGGTGTTAGGTGCCATTATTCCTCCATAGTAGGACACTTCATTTCATTAAAGTGGAGAGAAGTGACCAAGAAATGCAAACAGAACATTTGGGAGGCATCACCAAGAATGTGAATGCTATAGGGGCTGGTGAGAAAAGGACCACAAAACAATATTAAGATGAAAGAATCTTAAAGCCAAGGCAACAAAGGACCATGCTGAGGCCAAAAACCTCACAATGGGTAACAAGCCTTTCAAGAGGGGTGAGTATACTGACATTGTCCTTGACATTATTGGTGGTGACAAATCAGAAGCTCTGCATGGAATTGACAGTGTTGAAGTCGATGGTGAGCCCACAGTTACAGTGGACCTGGTTCTCCTAATGAAGAGGAAATATTTGTCCTCAATCTCAGTCAAGTGGTTGAGGAAGAAGGTGGATCCTCACATATAGAGCCAGCTGTTGTCACAGAACCTTTAAAAAGAAAGCGTAAGCATTCTCCAAACCTGGATGGTGACGCATATGAGGTGCTTCTTACAAGAGAAACTGAAAGAGCAGAAGTGCATATTCCTCTGGCAAAGGAACAACTCCTCCTTACCCAACTACAACAAACTAAAGTCAGAATGGAAATCCAACTCCTAAAAGCAGAAATTGAAAGAGCTGGTCTCTATACCAATGAGGAACTATAAATGTTCCTTATTTTGTTGACTATTGGACGTCTTTGTTTTACAATTATATAAAAATAACCACAGTGCATATGTGGGGAAATATTTTATTCTTTCAGTCATTCATTCATTTATTCTTGTGAGATTGAAATGGAATCTGGCTGTTTATAAATAAAATGGAAAAATATTTGTTTATTGTGGTGTTTTCTGTTTTTTCCAAGTAACACATATAATGGATATTTGGCTACTGGTATTTTTGGTCCGCCTGTTGTTCTTTACATAGCCAGTAGGCTACACTGGGGGTTCCATTTAAAGCACTAGTAAACCGGATTTGGTAATCCTGAATAACAACAACAACATTTATTTATATAGCACATTTTCATACAAAAAAATGTAGCTCAAAGTGCTTTACAAAATGAAGAATAGAAAAATAGAAGACACAATAAAAAATAAACATAAGTCAGCATTAATTAACATAGAATAAGTAAGGTCCGATGGCCAGGGTGGACAGAAAAAACAAAAAAAAAAACTCCAGAGGCTGGAGAGAAGAAAAAAATAAAATCTGTAGGGATTCCAGACCAAGAGACCGCCCAGTCCCCTCTGGGCAATCTACCTAACATAAATCAAAAAGTCCTCTTTGTATTTAGGGTTTTCATGGAAGGACTTGATGATGATGGTCACGTAGACTTCTGGCTTTCAGTCCATCAATGTTGGAGCATCATGAAGCTTTGAGTAGGTGGTGGTGGCACAGGCCTCCACCACAAAGAAACCGGAAAAAGAAACAGAAGAGAGAGTAGGGGTCAGTACGGATTTTGGAGCCACTATGAATAGTTATTATGATGAATTGAACACACAGAGTATCAGTATTAAGTTAAAGTAAAGTTATAAAAAGGCCATGTTAAAGTAATGTGTTTTCAGCAGTGTTTTAAAGTGCTCCACTGTATTTGCCTGGCGAATTCCTATTGGCAGGCTATTCCAGATTTTAGGTGCATAACAGCAGAAGGCCGCCTCACCACTTCTTTTAAGTTTAGCTTTTGGAATTATAAGGAGACACTCATTTGAGGATCTAAGGTTACGATTTAGAATATAACATGTCAGACATTCCGATATATAAGATGGAGCGAGATTATTTAAGGCTTTATAAACCATAAGCAATATTTTAAAGTCAATCCTGAATGACACAGACAACCAGTGTAGTGACATCAAAACTGGAGAAATGTGCTCGGATTTTCTTTTCCTAGTTAGGATTCTAGCAGCTGCATTCTGCACTCGTTGCAAGTGATTTATGTCTTTTTGGGTAGTCCTGAGAGGAGTGCGTTACAGTAATCTAGTCTACTGAAAACAAAAGTGTGAATTAATTTCTCAGCATCTTTCAATGATATAAGAGGTCTAACTTTTGCTTTGTTTCTTAAGTGAAAAAATGCTGTCCTAGTGGTCTGATGAATACATATGCGATTTAAAATTCAGATTACAGTCAACAGTTACCCCTAAGTTTTTTACTTCCGTCTTAACATTTAATCCCAATGCATCAAGTTTATTTCTGATAACCTCATTGAATCCATTATTGCCAATTACTAAAATTTCAGTTTTTTTCTTTATTTAGTTTGAGAAAATTACTATTTATCCATTCAGAAATACCAGTAAGACATTGTGTTAGTGAATCGAGAGAGTCGGAGTCATCAGGTGCTATTGATAAGTACAGCTGTGTGTCATCAGCATAGCTGTGGTAGCTCATGTTGTAACCTGAGATAATCTGACCTAACAGAAGCATATAGATTGAGAACAGCAGCGGACCCAGGATAGAGCCTTGTGGAACACCATATCGGATATCATGTGTCTTTGAGATGTGATTACCACAACTCACAAAGAATTTTCTACCTGCCAGGTAGGATTTAGACCAATTTAAGACACTGCCAGAGAGGCCCACCCACTGACTAAGGCGATTTTTAAGAATATTGTGATCAATGGTGTCAAATGCGGCACTCAGATCTAAGAGGATGAGAACAGATAAATGGCCTCTGTCTGCATTTACCCGCAAGTCATTTACTACTTTAACGAGTGCAGTTTCTGTGCTGTGATTTGTTCTGAAATTTATCAAGAATAGCATGTTCATTGAGGTGGTCATTTAGCTGCATAATGACTGCCTTCTCTAGAATTGTACTTAAGAAAGGCAGGTTAGAAATGGGTCTAAAATTTTCAAAGGCAGAGGGGTCAAGATTATTTTTCTTGAGCAGGGGTTTAACTACAGCAGTCTTAAGACAGTCTGGGAAGACCCCCGTATTTAATGACGAATTAACTATGTCAAGAATATTATCAATTAGCACGCCTGATACTTCTTTGAAAAACCTTGTTGGTATTGGGTCAAGGACGCAGGTGGAGGGTTTCAGTTGAGAGATTATACTATGTAATTCAGGTAAATCTATCCTGGTGAAAGCATTTAATTTGTTTATAATGGAGTACCGGGGCTTTGGAGGTTCTGCAGCGTTGGGAAGATATACAATGTTATCTCTAATATCATTAATTTTTTGATTAAAGAATATTCTGTATCTGGATAACAGTGATCCAATCTAGTGTTGCTTTGAAAAACCAGCATGAAAGTAAAATGAATTACCAGATCCTGGATAGCAAAACAAGGGATTTCAAAATCCAGATCATTTTTATCCCAATTAAATAGTTTGAACAACTGGGCCCAGTGTAATGTAATGGTAATGCAATGGTTGTGGATACCAATATTTTTTTTCTTTCTCAAAATCTGTTTTAGAAAGGCTGGTGCATCTTATATGCAATATGGAAGCAATACAGAATTGTATATACTTGAAGGTAAATGGCAATTCAAAAAATCTTAGCCATTAGTCTATCTAGTTTTTGATCCTGTATTTTGTATTCATTTTCACAGAAAGTAACAGTCTGTCTTGGGCATATCACATGTACTGTAAGTTAGGAAGATAGCCTAGAAACATCACCAATCCATCTTAGAACACATACAATTTTATTTAAACTTTTGTCACTTTAGAATTAAACAAACATTCTGAAAATAGGGAAAAAATTATAAAGCCCTTTCATACACAGACATAACATGAAAACTCCACATAAATTGATCAGTATGAGAATGGATTAAAACCTTGTGCCTGGAATATATGCTGTAGTAGCACAAACTGCTAGGTTAGCATACCTCCAGCATTTTGATTTATACTTGAAAAAGTATTTTTGTCATTTAAAATAATTAGTAACAATCTATCTAAATATGGTGGAGAGAGAAGTTCTTCAATATAGCTCACTTTCAGTTTTATGCCAAATGAATATCCTAACCAGATCACAATTATGGTAATTTTAACACATTCATATGTTTTACTGATCAACAAGATGCAAAATAAGCTTGCTTTTTTTGAAGTAAATCACTTTTAAACTTCTTTTAAGATTTTTCATATGGGAAGAAGAGTGTTTATTAATATAGAATTATTATACTGCCCAGGCTGAGCCTAATTCTTTTGTCCAGAACAACGTCATGAAGTACTCTTTCACTTAAGATGTCTAGTTTTCTCTAAGCTAGGGTTCTCAGGGTGACTCTAAGAGTGCCACTTAGCACCACAACCACAAATTTCTACAACTTAGAACTTGGGCTGTCCTTTATTCACGTTGTATGTGACTTATTTTTATGCTTTTGTCTAAATAGAAAAGACAGTTTTCATTCTTAAGGAGATCATAACTAGTTTCATTTAAAAAAATCTTGTTGCAGAAGAAGTTACTACTTATATACAGTAGGTATGTTATAGGCATTTTTACCTTTTGCTTGTTGCTTACCTAGAGTAGAAGCATTGGTGAATGCAATATTGAGTTACTCAGTCACATTTTGTTACTTTCTATATAAACAAATAATAAAAGTCAGTTTTCTTTTTTTGGAAATATTAAAAAAGGGTAATTCAGTATGTTAAAATATACTGGTGTATGAGGCAGTTATATGTCTGAACACACCCAGACAGTGTATAATTTTGTCCCAGAGATCAAGAAGCATTTTAGTGATTGTTGTTGCTACTGCTGCGGGGTTTCACTCAATTAAAGTAGTTAATTAAAAATCACACATGCTGTTTACCATGCATTTGAAAGACTACACTGTTGTGCCTCCCTCTAATAATCATCCCTATATTTAAAAAGGTGAGAGCTATTGTAACTTTGACCCTGACATCTTGGTTGTGGTAAACCTCCTATCACAAATGTAAAATGTTTCTGGTTCTGAAAATACCATATTGACTATACTTTAATGCAGGATTTTTGGAAGTGTAGCAGTTGTTTCATCTTCCTGTATCTGTCAGCATGAACGTTTTGCTGAAATGTCACTGATTTGGGTCAGGCAAAAAATGTGAACTGCACAGTAATTAATAATAATTTAAGCAATAATGAGTATCACAAATCACTGTGAAAAAAGATGTCAAGCCATTTTAAAGTGGTATTGCAATTCACTGCTGGGTAGTTAATTCTTTTGATATACTTGTCATCGTGCTTTTATTCAAATGACAGGATGAAGAAACATGCAGAGAATTTGTGCAAGCACACAGAGGTAAATGTTAATAGTGATTTTTTTTTTAAAGATTAATTGCAAGTTGAACATAAGAAGTGCATGACCATAGAGTTGATACAGGCATAGTTTAAAAAATAAATAAATAAATAATAAAGTACTAAAAGCTATCTAAATACGTGGATTAACTGAGCTCAAACACACTTCTAGTAGTAGTTAGTTAGCGTTATAAACACATTTTTGGACTCTGAGATGCATTTTTTTGTTATTATTTCTGTTTTAGTAGTGGTTGTTTCATTATGGTCACTTCATTGAAATTTTTTTGTGTTTTTTGCCTTAGACACCAATGTTTTCTGTATTTTCACAATGGTGGCCATAGTGTTTTTATTAACAACATTCATGGTACATCACATTGATGTCATTATGAAAGATGGAGTCACACATATTTGTGCCCAACTTTGGATCTCTCCTACAAAACCAGGACCTTTGACTGTACTGAGAATCTCTTCTTGTTTGCCCTAAATGAAAGACTTAATTTCAATGTCCTTTTCTAATAAATAACAGCCCTTTGGACTGATCTTTTCTTACTGGACATAATAGGTGAAGTTTCCTGACTGTGGCAAGTAAGATGTATGACTGTCATCAAGGCCCAGGGAGATGATCCAGAAATATCCATGCACCCATCCATCCATTATCCAAACCAATATTCCCTAACACAGGGTCACAGGAGCCAATCCCAGGCAACACAGGGTGCAAGGCAGGAACAAACCCCAGGCAGTGTGCCAGCCCACCACAGGGCACACACACAAACACCAAGCACACACTAGGGACAATTTAGGATCACCAATGCACCTACCCTGCATGCCTTTGGACTGTGGGAGGAAACGGGAGCACCAGGATGAAACCCACACAGACACAGGGAGAACATGCAAACTCCACACAGGGAGGACCCGGGAAGTGAACCCAGGTCTTCTCACTGTGAGGCAGCAGCGCTACCACTGCGCCACCATGTGATCCAGAGATAGGTCAAGATAATTATTGAAGGTTGTATACATATTATATTACCAGCATAATTGTTAAATATTTTGAATTATCAACATATTAAACATTGAAGAAACATGAAAACATTGGGTTTTCAACTTTAAAATTCAATTATCCTGTGTATACAACCTTACTGAAAGATATACTCTCAGTGTGCAAATTATTAGAAACACCTACACAGCTGCTTATCTGTGCAATTGTCTAACCAGCCAATCATGTGGCAGCAGTGCAGTTCATAAAAGCATGCAGGTACAGGTCAGGAGCATCAGTTAATGTTTCCATGATAAACCAGAATGGGAAAAAATGTGATCTCAATGATTGTAACCATGGAGTGATTGCTGGTTTGAGTATTTCTGTCAATGCTGATCTCCTGGGATTTTCACACACAACAGTCTCTAGAGTTTACTCAGAATGTTGCGATAAACAAAAAAACAATGCTTTCTTGTTGAAAGAGGTCAGAGGAGAATGGCCGCACTGGTTCAAGCTGGCAAAAAGGCTACAGTAACTCAGACTACCACTTTGTACAACTATGGTTCACAGAAAGCATTACAGAATGAGCAACACGATAGTCAAACACTGTTGCTTTAGCAATAAATCTCACCACACTGTAGCAATCCCTGGGGCACTGCACTGTGCATTACACTTATGCTTAACTGTGGCCTCATTATGGATTATTAAGAAGAACTGTGGGGCCTTCTACTAACTACAACAGCACTGCAACCACAAAGACTTACTGAATCTTATGCAGAACTTAATCACTCAAAGGTCTTCATTGTCTTTAGTCTTGTAGCACTGCTGAATGATTTAGGGTGCTCACTTTATTCTGAACTCCAGATATACAGTGTAACTCTCAATATTACACATTTTTGCCTTTGTGTGTCAAATGTATGTTCTTAAAATTTCCTTAGGCTCTTGATAAACTTGTCTTAAGAAACTCTTTTTCTTGCACAATATTTATCTCTTCCACTACTTGATCCCTTCAAACTCTTTGAATGAGCATCAGTGTTGACGTTTTCTGATGTGTGCTGTTTGTCAGTACGTAGCATTTCTTTTATCTTCCCCTTTATAAATAGGCCAGTCCTACAAGGCAAACAAAGGCTAAACACTTTCTGGACTAAGAGGAATCTTTGCAGACAGGTATAAAGATGCATGGCAGTGAAAACAATTCCCAAATAGAATTATTTGAATACTTTTGAGACTGTAGTGTACATCCTAATCTATATTATCTGCTTTTCATGGTCTCAGCAGGGATATTTTCTGGCAAACTGACTTGAAGTGAATCTATTTGCCACACTGCATTTGTTTCTATTTTTGACATACACTTTTTTTTTTACATCTCTTGAAGCACATTTAGCAAATTGAAAAGAAAGAAATCTGTAGGACGAAAGGATTGATGTATAAAACATGTGCCTTTAAACATTGCATTGGCTTGTGGCTGCATCGGGGGAAATCGTGTTAATGTCTGGGCGCTGCCTGTTTCATTTTTCACATTTGCACATCATTTTCTAAAGGGAAATCTTTGCAGCATGACAAGCTTGTTTCATGATTGGCATAGGTCACCTATCATGACTGCATCTTGTATATATTGCTCTGAGTTCCCATTATAGTTATAAAGCTATGTCCAGTATAGTGAATTTGTACTTTATGGTGATCGTAAGGCCATACTCTTAATGAATCAAATAATACATGTCTTCTTTTAGTCTTTAGAACTTTTTAGTTCTTTTTTTCTGCTAAATTGTCCTCCATTGGGTAAAACTCTTCATAAACCCCAATTCCCTCTTAGTTTGCATGCTGTGGCAGATATCAGAATCCATGCTGCAGTAGTTTTGGCACTGGGGATGTGTGGCATTCAGCTCTTTTGTACATCTGAAGGCAACATGAGGATAGTATTTAATGAGCTCCTTACAGCTCAATGTGGCACCTGTAGATGTGTAAAATGTATTTTACTGCTGGTTTTGTTTCTTTCTATGAGCCCTTCTTGCTTATTAAACTATTCTATACTTGTCCATAAATGATTCTGGGTTAATGGTTAACAGATGTTTCTAGGATGTCCCAGCTCTGCTGCTTATTTGAATAATGAAGTTTAGCTTTCCTCTCATATGCTGCATATATTCACAGAAAAAAAAACAGCAATAGCTTTAATACACTGAGTTTTAATTCAAGTAAGCTTTTGGCAATGTTTATTTCCAACAAGGCATAACAACAAAACATGATAATAAAAACAAAACTAATGAAACATGTGTTACACATATAGGCTGTTAATTGACAATGTTTATTATCGAAAAGCAAATGGGCCTAATTTCAGCAAAGCTGGCAATGTGGCCTGGAGGCTGGCCTCTGCCTTTTATTACTGTTATTTTTGTTATTTATTTTTGCTTATTTCTTTTGCTTAATTTTTATAAGGATTTGGGAGCCTGTTGTTGCATCTTGGCTGGCTATTCTGGAGCTGAAATAAACAAATTAAAATAAATTACTACATCCATGGGATGTAATCAGAATTTGAGGGGTGCCTTTACTGACAGATGGACGTTCAGGGATGGTCTATGTCAAAAAGTTAAAAGGGGTACATTTTGCCCAGATAATTAGAGTATCCAGCATCAGTTTATGTTTAGCTCAAAAATGGCAAAGCTAGTTTGTTTCTTTATCATTTGGTGCACATATACTCCAAAGCTTCCCTTTTTTGCTAAATTAAAATCTTTGCTTTTATTTTATTATGATTTGATACCACTTTTCCATAGCAAATATATAAAAGAATAGTTATATATACTGTATGTGAGTTGAGCACCTTTAACAACGTAACTTAAAAGTTAGAGAGATACATATCAGAATGGGTTATGTTATGTTACACTATTTATGTACAATAAAAGGAAAATCAGTATTAATTTAAATGTAATCATTTTAAAGAGCTCTTTAAGCAGGCATTTTAAGAACTGGGTTTTCAATACTCTGACACACTGTTCAGACTGAAGTCCTGAGAGAACAATAGGAGAACAAACATGCTGAAAGAAAATGTTATAAAGTTTGTAATTTTGTAAAAAAAACAACACCGACTTCTGCTTTTTTTTATCAAATGGACAAAATTTCATTGATCTTTCAGAGTCTTATAGAGTGCTACTTTTCTGCTCTTGAGGTAGACCCAAGATTAACTGACAAAATGTTTTTTCATTATAAAACATTTATGAGGCTGCTGATTAGTACTAGACTTGAGATTCATGCAAGTCAATACAATAAAGAACAAATGGCACTTTTTGTTTTAATCAAAGATATTTTGGAGGTACTTGTGAGCTATATATATATATACTTGTACTGAAGATACAGAACGCATCCTGGCCAAGTCAGGCGTCATAATAGCATACAAACCCACAAACAATCTGTGCACGGTCCCCTTTAATGCTAAAAGCAAGAAATCGACAGAAAAAACACGAAACGCAGTTTGTAGCATTCCATGCAGTTGTTGCCCAGCAGTATACATAGGACAAACATCAAAAAGAATCTCAACACGTATACAGGAACATTGCAACGGCGTCACAAGAAAGCAACTCACGATCACTGATCTATATGCATACTAAATCTACAGGACATACATTTAACTGGGACAATGTACAAGTAAGATTTAAGGCCAGTAGTAAAAGTGCCAGAGAGCTGGCCGAATCTTGGCTATCAAATGAGAACGCCATCACTATTAACAGACACTTGGACTTAAATCCAGCATATGCAAACTTAAGAAGAACATGTTTATAATAAATAAAACTTTACAACCAATACCCCCCGCCCGGCCCCAATCACACTGACTTAGCCAAATAATTCTTTCTGTATATTGCCTTTGATTCTTGTAAGTCTAAGCATTATCCTCTGATGAAGGTCACTGGCAGGGGCTGAAAGCTCAGGAATAAAAACTACTTTATGATACGTGATTCATTTTTTCCCTTTGTCGATCTCCAGCTGCATATATATATATGTATATGTATGTATATGTATATAGTATATATACTCGTATAATATATCAACTTTGCAGATAACACTAACATAGGTAGAATTGTGAATACACTAGAGTCAGGATCTATGATTCTAGATCTGTACAGAATTCAGAGTTGGGCAGATATATGACAGTGGAATAAAAATGTAAATAATTCTTAATGTTACATATGCATTTAGAATGTAAAAATGTTACATGTCAGTGCATATTTGGGGTGGTCTAAAACTTGAAAGTACTTGTACATTTTATGAGAAAGATTCAGAAGTTGTAGCTGACGCTTCACTTTTTAAAAAGTCAGTCAGTCAGTCATTCTCTAACCCGCTTAGTCCTGAACAGGGTCATAGTGGGCTTCTGGAGCCTATCCCAGCTAGCATAGGGTGCAAGGTAGGGAACAAACCCTGAACAGGGCACCAGTGTTCAAAAAGTGTACCAAATCAATTAGGAAGGCTACT
Organism: Polypterus bichir lapradei; assembly: GCA_026402145.1. Classification (NCBI taxonomy): domain Eukaryota; kingdom Metazoa; phylum Chordata; class Cladistia; order Polypteriformes; family Polypteridae; genus Polypterus; species Polypterus bichir. The sequence goes on along the minus strand of JANRMT010062854.1, from coordinate 108,245,454 downwards.
ACTGTAATAGGTCTGATCAGCGAGGACGATGAGACGGCCTACAGGGAGGTGGTCAGAATGGTGTCAGGACAACAACCTCACCCTCAATGTTAGCAAAACTAAGGACATGATTGTGCATTTCCGCAAACAGGCAACAGAGCACAGCCCCATCTACATCGGAGGTGAGGCTGTGGAACAGGTCAGCAGCTTTAGGTTCCTCGGAGTCACCCTCACTGATGGCCTTAAATGGTCAAGTCACACTGCGGCAGTAGTCAAGAAAGCCCAACAGTGCCTCTACTTCCTCAGGAGACTGGGTAAGGCCCGGATGTCCCCCACAACCCTGTGCAGATTCTACAGGTGTACTGTGGAATCCATTCTGACAGGCAGCATCACATCCTGGTACAGCAACTGCTCAGTTCAGGACTGCAGAGCTCTGCAGCGTGTGGTGAACACAGCACAGCAGATCACGGGCACACAGCTCCCTGCGATCCATGACATCCACACTACACGCTGTCTCAGGAAAGTGAACCGCATCAGGCGGAACCCCAGCCACCCCGCACTGTCACTTTTCACCCTCCTCCCATCTGGGAAGCGATTAAAGTCCATTTGGACGTGCACCTCAAGGTTCAGAAACAGTTTCTACCCAACTGCAATCAGACTCATGAATAATTGTGTCACCTCCATTGCTACCTGCACATATACTTCTGCCACTGTCTCAATTTATTCCTAGGATTCTGGTTTTATTTATTTACTTATTTATATTAATTTATTTATTGTGTGTGTGTGTTTTTTTTGTCTATGTTCACTGTCTGCAGGGGCACATGCAAGCAAGCATTTCATTGTATATGGTACTTGCACACATGACAATAAAGAATTGAAATTGAAAAAAGATGTTAGGTTCCATAGCATGATATGTCAAGTACAAATACAATGAGGGTTAAGCCATACAAAGCAAAAGTGAGGATTCTTCTGGAATATTGTGAATTCTCTAATCTTTGTATTGCAAACAGATATAACTACACAAGAAAACTACAGTTAAGACTTATTTGGTTAATTTCAGGAATACAGAGTATGAACTGCAAGGAAAAATTAAAAGAGCTGAATCAATGCAGGTGCAAAGGAGACATGATAGAAGTGTTCACAATTTTAAAAGCTATGAGTAGATTGGCTAACAGCAAATGTCACACAAATGTTAGAAGCTTTTTCTTATCACAAATAAACAAAGTTATGTAGAATAAATTACAAATTAGATAGTAGTACTTGGTAGACCTTCACAAACTCAATTAGACAATATTTTGCAAAAATTAGGCGAATAGAATTAATGAGTTATGTTGGTCTAAGTGGTCTGTTTTTGTCAAAACTATACTTATGTTTCATATATGTTTCTCATTTCCCTGGTTTTGAAGTGTTTATGTAAATATATTAGTGTATTTATTGTCACAAATTATCATATACTAGAAGCCCACTTCCAGAATGGGTGTTGATACCCTAGTATTTTGAAATGTTAATATTTCTTTACACCCCAATGTTAGAAAATTGCAGGAATGGATCATTTACATATGATCTATGTTATTGTGTACATGCTCATGATACAGATCAAAATGTTCTTTCTTAATGCAATTCAAATCAGTCTGGTTTTGTAGTATTTGATCCATCTGCGACAGCAGTAAAAACTCTTTTGAATTATGCTGAAACCTGCCCTACTGTCTTTTATAGACTCTGTAATTACCCTCTTTGGGAAAAATAACATTTATAAGCACACATCAATAGGGTTTCTCATGACTTGTCACAGTATAAGCACATACTATTGTGCTTGCAAATAAAGAGCATTTACTAAAAAATGACTGAACTGCTGTTTAATTTATATGTTTTTATTTAAATCATTTGATAGCCTAGAAACATGTCACCATGCATAATTTCTGCAGCATATTATGCTGTCAACTCTGCATATAGAGATGGTTGCTAAACTAATGTTTCCAGTGAGCCTGTTGTTAAACATGTGAGCAACTAGAATCAAAAGCCTGAAGTGCCACAAGAGCATGAATATATAACATTTGCCCCTGCAGATGGCTTGCATTCAGATACAGAAGTGGGGCATCTTGAGACAGAAGTATTAACTGTGCAAAAATGCACCCTATTACATACATGTATAGGTCACACAGATTTTGAGTGGGTCAGTTTGGGTCAAATGTAATATTGTAACCCTCCTGAAAAGTAAAGATTTTCAGTACAAAATAAACAGTTATGAATACAAAGACATCAGGTTTACACATGCAGGTTACAGATACAGTTATAATGTGAAGAAAATGTATTTCCTTTGGTAGCACCTTTTTATTGGTGTGGTCGCTCTGATTGCTGTCATACTCAGGGAGTAGCTATTGCTATGGCAGATCGGCTTCTCCCAATGATGTCCGATGTCACTTTTTTTTAATGAGCTTATTATGAGACTCAGATTAAGGCACTCTCTGGGTGCCTTGTCTGTTGTCTCAGTGCATGCTCTAGCCAGTGATGTCAAGGTTCTCAACTTCACTTGGTGCTTGATAGTTGCCATGCTTCTCTGGTCATGGGTTACTTCAATGCAACCTCTGGTACTGACCGGGCTGGCTATGAGGATTATGTTGGTCCCCATGGGTCTGGTGACTGTGCTGAAAGTGGCTCCATGTTCCTTGACTTTGCAAAAGGTCAGGGGCTGTGAATCACTGGGCTTGGCACTCAAATACTGGTGGTGCGGTGAAGGAGATTGATCATATCCTTGTGGGCAGACATTGAAGGTTCCTACAGAAATGCAGGGTCTACAGAAGTGCTCAGTTTGTCCATTCTGACCACAGACTTGTTGTTGCTACTCTGAACATCCAGCTTATGTCCAGTAGGCTTCCACCTACTAGGAAAATGATGCTAGACTTGGTCAGATTCCAAGATCAAGCTGCTTCTAATGACTTTGCATGCAGGTTGTGTGAGAAACTTGCAGACTTAGGTGTGAATGCTGATCCTAATGTGATGTGAGAGAGTGATGTGAAGGTTATTGAGGGTTGTGTTGGTGTTCCCAGAAGGTGGTGTACCCTGGATATCATCTAGTGGAGTCACAGCGCATTGCTTGAAGGAAACTCTGGTCTGTACCAGAAATTTGAGAAGGATGGCTGCAAGGGCTCTGAGGACAGATAAGTAGGCATTTGTTAGAGGAATATGTGAGCAAGTGACACACCATCTATGGTCTAGTGACCCACGTCCTGCTTACTGAGAAATTGAAGCATTACGTACACTTGAATCTGATTCACAGTCAGGGCAGGTGATGGAATGGTCCTTATGGATGGCACTGCAGTTGTGACCCACTGGGCAGGCTACTTTCAGAATCTGTTTAAAATTGATCCTTCGGCTAGGACTTTGGACATTTCTGGGTCCACTGTTCATGAGGCTAATCCTCTAATTTGCCGTGAACCACCCAACTCACTGAGGTTGCACAGGTAGTGAACCAGCTGAGGACAGGGAAGGCTGCAGGGATCTGTGGTATCAGGGGTGAACTTATACATGCTGGTGGTAAGGCTTTCCTCCTGGTATTGCAAGTAATCTTTGCTTCCATTTGGGAGATGGGCATCGTCCCTCTTTGGAAAGGGAAGCGTGCTGGGTAAGGTCCTCACTGGAGTCATTCTCAATAGGATCTGTGATCACTTGCTCACCTACCAAAGACTAGAGCAATCTGGTTTTACACCTAAGAAGTCTACTATCGACTTCATCATAGCACTGAGAGTTCTCATCAAGCGTAAATGCAGAAGGAGGTAGAACCTCTGCATTTTTCCCAGTTGATATTGGGGTTCATCAAGGGTGTATTATTGCTCCTATTCTCTTCAGTGCTTGCATGGACTGGGTGTTGGGCAGGGCCGTGGGGTCCAGTGGCTCCTGTTGGTGAAGACTTTGCTGATGATACTGTGATCTTTGCAGAGTCAAATGAGGTTCTGATATGGGCCGAGACTGAGCGAGGAGTTTGAGTGTCTTGGCTTGCGATTGTCCTGGATAAAATTTAAGATCCAGGCTTTTAATGACTTCTTGGGCACAGCTATCATCAGTGTGTCTGTCTGCTGAGAGGTTGAGAGGTTTACTTGCCTCAGCAGCGACATTGAATGATTGGGAAAAGCATGGGAGGGTCATGAGCTCGCTGGAATTGGATATGTGACGCTTCAGATACCTGTGCAAAAGGATAAAGGTCCAAGTCTGCTGCTTCCTGTTTTGCCATATGCTATGTGAGACGTGGATGCAATGCAGTGACCCAAGATGAAAATTGGACTCCTTCAGTACTGTGTCTCTTCGGAGAATCCTTGGGTACCATTGGTTTAATGTATTATTGAGGACCAAAGCGGCTGTACTAGGCCAAAGGGACACCTACATAACACCTGACTACGGCAGAGAGATGGTAATTTCTGAAGGGTGGGACTGGACCACGTGTCTGTCTTGGGGGTTCCAAACCGGGATTCCAAGCTGTTTCGTTGTGTGGTTGGTGCTGCAATGTGCTGTACTCAGAGGTGGTCAGAGTAGCCAAAAATTGTACTCAAGTAAGAGTAGCATTACTTCAAAATAATATTACTCAAGTAGAAATAAAAAGTAGTCATCCAAAAAAGTACTCAAGTAAGAGTAAAAAAGTATTTGATGAAAAGACTACTCAAGTACTGAGTAACTGTTTGATCATAATAAATTATTTATTTTTTAGAAATGTTGTAATAAGACAGACAAAAATATAAAATAATGTGCAAACTCTGCTATTTCCAAATAATAAAATAAAAAAATGAGTAAAAATAAATAACATCTTTACAAAATAAAGATGTACAAATAACACAAAGTTCCAAATCTCAGTTTTTCACAACAAAGCTTTCGAAGCCAATACCTACAGTAGATAACATGTATGTTTGAACAGTGCAAACTGCTTACAGTGACAAGATATACTGTACACTGACAGTATAATACTGCATATTTACTTGCCCTCCAAATAGTACAGCTGATAGAAAAAACATTAGAACAAGGCAGCTTGTGAACATACAAGAAATCTCACTTTACCTTGATTGTCTGTGTCTGTGCATGTTTGGTTAAAACATGCTTGTTCTTCACTCAGTAAAGTGATGGTTAAGCTTCAGCAGGAGTTGGCTCTCATTTTTCATGTATTCTTTCTTTCCCTGTCTGTCACAGTTTGCGTGTGGTCATGTGACTGCATGGCTACATCTGATTTGTGAAACGGAGCCATGTGATTATTGTTGCTACATCTGATTGGTGAAACAGAGTCTTGTGATTATTGTTGCTACGTCTGAATGGTGAAACGGAGTCTTGTGATTACAGTATTGTTGCTACATCTGATTGGTGAAACAGTCATGCCGTAGATCCACTGGCGGCTCTTCTGTGGCAAAAATATAGCATATCTAATGGAAAAAAGTAACGATTCGAGTGTTTCCCAAATGTACTCAAGTAAAAGTAAAAAGTATGGTGCAGTAAAACTACTCTTAGAAGTACAATTTTTTTTTAAAAGTTACTCAAGTAAATGTAATGGAGTAAATGTAACTCGTTACTACCCACCTCTGGCTGTACCAGTGCATGCTCCCCAACCTGACCTGACATATAGCATATAACATTCTTATCCACAGCCAACAAATAATGAGCAAGCCTAGAGATGCTGCAGTTCATTTAAGGGTTACTTTATGTATTACAGTGAACCCTCGTTTATCGCGGTTAATCCGTTCCAGACTCTACCGCGATAAATGAATTTTCGCGAAGTAGGATTCTTTATTTATAAATCGAACATTTTCGCAGTTAGAGTATAGAAAACCTGTTTACGACCTTTTAAATACGTTTTTTAACATTATTAGAGCCCTCTAGACATGAAAAAACACCCGTTAGTCACCATTACACGCGTATTACCCAATATATTACACAAAATAAGAGAAAATAAGACATATTAGATGTTACAAATATAATATTATTATTGTACTGTACAATTAATTACACACACACCGTTCTTACACACAACCACTAACCTATGAAGGCACGACCTCAGTAGGAGAGTCTTAAGGTGGTTCAGTATCTTCAGCAGGTGCATCGTTGCCTTCTTCCGCTGAAGCAGTACTAGGAGTAGGCAGTGGGTGTCTGGGTGCAACTGAAAAACATCGTGATAGGCAGTTGCTGGCGCTGTCTTTTCATTTGCGCGAGGAGGATTTTGTATGGTTCGATCGCTCCATCAAGCGCATTCTGGAACTGCAATGCACGCATCATTTGTGGGTCCCATTCGCCAATCATGTCCTGTACTTCCTTAATAGTTCTCACGACTTGTGAGAGACACTCAAGTGTAAGGCCAACTTCCTCCTCCTGACCCCCAGGAACCTCTGGCTGCTCCTGCTCCTCCTCCTCACTCGCAGATTTAGTCATCTCCACCAGATCCTCGTCATTTAAGGGGTCCGAGTGTGTCTCCAGCAGCTCATCCACGTCATCGCGAGTCATATCCGCGAAACCTTCTCCTGTCAGCATGTGGGCTAGCCTAACTGCCTTATCCACTGCCGAGTCGCTTATATCCTCTGGGGTGAGTCCTCTGTAGTGGTGGACAATTTCAGGCCACAACATCTTCCAGCTAGCCTTCACGGTCTCTGTCTTTATGTCCTTCAATGCAGCCTGGATGTTCTTCAGACAGGTTGCGATGGTATACTGCCGCCAGTACTCCTTCAGCAAGAAGTTCTCCTCAAGGTTCATGCCTTCAACGAGGTGCTGCAGGGTGTTTCGCGTGTAGAGGGCTTTGAACGCGTGAATAACGCCTTGATCCATGGGCTGGATCAGCGAAGTGGTGTTGGGAGGAAGGAACTCGATCCGCACTCCGCCGTAGGATAGGTCTTGCGCATGACCTCCAGCATTGTCCATGAGGAGAAGGACATTAAACTCGAGTCCCTTCTCCGCGAGATACAGCTTGACTTGGGGGATGAAGCACTCGTGGAACCAGTCCGATGACAGCTGCATTGTGATCCAGCCCTTGTTGTTGTGCATCCAATGCACTGGCAGCTGGTTCTTGTTTTTATTCTTCAGGGCTCTAGGGTTCTTGGCTTTATAGATAAGGGCAGGCTTGAGCAAAAATCCCTCAGCATTTCCACACATAACAATAGTCACGCGATCTTTATACGCCTTGAAGCCACGGACTTTGGCCTCATCCTTGAAAATGAATGTCCGGGAAGGCATTCTTTTCCAGAAAAGTCCTGTTTCGTCCATATTGAACACCTGTTCTGGATGATACTTGCCCTCCTCAAGGATTTTTTTGAACGTGTTGTTCACGTAGTCCTCTGCTGCAGGCTGATCAGCAGAGGCAGCTTCTCCATGGAGAACGACACTCTTCAGATGATACCTCTTCTGGAACTTTTCAAACCAACCCTTGCTCGCCGTGAAATCCATAAACATTGCAGAAGAGGGTACTGGTTGAGGATCGTCCGCCGTAAAGCGCTGATAGAGCTGCCTTGCCTTCTCCCGGATGACCAGCGAATCCAACGGAATGTTTTTCTTGCGGCTGTCGCTGATCCAAATTGCTAGGACAGACTCCATTTTCACAATGAACTTATTACGACTTGTCACAATGCGCTTTGCTTCTTTGTTGAAAGAGACAGTAGCCGTTTCACGGATGTTCTTTTCATCTTTACGGATGTAGCGAACAGTAGACTCATTCAAGTTGTAATGCCGGGCAACCTCCATGATTTTCTTGCCATCTCTAATCATATCCAAGAGTTTCACCTTCTCCTGGATGGTAAGCATATTCCTCCGGCGCTTAGTTTTATTTTCAGAAGGCTTAGAAAAAGCAGCACGTTTAGGAGCCATTGTGGGGCTTAGATAAAAGTTCTCATAAAGCGCATGCGTAGTGACGTAAGCGTGTATGAAAAAAAAATCGCGATAGAGTGAAGCCGCGAAAGTCGAAGCGCGATATAGCGAGGGATTACTGTATTTTATAAATCAAAAGCTTTCTTGCATCATAACCTCTGGCCAATCTAATGTGGCTACTGTATTTCAGCTATAACCCCCAGTGGTTCCTGTCCCCCAGTAGTTGCAAAGAGCTGCTGTCTAAAAGCTGTGTGAGTTTTCTATCTCTCTCTCTGTCTTTCTGTATCTTTCTATTAATATCAATGTTCATGTGCCAGGTATGGACTAGTTTTTTAGACAAATAAGCCTTTCAGACATATAGGCGTCTTTTTTACTGTTTTAGATTGATATGTTACATTAGGTAATTTCAGCTAACAGTATTCTACTTGTTACCTTTATTAATCTTCTTATTAATATATCATTATTTTAAAGTAAAATTCTGCAAAGTAAGATTTAATGAAAAGGAACTAAATTGTTTCTGCTTTACTGCTTCCATTAAAGTAATTCCCAGAGGCAATATTACTTTAAAAGTTAAAACTCTATTGGCCCTTCACAAATTAAATAAAAGAAAAATGTTTTAATTGCTAATTAATTTCTTTTTATATTTTGTGTATGCATGTGGGTCATTTATTTATTTATTTTGGGCATCATGGTAAATCAACTGTCTGTATGTGTCACATCCCCCCTAAAATGACATAGGTTTTTCTCCCATATCAGAATAACATGTTTTATATTAATTGTTTATTCTAATCTAATCCACACAATGCCCCATGCAAGGCTAATTCATGATTCGAAATACATTTCATCTCCCCATGAATTGAAATAAGCATGTTCAAAAGGTAGATTGATTTATTCATGTTATATATTTATTTTCAGATAAACTACTTGTAATTACTGTTGCAACTCAGGAAACTGATGGCTTTCTTCGATTCATGCAAACAGCCAAAGCCTTAAACTATACAGTGAAGGTAAGAGTTTTTGATGTGTTCTTTTTTTTACATTGTAGGTGTCTATCCTTGTTAGCTTTTGTTTATTAGCTAAGTCAGATATGTTCATATACAGTGGTGTGAAAAACTATTTGCCCCCTTCCTGATTTCTTATTCTTTTGCATGTTTGTCACACAAAATGTTTCTGATCATCAAACACATTTAACCATTAGTCAAATATAACACAAGTAAACACAAAATGCAGTTTTTAAATGATGGTTTTTATTATTTAGGGAGAAAAAAAAATCCAAACCTACATGGCCCTGTGTGAAAAAGTAATTGCCCCCTGAACCTAATAACTGGCTGGGCCACCCTTAGTAGCAATAACTGCAATCAAGCGTTTGCGATAACTTGCAATGAGTCTTTTACAGCGCTCTGGAGGAATTTTGGCCCACTCATCTTTGCAGAATTGTTGTAATTCAGCTTTATTTGAGGGTTTTCTAGCATGAACCGCCTTTTTAAGGTCATGCCATAGCATCTCAATTGGATTCAGGTCAGGACTTTGACTAGGCCACTCCAAAGTCTTCATTTTGTTTTTCTTCAGTCATTCAGAGGTGGATTTGCTGGTGTGTTTTGGGTCATTGTCCTGTTGCAGCACCCAAGATCGCTTCAGCTTGAGTTGACGAACAGATGGCCGGACATTCTCCTTCAGGATTTTTTGGTAGACAGTAGAATTCATGGTTCCATCTATCACAGCAAGCCTTCCAGGTCCTGAAGCAGCAAAACAACCCCAGACCATCACACTACCACCACCATATTTTACTGTTGGTATGATGTTCTTTTTCTGAAATGCTGTGTTCATTTTACGCCAGATGTAACGGGACATTTGCCTTCCAAAAAGTTAAACTTTTGTCTCATCAGCCAACAAGGTATTTTCCCAAAAGTCTTGGCAATCATTGAGATGTTTCTTAGCAAAATTGAGACGAGCCCTAATGTTCTTTTTGCTTAACAGTGGTTTGCGTCTTGGAAATCTGCCATGCAGGCCGTTTTTGCCCAGTCTCTTTCTTATGGTGGAGTCGTGAACACTGACCTTAATTGAGGCAAGTGAGGCCTGCAGTTCTTTAGACGTTGTCCTGGGGTCTTTTGTGACCTCTCAGATGAGTTGTCTCTGCGCTCTTGGGGTAATTTTGGTCGGCCGGCCACTCCTGGGAAGGTTCACCACTGTTCCATGTTTTTGCCATTTGTGGATAATGGCTCTCACTGTGGTTCGCTGGAGTCCCAAAGCTTTAGAAATGGCTTTATAACCTTTACCAGACTGATAGATCTCAATTACTTCTGTTCTCATTTGTTCCTGAATTTCTTTGGATCTTGGCATGATGTCTAGCTTTTGAGGTGCTTTTGGTCTACTTCTCTGTGTCAGGCAGCTCCTATTTAAGTGATTTCTTGATTGAAACAGGTGTGGCAGTAATCAGGCCTGGGGGTGGCTACGGAAATTGAACTCAGGTGTGATACACCACAGTTAGGTTATTTTTTAACAAGGGGGCAATTACTTTTTCACACAGGGCCATGTAGGTTTGGATTTTTTTTCTCCCTAAATAATAAAAACCATCATTTAAAAACTGCATTTTGTGTTTACTTGTGTTATATTTGACTAATGGTTACATGTGTTTGATGATCAGAAACATTTTGTGTGACAAACATGCAAAAGAATAAGAAATCAGGAAGGGGGCAAATAGTTTTTCACACAACTGTATTACTTTCATTCAATCAAGCAAACAATTTCTCATAACATATCTACCATCTATCCATACATCTTCCAAACTCACATATCCAGAGCGGATTTGTGGGGCAGCTGGATATTAAAACAAAGACTTAACCAAGGGTCCTTTTCTTTGTATACATTAATGCAATAAATGCAAGGTTAAGGTTAAGACATAATTATCACAGCTTAAAGCAGCAATGTCATCTGAACCATTGAACTTTAAAGATAATACAACTTCATCATGTAAGAGAACTGTTTTACACAAAGGCCTTTAAAGATTTGCTGTAACTGAGGAGTAATTTAGGGCTAAGAAGAGGGCGTTGAAAAAAGTGGCCACTAAAGCACACTTCCATTGGCCATCATGTGCACTCTGTTTGACAAACAAGAGGTAATTTAATCTTTCTGAAAATGTAAGATTGTGTAATTTTGAAAATGTTGTACTAAGCATACATATGCTATACAAAGGATGAAAAATGTAAAATAACAGCAGAATAATTATATGTTCTTTTTACACCTTTTGGTGATTCTACCACTGTTGTTAAACTCTTGCTAAATCTGTTTTAACCTTTTTACACTAAACCTGTATATGACTAAACCAGCCAGTAAAAACAACATTTCATATTCCTTTATTTTTAATGTTTTTAATAAAGTAATTTGAACATATGTGGCTTTTTTATATCATACTTCTCTAGGTTATAGGCAAAGATGAAGAATGGAAAGGAGGGGATGTAAGTAATTCTATTGGAGGTGGTCAGAAAATACGCCTACTAAAAGAGATAATGCCAAGTTATGCTAATCAAGAAGACCTCATTGTGCTGGTTGTTGACAGGTATGCTGCTTTATCCTGCCCATATTTTCTGTTCACTCAGAATTTTTATATTATTTTCTATAAATAGAAGTAATTTAGGGCACAACTCAATGTAATATATACTGTGTGTACACCAATGCAAACGTTTTCGTGGTTCAGAATCTGTTCAGTTTTCAGTATCTGAACTCATGTTAAGTGACACTTAAAGTGTATTTCATCCAGCAGTTGATCATTGATCTTTTATAATTGCCGTTATTTAATATTTTAGAATGCAATAATTAAATTGCAAATGTTGCAATGTACAGTGATGCATTTGTTTGTGACATCTGCACATTCTCTCTGTGTCTGCATGTCACAAAGTCTTCCTATTTTTTGTTAATTGGTGATTGTCTATTGAGCCAGTGAGAAAGAGTGTGTAGGAGAGGACAGTAGGCCCTGTGATAATCTCTTGTCTATCCATTCTTGACTTTTGTTATGTGCTGTTTGCCAACAGATAGACCCTGGCCCTGATTATGGAATTTCAAGAATATTATGTTTTATTACTTTTGTTAGAATGTCGATAGACACTGAAAATGTTGCAAATTCATTTTAATCCTTTGCAATGACCATAAGAATATATAGCAATAGTTAATGGACATTGTCTCTTTGAGTGCAAGGCCTTTTGAAATCCGCTGTGCTCAAATACTATTTCCCTTTATCTTTGTTAATAGTATTACTGATGTCGTACTGGCATATCATTTGGAGAATATGTAATCAGTCTGCATTTAAAAAATAATCAAAATAAGAATTATTAAGTATGGCAGATAACAAATTCTCAAATTTGTGTAAGTGATAAAGTTTTAATGATACCAGATGTTTCTTTAGACAAATTTAGACTATAGCAAATATAGATCATAATAAATTGTCCCCTAAATGCAGAGCAAAAATAGATTATTACACATCTTGTAATTTCTCATGATTTACTGAGTCGATAGTACAGGTAACTCCTACATTTGGGAAACTGTAGCATTTTACATATTCTAAAGAACAACTAATTTACTTTTTTAAGTAGTTAATAATTCTGCTTTAGCCAAGAGCAACAGAGTAATGTTCAAACCCTTGCCAGGGTTTTAATGTTTCTTTCTTTACACAAATCTTTATACAGGGACAATACAGTGGTACATTAGTTTAATAAATGAATTAAATATCTTTATACATAAAATATCTGAAACATATAATAACCCAAACAAAAAGAGTTTTTTTGAATTATCATACAGTATGTATACCACAGAGCAAAGTCATGCTTATCTAACCAAAAAACATGATTATAACCTAACAGCACAATGTTGCCTTTTACTCATCCTGTGAAACCATCTATGTAATAAAAGAAACTTTAGTTTATAGCTTTGTGACACTGAACTAAATTATGAGGAACAGAGATAGATGAATGGATGGAGAAAGTATCATATAATACTTTTCACGTTACAAAATAGCTAAGGTTTATGAAAAAAAAAAACATGAAACAGAAATTCCTATGGTTAAGAAGAGTATATGCACATACAATGAAGTTACTAATGTGCAGCACATGCCAAAATATCAGTATTAAAGGATATGTTTAGTATTTTTTCAAATCAAAGTTTAACATGGTATACAACCTTTTGCCACACAAAATTATGTTCTAATATTAAGTGTTTTTAATACATTTTTTAAAATATCTTGCCTGCCCTGAAATTGTAAAATGGAAGCTTCAGAGCATGGAGCGCAGCCGGGAAGTAAAAACCTAAAAACTTACCAAATATGTACACTTTGAAGCAACTAAAGTTTTGATATAAGAAAACATGCCTTCTGTATTTCCAACACATGTTTGTGACAACAAAACTGATTTGAACATAATGTTTTTGTTGCGTATCCCTGGTACTTTTTTCTTGAGGTAAGGGTATGCTTTCTATTCACTTGTATGATACGTATGGGAGGAGTTCCCACATAAACAGAAAGAAAATCAACATGGTACCAGGCACTTGGCAGGAAAGGTTTACTGTAATTTGGTCTTTCTAGAGGAAACTATGCACCAGGGGGTGAAAGGTTCAGGAAGACAGGCACTGACGTAGTGCATACAGCTGGTCTTTTTAAAAATGGCTGAATCTCAAAATACTAGTGTTTTTTTGTTTGTTTGTAATTTTCTTGGCTTGAAAATTTTACATACTGTATTCAGTAAGTTTTAAAGCTTTTATTTTCTGGTGGTGCTCAGTGTTCTTTGGCTTCTATTATAAAACAGCAGCACAACCTATGTACTTTTAAAACATTTACAGAATACGCTTAACTTTTGAACACAATTTTGTGTGGCAAATGTATATAATACCATGTCTCTTTATTATAAAAAAATCCTGTGGAATGAATGACTAGGAGACGATACGTGATCTTCACGTTAAGATCACGAAAGACAAATAAAAGAACCGTGAGACGAAAGAGAATGGGCAAAAAAAAAATCAGTAGTGTAAAGGGAAGCAGCACACACAGATACAGGTGTCTCATTGGCAGTGCATATAAAGCGTATAAAGGACAATATGTTATAAATATCGACGAATAAAAGATCGCATTAGCGCAAAAAAAAGGAAATCATCAGGACCAGGTATAATTGAAAAAATAGCAGGACAAAGCGAGGTCAGAAATAAAAGGAAAGGAGCAGAAAAAGTCTTTTCGCATTCGCAACATTCAATGCACAAATCATAGATTTACACAATAATGGAACATACGCTATGGGAATCTGTGGACTCACAAAAGTTAATGCAAGGACAAGTTTAATTTCAAAGAAAACACAATTCAGTCAGGTGTATATTTATGATCACGGAGAAGCGATCACAACGCGAGCAGCAGAGACACAAAGTTGCAAAAAGGAGAGCGGCTATACAGGCTTTAAAAAGATCGAAGGGCAGCTTGACAACAACCCCCCCCCCCCACCCCCACAACTCAAGCAGCATTATACGTCCTGCAAGAAAGAGTTTAACCACTCCCGGGGCTGGAAATAAAGGACAAGTATTGTTTTTAGAACGTCACACGAGACCAGGCAGTGAGCCATCATTTAAAACAAGTCCAGAGACATCTAACCTAGCAGTTGTTGGATTGCTTGTGGCAGACAAGCATCATGTGCTCCCAGCTCTTAAAACAACAACATGCGACAAGCGGAAGAGGCAGCTCGCAAACAGCAAAAAAACAGCAAAGGCATATACTTAGCGTGCGTTCAGCTACCCCCCACACCCCTCCTTCACAACACGAACAGCTTTATTCGTCTGGCAAGAAAGAGATGTAACCACGCACAGGGCCGGAAATAAAAGACAAGTATTGTTTTTACAAAACGTTTTAAAGTAAAAGTGAAAATAATGCATACGTAACAATTTCCAAAAAAATAACAATCTCTTTAAATTGTATGGTAAAGTCATCCCTGATGGAGGAACGCAGGAATCGTGGGAAAGAGGGTTTTTTTCATCAGATTAGTGCTATTTCAGATGTGGAATGGAAAAATGGGGGAGGCAGCTTGATGAATGAGGTCTCCAGGACTTAAAACAAATCCAAATCATATTATGTGATATCATCTAATGCGTAATTCTACTCCGTACTTCTAGAATTTTTATTTTTATACTGTATTGAGGATTTATTCTGTTCTATGTATTGTACTGTATTGTACTGACCCCCTTCTGCACCCACTGCACGCCCAACCTACCTGGAAAGGGGTCTCTCTTTGAACTGCCTTTCCCAAGGTTTCTTCGATTTTTTTCCCTACAAGGGTTTTTTTTTGTGGGAGTTTTTTTCTGATCTTAGAGGGTCAAGGCTGGGGGGCTGTCAGGAGGCAGGGCCTGTTAAAGCCCATTGCGGTACTTCTTGTTTGATTTTGGGCGATACAAAAAATGAATTGTATTGTATTGTATATCCAGTAAACCAAACACGGGGGTGGGTGAGCAAAGCGAGCAGGGGGCGGAGCCCCCTAGTTTGTGAAGAAATCATTTTTCACTTGGAAAAATATCAAACTTATCCTATAACGCAATGAGAAAAGTATAGCCTAGAAAAAAAATCAGATGAAAAATAAACACCTGTTTCTCCTTATTTGTTTTTATAAAACGGATGGATGCCATAGAAAGCCTCATAGTGTTTTGACCCAGTATTATTCTCAGCTGGTTGATAGAAGTTGAGAGTTTTTCTCTTTGTATTCACTTGGTATTACCTCAGGATATTCAGTTTACAGTTTATAGATACAGTATGCTGTTAGGTTCATTAATAGCTCTAATCTGGTCTAGAAATTATTTGCTGTGTGTAAGTGAGTCCTTTGAGAAACTTCCCTCCAATCTAGAATTGGTTAATGTCCTATACCCATTAGTATCTTGCCTGAAAAGCAGATTCAGAAAATGGACAACTGAATCAATGCATAAAACAAATGTTGTACACCAGGGGTTTTAGCAAAAGAAGGCTAAAATCATAGGTTGTATGTTACTTACTATTTATAAATCAATATAAGTTGATTGAGCAATTGCAATACAATCTGCATTAGCCAGAGTGTAAATGACCATATTTTTTGCTACATGTAAGGCTCAGTAGTCCAAAGTAAAGAAGAAAGTGTTTCATATCTCTTAAAGCATATTAAGAAATAAACTAGAAGCAGAAATTCAGGTTTGATTAGTGTGAGAAAGTGAAGTTTTGACAAAAAGAAAGCTGGTGGGGAAGTTGCTAACTGTAGGTAAAGCAAATGTTTCATGTCTACTTCAGAACTACAAATGAGGCATGGCTTGTTTGCTCTAACAATGTTTGCGTTAGCACCTTAGAAGTCTTTTTAAACTTTTTTTCGCATTACACTTTATATTTGTAGCACACTTTGAAAACAATTCTAAATGCAGTTCACAAAATGAGTGCACTTGTGCAGCGATTCTTCATTTTCAAACTGTTTGCTTTACTCAGTTACATAAAATATTAGTTTTGTAGCCTTTAATAATCTGTGTTAATCAGTCAGGAAAACATAAGTATAAGTGATTGTTCTTGCCAGAAATAAACGTACAACTTAAGTACTGTACTTCAGAAAGATCTAAAATATAAAAGCACATTGTTAAATAATGTGTTCATGCAAACAACACTGTACTGTTTGTACTTATTCTATACTAATAAAAGGCAAAGCCCTCACTGACTGACTGACTGACTGACTCACTCACTCACTCACTGACTCATCACTAATTCTCCAACTTCCCGTGTAGGTAGAAGGCTGAAATTTGGCAGGCTCATTCCTTACAGCTTACTTACAAAAGTTAGGCAGGATTCATTTCGAAATTCTACGCGTAACGGTCATAACTGGAACCTACTTATGTACATATATACCGGCCATAGCCTGCAGCTCGGTCACCGTGTGAGGCGGAGTTGCATCCCTCATCGTCACGCTTCCCACGTAATTGAGTGCCTGCCCATATAAGGCCGTCTGTCAGCGGCAATCCAATAGAAATACTCTGCCGCTAAATATTCGCTGGTGAAGGACTGTGCTTATGCAGACGAAGATGAGATGGTCAGGGTGGTGTTTGGCACAAACTCAGCGAAACTGCGAGAGAAACTTTTAAGTGTCAGGTCTTAGCTAACATTAAATAAAGCCGTGGACATCGCACGAGATAGCACAAACACAGCTGAGAACCTTCAATGCATGTACTCCGAGCGGCTCACGTGAACTGACTGTGAACGCAGAATGCAGACAAAAAGCAACAGCTCCAAAGAGCGCTGAACAAAAAATGCATTACATAATTGAGAAGGCAGCAAAAGAATATGAAGCGAGTGACGCATACAAGCATATTCATAAGTGCAGCTACTGCGGAAACAAAGCACAGTGTAAACCTTAAGTTTAAATTAAGTTCATAGACACGCTGCCGCTGGCGTTTGTCATGCATACGATATTCGCGAGATACAAGTTTAATGAGAAGACGCATTGCTGGGTCTGAGCTAACATTGCAACATCGCACAAGATAGCACAAGCACAGCTGAGAACCTTCGATGCATGTACTCCAAGCGTCTCACGTGAACTGACTGTGAACGTAGTACGCAGACAAAAAGCAACAGCTCCAAAGAGCACTGAACAAAAAACGCATTACACAATTGAGAAGGCAGCAAAAGAATATGAAGCGAGTGACGCATACAAGCTTATTCATAAGTGCAGCTACTGCGGAAACAAAGCACACGGTGGAAAAAGTCAATGTCCAGCTAAAGGAAGACAGTGTAAAAAAAAAACCCGTGCATGCAATGTGTGATGTCTCAAATAAAGAGGAAGACGAGCTGTTTATTGATGTAGTAAGAAAGGAATCGATGTATGAAACCTGTTATCTTTACAATGGTTGACAAACACGGAATGTAACTTGAACACAACACATCCTCCAAAAAGGGCACCGTGGCGGATGTTAGCCGACTTTGCTGACCAACCACAAGCGTTACCTGGTAGGTAACCACCCATACAGTCAGATTGTGATTCAGACTACGAATGCCTTGAATGTAATTACCCCGATCTACATACTGTCAAATAAACGAACCACACGACCATGGCACAACGCAAGAGGCTTCGCCTCTAACGCCGAGGTTCGATTCCCGAGAGGGGGTGCAATGAGTGTGTACGCCTGATGAGCCCAGAATTAGGGCGAAACACGTGTTGCTTACTCTTTGCATTATTTGACAGTAAAACTATTTATATATATATATGTGTGTGTATGTGTGCGTGTATGTGTATATATATATATATATATATACACAATGGGATGCAAAAGTTTGGGCAACCTTGTTAATAGTCATTATTTTCCTGTTTAAATCATTGGTTGTTATGATAAAAAAATGTCAGTTAAATATATCATATAGGAGACACACACAGTGATATTTGAGAAGTGAAATGAAGTTTATTGGATTTATAGAAAGTGTGCAATAATTGTTAAAAAAAAATCAGGCAGGTGCATAAATTTGGGCACCGTTGTCATTTTATTGATTCCAAAACTTTTAGAACTAATTATTGGAACTCAAATTGGCTTGGTAAGCTCAGTGACCCCTGACCTACATACACAGGTGAATCCTATAATGAGAAAGAGTATTTAAGGGGGTCAATTGTAAGTTTCCCTCCTCCTTTAATTTTCTCTGAAGAGTAGCAACATGGGGGTCACAAAACAACTCTCAAATGACCTGAAGACAAAGATTGTTCACCATCATGGTTTAGGGGAAGGATACAGAAAGCTGTCCCAGAGATTTAAGCTGTCTGTTTCCACAGTTAGGAACATATTGAGGAAATGGAAGACCACAGGCTCAGTTCAAGTTAAGGCTCGAAGTGGCAGACCAAGAAAGATTTCGGATAGACAGAAGCGACGAATGGTGAGAACAGTCAACCCACAGACCAGCACCAAAGACCTACAACATCATCTTGCAGCAGATGGAGTCACTGTGCATCGTTCAACCATTCGGCGCACTTCTCACAAGGAGATGCTGTATGCGAGAGTGATGCAGAGGAAGCCTTTTCTCCGCCCACTGCACAAACAGAGCCGCTTGAGGTATGCTCAAGCACATTTGGACAAGCCAGCTTCATTTTGGAATAAGGTGCTGTGGACTGATGAAACTAAAATTGAGTTATTTGGGCATAACAAGGGGCGTTATGCATGGAGGAAAAAGAACACAGCATTCCAAGAAAAACACCTGCTACCTACAGTAAAATATGGTGGTGGTTCCATCATGCTGTGGGGCTGTGTGGCCAGTGCAGGGAATGGGAATCTTGTCAAAGTTGAGGGACGCATGGATTCCACTCAGTATCAGCAGATTCTGGAGACCAATGTCCAGGAATCAGTGACAAAGCTGAAGCTGCGCCGGGGCTGGATCTTCCAACAAGACAACGACCCGAAACACTGCTCAAAATCCACTAAGGCATTCATGTAGAGGAACAAGTACAACGTTCTGGAAGGGCCATCTCAGTCCCCAGACCTGAATATAATTGAAAATCTGTGGAGTGAGTTAAAGAGAGCTGTCCATGCTCGGAAGCCATCAAACCTGAATGAACTAGAGATGTTTTGTAAAGAGGAATGGTCCAAAATACCTTCAACCACAATCCAGACTCTCATTGGAACCTACAGGAAGTGTTTAGAGGCTGTAATTTCTGCAAAAGGCGGATCTACTAAATATTGATTTCATTTCTTTTTTGTGGTGCCCAAATTTATGCACCTGCCTGATTTTGTTTGAACAATTATTGCACACTTTCTGTAAATCCAATAAACTTCATTTCACTTCTCAAATATCACTGTGTGTGTCTCCTATATGATATATTTAACTAACATTTTTTATCGTAACAACCAACGATTTATACAGGAAAATAATGACTATTAACAAGGTTGCCCAAACTTTTGTATCCCACTGTATATATATACACGCACACATACATATATATGTGTGTATATGTATGTGTGCATATATGTAGATATGTATACAGTATATGTGGATGTATGTGTATATACTGTGGAACTTGGCCCGGACACAGACAGACGGACATCATTGTTGCACCTAACACACCTATTTATTATATTTACACTATATACAAATTAGTGCACAACCCAGTGCCTCCAGCACCGATCCCCCAAAATCCAGGCCTCGCAGTCCAAATGCCTTTCTCCTGGCCGCCTCCAGTCCTCTCTCCAGCTCCGTCCTCCTTCCACCCGACTTCCGCTACTGAATAAAGGGAGGCGGCCCCTTATATAGGAACCCGGATGGGCTTCAGCTGCTTCCCGGCATTCCTCCGCAGACACGCCCCAGTGTGGCGGAAGTACCGGCTGCGCACCCGGAAGCCCTTCGGGTGTTCCTGCTCCTCTTTCCCCCAGCACTTCCTGGTGTGGCGGAAGTGCTGAGGTCCAGGGTTGTTCAGGCACCGGGGTGCCGCCTGGCGGTGGCCACGGGCCCCTACAGGGTTGGGCTTCCAAGCCCTCTACCCGTGGTCCCCAATACAACCAGGGCGGTCGCCCCCTCGTGGTCTGGAGGAGGTACAAGCCCTCCTCCGGTCGTCCTGGGCGTCCCGGCTGGGCTCCACCCCCAGCCGGATGCCACAATATATATATGTATATGTATATATGTAGATATGTATGTATATGTATATATGTATATGTATATGTGTATATGTATATATATGTTTATATATGTGTGTGTGTGTATGTATATATATATATATATATATGTATGTGTGTGTGTATATATATATATATATGTGTGTGTATGTGTGTGTATATGTGTATATATATATATATATATATATATATATATATATATATATATGACAGCAACACTCATAACAGTCACAAAACAATTACATTGACAATCATGTTACGTTATTTTTAAAATATTTCCTTTTCTTTTTCATTACTTCTTTAACACACTACTTCTCCGCTGCGAAACGCCGGTATTTTGCTAGTTTTGAATAAAGAACAAGAAAATAATGTATGATATTTTCACTTATTTCCATTTTTAATATCATCCTCTTTAATAAAACCCTTGTGTGAGTCCAGTGTCCGTGTGTGTGTGTCTTCTGGTGAAGTGCGCATGCGCAGGGCCACACAGCACGTGTTCAGTCTCTTCCTGTGCATTCCCTGTGCAGAGAGAGAGACAGACACACACACAGGCGCGCGCGAGTCACACACACACACACAGGCGCACGCGTCACACACACACAGGCGTGCGGTGTCCGTGTGTGTGTCCTCTGGAGAAGTGCGCATGCGTGGGGCCACACAGCACGTGTTCAGTCTCTTCCTGTGCATTCCCTGTGCAGACAGAGAGACAGACACACACACAGGCGCATACGAGTCACACACACACACACAGGCGCGCACGAGTCACACACACACAGTCAGGCGCGCGTGCATCACACACACACAAGTTACACACACACGCACACGCGAGACACACACAGGCACGCGCGACAGACAGACAGACACACACACACAGGCGAGAGACAGACAGACACACACACAGGCGAGAGACAGACAGACACACACACAGACACAGAGACGTGCGCTTAAGAGACACACACGCGAGAGACACACACACAGGCGCGCACGTGCATTGTTGCAATGTTACTTTTCTTGGTTGTTTATTAAATTACAGATTTTTCAAATGTTCATTTTTTCCCCGTGCTTAAAACTCATTAAAAAAAGAGTTTTTAGCGCGCGGGTCATAAGGCTATAGCGCAAATTCTTGCAGTGTTAGTTTTCTCTGTTGTTCAAGGTTTTCTTAGTGTTATTCAATGTTTTTACATTTAGTTTACTATTACGCTGTGCTTTCTATGGTATAGTTAACTATATTTGTGCTTAAAAACTTAAAAAAATATATATTTACATACAGTTCATACGGTCTGGAACGGATTAATTGTATTTACATACAATCCTATGGGGAAAATTACTTCGGTTCACAACCAAATCGGGTTACAACAAGAGTTTTGGAACGAATTATGGTCGTGAACCGAGGTTCCACTGTATTACTGTCAGACAAAATTACAGGCATTTCACGGAAATACAAACCAGTATTACTGAGAGAGAAAATTAAAGGCACACAATACAGTGACACATATTACAGCCACATACAAGGTCCCTTGCCATTTAATATAGACTGTTCATACAAATGTTTATGCACTACTGTTCTAGCACCCGTTATTTTAACGGGCTTAATGTCTAGTATACTAATAAAAGGCAAAGCCCTCACTGACTCACTCACTCACTCACTCACTCACTGACTCACTCACTCATCACTAATTCTCCAACTTCCCTTGTAGGTAGAAGGCTGAAATTTGGCAGGCTCATTCCTTACAGCTTACTTACAAAAGTTGGGCAGGTTTCATTTCGAAATTCTACGCGTAATGGTCATAAATGGAAGCTATTTTTCTCCTTATACTGTAATGGAGTTGAGTTCGAAAGCTGTGGGGGGCGGAGTTTCGTGTGACATCATCATGCCTCCCACGTAATCACGTGAACTGACTGTCAACGCAGTACGTAAGTACGTACAAAACAAGGAAGAGCTCCAAAAAGCGCTGAAGAAAACATGCATTATATAATTGAGAAGGCAGCGAAACAATAAGAAGTGAGCAAGTGACATATACAACCATATTCATGAGTGCTGCTACTTCGGAAACAAAGCACGGTGTAAACCTAAAGTTTAAATTAAGTTCATAGACAGGCTGCCGCTGGCGTTTGTCACGCCCACGGGTAATGCGGGATACAAGTTTAATGAGAGGACGCAGGATTTAAACGAGAGTTTTGATCACTTTGTAACTAAGTTAAAATTGCAGGTGAAGGGCTGTGCTTATGCAAATTCCGAGAGACTGTGTTTGTAGGGGATTGACAGTTAAGGCGGGTGGGGGAGTCACGTCATCATCTCCCCTCCCATTCACCTCATTTCGCTCTGAGCTGAGCTCCGCAGCTAACGCTGTCTTACGGAAACAACTTTGTGACGCTGCCACCAAATACTCACAGAAAAATCCACAAGTTAATACACACTCTGAATCCTCCAGGCACTACTTACAAAAGGTTACATTGACAATCGTGTTACGTTATTTTTAAAATGTTTCCTTTTCTTAGCACAAGCAAAGCTGAGAAGCTTCGATGCATGTGCTCCATAACACGTTAAAAAATAATGCATTTAATCACAATTTGCATTGCAAGCAAAGGGGAACTTCTGGCAATGCATGATTTCCTGGTATCAATCAATCAATCAACATTTATTTATATAGCACATTTTCATACAAAAAAATGTAGCTCAAAGTGCTTTACAAAATGATACAGCGCTTCCCGATTCATTTTACCCTCGCACCCCCTTGGTTGGAGAACAAGTATGAAAAAATATGAGGTTAACACAGAAAAACAGATCACCAATTGAAGCTTTATGAATAATCGATACTTTATTCACCATCAATAATTGTTTTGGTAAATCCATACTCAGTGTAATCCTCCTTCCATTTTATAATTTTTCCACCACTAGCCATGATTAAATGAACGGTAAAAAAGTAATAGCGAAGCGAGGGTGACTTATTCAGGCAGGCAGGCGACAGCTCAATAGCTCGAATTTGGATATAAGTAGGTTCTATTTAGTCGCCAGAAATATCTTTGGTAGGAATGGAAGTTGAATTTAGTCTTTAAATTTCTATGGTGAAGAAAAATTTATGCAATGATGACTAAATTTAACTATATAAAGTCAAAACTTGTATATATAAAATCATTCCCGAATATATAACGTCAAAACTTGAATATATAAAGTTAGCGCTGGAATATATAAAGTCAAAACTTGAATATATAAAGTCATTCCCAAATATATAAAGTCAAAACCAGAGTATATAAAGACGGTGTTGGAATATTTAAAGTTAAAACTTGAATATATAAAGTCAGCGTCGGAATATATAAAGTAAGTGCTGGAATATATAAAGTCAAAACTTAAATATATAAAGTCAGCGTCGGAATATATAAAGTCAGCACTGGAATATACAAAGTCAAATCTTCAATATATAAAGTCAGCGTCGGAATATATAAAGTAAGCGCTGGAAAATATAAAGTCAAAACTTGAATATATAAAGTCAGCATCGGAATATACAAAGTCAGCGCTGGAATATCCATCCATTTCCCAACCCGTTGAATCCGACCACAGGGTCACGGGGGTCTGCTGGGGCCAATCCCAGCCAACACTGGGCGCAAGGCAGGGACCAATCCTGGGCAGGGCACATGCATCATTTTCAAAACATTAACTGAACAGTGTTTTTTTAATTTATTTTTCTGAATACGTTTTTGTTAACTTACTTCAGTTCAGAGTTGTTTCAATCAATATATTTTGACTTTGACTCTATATATTCAGAAATGAGTTTATATACTCCGATGTTGACTTTATATAATCAGGAATGACTTTATAAATTCCGACGCTGACATTATATATTCAGGTTTTGACTTTATATATTCCAGCGCTGACTTTATATATTCCGACGCTGACTTTATATATTCAGGTTTTGACTTTATATATTCCAGCGATGACTTTATATATTCAACTTTTGACTTTATATATTCAGAAACAAGTTTGACTTTATATATACCAACGCTGACTTTATATATTCAGGTTTTGACTTTATATATTCGGGAATGACTTTATATATTCAAGTTTTGACTTTATTTATTCCAGCGCTGACTTTATATATTCTGACGCTGACTTTATATATTCAAGTTTTGACTTTATATATTCCAGCGATGACTTTATATATTCAAGTTTTGACTTTATATATTCCAGCGCTGACTTTATATATTCAAGTTTTGACTTTATATATTCAGAAAAAAGTTTTGACTTTATATATACCGACGCTGACTTTATATATTCAAGTTTTGACTTTATATATTCGGGAATGATTTTATATATTCAAGTTTTGACTTTATATATTCTGACGCCGACTTTATATATTCAGAAAATCAATGCATTTGCCTGTTTGGCACCCCATAGTATATGTGTGTGTGTGTGTATATATGTACACGTGTGTATATCTATATATCTATATCTATATATATATATATATATATATATATATATATATATATATATCTATATATATATATA
>JANRMT010062854.1:108195563-108214983 GCA_026402145.1 Polypterus bichir lapradei | reverse complement strand
GTTATTATTAAAATGTTTCCTTTTCTTTTTACTTCTCCGCTGCCAAGTGCGGGTATTTTGCTATATATATATATATATATATATATATATATATAGATAGATATGACAACAACACTCATATCAATGACAAAACAATTACATTAACAATCAAGTTACGTTATTTTTTAAATTTTTCCTTTTCTTTTTCATAACTTCTTTAACACAGTACTTCTCCGCTGCGAAGCGCGGGTATTCTGCTAGTATATATATATATATATATATATATGCCAGCAACACTCATGACAATGACAGAACAATTACATTGTCAATCATGTTACGTTATTATTAAAATGTTTCCTTTTCTTTTTACTTCTCCGCTGCGAAGCGCGGGTATTCTGCTAGTTGGAATATAAAATACAACTTATGATGTATTATAGTGTCAGTGACCCAGCTCAGCTTATGCAACAGCTTAGTTTCAACCAAAAATATACTTCCCATCTCAGAATTTCATATGCCTTCTTAGACATTCTTACCTGACAGTGACCCTCTTGGCCTGGACTGTCTGTGCAGATCTGTCACCTTGTCCTTGTGTAAACATTCTTCCTTATCCTTAGGAGGTACATATTAGTTGGTGATGCTAAATTAGGCAACAATGAGCAAGGGAAGGTATGTAAGTGAAGGAGTTGTTTTTTGCCAACAATTCTATTGCCCCATTGAGAAAATCTGTGGTTCCCACACCTCTTTCAAAAAGATAACAACTATCCTCATGTCAGAGGAAACAAAAATGGACTGTCTCAACGATAACCACCTGGTAGAATTCAGTGCCATCGTTCTAAAAAACTTTAAAAGACTGGTGCTGTGACACAAAAAACATAACGATGTCATTACTACTAGTCAATAGAGGATGCAGTATCACTTGCAACTCATACCAAAAGTACTGTGTTTGAACTACAAGTGTATATCTTACCATTTACAATCATTTTGCCATCAAAGCTGATCACCAGGTTTCTACACTTGGGATTTAATGGCACCCTCTGCAACTGATTTTTGAACTTCAAAAGTGGAAGAGCCCAGCATGGGCACAGTGGCATTATTGCTTCCTCCAAACTTATGCTCAGCACGAGAATATAGCGTGGTCCAGATCTAATTATGCAAATTTCATTATGCTATAACTTATTAAGTTTATTACATAGAAAATCACAGGCCATAGAGAAGTGTGCGAACTGACGACATGAAGAATCGTCTTCGCGCCGATCAATGTCATCCAGACGATCTGGATCTGCATAATTAGATCTGGACCACCCTGTAGAACTGTATATTGATCCACATGCTATTCTGTGTTCATGCACAGTTCCAGTTTCATCATTAAATTTACTGGTGACACCTCCATAATATTCTTGATCACCAATAATGGTGAGATGGCTTACAAAGAAGAGATTTACCTTCTGACACTATGGTGCAAGATATCTTTGTCTCCTTTAAAGTCAGAACAAAACCAAGAAAACAGTTATAAAGTTTAGGAATTGGGAGACACACTACACTCCTGTCTACATGATGTGGAAGGGTGTCAGCAGCATTCAATTTCTTGGAGTCTCATTCACTGATGACCTGAAGTTGGCAAATACTGTCTGATGTTGGAGTTTAATATTCATTTTCTGACTGAGGTTTTATAAGTCTGTCACTAAGTAACCTGTAGGAGACATGCAAGTAAAAAAAAAACGCATTGTTCTATATATAGTACAGTATGACAGTACATTTTAACTTGAACTGTTTGGGCTGTATACTGTATTTAAAATGTGTCTTTTGTTATTGCTATGTGTTTTCAATCAGTTATTTAATAGTTTAACTACAAATATTATCTTTCTCAAAGAGCTATCTATTAAAGCATAATAGAAAGAAATGTATCAGTCAATACCAAGGTAGTTTGAAAAACAACAATATAGTAAGGTGAATGAAATAACTGATTATACATATGCCAAGTGACAATAAAATCTATATTTGTCTGTACTTCCCATGAACTTACCATAAACATTAATATAGCATTTCATTGTGCCTTTACAGTACAATAAATCTATTAGTTCTTCTTCCTACATTGTATATAACTAAATCATATAGCACATTGAAGAGTAATTTCCACTCTAGAACAGAATGCAAAAAATGTGCTGCAGATTCAGTCAGGAAAATACATCAAAGCACAAGGGAAAAAGAAAGAAAATGAAGAGTCACTGAGTGAAAATAAAAATGTCCAGTTCATAAGGTAATTGAAGAGCAGGAGGTCATGAGCTCTAGATGGATCCACTAAAGAAATTACAGATTTCTGTTAATATTCTGTGCAGTTTGCATATGTACTGTAGCAAAACTAAGTCTAGCATGAAAATAATTGTCCACGTTTTTGTGTTTGGCAGAATAAGCTTGCTTTATGAATACAGTATATTTATTTTCTCTGAGTTCTAATTCTGCTTTTCATTTATTTTATTTAATGTTGACAGATCCTATATACTTAATATTCAGTTGGATGACTTTGTCTAGTTTTTATGTTTTTTTATTATTAATTTAGTTGTGTTTCAGTTGCATAATGATTGACAAAACAGATGTGCTGCCTGTAGTATACTTAGTTGTGCTGGGATATGTTCCATGAGAATGTTGTTTCCCAGGTAACATTTTAAACTAGTGCCAAATATAACAAAATAGAGCAGATTGGCAGTGAGGTTTGGATGTTTCTTTGTTCCCACTACTGCCAAAACTGGCTACTATTCTCCATTTAATGTTTGGGCTAAAACAGCTGTAAAAATAAATTAGTAGGTCATTTAATAAAAAAAATAAAATTATTAAAATTAATTAAAGAAAAAATGAAATATGATTATAATGCTAAACACGAAAAGCAGCCATTTAGTTTGGAAAACATATAGATACAGTAGATCCCATATGAACAGAATATTTCAAGAGCTTCAGAGAGCTCTCTTTTGATTTACATTGACAAATTATATTAGTGTCCTTCTCATAGTAATATATTACAGCATGCCAGTTAGTAAACTTTTAGTAATTTGTACTTATTTAACTGACTATGTGTGTGAACAGAACTGTGTTAGAATAAAAAGGATAATATTAATTGTATCAGCTTTTTATGTTTGTTTGGACATTTTCCCTTTTAATTTCTCAGTTATGATGTCATCTTTGCTGGAGGGCCTGAGGAACTACTGAAGAAATTTCAACAAGCAAACCATAAAGTGGTCTTTTCTGCCGAAGGTTTGATCTGGCCAGATAAAAGACTGGCAGACAAGTATCCATCAGTCCGTAGTGGAAAACGATTCCTCAATTCTGGAGGTAAAAGATGCATGTGTACTCTGGTATTGCTTAATTGCATTAAGTTTCTTCATTTTTTCGGACTTATTTGTTGACAAACAATATTTATTTTTAGCAAATCTATTTTGAGCAAAACTTTGACCCAGAATTTTACAGAGGTCATTATTGAATTAAAATCTGAAAGTTGGAAGGATTTAAGCTCATTAAGATTAATTATTTTAAAAGAGTGTGGTAGTTCATCTGATATATTTATGATGTGACAGTTTGCTATACATTATCAGTTTAGTAATAAATATTGCTGTCATGTACCTCAGGATGATAATGTCCTATACTAAAACAACTTATGTCTTCTTTGCAGAAAATGTGAAATGATGGTAGACCATAAATGATTATAAACAGAAAAATGGTTGAAATTATTTCTTTGTCCTATTTTAAACTTTTTCTTAAAGGTACTTTAAGGTCACTTCTGGTAAAAATTTTGCTTGAATGTCAGTGAGTTTCTGACATTTCTGAAATGTGATAAGAGCAGAAAATCTGTGCATGAAACAGATGTATTGTACATGCTCACACAGGGAAAAATGGATATTCCACCACTGACAGTCAAATCAGGTTCAGACAGGTCAGGTCATGTTGGGAAACATGCACTGATACAGCACATTTGCCGCACCCACAACACGACAAAACAGCTTGGGATCCTGGTTGGCAACCCTACAGGCAGACACGTGATCCAGTCCCACCCTCTGGAAATGACCCTCTGTCTTACGTGGGTGTCCCCTTGGTCTCTCGAGAGCCCCTGTCGGAGCCTCCATTGACTCTGTGAAGGTCACAGCATCGTCAGCAAACTGTTCACCAACAGATGCCCCACAGCCGCTTGACCCCACGACCTTTCCCAACACCTAGTCCATGCAAGCATTAAAAAGAGTAGGAGCAAGAACACACTCCGATGAATGCTGGAATCAACTGCAAAAACGCACAGGTTCTGCCTCCATTCTGCATCCAGCAGGATGTCCCACAGGGCAGCTCGATCAGCTGAATCAAATGCTTTATGAAAAATCGACAAAGGTTGCAAAGAAACTCTGCATGAGAACCCTCTGTACCAGATTGTGGTCAGTGGTAGACGTCTTAGGCGTAAAACCAGACTGCTCCAGTCACTGGTAGGTGACCAAGTGATCACGGATTCTATTAAGGACAACACTAGCAAGGACCTTACTCAGCACCGAGAGCAGTGTTATCCCCCTGTAGTTGCCACAATCCAGGCAATCACACTTCCCTTTCCAGAAAGGGACAACAAGTCCTGTGTGAAAAGTGTAAAGGGCGTAGCAGCCACTCAACCCGACACAGACAGACGCTGAAGGCACTTATAAAAACACACATTTTTTAAATTTTGTTTCTTCACTTGTGGGCAACGTCTTCCCCATTCCCACAAGCCACAACACAGTCCCACTAGGCACAATTACAGCACAATACTCTTCTTTTCTTTTCTTTCTCTTTTCATTCTCCTCCACTCCTCCTTGGCAAGCTTTGTCTCCCTCCTCCCGACTCTGGCTCACCGACTAATGTCTGCTGGCTCCTTTTATTTGTTACCTGGAAGTGCTCCAGGTGCTTGATGACCTACTTCCGGCAGCACTTCCGGGTGTGGTGAATGGATCGCCCATATGGTCTCAGGAGCAGCTGCAGCTCCCCCTGTGGGTGCCCCTGGATCCCAACAGGGCTATAGACAATTCCATCTCCCATGAAACCCTGTGGGTGTCCGAGGCACTGCTGCAACCAATGGGGCTGCCATCTAGTGTCCCATGGGAGGTAATGTTCTGCCCATGCATGCTCCCTTGTCCTCTCAGTGAAGAGGCGTCCCAGCCAGGCAAGGATCCAGGCTGTCTGTGACACCTGTTTTCCAGTCAGTTGGGATGACGCTAGTTTCCGAAATGGAAGCAAAGATTGCTTGCAATGCCAGGAGGACAGCCTTATCATCAGCCTGGAGAAGTTCAGGTTCAAGATGTATTAAATGTGCAAAGTGAACTATTTCTTTCTTCTGTACTGCATATGAAGAAAGAGAAACTGACATTCATGGCGTTTCATAGACATTTAAAAGAGTATGCGTAATCTGTCCAATTTTTTATAGTTTTATGTGGAGAAAAGGCTCAAGTAATATGTCAATGAAGTATTTGATCTAGAATACAGTAATCCCTCCTCGATCGCGGGGGTTGCGTTCCAGAACCCCCCGCGATAGATGAAAATCCGCGAAGTAGAAACCATATGTTTGTATAGTTATTTTTATATATTTTAAGCCCTTATAAACCCTCCCACACTGTTAACATTATTAGAGCCCTCTAGACATGAAATAACACCCTTTAGTCAAAAGTTTAAACTGTGCTCCATGACAAGACAGAGATGACAGTTCTTTCTCACAATTAAAAGAATGCAAACATATCTCCTCTTCAGGAGTAGAGAATTTCAGAGAGAGAGCGCTCGCAAAGAAAAGCAAACAATCAAAAAATCAATACGGGGCTTCTGTGCTTTTAAGTATGCCCCACCGCGATAAAGCGGCATTTTTTAGAGGAGCGTCCGTATCTTTATCTTCTAAGCAAACAGCCTCTGTGCAAACAGCCCCTCTGCTCACATCTCCTCCGTCAGGCGCAGAGAACGTCAGAGAGAGAGAGAGAGTGCGAGATTAAAGCAAACAATCAAAAAATCAACAAGTGTGCTTTCTTAGAGGTGGTCCGTATCCACTAGGCAAACGGCTTCTGTGCAAACAGCACCTCTGCTCACACTCACACCCCCTCCGTCAGGCGCAGAGAATGTCAGAGAGGGTGAGATAGAGGCAGAGACAAGCAAACAATCAAGCACCGCGCGGGAAGCATATCTTATAGCATTGAGGAGTTTTAGTTAATATGTAATACATGCTCTGATTGGGTAGCTTCTAAGCCATCCGCCAATAGCGTCCCTTGTATGAAATCAACTGGGCAAACAAACTGAGGACGCATGTACCATAAATTAAAAGACCCATTGTCCGCAGAAATCCGCGAACCAGCGAAAAATCCGTGATATATATTTAGATATGCTTACATTTAAAATCCGCGATAGAGTGAAGCCGCAAAAGTCGAAGCGCGATATAGTGAGGGATTACTGTATAGGAAATTTTGTTTTTTAATTTTGCTTTTTAAAAATTGTATGATGTTTTCGAGAAGCAGAACATTACAATGGCATATTACCCATTGAAAAAGACAATGTAAACCTAGCAGATACAATTTATCTAAAATCAATATAGAAAAAACCAAAGAAAAAAAGAAATACCGGTACGGAGGAGAAAAAAAAGCAAAACAAGATTCAACCCCCACCCAAATGAAAGAGAAAAAGAACAGAGGTACAAGCAAAAGAAAAAATCTAACCTTGTTAATAAAAGCAAGAACTTTAATCAAGAAAGCAATGATGTGGTCCCTAACCACAAAGGCACTTACCAGCATTTAGTCATAGTGTATATGCTTACATACACCACATATACTGTATATACTAACAGATCTGATGTTGTTTCAGTTTTGGCATCTGGCATTTCTCATATTTCTCATTTGACAGCTTTTTTCCTTTTTTTCACATTACTCTTCAGCTTTCTACACTGATTGTCAATGGCTATTTTGCAGTGCTGTTTTAATTCAGTACCGTAAAGGATAATGAAAATTATAGTGCATGTATATATTTCTGTATTGGCATCAGAAATGAACTGCTTTCTGTTATATGTTGTATTTGACTCTGATTTTGACGGTTTACTCTTAATTCACATTTGCTTTAAAATTATGATTCCATCAACGCTAAGCAATGCATTTTTATTTAGCATAACCATTTACTGTACCTCTTGTAATGGAGAGCAATATATCAAGGATTATTTACACAATCTTTAGGGGGTGATTCATAACACAAAGCCACAACCTTAGTTTTAAGACTTGAAGCCCTTAATTGCAAAGTGATGCTCATGGGTTGCTTTCTTCACCAACTGGAATGCTATTGTGGCTTCAGCTGCATTTATTTAAACTGCCACAGCAAATTTTCAGGATTTTCAAAATTATTAACCAAAAATTGAAATGCTACATTTAGCAAGATTACCAGTGAGTAAAATAAGTATTAAACCAATATGCTTATGCCGTGTACATGTGAAAATTGATAATACAGAGGGTTACCGCATGTGACATGCTAAGCCTACCTGGCACTTATAGAAAAAGTTTTTATAGATGTCTGTCCAACCTTTTGGAATATCAAGATTTCGGAATCTATTGCTGAATGGAAGACCTCGTGGTGTGGCAGATCAACAAAATTGCTTCAATATGTTGTACAAAGAGTACCAAAATATTAATTAGAAGCACACTGCTCCAACTTATCATCTTGACATTTATCCCTTTCAGCCTCAAGTGCTCTTATTTATCCTGTTTTCACAACTTATTTGAATTCATGTTCTTGCTGTATCTGCTGCAAGATGGACTAGATGACCTCCTCTCATTTGTCCAAAGTCTTGTTCTAGTAACATGAAGCACACGCACTCTTGATACAGAAGGGAGGACAAAGTATATGTAATTTCTGAATTTTTGAAAACATTCAAAGTAGGAGTTCACAAAATAAAGAACACAAATATAGAGCAAAAAAAATCAAAAAATAACAAGAAAACAATAAACCTAGTTGACTTCCAGTGTTCTAACTCTATGAATATTGGTCCCTGTCTACTCTTTCTCTCTTTACCCTAGCCCTGTTTCCTCTCAGCAGCTAAAACTTTGCCCCAACTCATCACCTGACTCCAGACTGAAAGAAATTCTGATAGCTTTTAAAAGTATATTAATATAAAAAAGTATCCGTATGTTTTCACACAGAACAAGATAAAACAGTGTATGATACAACATAACAGCAATTGTAACTGTAACAGCAATTGATGTGAAAAATGTCAATGAAAACAAGAAAAAAAATTCACATTACATATATATATATCATAATCCATGTGTCTGTTATCCAATCAATACTCAAGACATGTAGAAAACATGCATTTTTGACAAAATATTAATACTTCTGGAAAAATCAATGTAGAATTTTGTGCTTTTGAATTGAAGATTCACTTCTCCCTGTTATTAATTGGTCAAGAGTGCTTTCTTCAATTCTCTCGTTATGCATTAACACGTGAGACAAAACATTTTTCTCGATCATCACTTTATATTACATTGGGTAAGTAACATATGAAAAAATATCACCAGGAGGAGTGCTCCTTTAAACCTCCTCATTGTGTTATTGCTGGCTAAACCCAGTACTATTTCCAGTTTTATGGGCGTATCCATAAAATCTTGGGGATGCCAAGTAACAGTGCCCTTTAGAAATTCTTGAGACTAAAAATCCCATGAATCTAAGAAGACTCTAAGCAGCCTAATTTAAAACTGCCACACAATTCCGCACATTACACTCACAGTAAGTAATACAGTATATGCTGTGTCACACACGTGCGCATGGGAGGCAGCTAAAGGGCTTGAGTGAAGGCAGTTCTGAGGCATGCCGGGATGTGGCAGAGAGCACTAACTCTTTTTCTCCCTTTCCTGTAGACCCCTCCCAGGTGATTCCACCTGGCTCTCTTGACGTCACTTCCGGGACCGAGCCAATGGAAGGAGACCTTGCCGGCTCTGGCCCCTGTGATGTCACGTCCGGGCGCAAACCAATGATTGAAGTACATGAGCCCGATCCTTATGACCTCACTTCCTGTCTTCCCCTTTAAAAGCCTGCCCTTTTTCCCTTTTCCCTCAGTCTCGTTCTGGACTCAGTTGTATGCACATCAGTGCTGTGTATTTGATAAAAAATAACTTTGCAGCCAAGATACCATATTATACGGGTGGCTGCCCCAAACCTTTATCTGTTTATGTCTCATTCTTGTGACAGCTGCCACTTAACAGGGATTACCACTACCTGATGGTGATTTTCCTTCCACATTGGCCAATTGATTGTTATTCCTATTCCCAGCTCTGGTTTTATTCTTACTCTTACAGTCCTATTGGATCTTCTATCTACCCTGTTTCATCATCCTTATTTAAATGGCATATGCAATGTAAACTGCTCAAAAAAATTAAATGAACACTTTTTAATCAGAGTATAGCATCAAGTCAGTGAAACTTCTAGGATATTGATCTGGTCAGTTAAGTAGCAGAGGGGGTTGTTAATCAGTTTCAGTTAGTTTGGTTTTAATGAAATGAACAACAGGTGTACTAGAGGGGCAAAAATGAGATGATATTTTAACAGGTGAAGGCCACTGACATTTTTCTCTACTCATCTTTTCTGACTATTTTTTCACTAGTTTTGCATTTGGCTACGGTCACTACTGGTAGCATGAGGCGATACCTGGACCCTACAGAGGTTGCACAGGTAGTCCAACTTCTCCAGGATGCCACATCAATATGTGCCAGTGCCAGAGGGTTTGCTGTATCTCCCAGCACAGTCTTAAGGGCATGGAGGAGATTCCAGGAGACAGGCAGTTACTCTAGGAGAGCTGGACAGTGCCGTAGAAGGTCCTTAACCCATCAGCAGGACCGGTATCTGCTCCTTCGGGCAAGGAGGAACATGATGAGCACTGCCAGAGCCTTACAAAATGACTTGCAGCAGGCCAATGGTGTGAATCTCTCCGACCAAACAATCAGAAACAGACTGAGGGCCCGACGTCCTCTAGTGGGCCCTCTGCTCATTGCCCAGCACTGTGGAGCTAAATTGGTGTTTGCCATAGAATACCAGAATTGGCAGGTCCTCCACTGGCGACCTGTGCTTTTCACAGATGAGAGCAGGTTCATCTTGAGCACATATGACAGACGTGAAAGGGTCTGGAGAAGCCGTGGAGACTGTTATGCTGCCTGCAACATTGTTCAGCACGACCGGTTTGGTAGTGGGTCAGTGATGGTCTGGGGAGACATATCCATGGAGGGACGCACAGACCTCTATAGGCTAGACAATGGCACTTTGACTGCCATTAGTTATCGGGATTAAATCCTTGGACCCATTGTCAGACCCTATGCTGGTGCAGTGGGTCCTGGGTTCCAGTGTGTCTCATGTGGCAAGAGTATGCAGGCAGTTCCTAAAGGATGAAGGATTTAATACCATTGACTGGCCCCCATGCTCACCTGACCTAAATCCAATAGGACACCTCTGGGACATTATGTTTCGGTCCATCCGACGCCGCCAAGTTGTACCTCAGACTGTCCAGGATCTCAGTGATGCCCTGGTCCAGATCTGGGAGGAGGTACCCCAGGACACCATCCATGGTCATCTCATTAGGAGCATGCCCCAATGTTGTTGGGCATGGATACAAGCACGTGGGGCCCATACAAACTACCAAGTATAATTTTGAATTGCTGCAATGAAATTTCGGCAAAATGGACTAGCCTGCCACATCATATTTTCACTTTGATTTTCGGGGTGTCTTTAAATTCTGCCCTCTGTAGGTTGATAATTTTCATTTCCATCAAACGATGTGGCATCCTTTGATTCCTAACACATTACCCAGTAAATATCAGCATAGATATCCAGCTTGATTTTTTTCACCATTGAGATCTGATGTGTTTTCAAAGTGTTCCTTAAATTTTTTTGAGAAGTTTATGTATTTGTTAAATCTTAAGCCTGAAGAATTTGTCCAAGAATCCTGGTGCCAGGCAGTACTATTTCTACCACCTTTCATGCAATATATGCAATGTTAAAGACATTTTATATAATCAAGCTTGTAATTTTATATATACTTTTCTCACATACTTTTTAGGCCTAGTAAAATCTTATCAGTGTTTATTTTTCAATGTTCTGATGGCAAAAAGCTTACACTTACAGTTTTTGTAGATTGTGGAAAAAAACTTTGACAAATCAGACTTAAACAGGTGGTAAATGACAAAAACAGTGGATTTGTATACTTTTTTAATTACTTATCATCTAACAAATATTTTTTGGATTGGCCTTAAAAAGTCACAACTGTGTTTTTGATTACAAACAAACATTTTTTGTGTGCTTTGATACTAGCCTGGCTACCTTCCTGAACAAAAGTAGTGACAGTAACATATTGTTTGTGACTGTACTGATGTAGATAAGGATATCTCTGGTCATTGTACGGTGCCACACTGAGTGCTGCTAGGTCTGTTCCATTTCACTCAAAGGAAAATAAAAGAGAATACAAGAACCTAATATATGACTGCTGTTTGCAATGTTCAGTAAAGCATTGCCATAAATCTCTCCCTGTTAGAAGCACATAGATGAAGATGTACAGTATATAAACTGCAGGGGTATGATAAGTTGCATTTCAGAAGAATAGATAGGAGTTAACAGGAAACTTGAGCTGCCAACTGGTGTGAGTAATTCAGTCCAGGTGCAGAATCTTGTACAGATCAACCCAAGTATGGGGAAGCACAGATAATTTGGCTGTCTGTTTCATGTAAGTATCTTCAGAAGTTATAAATACAAAACCAACCCCTAAAACAGAACAAATGATAGTTTCAAAACAGTAGGTCTTCTAAAAACAAAATACAATGATGTCCTTTACTTGTCTAGCAATCTTCAAGAAGCAGCCTCGCCCTTTCTAAAATTGTAAAGCCACAATGAGTTTTTCCACGTTACGGTATACAGTGCCTTCATTTAGGCTTTCTACCTCTGATTTAGCCCGGTCGTGCTTAGTTGTGGTTTTTCAATGAAAATCTTACATATATGCTTTGTAATTTAACTTTATTTTCATCTCCTCATCATTAATTCCCTTTCCATTTCTTCACGTCAGCTCTGACATATCTCTGCTTAAAATGTCTCATTGAATAAGATACGAGGGCCTCTTAATGATGGTACCATATGTCCTACCACTACCCATGGCATAGTGAAACCCTACAATTTAGCGTAACTACAGATTACCGTATTGAGCTATAAAATGCCAGACATACTAATAAGTCCTACACTGTTTTCATCCCTTAGTTTAGAAACTCAGAACAATTTCCAGCTATTACAAATGGGACCTCGCCCAAAATCGCAAAGCTTCAAAGAGTTCTCAGACTTTTGGAAAGTCTGTGCAATTGTCTGAACCATTTTCTAAATGCCATTCTTTCATTAGAACATTGAGAGTTTTGGTCTGCTTTAGGAAAAAAGAGGAACTTGTATGAAGAGGTCACAAGTTCAACAAATATAGCTGAGCAGTCATGTCACCTCAAATTGCCAATGATTATTTTATATAGAACTTCATTGTGTATTCTTCAAAGTGCTTATACCTATTGAAAAGACTTACAGTGAAATATTAATTTATCTGCTCAGCTTCACCATACTATCAAACAAACCTAGTACTTCAGAGTGCACAACCCAGTCTTTGCTAATTTAGATGAACCAAAAAATAATGATGGAGGTTAAATGAGCATGTTTTGATCCTGATTTTGTGATACCCTACACAAAGAGAATGATCAAAATGAAGAGCCTGCACAGAGTCTAACTGCGTTTTAAACAGAACGAAAAAAGCAGCCCAGAGATCATAAGAAAGAAGTATCAAGCAAAAGTAAGACTCTTAACACCTGGCCTGAGTTAGTGAATGTTAGCTTTGTAGCACACTGTTATATTGTCAAATACAGGACACAGAAGTGTAATTCCCAGAAAGGTGCTTAATGAACTAATGTTTGGATGCAATTATCTCAGTTTATACTCTTAGTTTTTATATAGGTAGAACTATACAGTAGTGAAAGTATAATAATAGGCTACATTATTTTAAATAGGCTTACAGATGGTAAAGGGGAAACACAAGTCCCGGACTGCTTGTCACATAAAGACTCCCTAAAAAGGGTAACTGGTGCCTGGCACATTACATGACATTGGAGCTCATGAGTGCAGTGGAACAATGCATCTTTAGTGGGTGTTTTGAGGCTAGTTATCCCATACCTTTACTAGGAATTCTCAGATTTCAGAACTAGGATATAAAACGCAGTTTTGCTAACCATGCAGCATGAAGACAGAGCAAAAAATAAAAAAATTGGTTTGTTGACTAAGCAGATGTAGAGTAGCATTCAAGATTACATGTTGAACTTTTCAAGCTGGTGTCTGGATGTCTTTGATCAAGTCACCTTGTTGTCAAATAAGTCACATATAGTCACACAGTGTATGCCTGCTTCACTACTTTCAATGTACAGTATTACATAAAGAAACTTAGAATGAATCTCGACATAAAGGGAAAAAATAGTCGTTAAGCACCCTGTTTATTTTACTTTACTAAGTAAATGCCATTTTTTAGGTGCAGTTTGCCTTTTAATTTCTTTCCACAATTCAAATCATGATGTTAGATAAAGTGATAGTGATGTATGTTTGAATGTCTTTAGATGTCACATAAACCCACAGTGGCTTTGTCAAAATTGAAGAAGTACGATTAGGAAAGGAAAAGCCCAAAATGAACAGTCAATATTGTTGTTGATGAAATAGGTTAGGGTCTTTTTTTTAATTATATATTTTAATTTTATTGATTTTTTTTAAAATCAAATAACACTCCATACATATAACTCGAGTTTTGCAAAAAAAAAAAAAAAGGTTTGAAACAAATCAACCCCCACCCCTGAGAAAGAGAGCTAGGCCAGCAGTATAAAACTTTATGCTAGTAAAGACAAATGAATAGATAAAATAATAAATGAATAGAGATAAATGGAGTAAAAGAGGGGAGAGAACCTGCTTCCTCTATTTAAATGCTTATTCTAAAATGTTATTGATTAGATCCTGCCAGGTTTTAAAAATGTTTTGTACAGATCCTTTAAGTGCAAATTAGATTTTTTCCAGTTTCAAATAGTATAAAATATCAGTTACCCAATGACTTAATATAGGTGAGTTAGGATTCTTCCAATTGAGCAAGATAAGTTTACGTGCCAATAGTGTAGTAAAGGCAACCACAGTTTGTTTGTCCTTCTCCACTTTAAGTCCGTCTGGAAGTACACCAAACACTGCTCTTAGTGGATTAGGAGGGATTGTGACATCTAAGATGTCTGAAAGGTCATTTAAACATTTCTTAAAAAATGATTTATCAATGTATATTGGAATGTTTTGAAATAAAAAGAGAAGCTTAGGAAGGATATTCATCTTAACAATGTTAATTCTTCCAGTTAAAGTGAGATGAATGGTTGACAACCTATGCAAGTCTTGCTTAATTTTTTTCCAAAAATTTTGGCAAAATTTTGTTGATAAAGAGCTTTATATTTACTTGTGATGTTTACCCCTAGGTATTTAAACCGATAAGCGATGATAAAAGGGAAGGTATCCAATCTTATATTGTATGTTTGAGAATTCACTGGAAAGAGCACACTTTTATTCAAATTGACTAGCAAAATACCCGCGTTTCGCAGCGGAGAAGTAGTGTGTTAAAGAAGCAATGAAAAAGAAAAGGAAACATTTTGAAAATAACGTAACATGATTGTCAATGTAATTGTTTTGTCACTGTTGTGAGTGATGAGTGTTGCTGTCATATATATATATACATATATATATTTACACACACACACATAAACATATATATATACATATCTATACATATACACACATATATATATATATATACACACACACATATATACATACATATATATATATCTACATATATACACATACATATACATACACACATACATACATACACACACATATATATGCACACAAATACATATATATATACATACACACACACACACATATATAAACATATATATACATATACATACATATCTACATATATACACACACAGCTATTTCGTATCAGTGCAAGACGCTGCTTGTTAAAATGGATAACTCCCGCTCTTACGTGCAAGTCTGCGTGGATATTATGAACTATCGTATTTGTTCAAGTTCTATTTAAATTTTAAATAGAAGGAATTTTTATTTAGTCGACAGAAATATCTTTGGTAGGAATGGTAAAAACAGACAGGAATATTATTCCTGAATAAATCAACTCAAACCTTAAACAACTTATAATATTTTGCTCTCCATAAAAATATATCCTGTCTAAATTATACAAGTTAGAAATAAAGTAAACATTAAAAGAACAAACATTCAAATTTCTTTACTCTTATGTAATTTTATATAAAAAATAAACTTAGATTTTAAATATCCCAAAAGATTTTGCTCTCCATAAAAATATATCCTGTCAAAATTATACAAATTCAAATATGAACATGCTGCATAACAAAACCTGGAAATATAAATAAAATGTGTTCCTTTCAGCAATAACAAATCAAATCATTCAGTTGTCTTTGCTCATATGTCATTTTAGAGCTGGACGCCTGGCATCTTTTTTTGGCAACAAGTTCGTTTATGTTTGGTGTGAGGTTCTGTGTTGTGGAGATTCTCAGGATGGACTGCAGGTGCTCATTAGTGAGGCGACTCCTGTGTGCTGTTTTGTTAGTCTTTATCACTGAGAAGAGCTTCTCACACAGATATGTGCTACCAAACATGCACAAGGTTCGAGCCGCATGTAGACGGACTTTTTTTGTTCTTCAAAGTCACCAAAGCGCCGTGCGCTCAGTTTATCAGCAAAGTGCGTATTTGGGAACACCGTAGTGACGACTTGGTTCAACATTACTTGGCAACAGGGAAAGTGGGGCAAGTTGCAGTGGTGCATTTGTGTCTCCCATAAAAGCAGCTTCACTTGAAATCACTTTGTGATTGTGCACGGGTAAAAACGTCCGCTGAAGTGTCAGATTCTTATTTAATTCTTCTGCTTTCTGTATCTTCTGCATTGCATTCAGGTCTTTCAGGTTACCCTGATGTTTTGTCTCATAGTGCCGTCTTAGATTAAATTCTGTAATTACAGCCACATTAGCTCCACAAATGAGACACACGGGTTTAACGGCAATGTCAGTAAACATATACTCAGCCTCCCATCGGTTTTTAAAGGCTCTATTTTCAGAATCAACTTTTCTCTTAAGCATCGTGTGGGCTAGCTTCGCAATAACTTGCAAGCTAGACTTGATTAACGCGGTAAGTGTTCGGCAAGGCAGCTGAAGCGCTGCATTATGGGATCTGTAGTTTATTGTGTTACCAGCGCTTCATATACCCGGGCCATTAATAACAATAATACAGTATATAAAATGATCTCGCGGGCCGGATATAATTACACGCCGGGCCGGATGTGGCCCGTGGCCCTTGAGTTTGACACATATGGACTAAATAGAACTTGAAAAGATATATTTTTTCGTACATCGAGCCCGCGTGCTAATGTGGTTTTGCCTGCATGCCTCAATAAGTGACCCTCCCCTCGCTCTTACTTTTTTACCGTTCATCTAATGAATACACTGAGTATGGCTTTACCAAAACAATCATTGATTGCGAATAAAGTATTCATTATTCGAGTATGTAGATCGGGGTATATATATATACACGTTTCTTACTGCATCAATAAACAGCTCGTCTTCTTCTTTATCTGAGACCTGACACACTGCATGCACGGGTTTTTTTTTTTTTAACACTGTCTTCCTTTAGCGAGACATTCACTTTTTCCACCGTGTGCTTTGTTTCTGCAGTAGCTGCAGTTATGAATAATATGTTTGTATATATCAGACGCTTCATATTTTTTTGCTGCCTTTTCAATTGTGTAATTCGGTTTTTGTTCAGCGCTGTTTGGAACTGATGCTTTTTGTCTGTGCACTGCGTCAGTTCACGTGAGTTGCTCGGTGTACATGCATCGAAGGTTCCCAGCTGTGCTGTTGCCATGTCGTGCTATGTCCATGGCTGTATCTAATGCTACCGAAGTCCCGGTACTTAAAACTTTCTCTCGCAGTTTCACTGAGTTTGTGCCAAACACCACCCTGACCATCTCATCTTCCTCTGCATAAGCACAGTCCTTCACCCATGAATATTTACCCGTGGCAGTTTGCTATTGGATTGCCGCTGACGGACGGCCTTATATGGGCAGGCACTAAATTACAAACGCCAGCGGCAGCCTGTCTATGAACTTAATTTAAAGTGTAGGTTTACACTGTGCTTTGTTTCCGAAGTAGCAGAACTCATGAATATGGTTGTATATATCACTCGCTCACTTCTTATTGTTTCGCTGCCTTCTCAATTATATAATGCATGTTTTCTAAAGCACTTTTTGGGCCTCTTCCTGGTTTTCTACGTACTGCGTGATTACGTGGGAGGCGTGATGATGTCAGACGAAACTCCGCCCCCACGGGTTTCAAGCTCATCTCCATTACAGTAAATGGAGAAAAACAGCTTCCAGTTATGACCATTACGCGTAGAATTTCGAAATGAAACCTGCCCAACTTTTGTAAGGAAGCTGTAAGGAATAAGCCTGCCAAATTTCAGCCTTCTACCTACACGGGAAGTTGGAGAATTAGTGATGAGTCAGTCAGTCAGTCAGTCAGTCAGTCAGTCAGTCAGTGAGTGAGGGCTTTGCCGTTTATTAGTATAGATTCTGAGACCAGAAATCTTTTGAAATTCTGTTAGGACTGCAGGCACA
Organism: Polypterus bichir lapradei; assembly: GCA_026402145.1. Lineage (NCBI taxonomy): Eukaryota > Metazoa > Chordata > Cladistia > Polypteriformes > Polypteridae > Polypterus > Polypterus bichir. The sequence goes on along the minus strand of JANRMT010062854.1, from coordinate 108,197,267 downwards.
GTATTTTGTGGGTCTGATATATACAGTACCATATCATCTGCATATAAAGAAACTTTCTGTTCCAGTCTTTCTCTGATAATCCCCTTTATCTCAGAAGAGGCTATGGTCTTATACTGAAGAACCAACAAAAAATAAACCAACAAACCAAGAGACTCTGAGCCAGCTTCATAGTCAAACAAAACATTGACAAATATCCTATCACTACTTCACCTTAATTGCCTCAAATTACCACTGAAGAAATAAATTATTTTTTAAGAAAATCCAAAACTCATATACATGCTGTTGGGTGCCACCATCTTATATAAGCAAAGAATGATAATGTGCTACCAATCTCACCAGCAGTTAACAAACAATGACCATAGCAACTATTAATAACAAGGAAGTGGCCTGCAAATGTGGATTCAAAATGGCAGAAACTATGTGAAAAAAAAACAAAATACAATATTGTATATGCATTGTAGAATAAAAATATATACACATACACAAAAATAAACATGTAAACATTACAAAAAAGGCAACAAAGTTCAGGGATGTCTGCACTGCATATTCACAACAGTAGGAAGGTGAATATGCCCTACCATACCACCGGTAACTGCTTTATTTGTTTAAACAGCAAATGCATACAGCCCTTTGTGCCAGCTGTCAGTAATATATTGTATTGAGTCAATGTAGAGTATCTGTCAAGGTAGTCACAAACATACACATTGTTGATTATTTCTGAGCAGTGCTGACACCAACTTCAGTTTACAAACAGTAGCTTCAAAATTACACAAAAATGGAAATTATATTTTGAAAGAATTTTGTTGTGTAAATATAAGAATCTAAAGCCTAACCTATTTTGTTTCTTCTTGTCTATATAAATAAATGGCAGTGCTTAGTCATCTGACCTGCAAATCCACTTTAAATTAATGTATTTGCCAATTATTGCAGGAATTATTGGATATGCACCTTACATTAGCCAGCTTGTGCAACAGTGGGATCTACAAGATAATGATGATGATCAGCTTTTTTACTCCAAAATATATCTTGATCCATTGCAAAGGGTAAGAAAAAACAAGGGAAAATATTTGGTGATTTGTAATTATTTTTATGGCAATTTGACTGAAATTATTTGACTGATTACTCTGTTTACTTTTGCATGTTCCATCAACGATGAAATAAAATTTCAAATTTTTATGAAATATGAACAAAATGTTTTAGAATTTGTAGTGTTTTAGTATATTGCCATAGTCATCTACAACCATCAGAGACAATTCCAGTAGTTTCCTTCAAAAAATGTTTTTTTGGAGATTGAACCCAGTTTATAAAATCTAATGTAGTGTAACAGGTTTATGTTGGTCCTGTTATAGTTCATAGCTCTCTAGACCTGAACCTACACATTTACACAATTTTAGCCCTAGCAGTATATATGAAACACAAGGGAATGCCAAGCTAAGTTAATAGTTCTGTTACTTTTCTGATTATTGCAACAACAACAACAACAACATTTATTTATATAGCACATTTTCATACAAAAAAATGTAGCTCAAAGTGCTTTACATAATGAAGAATAGAAAAATAAGAGACACAGTAAGAAAATAAAATAAGTCAACATTAATTAACATAGAATAAGTGTAAGGTCCAACACACTCAAGCCTTTTTGTAATAGTAATATAGTTTATATTATATTATATTATATTATATTATATTATATTATATTATATT
>JANRMT010062854.1:108142330-108195553 GCA_026402145.1 Polypterus bichir lapradei | reverse complement strand
TTATATTATATTATATTATATTATATTATATTATATTATATTATATTATATTATATTATATTATGCCCTGTGGTGGGCTGGTGCCCTGCCCGGGGTTTGTTTCCTGCCTTGCACCCTGTGTTGGCTGGGATTGGCTCTGGTAGATCCCCGTGACCCTGTAGTTGGGATATAGCGGGTTGGATAATGGATGGATGGATGGATATTATATTATATTATATTATACCAGTAAAGGCGCACTGCACAGTAACATGCAGTGTTGCTCAGAGGTTGAAGCGCTTGCTTCTTCCTGAGCAGCTCTTCATTTCTCTTCTTCTCTTCTTTTGTCATTATCATTTCGCGTTAAAACTGATTGTCAGTGTTTGTGTTACAATTACTTAGTACATTTTCCTTAATTTTTCACTTAATCTGGCACTTAAATCTTCAATATGCCTCAAGAATGATTTAAGATATGAAGCGGTAAAGCAAGTGATGGTGAATGTGGTAGGGATGAGAATGGCCCCTGGACGCATGCGCCACACAGCCGCCCTGCTGGCCGCTGCCGAGAGTTGATTCTACAATAAAATAAAAGTAAAAAGAGGAACAACCTTGGAGGTCAATCATCACCCCGAAAGTGGACAGTAGATGTCACGTAGCATATGTGTACCAAATTTCAGGTCAATAGGTCAAACGGTTTGCGTATTATATTATATTATATTATATTATATTATATTATATTATATTATATAACCTAAATTGAAATTGAGAATATAATTGGTTAAGAAATTCTTGTGTTTTTAAAAGTTTACATAAACTTTCTTGGGCGTAACAGCACATTTTCATTTGTTGCTTTATAAATTTTAGGAACGCCTAAATATGACCCTTGATCACAAGTGCCAGATTTTTCAGAATCTTAATGGTGCAGTTGGTGAGTTACATTTTTTATGCCTGGATTGTGAGATTTTAAAAACAGATTATTCTTCTAGTAGGAATTTTTAATGTTTTATGGTTCACTAAGGACTGTTCCTTTTTTTTATTACTATTTCTAGATGAAGTCCTCCTGAAATTTGGCACTGAAAGAGTGAGAGCAAGAAACAGCTTATATGACACGTTACCAGTTATAATTCACGGCAACAGAAATACCAAAGTGAGTAGCTTCTACATATGCAACATTATTTTGGGAAACTTATGTGAACTCTTACTGCTCTTGACATTATCATCAAAGGACTGGTCAAACAAATATTTCCATTTTCCTACTAAAGGCATCAAGCATAATTCAAGCTGTCTTGTTTTTTTATTTTTTTTCAACCATATAACTAAAGATATTTTATTATAATAACCTGATAGCAAACTACATACAAAAACATTTAAGCCCACATGACATTTTTGGCTACCACTTCCATATAAATTCCACACAAACATGATTGAGTAGGGGTTAGGTGAGGCCAAATATATAACAGTACAAAAAAAGCATTGGGAGTCTGAAGTAAACTACAGAGGAACTGTTCTGGTTTACAGTGAATATATTAACTCATGCTTGCCCAATCCTTGTTGGCAGTTTATATGTTCATAAAACTAAATGAAGCAACTAAATGGGCTTTGGTGTGAACATTTGTAATGTTGATGTCTACTATTCTGTGTGGATTATGCTGTACTGGTACCTATCCAATGAGCTGATGGTCTGTACCTAAGCAGATCAAAAAACAGTTTAAATGAGGGCCATGAAAAGTATTGAAACCCATATAGTACATTTCTTTTCTTGACAGATACACCTGAACTTTCTTGCAAATTACATACCAAATGCCTGGAATTTTAAAAGTGGTTGTGGCATATGTGACAATGATCTCTTTGATTTATCTAAAGTAAAGGTAAGTTCTAAGTTATGCATAATTATTTTTCATTTCATAACAGCTGTTTGACATCAACACTATCACCACAACAAAGCAAAGAAAAAACATAATTTACTGAACCAGTTAATTTATCAATTTATTATTTTGTCAGCGTTGGGTATAAAGTAAGGACAATACTTTACAATGAGCAGATACCACCCCTGAAAAATGGGTTCTTTAACTTTACAGCCGTAGCCAATAGTCTAATCCTTTTACAAAAATACATTTAAAAATAAGTAACATTCTTTACCACATGGAAAAGTGAGTCATATTACTGCTTCAGGATGGTGTTGTTTGTGCTTTGTGATTAGTGTTTGTGTTTTGCTGTTAGGAGCTGTTGTACGTCTGTTTCTGACAAACTCCATAGGAATACATGAGTATTGGTATGGCATATGTGTTGATGGCTTTAATTGTGCGGCTATACTTGTTGGTGTGTTTTAAATGTTTGTGAAAGACAAACTATATTTTTGCGTAAGAATATATTTATTTTGATTGTGTTGTGTAAGTTTTGGAAACCAAGGTATTTATATATTATTATTATTAATTATAATCATAATTTATTAATTTTACTAGTGAAACACCCTTTTTAAAATTGGTGTCTCTTTATAGTGAGGAATATTTACTTTTTTTGTGAATTTCAAGTTCTTTATAATAATTTGGTGTGGCATGGTCATATATTAGTTTGTGTTGCTGTCCCCCAGTTGAATACCAGCCTAATTAATGTTTGTACAGTCATCTTTTTGTTTTTTCACACTTTTTCCAAAACACTGACTGCAAATTCTGTGAACAGACCAATGTAGAAAGGTATTTGGTGTCAAATGATTATAATGAAAATTCTAAGACCACATGACTGTTACACAACCATTCAATATACTGTTGAGTACAGTGCCTAATAGTAAATTTTACAATGTCAAGTAAAAATTAGTCACTGTTGTGTCTCTGTACATTCACATTGAAGCAGACACTTCACTTATAGCAGAACAATAGACCTCTACTATTCATGCTTGCTATTAAATAGTATTAAAGTATTACACTGCATATATTTGATATTTTACATTGAAATACTTTTTCTTAATCTGACTTAAAAAATCTAGGATACCTGATTCACATTCTCAAATGTTTCTGACTATTGATATGAATTAAATATTAGTTTAAATTCAGACTGAGACTAATCTAAGAAAGTGAAACCAAAACTTATATTTGTATCAGATAAATGCAGTATCTCACTAACTTATAAAAAGCTCAAAATATATCTGTAAGGTATCGATTTTCCTTTGAGTAACTAAAATAAGGATTCTATAAAATAATGGAAGCCTGGTTCCTGGCTCATAAAAACAAAAAATAATATTAAAAATAAAAGGACATAATAAAATTACATGTAAATGTAATACATTAAGTTTAACTTTTCTGACTTGTTAAAATAAAAAGCATACCTTTTGCATGCCTACACTTGTAGAATATCGGTGAGTACAGTTTTCTGCTTCAACTGTTTTAGTTAAAAACAAATTCGTAAGACTTGCTAGTTTGTAAGAAGTTGTCCTTTTCAGCATTCATCAGCTGAGGTAAAATATTTACAATATGAATATCTATGCTGTCTTTTTTGTTTACTCATTTTTTTTGCAAAACCATGTCAACATCTTTCAGTAGAGCACTTCTTAGACTTTTTAAATAAACTGAAGGACTGTCATAAAATCTCCTGTTCTTTCTATGTGTAACCCATTATGTCAGAGCCTGCCGATTAAAACTATTGCAATGTTTCACGAATAGACCTATTAACAACACCTTAAATGAGAGGCCACAGTTAGTAATTATTTATTGACTATTGCTTGTACAAATTTCCATTGTTCGACTAGAAAATAAATTCAATAACTTGTTCCTTTCATTTGACACTTGGATGCTCACAGACTCATATTTGAATAAGTGGGTAAAGGTCAAGTTCCAGTAAACAGAGAAAGTGAGCCAAGGTGCTTTTAGCCCAGACTCTTCCCTTTTATGGAACATCGACAAATATGAGTCATGTTCACTTGTTGAAAAGTTTAGTAGATATGCTGAGGGTCATTCCATAAGAATTACTTGAAATCATACAGCCCATGTCAATGGTTCAAGATCAAATTTGTCTTACATAATGCATGTCAGTACATAGAGACAGAGAGAGACTTAGAAATGAAAAAAAGTTTATTACAATCATCAGAGTAGGAGCATAATACATGTTGTATATTGCATGTCTGAAGATTACATAATTCATAATGTTAGTGGTCCTTAATTAGGCAGAGCATTTCCTAAACCTTCTGCCCAAGTAATGTTTGTTGAGTCTTTCAAAAGACCATTGAAGACTTTGTTCTTGCTAATATCATTCTGGGATATAGTGTGCAGTATCTTTTGTGTAATTTAAAAGCTCTGTATTGTATGCTTTTTTGGAGATGTTCCTTGACATTTGATGGTGAAATGTAAATACAATTATAGTATAATATAATGCAAAGTAAATGCTGTAAACTACAGATGGAAACATAAAGTAATACATGAATTTATTATATATATTATATATTGCCAGCACTTAAGGAATGAATTTTGCAAGCCATTTTGGTTTTCTAAATTGATAACACAGTTATCATGACAGTAGGTATAGCAACAGTTAAACATATATAATAATAATGGCCCACTTATGAACTGGAGTGATAATTTTAAATTCCCAGCTAAATCATTATGTAGAAGCAAGACAGATATTCAAAGTAATTAAGAACAATACAGGACAGAGATGGCAGCAGTTATTTTTTCTTAAGGGACTTTGGTAATGTAATGTTTGAATTACAGAATATAGAAGATGGTATTGGAAATTTCAAAGAAAATCAAAATATGTTAGTATGCTTTTAGATAATAAAATAGTATTAAATAAATGCAAAAAAATAGATACAGCAGAAGTAAAGGCTTAACAGAGTGAATATCTTGCATGTTTTAGAACAATGTGAGGCAATATTGTTTGTGTTATAAGACAATTGTTAGTAATAAACTGTTAATCTTTACATCTTTTTATATCAGCTCAGTAATATATTGATAACTATTTTTTTCAAAAATGATATAGGTAACACTCAAATTATAATCCTGCTGACTCACAGGCAAACATGTTACCATCTGTACTATTCTATAACCACAGTAGAGTGGTTAATGCAAAACATCATAGTGACTTCATCAGAATTGTTTGATGCCTAAGTTACCATTTCTGTAATGGTAGATTTTCATTGGGAAATGAATCCAGTAAACAAAACTGGCTCTTCCTAGGTTGTTTGCAAATGGGCAAAAATTTTTGGCACAATTGTTTGGTCTGCTTGTAAAAAGTGTCATTTCACCCTACTTTCTCTTGTGCCAAGCTAGTAAGTCTCTTTCCTTGAAGCAGCTCTCCATGTGCAGGTAAAGTAAACATGGGGCATAATGAAGTAGATATACCTAATACTCATACAAACAACATAGTTAACAGTAATTATTGTATAAGTTGACTAAAATAACTAACAGATAAACTTCATACATAGTATACTCAAGGTATTGTGTTAAGAGCTTAAACTACAGGTAAATTTCCACGATAATACAGGGCATGTATAATCTCCTCGACATATCCTTATCTTCAGGAGTGCACTTGGTTGATGAAAACCCACTGATTAGTGAATTCAGCTTATTGATTAAATAATCCACTTCAGATCAAAGTATTACTTTACAGAATGCAGCTTCAGAATATTTGCACAGATAAGAAAGTAACAACAAATGCAATAACATGCAGCCTTTGTTTTCATATTTAGTATACAGTTACATATCATGACAGAGAAAATACAAAACGTTTGATGATTTTTTTATACTACCAAAGGTGAAAAGTATGGCATTAAAAATGTAGGTAACAGAAGACATACGATGGTATAGCTAATTCAGAAACTTCATTTGATACAGCTCATGGGGAAAATAACCTGCCAAAGACTCACAGTTTTTAGGAAAATGTACTATTAAAGTACTAAGTTTAGTAGTGTGTGTGTGATTGTGTCAGTAATGGACTGGCACGATATGTAGAGTTGTATGATTTATGCCTAATGCTGCTTGATTGATTATTGTTCTCCTCAAACCTGAATATGTTTAAGTGGGTTCAGTAACTGGACAAATATATAACTAGGTTCAGATAATGGAAGAATGAATGTTTTGGTCTGAAAGTTTTCCCATAGCTGTACTTTTCTTTATGGAAGGGTGATTAAATGTTGTTTACTCTGCAGAGTCGCAAAATGGGGCTGCCATACTCTATCTAAGCCTTTGTTTTTGGAAATACTGACGCTCTCTGGCAATTTAATTTTGCCTCTCTTTCAGTCGTATGATCCCATTAACATTTAATTTATATAAAAAATTTTTTTTAATTTATTTTCAGGAGTACCCCACAGTTACGATTGGTATATTTATTGAACAAGCAACACCATTTGTACCAGAATTTTTTGAAAGACTTTTGAATCTGGATTATCCTAAAGAAAAAATGTACATTTTCCTCCACAATAATGTAAGTTTGCATTGGCTAATGTACTGCATCCTACATCAGTAAACAGGTCTATTTTTCTTTTGACTAGTCCCAAATTCTATTTTTTTTTCTTTCAAAAGGAAGTTTACCATGAAAAGCATACTCAGAGGTTTTGGGAGCAAAACAGGAATGCCTTTAAGAGCTTTAAAATTGTTGGCCCCGAGGAAAATCTGAGCCAAGGAGAAGCAAGGAATATGGGAATGTATGGTTTTGGAATCATTTAAGATTTTTAACATTTTGTTGGATTTTAGCTATGTGTAGTGCGTACATTTACAAGTGCTTTAAAAAGTCTCTTACTATAGTTAAAAGGATTTAAAATAATTTTGAATTTACCTATCAGTGGGGTTTGGATAGTTGCACAGATCTATGAAATATTATGTAAATTTTCAGACAGACCAACTGCCTGGGTTAAATAAGAAAAGAGCAGTTCAATTGCAGCATAACTGCTGACGTTTGCTTTAACCTAGCATTATCTTCCAGTTCAGTCTAGCTTTAGTGTATTAAAAAAAAATAACTTAAAATCATGTGGTCAAGGGACTCAACCTTATGATTAAATATAAAAGACCCAAGTTCTTTCAGATACACCACCTAATCTCCTTATAAGCTTTAAATTCCCCTCCACACAGAGTATTTTTTAAAATATGGGTACATCAAAAAAATGTTAATTTTCCCCTCTGATTTGACTACACTAAGATTTTAAGATGAACTGTCACTCAGCCCAGTTATATTTTTGGAAATAACTTTGTTTTCCTTGAAATTGTGGGTTGAATTGATCAAACATGTGTGACTGAAAATAGGTGTATGCTTCTCAAATGAAGCAAATTTTCAATAAGTTCAATAAGGAGAAAATCCAGCCTTTTTAAAACCCTGCCTCAGTCATGTTCTTTTCCATATACATACATCCTCCTCACGTCATTACTCCAATATCCTAAGTGCAGATACATTTGCTTTGCTTTGGTCTGTGAAGAATTAGTTCTAAGTTCAAAGTAAAAAGCAAGCACTGAAAATGAATTAAACCCCAAAATCACAATCTGTAACTTGATTCTATTAGCCATAATATAACATTTTATTTCAAATTTAGATAATAAGCATTCTGTTTTAATACCAAGAAAAATTAGGATGAATATGCTTTTGTATGCTTATAGTATTTTTTTTCTGACAGGGACCTTTGTCGACAGGATGAAAGTTGTGACTATTATTTCAGTATTGATGCAGATGTTGTTCTAACAAACCCAGAGACTCTGAAGTTATTAATTGAGCAAAACAGGTAATGCAGTATTGGGGCAAAACATGGCAAGCCTGTTATAGTTTGTTATACCAATAGGATTTACATTTCATTAATTATTATTCAGATTAAAAAAATTTGCAAGTAATAAGCAATTGTGCATATTAAAAAAATCTTTTTAACCAATATAAAATGTCTGAGCAGATGAACATGAGGTCATCGTGGTGGGAAACCTAAAAAGCACAAATGAATGTTTACCATATGGTTTCATGATGACTAGTGAAACAGCTCAGAATTCATGAGGCTTTTTTTCTCAAATTAACACAGTCAGATGGCCCCCATTGCAAGTAATGTATGCCATTATTTATACAGATGTAAAGAAACATTCTGACAGTAATTACACAAGCGAACTATGAGGTGCAAAGGTTATTTTTTACATCTGGCTTTTGTGTTTGATTGCTAGATTTTTCATTTTTGTTATATAATTGTAAGGATCCCATAGCATATAATATTACTGTTTAAAATAATATAATTAGTATTTGTCAAAGTAATATTTTTTCTCCTATAGAAAAATAATTGGTCCACTTGTAACCCGCCATGGAAAACTGTGGTCTAACTTCTGGGGTGCTTTAAGCCTGGATGGATATTATGCTAGATCCGAAGATTATATTGATATCGTTCAAGGAAAACGTGTGTAAGTTTTGAGTTATTTTATGGTCTACAAGGATTTTTATTAAAAAAGGAAAGGAACTGACCGAAATTGATAAATACATATACAAAACATTTCTAAAAATTGCCAAGCTTTAAAAAATATATTTAAAGAAAACTACTTTGACTTAATCATCTGAATCCCTTGGCTTGTACAGTACATTGGTATATTAACACTGAATTTCTTTTAAAATAAATGTCATAGTAATACAGTAAGATGCTTTTATATACTGTGTGGCCACATTATTAGGTACATGTTTTTTCCCCACTTAATGTGTTTCTCCATTGGTAGCAGAATCATGCAGTGTGCAAACAATGAAAACTGGCATATACCTATAAGTCATAACTGCTGTACAGGGATAAAGGGAGACACTAAACATTCATGTGCCTTAGAATGTAGAAGGATAGAGGACCTTAGATGTCCTGATAATAATGTATCCAGACTGGGGTTCCATGTACAATATTATAATGGGTATATCAATAGGCCTCAACTGAGAAGTCATCCACTGGCAGTGCTGTAGTCAGAAACAGACTGCTGGTTAAATGGGACAATGCAAGCCGGTATTGCTTGTTTAGAATTAAGTGAGAGGCTAAATTCAGTAATCTAACTGTTGACTGTAACTGTATTGCCAAAACTAGCAAATCTGAATTCGTTGTATCACAATGTGATCTGCAGTAGCTAATTCAACCATTTGCATTCTTCTTTTGGTAGCAAAAAACAAAGAGGCTGTTTTTTGTACTATAAAACACAAACACTGAACACTTAAGAATTGGAAGTATATTTCCAGTGTAATAACTTGCAGTTCCTGATGCATCCATAGAGCCATACTGTAGTGGGCAAAAGTTTTTAACTGTGGTTGTAAAATGGTGTGTGATATGATTTCATTTCACATGTTCCATCTATTTATATAAGAGCAAAATTTTAATAACACAGGGTATTTGAACATTATTGCCAACCAGGTGCCACCTATAAATGCATTCGGCTACTTACCTGTAATTGGTGCTTTTCAAAAGGATAATGTTCCATGCAGTCAAAGTCCTGTAATGGTTGCCATACCATTGCAGTAAATTCAGTTTAATGCAATATCCTCCCAGTTGTCAGATGTCAATTCATTCAAACATTCAAGTTTATGATTAATATTACTTATCACTCCATTTCTATGTATGAATATCAGATTCTTGCAAGTATCTTTTTACAGTGGTTTAGAAGAGTTACTTGATATTTTGCATATGTTCTTAATTTTATATATTAAAAATTAAAATGATGTTAGATCATGGTGTTCTTGTGGTTGGAAATATTCAATGAAAAGTTAATTTCCTTTTTCTTCAGAAAGTGTGAATCATGTACATTAAAGCTACAGTGTATGCTTTTTTATTAGTGGTGTGTGGAACATTCCTTACATGGCCCACGTCTACCTAATTAAGGGTGAGACTCTTAGAAGTGAATTAAAAGAGAGAAACTACTTTGTGCTTGAGAAGCTGGATCCTGACATGGCACTCTGCAGAAATGTGCGGGATTTGGTAAGCAAAGGCCAGATACATAATTCAGGTGATTAGATGGCTGCTTCATAGGAATTAATGAGAGCAGTGAACAATAATTGCATGTTTAAAGCCATTACTTAAGTAAAACACTCTGTGATAGCTCATGATATAATAAGCACAGTATAAAATGAAAACTGATATGTATTTCCATATAAAGACATTGTTGGAATATATTTTTTTAAGTTATACCTGTAAGCATTAATAATTTTTGTTAAACCTGATTGACATTCGTGCATTAGTATATATACAAAATAGTTATCATAAAATAGCATGGTAAAGAAGTTATTGTGTTTTATCTTGCTGAAAATTAAATAAACTGAAAATAGAAGTATTACTGTGAATTGTCTGCCAATAATTTGTTGTTTCTTAAATTTACATAACACTGATGGAATGAAATACAAAAAAAAACATATGCATGCATAAATGTGAAATTTTCTCTTCTAGGCATGAACTCTTTCTTTTTGTTGGTATACGGACTCTTGTTTTGTCACCTTCATCATCATTCTGCCTCCCTGTCTCTATTTGCCAATTGCTTGCATTAAGCCAATGAGGCCATGCAGCTGGCTTTAGAGTTAATTGTTGACTATCACCTCTGACTTTTCATTCATTGCTTTTTTATTTTGTGCTGCAAGCTTTTGAATATAAGGCAGCAACTGAATTGCAAGGTGCAACATGAGGGTGTTACTGTTGTCTTACAGGTTATGGCCTACAATTCCAGCTTTGCTTGCTGGCTGCATGTCCCATGATCCATAAACATACATGGCATCCCTGTCAGCTTTAATACATCGTCTTTTCTTTATTTAGAATTTCTTTTTCCTCCCCCTCTTAAAAGGGGTTTGACAAAAAATATTAACAAATGTTACACGACTTACATGGTGCTTCTCCTTCATTTTAGACAATACAAAGGGAAAAAGACTCCCCTTCTCCGGAATCATTCCATATGCTCAGGCCCCCAAAGGTGTTATTTTGTTTTAATTATTTTATACAGTTTTATTTTGTTAAATTAATAATAAATTTGTCATTCTTGCTGCAGATTGCTTCCTTTTTGCTAGCTGAAACATTTAAAATCTTTTGGGTTTTTTTAGAAAAATATGCACTTTTGATGTATATTTTCTATATTCTTCAGCCAAAAGTAATGGTTTCCTTAAAAGTGGTAACAGGAAACCATGTGGTTTCATTTTTTTTTATTAACAAAGTTCACTTCCTGACTCATCTTTTCAACTTACAATTAGTAAATGTAGTTAATAAAAAAAATCTACTATTCAATATAGACAGTATGTGTATTTGTTTACTATACATACTGTATATTAGTATACCATATGTTTGTATGTGTGTGTGTTTGTATTGTTTTATCTTCAATGAAGCAACCAGGGTTGATTCTACCTGAAGCATTTATAGAATATGTTCTACCTCTCAAGAAAGAAGACACTGTCTTTAAAACAATAAAGCACAACAGGGCTGGGACTAGGCAACCACTGCAGCTAACAAGAACTAGAATCTTAGCAGATGCTGTCATTTAAATGAATCCATCAATCCATCCATTCACTAAATCAACCTAGTGATTTATTAAAAAATAAAGTTCACAACTTTATGTTTTGTCTGAAACATATTTTTTTGTTTCTTTTTTAAATATGTAGCTGTTACAAAAATGATCATGGTCAAGGCTTGGGTTGGATTATAGTTATCCATTAAAGTAATATTTCATAGAACATCACCCAAGTCTTAATGGGATACATGTTTATGGAGGGAGACTAAAGAAAAATGTTCTATGAATTCTTGCTGCTCTTCTTGTGCGTGAAAGGATTTACACGAAAAATGTCAAGGAAACCTACTGCTTTTTATAAACTCTATATAGTCAGTTTGTGGCTTTGCTTTATGTGCTTTATTATTTACTAGCTGTGTAAGCACATGCTGTTTAAAGCCTGGGGTCCTAGAAACTATTGAAATCGTCAGAAAAAAAACTGAAATGTAGAGATGTCAGGTAATTGAAAGGAACTACTCTGGGCATCTCTCTAATAGCAGGATTTGTTTTGCCAACGTGCTCTCATCGCTTGTGCATTTGCGGTGGGAGGAAAAGTAAAAAAGAACCATTTTGCCAATGTTAGCGGCTAAGTGACTTTGTCTTTCTTCGGAGGTTTCATTTTGCCGACGTGCTCACCTTGCTTGTGTATTAGCAGCGGGAGGAAAGTTGAAGGGATACCATTTTGCCAATGTTAGCGATGTTTATATATAAGAAGCTTACCTTATTCTTTCAGATTATTGAAGTATATTCTGTAAATTGTTTGTAGACATAGAATCCTAAAACTGCTGTCTCATTTGGATGATTAGATGAATCTGCACACTCCAATAATATGAAAAAAATAAAACTGAATCTCAGATGCCATAAATAAGTGCTAATAAAAAGTAAGTTTGAAATGTTTAAGTTAGCAGGACTAGTTGAAAAAAGGTAGAAAATTTGTCAAAATGTTAGGACATAAACCCTAAAACTTTTATATGTAGTCAAGTACACTTTTTAATGTAAATATCTTTGCCCTGGATATAAATGTAGCATTTATTGCTTGACTGACATATGGATCCAAGTTAAAAGTATAGTAGAATGCTTGGTATCAACACCTGGTGGAAACAGTTTATGTGCTTCGTTGTTTTCTGAGATTAACCAACCTGAATGGTTTATGTTACATTTTAAGACTTTATTAATGGCAGAAAAAGTCAACTTAATTTTATTAATTAATTTAATTTGAAGAATGAATGATTATGAATAATATACCTAACGAATATATGCCAGTTTATATTCAATATATTGTTGGTTTTGCCATATACCATTGATGATTACTTGTGAAACTTTTTATCTCTTAGGATATTGTGTTATATAAGATTAAGATTTTAATAAGAATTTTAATGAATTTTAGATTGGCAGCTGATATCAATAAATAAATATAAATCATATGTACTATATGGCATATGTATATTCAATTTAATACTTTAATTGTGTGTTAATAGTGTTGTTCTAATTAAATGGGAATCTTGCAATAGGGATGTCAAAAATGAACAAGTACTATAAATGTCAGATGCATGACCTATAGCAGGGCTACTCAAATATAAATTTGAAAGGTCCACTTACTAAATTTCCATTCAGTCTGAGGTCCGGAAAAGTGACGGTCAAATTCCAAATAGAGAACTCCAAAAAAAGGCAATCCCCAAACTTTAGAACTATACACAAAAAATGACATGGTAGGCCTTTGTACCACCAGTTGTTTGAACTTGGGCATAAAAGGTGTGAGGGCAAGGCGGAGGCACTGATGTAAATGTTCATTGGTGAGGGTGTTGCGGTATGTGTTTTTCACCATGTTCATAGTGGAAAAGGCAGATTCACAGCAGTACGTTGAGGGAAACATTGTAAGAATTTGAAGGGCCATCTTCTGCAGGAGAGGAACACCTGCCGCAGTAACCATCTTTGTCCAGAAGGTGACAAGGTCACAGTGAGATTCCTGCAGTGCTAGGTTTTCTTGTAGCTCAATTAACTCTGTTTGCAGAGAAGCAGCACTGGCCCATTGGAAGACTTTTGTGCTTCATTTGAGAATTCTGCAATATTTTTGACAAGAAATGGATTTTTGATGCACAGCAAGACTTGTTTTCCCAAAGGGAAATCTTCAAAGCGAGTTTGGAAATTTTTAATCAGCTTGTCCAGGAATTCAGCATAATTGTGATGGTGATGTTTTCCTGCAGTCTGATCCAAAAGTCTTGGGAAGTGAAGCAGGTCCTGCTGTAAGTCACATTTGAACACCTCCAGCTTCCTCTGGAAAGCACGGACAGCTAACATGAGGTCACACACTGTGCTGTTTTTGCCTTTGAGCTTCATATTAAGGTCATTAAAATGGGAAGTAATGTCCGTTAGAAAAGCAACAATTTCCATTTTTCTCGTCATTCTTCATGAAATCCACAAACGGTTTGGCTTTTGCACTCTTCTGATCCAACAGAAATGTCTCCAGCTCTTTCTGCAGTGCCCAAAAACGCTCCAGTACCCTGCCTTTACTAAGCCACCGGACATTGCTGTGAAGGAGCAAATCATCAAATGTTGCATTCACCTCTATTAGAAATGAGCGCAATAAACGATGTTGCAAAGCAGAGGATGCTCTCAGATAATTGACTAGTTTCATGACTGTTGTCATGACTTCTGAGTACCTTTCTCCAAGGCTGGCACACAAAACCATCTGGTGAATTATGCAGTGGTATGCCATGAGGTCAGGGTGGTGAGTTCTCAAGCGTGACACTAATCCCTTCTCTTTCCCAATCATACATGGTGCGCCATCAGTAGCAATGGAAACAACATGCTTCAGGTCTATCGCTCTGTCTCTAAGCATCTGTGTCACTGTTTCATAGATATCATCCCCCCTTGTGTGTCCATGGAGGTTTGTGAGACCCAAAACATCTTCATGAAATTCTCCCTTTTCTTCATCAAAAAATCTGACAAAGACCATGAGTTGTGCATTGTCCGTGATGTCTGTGGATTCATCCACAGCCAATGAAATGAATTTGGCTTTTTTTTATAGCCGAACTAAGTTGTTCAAGCAAATCATCACTCAGTGCAATGGTATATTTTTCTGAGCACCATAAGGTTCACTCATCACTAGAGTACAGTGCATGCTGGTAGGGGACAAATTTTTAAAAAGTTCCTGCAGTGATATAAGCCCCCTTATACCCATGCTCTGTCTACTAAGCACAGATTTTAAAATGTAAAGGAGGACAATCCCTACATTGATAATTATGAAGAATTTTATAAAATATTGATAACTTTATCCTACAAATATAATAATATCTTTATTGAAAGTATTTAAAGTTTAAAAGCAGTTGTATACAAAATGTAAGAAAATGATGTAGACACAATTCACATTTTTTCATGATGTAATTTGTAAGACTTTATCTTTAACAGGAGTGTTAACAGGAGTGTTAAGGTTTTCTTTTAAAAAATGGTGAAAGCATTTCCTGTGTTCTGCGCAAAAAAATATTTTTACTAGAAATGATTTTTTGGTTGAGAATACACTGAAAGGTGTTCAGTAAAATGAGGATTTATAATTTAATCTTTAATTAATAAGTTTTCTCATTTAGTAGATAAATATGAAACAAATTACTTTTACACAATAAATCTAAGCTATCTGCAATGGAATGCAACAATTCCTTAATGGTAACATCTCACATCATCTAAAGGTAAGCTCATCATAACAATCCAGCTAAATGCTTGATTATATGAGGAAGCACAATTTAGCATGGGCATGACAAGTCTTAGTATTGAAACTAATGTGACACATCTTTGTCAGGGGTCATTGTCATCTGACCACATCACAAATTTTGCCACTTTCCTGATGAAAAACACAAATGATGAATTATTTGCCCCACTCATTCCAACCCCGTACTGGCTGGAGTCTCCAACCAGGCCTGCCGACTACAGTTCATCGCTTCATTCATCTCCATTGCTCTGAGTGAGCAGCTATGAGCTCAGTCATGTTTCCACCTCAAGCTGGTACCCACAGGGAGCTGTCTGTGCTATCTACAGGTGATACGCACAGAGTTTAAGCTTGATTAGCCATCATCCATTCCTCCTTGATCCTGTCACAGGTTCAGCATATCTCCTTAATAAAATAAAATTCCTGCTGCCTGAGATCACTCTGACCAGCCTTTTCATATCACTCTTTCCACAGTCTCACAAAACCACCTTCTAAAACTGACTTCCAAAGCTGATCCTTTTCATTCCTCCACTCTGTCCATTTATCCTAGATGCTGGGTTTGCCCCAGTCATCTCCTGGTGAATCTAATGAGATGCAGCGATGCAAATCACTCAATGGCACGTGCCGCATAGTAACAACTTGTCTTTAAACCTGCATCACCTCTATTTGCATAGCAGCATTGTCTTTAAAACTGCAGTTGCTGTTTGCTATAAACAGCCCCCTGAACCAGATTATCTCCTGTCATGTCACAGTGGTAGGCAATACCAATCTGCAGGAACCCACGAGAGTGGAGTACCATATAAATTCTTAGGTTTTACTGTACATATCATTACTCACTATTTCAGATTTCAGGCATGCAGATCCTAGTCAAATAGCATTAGAGACCGGACAGTGTGCATGAGCGATGCATTTCTTTCCTCTACAGAGAGAATACTTGCAACTATATCTTATTAATGAGTCATTTGCAATTTATTGATTTGTTTCAATAAACTTCTTGCAAATTTAGCAGGAAGGGCTGCTTCATAGGTTCAGTGTTCTGGATAAAAAAAGCTCTCATCTGGTCACAGTTTCATTCCAGTTATTTTTGGTTTTCATTCTACGTCTCCAAAGACTTGTGAGTATGGTTAATTGGCAAATTCAAATTGGCAAATGTTGGTATATGCTTGAGTCGCCACTGTGGTTGACTAGTGGACTTTCCTGGGCTGTTATGATAGGCCCTAGATCCCCAGAAAACCATGCATTGGATTTTCTTTGCCTTGTATAAACTGCAAAAAATTAGACAGCAAATTCATTAATAAAGGCTCAAAATCACAAAGTGAAGTCCTGAAAAAGGAAAAGCTAATTTTGTAGAGTTTCATTTAAAAGCAGAAATCACCTCTAATGCAGAGATTAGTTTCTGTGAATATTACTAACTAGGACCAGGGTAGCTTATCAATAATTTAAACAATGTACTTAAACAAAATGTTTCAATGAGTTGCTTTTTGGTTTCGTTTTGGTTTTAAAAGTGATAGAGGCTGCAACAAATATATTAAATAAAAAATGATTAAAATATACTAGTATTCCAATAATTTTGTCCTGTAGATATATTTCACATTTCAGATTGGTATTAATCATTTTCTATGCTTTCTACACATACTTTGCTCTATCTTAAATACGGATGTGCCAGCTAAAACAAAAATAAAGTAGCCACCCCCTCCTTCTTTAGTTTTAATTTATTAATTGCTATTATTAAAGATCATTTACATTAATTTGAAGATGAATGAATATGTTGTTTAGTTAAATTATATTATTAGTTATTAAATATTGCATTTTGCTTTGCATCTCTAATGAATAGTCTCATGTACCTTCAGGGGTTTATTTATGTATCGCTGTGGAGAACCAAGCAAGTCTTGATTCCTCACTGGTGGTCCCTACATATGAACTAAGCATTTCCTCCATATGTTTTTGGGAGTTTCCTCATAAAAACTATCCTGTCTCTGTCATTCATATTTCTATACACCTCATATCAGAATGCAATAGTAAAAGATGGAATTTATTTCAATTGATGGTAATGAACATGGCAGGAGGTGTGTTTGAAAGTGAATGTGTCATTTTGCTTCATAAATAGCAATAGTTGGGGAATCCTTGCCCACCTTGATGATTTTCATGTGAATCTGAAAATTGTAATTGACAATGTATCGTTATACATGTGTGAAAGTTAATGTGAAAGTTAATGTCCATAAGCCTAGGATTGCATTCCTGTTCCTTTCCTCAACTTTTTTTTACTCTCTTAGAGATGCTGTGCAGTGCTGCTCGTTGCTGCTAATACAACAAGCAAGGATCAACAGACTATCAATTACCCTTCAGCATTGGATGTGTGCAAGAAAGCCAAACCATACTGAAAAAAATGTTTATTTTACTTGGAAATGAATTTTGAGGACCGATAGACTGTTGTTCACTTAATACTAACCCAGACCCTTTTCCGTAATCATAATTACTGTAGGCTGTTCTAGCAAGTAGTGCAGCACTTTCAGCATCCCTGTATCTATGCTTCTACTTGCTTGTGGCAATTTTATGGTGTGCTCCATGATGGAAAGGCATACTATCCACAGTGTCTTCCTGGTGTGTGATTGCTGAATAATTAGGCTCTGTACTACAGTACATTAATTTTTTTGGCTCAATGAAAAAATATTGCTGAAGGGTTAATGAAGTAGCTCTTTCTGTTTACTGCTTACCCAGATTTAACCTATTGGACAAATTTCTGTAACTCACATATTATTCCTAAATTAGCTGGCAAAACTACTGAGGCTTTGAACAGGGTTTTCCTGATTCAAATGTGTCTCTTGCTAAATTAGTGCCATGCTTACTCATTTATTGGTAGGCTGCATGTGTACTCGTAACATCTTTATTCTCAGCTGAACATATTAGTTTTAATTGCCAGCAAAAGGGAAGCATTTTCTTCATGTTTTAAGTGATTGAACAAAAGTAAACAATACACATTTTTCCACTTGTTGAGAGGCAGATGTACAGTATATGCAGATCACATTTTTCCTCATACTGCATTCATTGCTTTGATGCTTTCTTTACAAAATAAAAAAATGAAGCCACATCTTGATGTTTTACCCTTTTCAGTCCAAGTTATTTACTCTATCACAAATAGATATGAAATAGCTTGTTACATTTATGTTTAATACCAGTAACTTAAAAGAGTTTAAATTCTGGCATGTATTGAACCTTTGCCATGGACTAAACATGTTTAGAAAAAATGGTAAATATTTTTGGTCTAGTTATCTCTTACAGAGTCAATAAAGCAAATATAGCCTGGGCTGAAAAGGAATGTAACTCTATATTATTAAAATATATGTCTCTGCTTCAAAATGTTCCCCCAGTTGGAGACTGTAATTTTTTTTTAAAGTATATCTATTCCTTTGTTTCAAACTTTATTTTTTTCTAGATTCTTTCACTTACTTCTTACTTTTCCTACCTTACATGAAATGTATTTTCATTATTTTGTGCTTAGGATATATTCCATTTTCTACGAAGTATTTATTTATTTACCCCTTTTCAAATTTGATGATTCCAAATGAGTTTAGTTGTAATAAATTCCAGTAATACTTTGTCTTTGAAAGCTTTCTATGGCCAGGCATTTCATTGAGGTATGAGGGTAATCATTAATGATAAAAAAATGCATTACTGTTTAAAGCAAGCTTTCATTATAGGGATGATGATGCTTTTGAAATATTTTTAAAATTACCATCATTAAAAGTACATATTTTATGAATGTAAATAAAGTAATTTCCTAATTGTATTATTACAAACTATAGTGCAAATGAAATGTAATAAATACTGTTTTTCAAGCTGCATGCGTATGCTGAAAATGAAGCCAACTATAAAGTAAAAATAAATATTATATGAGTAGTTAGTATATGTGAGTCTTCATAGTAAAAATTATAGATAAAGAAGATAAGATTACAAGTATTCAAAGAAGTTTGTACAAAATTTTAGCAGTGTAAATTTAGTAATATAAATAAAGAACTCTTGCCAGTTATTAAGACTAGTACCAAACTTATATGCACAAGTTACATTACAATATATAAGAATATACAATAAAGAAGTCAGATATACTGTACTTTGAAAACTATGACTATAAAATGTATTTCAATTTGTACAGTACATCAGTGTTTTAGACAGAATACATTTCACACTATATAATTTGATATTTAAAATATAGTTTCCAAAGGGGTGAAATAAATGTAATTATTTTATTGTTTATTGAATCAATGCTCACACTGTACAACAAAGTAATATCAAAAAGACACAAATTCATTGTAGCTTCATACTGTAAATGACTAACAGTCTAACATACTCAGCTAATGTAGTGACTGATAGCGCTCACATTGAAGATTTTCATGCCCTATAATCCATTTCCAACATTGGATTTCTGAGTTACACTAAAAAAGGGAATTATAAAGATGGCCATAAATGTATTTACAGCTTAATTAACTAATGTTTTGTGTTTCATTTTTAACAGCTAGCTGCCCTTTTCTCTCATTCAATACAAGTTTCCATTTCTGTTTAACTGACTAGGATTTCTTATTAATTTAGGGAGTTTTCATGTATATTACCAACCGCTATGAATTTGGAAGACTTATTTCAACTGCTAATTATAATACTTCTCATCTGAATAGTGATTTGTGGCAGATATTTGAAAATCCAACTGTAAGTATTTTATTTTTTTTTTCATTTTGTGAATCTATCTTATCTATGCATCTATTATAATGGCTAAATATTTGTTCCATTATTGCATATTTGAATGCGCTAATATCTCAAGACAATAAAGATTAGATTTGATCAATTTATGAGTAAGAGAGAGTTTATAATTTAAAGTTTATGGTTACATAGTACATTAGAATGAAGAGATTACAAATGTATAATGAGGAAAGTTAGCTACCTGGTTATGCAGTTCTCTCTAAAAGTGTACTCTGAGATGACAGTGTTGGAGTTTGTATTGAATAAATGGGAGCTTGTACTTGTTCATTTGCTCCCTCACACCTCTTATTTTAGTACTTTTTCACATGAGTTATAATTGGTAAGGTAAAGTTTTGGAAAATTAGTAAAAAGGTTAATTTTTAAGTAGTGAGGTTTCATTTATTCAGTTTTTTTTTTTAAAAGAAGTGTTACCGTTTCAAACAATAGTTTCTTCAAGCCTGCCATATTATGAAAATAATGTTTCCTCTGACAAAAAAAATAATTTAGATATCATTTTATTTTTAAATAGGCATTAAACATACTATTTGATTAAAAAATAAAATTGATCCTAAACATAACTGTTTAACTACACAACTGTTTAAATGAATGTCAGTGCTTGGAGCTGAGTGTTACTTTTATGTTACAGCTGTTCTTGTAAAAATATAGCACTGTGTCATTCCTTGAAAAGCTTCCTTTGACACTCTTCTTTCTTAAAGCAATGTTAACATGTCAGCATCGTGTAAGTAGGTTTTTCTGATTGCCCCCTTGTGACTCATAACGGAAGATATGGAATCGTGTTGGAGGTTTTTAAAGTGTTTTCATTTCCCAGTAGGCATTCTAGTAATAAGATCATGAAATGACTGAATTGAATCACATACAAGGAGACAGCATAAAAGCCCCAGTGTGATGATGAATGGCTCTTATATAGTGTCTGATAATAGAAGTAAATCTGATGGAGGTTGAGCATAAATAGAGGCCAACTGTGCTCCATGGAAGAATGGGTGCATATTATATACTGAATATTTTACTTTTTGTACAGCTATGGCTCATGAATATCTCTGTTTTACTGCAGGATGTATTCTTTTGTTTTTAGTTGGAGCACTAAAGTAATATTTCTATTTAAGTGTTTATATACTTTTAGTAAACATTTTTATTTTATATTTTCTTTTTTATTCACTTTTCTATGCATTTTGTACTGTAGTAAACAAATTAATACATTAACATTAAATAAATAACTCATTTAAAATGTGTCCACCTCCAAAATATGCATACATACAAAAATTAAGAAAATATTTTTTAAATAAGTTTTTCAAAGGCGTTATAGTCATATGTCATTGAGGATATGCCTTTACTTGCTTTGCAGATTGAGATACTAAAATATATTTCTATTCATTACAAAACTCTTTCTCTATTTTGCTGATCAGCAATTTATAATCCTTACAACATGCTTTCATTTGGATAATGATATGAACTTTGACTGATTGACTCACATTAGTATTATTTTTTTTCTTATCACAGCTCTCCTTTTGGCTTTGTTCATATAATTTGCATCATTGTTAGTTATAAGCCATTCACACAAAACTGCATTTGCGGAAAGAACTTAAGAGTTTCTCGTTATCATAAGTTAGCAAAACACCAGTAAAATATGCACCACTGACAAAGGAGAAAAGTGTTTTAGTTATCTATATAAAAACAATTTTCCCATATTTTCATCTGATGCTCAACAATTTTTTTCAGGAGCAAAAGCATGGAAAATTGTTTTTAAGTGTGTGCATGATTGGAGTAGAAGGGTTATACTGGCAAAGTTTATTTTTTCATCTAATTTGTAATCAATCATTTGTGCAGGCATTGTTTCACCACATACTACTTTGTTTCCCCAGCACCCCCATTTCTGCCTGAGCCCCACATTAACACTCTCCAAACTGGCTGACAGAAAAACACCAAAACTTTTGATTAGTCATGTCACATTACCAAAATATACTTCCACCTTTATTTTCATCTAGACCTTTTTTCCAAGGAATTTGCAGGTCCAAAAGGGATAACAAGGTGTTACCAAACCTGTAGGGACCAATATTCTTTGCTTTCTACACCAAAAAATACCTGAAAATTTTTTTAATTAGTTTCATACTTCACAATTGCAAAAAAATTATATCTGAAACAAAATATTACCATCCATTTCATTTGTGCTGCATGTAGACAAGATTTACTATGTGTTTTTCAACAACTGCTAATTTCTTGCAACTGTCAAACTCTCACAAGTCCAGTTTTGTTTTGTAGACACTTCTTAAGTGACTTTCTCCTTCTAATGTTATCCTAAACTTAAAATGTTCCTCAATTTAAGAAATTTAAGAATTCCAGAAAACCAAATGATGTCAGCAAACCATTACTTATTCTAATTACAGGACTGGAAAGAAAAATACATCCATTCAAACTATACTAAAATATTTACAGAGAATCTCACAGAGCAGGTGAGTGCAACCTTAAGAATACGTGTCAGTAAATCTAAATAAATAGTATTTTCATTACTCTACAGACACTTTAGCATTTTTGGCTTTAAATATTAAGCATATTTGAATTTCTGTGTTGTTCCTTCTTTTGAACTTGACATAAAAAATATTTCTATATAATATGTTATAAATGTGCAGTCATTTTAGCAATTATGAAGAAAGTATAATCAAATATACATTGTTTTTTATATTTTGCCTCTCTGTAGCTGAGTTGGTTTGTTTATGTTAACAATATAACCAAGGTTCCATCTCTCCCTTCTCTACAACACTGTGTTCATGTTGTATTTGAATAAGAGTGTTTTATACAAGTGGTTTGATAAATGTCTCTTTTCTGTCATAGCCTTGTCCAGATGTATTTTGGTTTCCGGTGTTTTCTGAGGCTGCCTGTGACGAACTGGTAGAAGAAATGGAGAACTACGGCATTTGGTCTGGTGGGAAAAACATAGTAAGTTGAGGCTTGCTTTCTGCATTTCATATGGGCACTTCCTATAATTTTTGAAATAAGCACCCCTGGCTGTTTGATGTATCATAAGTAAAGGAAATATAAAACATGCAATCGAAATTATCTACAAAGTGTCAATAATTCATTAGACTGTACACTGGGGTGAGCAATTTCGTAATCAAACATTGGAAATCCTAACATTAAAAAATATTTCTGACAACAGAAACGTTGTAGATTTAGCATGGCATCACTGCATGACATTATTCTGAAAATCATTTTTCCTGTGTTGGGCAGCACTGTGGTAAATTGGTGAGAACAGGAGGAACTTGGTTTAAATTTCAGGACTATTCCTGCCTCTATGGAGTTTACATGTTCTTTCCATGTCCATGGAAGTTAAGTTTCCTCTAACTACTCAGAGTCATGCAGGTTAGGATAAGTAGCAAATCTAAACAAGCCCAGTGTGACTGAGTTGATGTCCATATATGTGAATATGGCTTCCATCTAAGATGCTTTAATGAAATAATAGTGATAGAAGATGGATACATAAATTTTATATTTATATGTCATATTAACTCAAGAAATGTCAGAGTCAGTCATTTAAATAACTTCTATTCAAATACAGTTAGATGTTAAAAAATCATAAAAAATCTCATAGAGACATGGTACCCAAAGTGGTGCCCATTTAATAGAATGATAAAACATTTTTAATGCATACATTTTTGGGGGGTCAGTATCTCTTATGTTGCATAAAATTAGTATTACAGTATTTGTAATGACTAATACAGTTTTGATTAAGTATTTTATTTGTTTTTTAATTTTATATGTACACATTTCAAATACTTACCTAATTTTCACCATTGTAACCAATTCCCAAGTCAAATGTGGTTATTAGAGTTGTTCTTTATGAGTTTACCATTCATCCATGTGTTCATTATCAAAGTTGCAAATTCAGAGCAGCTTGAGCAGCAGTCTACCTAACAAGCACACTATTGGAATGTGGATGATTATTCTGTATTTATTACTTCCCACAGTCATTGTCTTACTTGGCATTTATAGTATTTTTTTCTTTTAATATAATTGGTTTTCTTATACGGGCACATATTCTAAGCTTATGTTAAAGCAACCATTCACATTTCTGTACATTTTTGGTTATATCAATGTCACACTGGATACACATTTGTTGAGCCTTACATCACATAAATCCACTATTTTAAATCTCATGTGGCAGTTAATGTTTGTACTTTTACCTTATGGAAAGGAATTCATGCATTTTTATGGAAAATCTCAACATTCTCTCCATATTTTCATGGTTTTACTTCATCAAAGAGTCTGGTCAAATTATGTTAGCTTGATAGGCTAAATTTAGTTAGATTTCTTTGTAAATAAAGAAAACTATATATATTATATTGGGTCAGTGCTCTTTACATCTTATCACAATGCCAAATGATATCCACATTAGCACTTAACATAGAATTTCAGAGAAATAGTTAATTATAACAATAAAGGTTAAATAGAATGATATTTTAGATGTCAGCCACTAAAGGAAAAGAAAGGAAGAAAAGCAAGTACTCTAGGGTAATGTAAATTATATACAAAATAAACCTTGGTGGTTGCAGACTTCACATTATAAGTAAACCCTGGGAAATTCCGTATTATATGAGCTTGTGGCAAGAAAACACTGCACTGAGAAGGTTTGCCACTTTCTTGTTGCTATGCTTCCCACATTGTATTCTCCTATTGGCTGTAAGCTGGAAGAAGGTAGACATGGTAATTAGGTGCACTGGAGTCAACAAACAGAATGAAGTGTTAATAGATTACTATACTTGCAGTGCATGATGAACTGAACTTAAAAATATGGAAGAAATTCAAAGGCAATTATTTATTGTAGGAGAAGTAAAGGACACTGTGTAATGCCCGGGTTGCCCACAGTTGGCATACTCCTCCTTGAACCTGGAACATTGATAGACATAAACTGAGGATGGGCTAGGCATTGAGCAGATAGAACAGCAAGTGTTCAAATAAAAAATAAAGTGAAGTGCAGTCTTCTTAATAAATAATCTAGAATGAAAACAGTAATCAGGTGGGGGTTAAAATGCAATTAAACAAATATTCCTAAAATAGGTTAACAGCAAGAATAAAACACAGTCAGGATTCTATTGTAAAAAAAAAAAAGAAATCACAAGGTGAGTCTGAAACAGACATTCCTTCTGCTAACATGCTATGGTTTGCTCAGCAGGAGAGACATCCTCTGGTAAGTACCCACCACTCTCCCTCTGCATCCATGAGTACCCTGCAAGCACTGCTGCCTTCTCCCACTGTCATCCCTTAGTGTTCTGTTGGGGACTTCCTGGAGCGGTCAGTTGCTCCTGCTCCCTCAGTGCTCAGCAGGAGAGAGTCTACCATATGCACACTGTCTGCTCGCTCTATATGGGGCATCTTTCATGACCACTTGGTTCCTCTCTATAGCAACAGCTCTGTCACAATTCTGTCTCTCTTTTCATTTCCTTTAAGCCCCCTGATCTGTCATTCTCCTGCCGCCCCCTTTCTTTTTTGCCCTGGCTCGTTTATATCCTCTTCGGGACAGTTTTCAAATAACTTAATTTACCATATTTCTTCTTAGACCTTGTTTATTTTGTCTGTTCTAATGCAGTGTAGAAGTTTTAAAGTAGTTATCAAGGTAAATAATTTGTGGAGATCATATTTGTGAATCACATCACAACTCTCCTACAGGTACTGTATTAAGTAAGGATTTAGTCTAATTCAGATTAATTGATGACTGATTACATTTTCTGTTTTTAAACAGCATAGATGCAACAGTTGTACGTGTTATGGTTGTAGTTTATGCCTGAATTTCTAATAGTGCATAAGATGATAAAATCCATGAGCATTTATTTCATTTTGAAGTCACCTAAGGGATAATGCCTTCAAGCTGCAGTGTTGCACTTTTTCAGACTGTCTGGCACAGAGTATTATGTCATCAGCAAAAAACAAATTGCTCATGTATGCTCAGATTATCCACAGCCTGTCCTTCTTTCCAATCTAATTTCTTGAATATGTATTACAGTTTTAATCTTGAGTGATTTTTTTCCCCCACCAGGATAAGCGCATTTCTGGTGGTTATGAAAATGTTCCAACAGATGATATTCATATGACACAAATTAACTATGAAAAAGAATGGCTGCATTTTATAAGAGAGTTTATATCTCCAGTAACCTTGAAAGTTTTTGCTGGATATTACACAAAGGTAAGAAGCTTTGAACTGATTTGTTAGGACTTGTATCATAGAAGTATATTTTATGGAATAATGCTGAGAATGCATTACTGGGAGAAAACCATTATGGGCACCCTAAAGTAATACTACATGGATTTTGTAGTGATGGCTGAGAAAAACATTTAGTCTAATGTTTTCTTGGAAAATAGACATAACAAAACTTCTGATGGGAATCTTTGGAGACCAACATTGGACAGCAGCAAACAAATTCAACAACATCCACAAGAAAATTTTACGTTACTTGTGTCACATAATAATCCACATGTCAAGTCGTTTGTATGCTCACAACATGCAAAATGCTTTGAATAAACTATTATTAAATAAATACTTCCAGAAAATTAGAGTAGTGTATAAACAGGAAACACATTCAAGTGGAATTGTGCTTTTGAATTGAAGATCTCTCTCTCCCCCTCATTCTTTGGTCTGTATGTTGAAAATGAAAACAATATTTGTAATGTATAAAGCATATTTAAATATTGTCACATATGTGAAAAATCATGAGATAGACTGAAGAAAACTAAAGATTTTTACACACTGTCAACACATTTATTCATTTGTACTCTAAAACCAATGCTCTCCATCTACTTCAGTCTGCTACTTCTAACTGTCTATCATCTGTCATTATTGGAACTTTATTAATACGAGTGTGCACTTCATTTTAGAGCAAGGGATTCTCAGCAGAACCTCTGGTCTTATTTATGTAAATCTTAGAAATAAGCTTAATTTTGAAAGTATGTGCTTAACTTAATTTTCAGAGCAAAACTTTTTATACTTCTTCGTACTCAGTCTAATTTTAGACTTTCCAAGAGCAGGCATCATATTTTGGTTCAAAATCTAATATGCCTGAAATTTTACTGTAATATTTTTGTTATTGATTTATATTATAATTTCAAAACCATGAAGGTATAGTTAATTCTAAGGTACTTTTCAGTATGATGTCATATCCTGATGTATTGTAAAGTAGTATAAGCAGAGAAAGGGAAGACACAGTTGGCATTTTTCACAACCATATAACCATTGATTTCGTTGCTGTAGGAGGTGGACCTTTCAATATTAAGAGAGCAACATCATCCTTTAAACGTGACGAGTGCCCACTTGATCCCTGTCAAAATGCAGATAATTTTTTAACAATGATAGGCTGTAACTATTTCAGAATAAATTTCCTGCAAATTCTTTATCCAGTGCTGAAAGTACATGATTTGAATAACCAGCCAATTACTGAAATAAGCAGGGGTTCAAATAAGCTAGTCTGCAATAAACAAGAAAAATTAAATTAGAAGAAACAAGGTAGACGGAGATTAATAGGTGACACGAGCAAAGTGTTTAAAATTTTGAAAGGAATAACAGTTGATAACAACTATTACTTAAAAATGAATTCTGCAACAAGAACATGGGGACACGGTTGGAAACTTGTTAACATCAGACTTTGTATAAGTGTTAGAAAGTTTTTCTTCACACAAAGAACCACAGACACACAAAATAAATCACCAAGTAGTGGGGTGGAGAGAAGGACTATAGGGGACATAATCATGATCTCGATAAATAGGATGGACAAGCCTTTTGAGCTGAATGGCTTGTTCTTGTCACAATTTTTCTAATGTTGTAATGTTTTAACATCTTTGTCCTTGCCCTTCATGTCCATCAGTTTTATTTAGCTTCATGCCAGAGATGGATGATTGATGGTTATTAGAGTGAGTTGGTGGCTGTGGAGATACTAGGAGAGAAAGATAAATGGATGCGTGAAGAACATCTTTTTTAACGTTAAATGTGAACATATTTAATTTTTCGATTGATTTTAATTTGATATACTTTATGTTCCTGATATCAGGTCTTAAACATCAATATGTTTAGGATTGGCCATTTGGCTTGAATTTTGGGTGGCAAGTGATAACTCCAAAAACATTTTAACATTGTATTATTTTTATTATACAGTTATTTAAATGATTTACATAATTTGTATGCTATTTCATTGATTAGGAAAAGTCAGTATTACTGTTTAAAAGATTTTTTTCTGTAAAAATATTTGAATGTGAGACATTTGTGTAACATATTCAAATGTATTATTTTATAATGTACACCTGACAGACACACAGATACTGGTATAAACAGTGAATTGTCTTCATTGCAGGGTTTTGCCTTGCTGAATTTCGTTGTTAAGTATACCCCTGAAAGACAGCCATCGTTGAGACCACACCATGACACTTCTACATTTACAATCAATATTGCGCTGAACAGTAAAGGCAGAGATTTTCAGGTGAGTTTTGCATGGCTTTTTAATTGCCTAAATGTAGTAAAAATGTTATTAAGTCAGAATTGTAAAATATAAGCACAAAAAGCTACATAAAGATCACATTATTTCTAGTGTATGTTGTTTAGCAACTGTAAATTATGGGTGTACTTCACAAATGAAAGCACTCATTGTGCTATATGTACTGGGAAACGTTAAGTTTACAGACACAAGAAGCAAATTCACTCCATCTTGCTTAAATGTTATGGTAGTAGCTACATAATCCAGTTATCTCATTAATTTGATACTTAATAAGTAGTTTAATAATGTAATTAGGCAGTTTTCTCTTATCTTTATGTAAAGATAGGACTCTTCCTGTTTTCTTTCCTAAATTTTACAATTGAACTATCATCTGTCAAATCACTATCTTTTTTTGAAATTTGTTTTCTTTTCCTAATATTACAGGGTGGTGGCTGCCGTTTTCACAGGTATAACTGCTCAGTTGAATCTCCTAGAAAAGGATGGAGTTTTATGCATCCAGGAAGACTTACTCACTTACACGAAGGCTTGCCTACTACAAGTGGAACACGATACATTGCAGTGTCATTCATTGATCCTTAAATCAAGAAGAAATGCTCCAAATACTGTTTGTACAAGTTGGTTTTTTTTTTCTTTTTTTCATATAAGTGGTGCTAAACCTGAAATGGATGTGGAAAGCAGCAAAGTGTCACATTAAGCGTGACAAAAAATCCCTTTTTGGTGTACTGCTTACCATCATCTCAGAGAT
The DNA here is from genome assembly GCA_026402145.1 of Polypterus bichir lapradei. Taxonomy (NCBI): domain Eukaryota; kingdom Metazoa; phylum Chordata; class Cladistia; order Polypteriformes; family Polypteridae; genus Polypterus; species Polypterus bichir. Next base: position 108,166,489 of record JANRMT010062854.1, on the reverse strand, counting down.
ATAAAAGCAAATACTGAAAGACTGTGAATAGGTGAACATACTGCGTTATTACTGCCCTACAATTATTTGCTATGCCAGAAAGAGACAAAAAAAAGTTGACTGGAACATAACATTATTTATGCAAACGTACTGGTGTTGTTCAATTTGATGTTTACTTCAAGAGTCACCTAAATTAATTTAAAATTATTTTATAATTTAATTTTAACATACTTTTAATGAATATTGTGATTTCCCAGAATTCTTGGATTTTTGTTTACTTTTTTTTTACGTTTCTTTGCATTTTATATCAACATGGGTTTAATGTTTTCAATGGAACTCGATCAATTTGGAGTTCATATGTCAGTACACAAGCTTGGGAATGACAAGTGTTATTTTGAGAGTTTTGCACAATAAGGTAATTCGTGTTCAGGTAACAAATTAGCTGAATAATGAAATAAGGGTTAACACTTGAGGTGCTGCAAAAATGCATTTATTACTCATTTATTCGTATGCAATAAGACCTGGGGCGGCATGGTGGCGCAGTGGTAGCACTGCTGCTTTGCAGTTAGGTGACACAGGTTTGCTTCCCAGGTTCTCCCTGCGTGGAGTTTACATGTTCTCCCCATGTCTGCGTGGGGGTACTCCAGTTTCCTCCCACAGTCCAAAGACATGCAGGTTGGGTGCATTGGTGATTCTAAATTGTCCTTAGCGTGTGCTTGGTGTGTGCGTGTGTGTGCCCTACGGTGGGCTGGCACCCTGCCCGGGGTTTGTTTCCTGCCTTGCGCCCTGTGTTGGCTGGGATTGGCTCCAGCAGACCCCCATGACCCTGTAATTAGGATATAGCGGGTTGGATAATAGATGGATGGTAATAAGACCTTGATAAAGGCTTCTTTTGTTCTTCATAACACATGTAAAACATAAGTATAAACATAAAAGATAAGTTATTCATGTCTGTGTAGTGTGGCATATTGACATGATGGTAAAATCACTTCTTATATGAAGGATTCTCAGGTCTTATACTAAATATGTAATATCAAGAAAAATATGTCTCAGTTAAGTCTCCTCACACCACTTCAAAATGAAGTTTTGTTAGTAGGTCACATTGCAGAGATAAATAAACACTTTACTGGTGCTTTGTAAGTGTTATGAGGAAGACCCAAAGCAGTGATTGTTAATGTCATGTTACATAAGAGTAAACGAGTAATAGATGTAGTTTTATAGTACCTAAATTGTTATCAAAATATGATTTCTTTTACTTGAATTTCATGAATTAGAAATGATTTAAGAAAATTAAACTTGACTGTTCACCCTCAAGTTTGTCAAAAACTCAGATTTTGATTTTGTGGATCTGTTTGTTTGCTGCAATAGATCTGTAATTCCAAATAAAAACAAATATAGTTTTTAATTTATTGTTTGAAACTGAAGCATAAGAAAGATAATAAAAAGGAAAAAAAATGTTTTGTGTCTTTGTCTATCCATATTGCAAATGCAAAGTGTTGTTAAGATGTACTGTACTGAAGCAATTATCACACAGTATGAAATTTTTGATCAATTCATTTCACTCAGTTAACCTTCACACAGCCTAATGATCATTCAATCAATCAATTCAATTCATTAATCCAACCACTGCATTCATTTATTTTTCACACTGCAAGCTTTGTTATTTTTCAGAGTGAGATGAGAGACAAAACTGGTATCAGGTTATTCACAGCACAGCCTTGTGTAATTAATCAGTTGATCTGTACTGTATATCGTTCATAACGAGTTATTTCCCATGGCAGTTTGTGTGAGAATAAACATAATGTGCAGCAATTCTTAAAATAAAGTCACCAAACAGGCGGTAAAGTGATCAATTTAAGGTGTAAAAAGAAACCAATCATAAGAACCGATGACCATTTGGTTTTAAAGTAACAGTAGCTTCTGTGAAAAAGCAAAGCATTTATACATTTTCCAGTAGAGGTTAAGTGCAAAAAAGGAATATGTTGTAGCTGTGAGTCTGGGCATCATTGTGCTGCCTCACAGTTTAGGGAACCAAGGCTGCTCTCCAAGTCATTTTCAGTGTGGAGACTGCAAGTTCCTCCTGTGTTCACGTGGGCTTCCTCCCTATTCAGGTTTTCTGCCACATCCTAAATATGTGAATTCCAGATTATTTGGCAACCTTCAGTTGTTCTAATTTACAGGTGGTACATGTGAATGTGAGAGGGCTTTTTGTATTGTCTTTCCTTGTGGTAAATGTTTCTAGGAAACACTTCAGTAATTGAAAACATGAATTCAGAAAATAAATGTAATACATTTAATTAATTTAAAGGAATTTTTTATTCTGGTTATTTTGATCATCCAAATTTGTTGGAGGATTTTTTCCCCAATTTTATTATTTAACCAGGTTATTTTGCAATGTAGAATTATTAAAACAAACAAGGGTGTGAGCATTCAGTATTTCCCTCATGATGCAATTTTTTAAATTATTTTAATCATTTAAATTTAATTATTTTTCTATTTAAACATATGACAAATAAAGCATAAATTCTCTTTGCCCACTTAGCACTTAGCTAATCTTTGAAACGAATTGTATTGCTACTATGTGTCTTTTCAAAATAAAGAATTTATCAATGCCCTTATTTCAAATGAGAATGTAACACATTGTGCTATAAATTAAAAAGTCAAATGCAATGAAACAAGACAGCAACTTGCAGTGTACAGGATATATTTCACAGCAGTTGTGGTTTTATTTTAGGCCTTTTTAAAATTTCTGCTAAGTCCAAAGATATTTAAAAGTTGTAACACCAATTAAAGGTCAGCTCGTTGTTGCCAAAAACTGCAATTTTTAATTTAACCTCTTGATAGAAACAAATTGTGATTTAGATTAATTGTGACAACTGTTGTATGGAATTCAGAATCTGTTTCTAGAGAAAGTCAAATCTGCAATAAGATTAGAACTTTTAGCCAACAGAGGTCTTGTCAGTTAAGTAGGCAACCAGTAAGAATAGTAGTGCCAATCTGCAAGATTTGATTTGAGTACCTGCTATTATAAATTGAGTGGTATCTTTACCAGCATATCAAAATGGTAAGTACAAAAATATGAGCTTCATTTTTCTTTAATATGCATACTGTTCAATATCTAATATTGTGCTTTGGATCAATTAGCTCTAACAATCAAACTATCCTCATCCTTAAATATAAATATAAATAAAAGGCAAAAAATGATTGGCCGCATCAGAAGGAAAAAGCAACAAATCAAAACCATTTTCATAAAAATAAAATTGGTAGAAAATGATGACGCCTATGATTGTATGTCAACTATGCATTTATTATCATGGGGCACCACTTACAAGACATTCTCCTTTTTTGAGAAATTCTACATACTGCAGAAATACACTGTTCAGTTCATATAGGATTTGTTTATATGAAGGTGTGTGATCATTTTGTGTATAAATAACAATCAGTTTAAATATGTATATTAAACACTAGTGTTTCCTTCTTACCTTTTTAGGTTTCAAATTAATTCTATCTCTCTATTAATAGTTACAAGAAATCTGGTTGTAGTAGGGCGTTGTACCTTGTTGGCCATTATGGATGTAGTGAGAAGTCAAGCAAAATGACACCTTTTATTGCCTAATTTAAAATAGTTCAATATGCAAGCTTTCGAGGCAACTCAGGTCCCTTAGTTCTAATAAAATTTTGAATCGTTCTGTTTAAAATTAATTTTACATCTTGCCTAAAGAAGGGACCTGAGCTGCCACGAAAGCTTGCATATTGTAATATTTCTGGTAAGCCAATAAACGGTGTCATTTTGCTTGACTTCTCAAGAAATCTGGTTTTATAGGAGGCTAGCTTACTCAGAACCAACAAAGGGTGTGGGGAAACAAGACTTTTTTTAGAAGGAAGGTTCTTATGATAAGTTAAACTGTATTAACTGTATACACTTGCAAAAGATCCAGTGAATGAAGTTGGTCTTTTTGAGCCTCTTCTCCATTTCTTCTCTTTGCCAGGCTCTCTCTGGTGCAGGTCAGTTTCATTAATAATCTTCTGGCTAATTAAAAAACTATAGTGAAATGACAGGCAGTCCCATTTATAGATTAGCCCTCCAACATTTTATATAAAGTGGGGTGGCTATACACACTACACCAAGACTGGTACTTCAGCTACTTTTGGGGTCCCAAACTCCCTGCAACACTTGAAATAAATATGCAACATCACTGTTTATGCCAGATATTTTAGGTTGTCTGTAGTAACAAAGTAATTGCACTCTAAGAGCTGACTACATATTATCTGTATTTATTATGTCAGTGGTGAATGATATAAACAAAGGAGCACTACCCCACTGCTTATTATTTTACTTTAAGTACATAGCAGTATAAAGTATTTGTTTGTGTAATATACAAATATATATTTCCTAAACTAATGTGTGAGATAAACACAGTAACTTTTTCTCTTACTTTCTGTTGCAGGATTACTGAATATTAAGCAAGTGTAATTTTCTGTGTAAACACTTTGATTTCAGTCTTTTTTTCCTAAAAGAAACTTTTCAAAATTCAGTTTTGTATTAAAGTTTTTAAAAACAATCTTTAGAAAGTTCCTAGGTTTAGAAGCAAGCATCAGTGTGAGTGCTACTGCCATGAAACGAGCTTCCTTCACACAAGTTGGGTGTTGTCTTTTCAAATAAAATGTTTAACATGCTATGGTGGTTGCCGTCTTTATATATTTCTCTTCTGCCTAATGGTGTTATTTTAAGCCATGCTATGCTTAGTCAGCACTGGTTTTCTACAATCTTGCTTTCCTGACACGCTACTATCAGGACACGCTATTGTACTCAATATGCTGCAAAAATGCTTCACTAAGAATTGGAAGGTTATAATCTTTATTTATTGTGATTTCTTGTGGTTAGTTTTTCTTCAGCTAATTAAACCATTGTTTCAGCTTGTTTTAGGTTAGCAATTCTGTACCTTACAATGCAAGGAACACAGGAGATGTTAATAAGGTATAAGCTCAGGATTTACTCCTTAGCTATCAGGAACCTAGACAACAAGAAGGCTAATATAATTAATCCAGACTTAAAGGTAAGCCAAAATTTGGGCTATCCAGTATAGTTTATGATCATTAACACTGGGCTGCTTTGCTTAGACTACAGAAGGATATTGAGAGCAGGGTTTCTTTTTGGCCATTTTCTAAATAGGTTTAAATAAAATTCTACTTTTTGAATTGTTCCATTTAAAATTAACATTCTAAATTAGTATTTTGTTTGTGTAAGTCATTTAATAAACCTGCTTTCTCTGAGAAAACATTAGATGCAAGGCCTTAAGGTGTTACTAGCTCTTTAGTTACAGAAGTTTTAAAAGAAGATTGTTCAATTCCAGCCAACAGAATGAGCTACACAGGATGTGCCTAATAAATTGATTATTATCGATAATTTGGTATTGCACAAGTTTATGTCTATGCTTGTGGCTATGCCCTGCAATAGATTACTAACCCCTTCTTTGCTCCATGTAATCTAATACTGGAAAAAGTGGATTCAGAAAATTGGATGGACACAATAAACATGGATGCAAGCTGATAAAATGAGTTGTTAATACAGTAGAATCAGCATCAGTACATTAGCTGTAAAAAAAAGAAATTAGTGTATTTACAACTATAGCCAGTTAAAACATTTTAAAGAGATTAGGAGTGTGTTTTTAAACATGATTGCAATATGAGCACAAATGAAGCTATACATTCTAAGAGCCTCTTACATAAACAAATTCTCTCCCAGAAATGCCTTTTGAGTCTTTGGAATAATGCAAAGGCTTACATCAGAGGACCTTTGATGTCTGGCAGGTTTGGTGTCATTATGATTATTATACTTAGGGCTAAAGATTCTTAGGTTGATATTACAAGCTTTTCACATGCTTTTGATCCTGATCATTGGAAATCAGTTTTGACGTACTAGTTTGGTACTTCCATATTTGACCATGGCCTGTTTCTGACTATATCTTTCAGTCACTCAGTCGTACTGATTTTTGCCTTCAGTCCTGCCTTTTTCACTATAGTCATAACAAGTGTTTTGATTGCATTACTATTTAACAATAGTAAATTTTTCTGCATGCTACTATTAGTGTGAACTTACAATATAAATATCAAGGAATTAGGATATAACATTATGTACTTTATTTGAAGTCAGTTGTAATTTTGTGCCATTTGCTTTGGTATTTTCCCATGATGCCATTTGTTTTTTATGAATGTTACCATTTTTAAGTCCCATTGCTATAACAGAAACTATAGTTCCTAGTGGTGTGTCCCTGGAAGTCACGTCAGGTGATGATATCAGACTGATAATATATAAACCAACACCATAAAGACTTAATTGATTTATGTTTTATCCTTTAATCACCATATACAATTTCTTGTATTAAGAATTTTGTCATTTTTCACATTCCCCAACTTACTCTTCAGGGAGTTTTGAGCTTAGAGCTAGCTATTAGTACAGCACCCCTGGAGCAATTACAGGTTAAGGGCTTTGGTTAAGGGCCCAACGGAGTTGCATTCCTTCTGTTACTGGTGGGATTCGAACTGGAAACCTTCAACTTACCAGCCCAGATCCTTCAGCCACAGAGCCACCACTCCACCATGTTTGTGGAGATTGTGTTGACTCTTTTTTTTCTGGCAATCAACTTTAGGCCCCATTCTTTGACTTTGATTTTCTTGATTCTTTGTTTGACAAGACAAAAGAATTAACAAAAAATGAAGATGTAATTAACAACACAAACATTAAATATACAAGAAATAAACTTAAGCCTGAGCAATAACCCAGGCTGAGTATTACGGTCCGTGTACTTTTTGGTATTTGAAATTTCATTTTAGAAGCAAAAACGAAAAAACGTAAACGTAAATACATTATTTTCAATCATTTTATTCTTTAATCAAAAATCTAAATCTGAAAATTCTTTTCATTTTCGTATTTTCGTTTTTGCTTCTAAAATGAAATTTCAAATACCAAAAAGTACACCAGAAATGAAGTTAAAACAGGACAGGTTTGAACAAAACAGAGAAAACAAAATACCAAAAAAGCAAAAAACAAACCCTCAGCACAAGACCCTCAACAAACTATAACACAAATCACTCAAAATCAGCTGTTTTGTAGGGTATTTTATATATGCCCTGAAAGCTGGTGCACTGATCCATTGCAGAATGTCTAAATACACTTGGAATTCATTTAACACTGCTAGTTAACCTGACTGCATGATGATAGGTAGCAAGTGGTAAACCATAAATATCACATTTAAGCATCTACGGGGTGTAAAATTAGTATGGTGTAATGACTATCATCATATTGGGTAAAAGGTCTCCTTCCTCTTCATTTTTACCTACTTCTATGTGTGGTCAATGTGGTTGATCAACCTTTTCCATAGAGCTCAGTCCTGCACCACCTCTCCAATCAGACCCTTTTTCCTTCAAATCTTCTTTTGCTTTATCCATCCATCTCCACTGTGCCCCCCTCTCTTTCTCTCCCCCTGTACTTCCATTCCCATCACTCTTTTGCCCATGTATCCATTGTCTCTCCTCATTGTATGTCTATACCACTTCAGCCTTCTTTCCTTTACTTTCTTAGATATCTCTTCCACTTTTGTTGTACCTTTGATTGTCTCATTTCTTATTCAGTCATTTCTGTAATATTAATCTCACCATTCTCATTTTCTGCCACATCATACTTCTCTTGCGTTCCTTTTACTGCCCATGTCTCTGCTACTATTGGTGGTCTTACCACTGTCTTAAAAACCTTAACTTTAACCTTCACTTTAATCGACATAGTACTCCTGATACATTGTTGCAATTGGTCCATCCACACTGCACTCTTTTGGTTATCTCTGCATCTAGTTTTCCATCTTGGGTTACCACTGATCCTAGAAATTTAAATTTATCCACTTTTTTCAATAGATCTCCCTGCAGGCTAACTTCTGAATCCTGACCATCATTAAACCTCATACATCCTGTCTTCTTTCTGTTTATTTTCAATCCTCTATCTTCCAAAGCCCACCTCCATTCTTCTGGCTTCTACTCCACTTGCTCTTTTCTGGTTCTACACAACACAATGTCATCAGCAAGAAGCATACACAAGGAGGATTGGTCTTTTATCCCATGACTCAACATATCTTTTTCCAGATGCAAGAAGGGACTTAAAGAAGATCCCTGATGCAGGACTGCTCTAACTGGTATTTTGATTGTTACCCCAACATTGTTTTTAACCAGAGTCCATCCATCCATTTTCCAACCCACTGAATCCGAACACAGGGGTCTGCTGGAGCCAATCCCAGCCAACAAGGCAGGAATCCAATCCCAGGCAGGGTGCCAACCCACTGCAGGACACACACAAACACCAAGCACACACTAGGGCCAATTTAGAATCGCCAATCCACCTAACCTGCATGTCTTTGGACTGTGGGAGGAAACCAGAGCGCCCGGAGGAAACCCACGCAGACACGGGGAGGACCCGGGAAGTGAACCCGGGTCTCCTAACTGCGAGGCAGCAGTGCTACCACTGCGCCACTGTGCCGCAACCTGAGTCCTCACTCCCATATATCCTGGACAATTCTCTAAGAACTGCCTCAATGCAAAGACTGCATCAGTTGTTCCTCTCCCTGGCATAAAACCAAATTGCACCTCACCTATGTTGCTCTCTTCCCTAAGCCTCCTCTCCATAACCCCTTCCCAATTTTTCACTGTATATGGCATCGGCTAAATACCTCTGTAGTTTCCACAATCCTTCATATGACCATTCTCATTTTACTGTACATTGGTACAATCACACTGTTCCTACACTCCTCTGGTATTCTCTCTTGCTCATAGATCTGCATTAAATCCCACAATACATCTACTACCTCTTCTCCTAAACTCTTATGGGCTCCTACCTGTTGACCTACCCACCTCTCACCAGCTGTTAATACATCATTGATGTTCTTCTCCCACCATTCCTTCACACACTCAGTGTGAAGTAATTGCACTTCATCTAAACCTGTTCTTAAGCCTGTCCTTGTTTAATTTCCACCACTTTTTCCTTGGTGCTGTTTGCTCTAGTTTTATTTTCATGCTGATTCCTATCTCCCAGTCCATCACCACCACTTTATGGTGTACTGTCTGTGATGGTGCAGGTCCAACTCCACGCTAACTTTCCCTGTTTTGGGAGCCTCTTGAAACCTGACACCGTCGATAACGTAACTGAATGAGCTGACAGATGAGGACAAAACACATGCTAAGCAACGGGATGGTGCAAAGTGCAAAAGTGCTTTTAATAACAATAAAAAAATAAAAACAGTCTGTTTCCAAATGTGCACTTCTCAAAGTTCATTATACAAGCCAAGGTTATACAAGCCAAGCACAACCTCTTCCAAGTCTTCTAGCTCACACATTGCTCGTTCAGCTGGGGAGACTTCAGCAGCCACGGTCCTCTCAATCCTGACCCCTAATCTTGGCTGCCTCCGTCAGCGTCTGCCAGACCGCTCAAGGTCGGTTGTCTTCTCATCATCCTTCAAACTCACGCAGTAGTCCCTCTGATCACTGGAGAAGACACCACCTCGATCACACCACTCCTTAGCACAATCAGTGGGTATGATCCAACCCTTGAGCGCCAATCCCTCGCTCCATTGCAGGACCTCTGACCGCACTGCCTTTTGTCTTTGTCTGCCCCAATGCCGCACTCTCATTCTGCAAGCCTCTGTCTCTCTCTCTCTCTCTCTCTTTCTTTTATTTTTCCTCTTCTCTCCCTTTCCTAACCCATCTCCTGTGCTAGCCCATACTTATACAGCTCCGTGGACGCAGCATCTTAATGAAACTCAATAGAAAGTCTATTTGGCTTTCCCTTCCTCCACTACTATACCTGTAGAACAAAGCTGAATTACTTTCTTTTCAAAAAATGTGTTAACTATTTCCAAATTAAATGTGATGGAAAAATCTACTATCTTCTCCCCTTACCCAGTTCTCTCCCCTACTCCCCACCCTCCATGTACCATCTCTATCATCTCTCATCATTAAGTTTTACATCCGGATACCCTTCCTGACACTTCTTCTTCTTCTTTTGGCTGCTCCCATTAGGGGTTGCCACAGCGGATCATCTTCTTCCATATCGTCCTGTCTTCTGCATCTTGCTCTGTTACAGCCACCACCTGCATGTCCTCTCTCAGCACATCCATAAACCTCCTCTTAGACTTCCTCTTTTCTCCTTGTTGGCAGCTCTATCATTAACATCCTTTTCCCAATATACCCAGCATCTCTCCTCTGCACATGTCCAAACCAACGAAATCTCTCCTTTCTGACTTTGTCTCCCAAAGAGCGTCCAACTTGAGCTGACCCTCTAATGTACTCATTTCTAATCCTGTCCATCCTCGTCACACCCAATGGAAATCTTAACATCTTTAACTCTGCCACTTCCTGCTCTGTCTCCTGCTTTATGGTCAGTGCCACCATCTCCAACCCATATAACATAGCTACTGTCCTGTAGACCTTCCCTTTTACTCTTGCTGATACCTGTCTGTCACAAATCACTCCTGACACTCTTCTCCACCCATTCCACCCTGCCTGCACTCTCTTTTTCACCTCTCTTCCACAATCCCTGTAACTCTGAATTCTTGATCCCAAGTACTCATCCATTTTAACCAACTCTAATCCCTGCATCCTCACCACTCCTCTGATCTCCCTCTCATTTACACACATATATTCTGTCTTGTTCCTACTGACCTTCATTCCTCTCCTGTCCATAGCATATCTCCACCTCTCCAGGGTCTCCTCAACCTGCTCCCTACTCTCACTACAGATCACAATGTCATCAGCAAACATCATAGTCCACGGCGACTCCTGTCTAATCTCATCTGTCAACCTGTTCATCACCATTGCAAATAAGAAAGGGCCCAGAGCCAATCCTTGATGAAATCCCACCTCCATGTTGAATGCATCCGTCACAACTACTGCAGTTCTCACCACTGTCACACTTCACTTGTACATATCCTACAATCTGGTTAAAAACTCCACTGCCATCTCTCCTAAACACCTCCATGCTTTCACAGGTATATCATCTGAACCAACAGCTTTTCTCTTCTTCATGCTTTTCTTAGCTATCCTTACTTCCTCCTTGCTAACCCGTTGCACTTCCTGATTCATCCAACCTTCTCTCTCTCTCATTCTTTTCATTCATCAGCCTCTCAAAGTACTCTTTCCATCTGCTCTAACACACCCTCCTCACTTGTGAGTATGTTTCCATCTTTACCCTTTATCACCCTAACCTGCTGCACTGCTTTCCCAGCTTGATCCCTCTATCTAGCCAATTGGTACAGGTCCTTTTTTCCATCGTTATTGTCTAACCTCTCATACAACTCATCATATGTCTTTTCTTTAACCTTTGCCACCTCTCTCTTCACCTTGCACCTTATCTCCTTGTATTCTTGTCTACTTTCTGCATCTCTCTGACTATCCCACTTCTTAGTCACCATCCTCTTCCTCTGTATACTCTCCTGTACAGCCCCATTCCACCACCAGGTTTCCTTATTCTCCTTCCTCTGTGCAGATGTCACTCCAAGCACCTATCTTACTGTCACCCTTACTACTTCTGCTGTAGTTGCCCAGCTGACTGGTAACTCTTCACTGCCACCCAGTGCCTGTCTTACCTCCTCCCTAAACTCAACCTTGCAGTCTTCCTTTTTCAGATTCCACCATTTGATCATTTGCTCTTCCTTCCCTCTCCTCCTCTTCTTCTTGATCTCCAACATCATCCTACAGACCACCATCCTATGCTGCCTATTTGGGATTGGTACCGGCACTAAGTTTGGCTGGTTTGACCCGTGATGGCCAGATTAGTACTTTGTAAAAGGTAAGGGTGAACAAAAATCATCTGAAATTTTGTTTGATTTATACTTTTCTTGTCAGGGAATAAAAATGATCAGATGTGCTCTTCCACCATTCATAATGATTGCAGCAGAAGCAGGGATGGAGTTGATCGAGGGTGTGCATAAAACACCAACAACTGGCAAGTATCATTGTTTAATGGGATGCTATTTTTTGTTTTTTATAACCTTCAGGAATCTTCAGTCTAACATACATGTGCTCAAATTCAGTCTAAAATTGTCTATATACTGAATTGGGTTTCTTATGATTGCTTAGAGATCACATTAAATCATTTACTTACTGTATCACACATTCATGTACAGATAAAAGGTACAAAGACCTTTTAGAAACAATTTTTGCTGCTGAAGAAGCAAACTGCAAGTTTGATGATTGCAAAGAAATGCCTGAAACAGTTAAACTTCAAAAGCTTTCTTATAATTTTACCGAAAATCTCCATTTGGCAATGAGTTTGTGTGCCTTTGGGTCATTATTTGAGTTTTGCAGAAGCTGACTTTGTCAAATAGGTCAGGTGTCTGGGAAAAATGTCAAGGTCAATGAAAGCCCTCATTGTTGGCAAGAATGCTTCTGACTTGAAAAAATGAGTCAAATGCTACACTTTTCTTGTAGATTTTAGCTGTTTATTGTTCTTCTGAACTCTCAACAGAGAAAAAAATTGGGCTTGAAGAAAGAGCCTTTGAGTTAAAAGTAATATATATAACTTCTCAGACAAAATGACTATATATTTTAGGCAGTAGAATATTATATTAGATGTTTCATTGGCACAGTTTTTAACTGTACTGTGTCACAGTACTGGGAAACTGTGTCTGAATACCATCCTGGTCATCGCCTATGTGAAGTTCTTACATTTTCCCAGTGTTTATGTGGGTTTTCATCTAAAACCTCGGCTTTCATTCACAACCAAAAAATTAACCCTGCACTGTTTACTGCCTTGTAACTGATTCTTTAGTATAGGCATCAACATTCCCCAACCCTAGAGTGATATTGAATAATAATAAATCAAAGCCAAAGCCTATCCCAGCGAAATGAAAAAGGGAAAGAACCAACCCTAGATACAACATCATTGTCCTAAACACAAACACACTTACTCAGAAAAAGTCAATTCAGAGATGCTAAACGATCCAACCTGAGTATCTTTAAAGAAACACAGACAATGCCAACTTAAACAATAAAATGGGCAAGACAAGCCGAGTCTTACCACTGACAAAGCCTCACAGGCAAATCTCTCGAGAAAAGATCAAGAAAGGAACTTTTTCTAAGTGTACCATAACACAGTTTTAAAATAGTAAAATGGCTGGCATTAGAAGATATTGTGTTTCTGGCAAATTAATATGCTTCAAGTGCCAGTGTCAGCTGGTTTGAGGCCTCAGAATACATAGCTTGCTAATTAGTAGCAGAGCTTTGAACCTGATTTATGATTCATGGACATAAAATATGGATACATTTACAGTGTAAACTTGTTTCGGACATTTCCAAGATGGGTCTTGCTTTATTCCAGGTAGGAGAGGCTTTAGCTTACTTGTGATCTTAAATGAGAAAAAGTAAGCACATAAATCAACTGGACTTATACCAACTTCATTGACTGTGTATCGTGAGGTGTCTCCAGAATTATTCTTAGTCCTTCAATGGAAGTCTTTGGAAGTGTACATTCCAAAAAGGTAAAACCCCACGTAACCATATTTAGGGTTACAGAGGGACAAGAACCTTTTGCAGCAGAATGAGGCACAAAGCAGACCCAGTCCTGGGCGGTAAGGCAGTCTATCAAGTTGCTAGCTCACTCACACAAGGCCAATTTGAAGTCACCAACTTTTCTAAATATTTTTGAGGGAGAAAAACCTAGAATTCCCAGAAGAAAACCAACGCAGATATGGGAAAGATGTGCAAGGGCAACATTATCAACCACCAGGCCAGGGATTTAAACCCAGGAAACTACTGTGTATTTAATAAAGTTCTGTCCCTGTGATTTCCACATTACACCTCTTTATAAGAATGCATGCTGACAAGGTGAAACTTCACCCTTGTAGCTGAAAAAGAATACATCTAAGCCAATCAGAATTAAGACATTTTGCACATGAATGGTAAGCAATAAAAGAGGATGTTACAAACGGTTCGTTAATGAGAAAGACCTGCCAGACATATACTTGAACACATGTTGGCATTTGTTTGTTCTTTCTTCTGCAGTTTTTTTATGAGGTGTGAAACAGAAGCAGTTAGGATGACTATTACTGGTTCAGTCCCCAACAGCTATCACAAAAAATATAAAAAAAAAAATCATTAAACCTCACAAATCAATGAGCAGACAAAGTCCCTCTATTTACTAATTATAATACAACTTATTTTTTCAATAGTGATCTTCACTGAGTGCAGGCACAGTGCACTGTGATGAATTCTCAGTTAAAATACAAGTATAGATTATATTAATTACTAAATAAATCATGTATTTTTTTCAATTTTCTTTCTTTAATGGGTATTCCAGTGTGACAATGTACATTTTGAAATATAACGTACAAAGAATAAAACAGTATAAGCGGGTGCATGAATTTTTCTTCTAGGATTTTGGGGTTGTTAGATGCATTTACTCTGGTTTTTATTTATTTATTACTGCTTCTAATTTGTAGCTGTCGCAAAATATATCTGTGTATATATACTCAGCAAAAAAAGAAACGCCCCCTGACTTTCAACTGTTTTACTTTCAGTAGACTTAATGTGTAAATATTTGTATGAACACTAAAAGAGTCAACACCATAAGACATAAACTAAAAATGTTTCACAATGTGTCCCTGAATGAAGGGAGGCTCAAAATCAAAAGTACCAGTCAGTATCTGGTGTGGCCACCAGCTGCTTGAAGTACTGCAGTGCATCTCCTCCTCATGGACTGAACCAGATTTGTCAGTTCTTGCTGTGAGATGTTACCCCACTCTTCCACCAAGGCACCTGCAAGTTCCTGGACATTTCTGGGGGGAATGGCCCTAGCCCTCACCCTGCGATCCAACAGGTCCCAGACGTGCTCAATGGGATTGAGATCTGGGCTCTTCGCTGGCCATGGCAGAACACTGACATTGCTGTCATGCAGAAACTCACGCACTTTTTGCCACTCCTGTCTGGTCCAGCGAAGGTGGGTTTGTGCCCATAGGCGGCGTTGTTGCTGGTGATGCCTGGTAAGGACCTGCCTTACAACAGGCCTGCAAGCCCTCAGTCCAGCCTCTCTCAGCCTATTGCGGACAGTCTGAGCACTGATGGAGGGATTGTGTGTTCCTGGTGTGACTCGGGCAGTTGTTGTGGCCATCCTGTACCTGTCACGCAGGTGTGATATTCGGATGTACCGATCCTGTGCAGGTGTTGTTACACGTGGTCTTCCACTGCGACGATGATCAGCTGTCCTTCCTGTCTCCCTGTAGCGCTGTCTTAGGCGTCTCACAGTGTGGACATGGCAATTTATTGCCCTAGCCACATCAGCAGTCCTCATGCCTCCCTGCAGCATGCCTAATGCACGTTCACGCAGATGAGCAGGGACCCTGGGCATCTTTCTTTGGGTGTTTTTCACAGTCGGTAGACAAGTCTCTTTAGTGTCCTGCGTTTTTAGAACTGTGACCTTAAATGCCTACTTTCTGTAAGCTGTTAAGGTCTTAACGACCATTCCACAGGTGCATGTTAATTAATTGGTTATGGTTAATTGAACATGCATGGAAAACATTGTTTAAACAATTTACAATGAAGATCTGTAAAGTTATTTGGATTTTTAAAACATTATTGTTGAAATACACAGTCCTGAAAAAGGGGCGTTTCTTTTTTTGCTGAGTATATATATATATATATAGATGGAAACTGCTTCATTGAATAACTGTGTTGTACATATTTCTTACAATATACGGGGCTGGAAAACCCCAAACCTTGACGACTTGTGTGTCTTTCTTTTACAATATATATACTAGGGTTTTTGCCGTCTGCTCGCTTTGCGCACTAGCCACTTCAAGTCTCTGCCACTCACGTTGTGAAGAGGGGGGCTGAACGCACCCGAAGGAGATGCAGCCGCTCCTCCTAAACCCCCTCTTAATTGGTGATACAATGAGAAACAGTCTATTTTTTTACTTCATCTTTGCTCAATCAGCTGCTGGCTTGCTGCTGCTGCCGTGCCGCATGACCTGTATCTCGTGTGGCGCTGCAAATATTTAAAAGCCTGTACAGCAGCTGTTCTACTCTTTGTCTTTTATTTCCAGCCCCGAGCATAGTTAAATCTCTTGGCACAAAGTCTTGTCTCACGGGACATGAGTTCTTGATATTTTTTAGCTTATAATTTACAAACAGAATAGGAATCTGAAAATATAACATCACATTACAGTTCGAAAAGAATGATACCAAACATATATATGTAGGTTTTAAAATAAGCCCGATTTAAAGCGTCACAAAAAACGTGACATAAAAAGTCGCATAAAATTGTTGCACTTTTAGGCTTAGAATTTTATATACAGTATATAGAGTAGATGTAAATTTGATACTTGAGTTTGCAGATAATATTTCCTTTTCAAGTGTAATTTTATTTTATTTATTTTTGATCTCAGTGTATTTGTACATAAATATACAAAGTTGGTCTGAATGGAAGGGTGCTGTGGTCATGTGATCAGGCTCATTGGTGGAGTGGAAATGCACAAAGTGAGACACTTAACGGACACTAAGCTGAAGAAAGGTGTTTTGTTTTAATAAGATGGAAATGAGTGTGGTATCAGAGAGACTAATAAAAACTCCTGACTTTCTGGTCAGAAGGTGCACATGGTATGTTTTAATTTTATTATCCCTACACCTTTGTAACTCATTTATTGTTTAATTAACCAGCTTGATTTTATTTAATTTTTTTATGGTGTTTGAGAGCTGTAAAAAAGAGGGAGAGCAAATAAATACTCTTCAAACATTAGTCGGATCGTGGTCTCATCTGTACCAGGAGAAAACTTTCAGGAGCAGCTACACAATATTTATTTTTTTGTTTTGCCATTCAAGGCTTTGCAGTTTGAGGACAATATTAGCATGCTCTATGGAAGTGCTTGACCATTGTATGTGTTATTATTCACAAGTGATGTCACTGATGCCATATACATGTTTGACATTCTGTTCACTTCTTGCTGGTGAATCCTTAACTGATTCCTGGAGATGCACACATTCTAGAAACCAGTGGGAAAAAAAAAACACAGTGATGAGGGTGTTTTTGTTTAAGGACAAGAAGAAAGTCATGTCCTTTTTTATATATTATTAAAAAATAAAGAAGAAGAAGACAGAAGACCTTCCATTTGGTTCAGATTTTTTATTTAGAAGGCCCCTTTGAATGTCAGTTAGATCATTGATTTAACACAATGCTACTTTTTGATTTGATTTTTGTTTCTTCTTTTTGAGGTTTTGATGCTTTTTTGATTTATGTAAGCTTTGTTGTTTTTACCAGCTTCCTTTTTTCCCCTCTTTTTTTGTAATTTTTCCCAGGTTCCTTTACTCATTACCACTCAATTATTGTCTTCAGCTAAAAAGCCAATTTGAACCAACTGATGGTCAGAGTTCTTTGATGTGGCATCATCAAGCAGGGCTGTGCTCACCAGGGGCCTTATGTATAAAAGGTGCGTACGCACAGAAATGTTGTGTAAGAACGTTTCCACGTTCAAATCGCGATGTATAAAACCTAAACTTGGCATAAAGCCATGCGCATTTCCATGGTACCTCATACCCTGTCGTGCACAAGTTCTGCGCTCGGTTTTGCAGACTGGCGGCACCCAGCGTCAAAGCAGTGCTACTGTTCCTAAGTTGTTACCCTTTATTTCTTAGATCCACATTCCTGACGCGGCTTTATAAATACACTGAAACTAACCGCATATTGTTTATTAGTGTAATGCATCTGATTGTAATTAACCTGTAACAATATAATGGTCCAGGGAATAGCCATAGTATTCCAAATACCATAACTGCTTTAGCGTTGTTACTCTCACTGCACCATCTTCTTCTTCTTCTTTTTCTTCTTTCAGCTGCTCCCTTTAAAGGTTGCCACAGCGGATCATCTTTTTCCATATTACTCTCACTGCACCACTCGGAGTATTTATATCACTGTATCTGAGTGGGGAATCACAGCAGCAGCTGATTAGAAAGAGAATTATTGGTATACAGCATCAAGCACAC
This sequence comes from Polypterus bichir lapradei, assembly GCA_026402145.1. Classification (NCBI taxonomy): domain Eukaryota; kingdom Metazoa; phylum Chordata; class Cladistia; order Polypteriformes; family Polypteridae; genus Polypterus; species Polypterus bichir. Next base: position 108,148,501 of record JANRMT010062854.1, on the reverse strand, counting down.
GCTGCCTCAGCCATGGCAAAATGTTTCAAAGCCTTTCCTGTACAGACCTCACAGTTCAGAAATAGTTTCATCCCAAGAACTATAAATGCACTCAATCAATTGCTCCTTGTAGAACTGTTTGTACTTATAAGTACAATTACCCCACTGTAAACTTGCACTACAGTTATAATAATGCACATCCTGTGCCACTTTATAAAGCATATTTACATATGATGACGATATCATTTTTAAGATGAAATGCAGCAAAATATGTTGATTATATTATACAGATAAAACTTTAACTTCATTTAAATAATCTGTATTGTTAATAATTAAACATGTGAGGACACGGTGCCGCAGCGCTAGCAAGTTCACGGATTGTTCCTGCCTCGCGTTGTATATTTGCTGAGGCTGGCGCGACACTGGAAGGATAGATGGATAGAATAATTAAACACGTACTATGAAGATATTTCAATGTTCCTTAAAAGTTTTGAAGAATCATCGTTGTAAGCTTACAGATGGTTTAATGTCTATTACAGAGCTGATTGTGTGGCAATGGGTATTTGGGGAAAGAAAAGTAAGGACAGGAATTGGAGGTTAGTACGTTTGAAAAAGACAGTACTGCTACAATAAATTACTTCATCGAAGATCGCGCATGGCGCAGCAGCATCTTGTGTGAGACATGAACAATCACTGCACCATCATGTTCCCATGTTTAATAACATGCTTTCATTCCAATCATCATGAAAATGATATCACGTATACATCTCAGTATTTTAATTATTCAGAGAGCTGTAATATCATGAATTTAACGGATTCTGTGTCCTGTCGGAGAAAGATAAAGAACGGAAGCAAGTAGTGATTCACACACATAGAGCACATAGAAGATCAAATACAAAACAAAGCATTTAACATGCTACTTTAGTTACGATGGGATTTGAGAAACTAGTAAATTAAATGATTTTAAAATGAAGTTTATGATGTTCTACTTTAATGGCAAAATAAACTACGTGATTAAAGTAGAAATTTCAAGATTAAAGTTGACATTTCATGCTTTTTTCCCACTGTGTGCCTATTTTTTTTTGTCTGTACCCTAATAAGCTTTCATATGACACTCAGACGGTGGGCTACAACAACAACAACATTTATTTATATAGCACATTTTCATACAAAAAAAAATGTAGCTCAAAGTGCTTTAAAAAATGAAGAATAGAAAAATAGAAGACACAATAAAAAATAAAAATAAGTCAACATTAATTAACATAGAATAAGTAAGGTCCGATGGCCAGGGTGGACAAAAAAAAAAAAAAAAACTCCATACGGCTGGAGAAAAAAAATAAAATCTGCAGGGATTCCAGACCAAGAGACCGCCCAGTCCCCTCTGGCTACGACTCACCTTTTCACAGCGACTTTGATATGTGACTTCTTTTTTATTTTGGCACTGTGCGACTTTGTGAACTTGAGCTTTCGAGTTTCTCTGACACACTATATCACTCGATCAACTTCCTTTTGTTGATTATACCACGGTTTAAATCAACAAATAGTATGTTTTTCCTTTGCCTCCACTTAGTATTCGCTGAAATTCTTATATTTTCCCCCGTGTTTTTCTCATTGTCTTTTCACAGAACGCTGCGCTTAAGGGCCATTTATATTGATTTGCATATTCAAAGAGGCATAATTCTGGGAGGAATTGGGGCAGGACAGCAGGCACGTGCGTTACTTTTCATGCTGACCGGGGTTTATGTAGCGGAATAACGTGGATGTTGGAGTACGCACAGATTCCTGCATCTGAATTTTTCTGTGTGTAAGCACATTTCGGCTTTTGTGCTTACGTCATGTTATAGTGTGAATTCTACGCACGGCGTTATGCATGAGGCCCCAGTTGTATTTTGTTCTTCTTTTTCCTTTTATTTTGTTACTGTTTTGATTATTTTTGTTTTGCTTTTTAGGATTTGGTCCTTGGGCTCTCTCGTGGATTAGTGGACTAGTTTTGGGTATTATTGAGATTATTTATGTTTCGTTTATTTAGCATTTTTTTGTTCTTTGACAATGTAATCTTTTGTTTAGGAGGGATTATTTATGTAGTGTATGTTGGAGTTTTAAAATTCTTTTTTATGTTTTTTTGTTTATTCATTAAATTAAATTAAATTAAATATAAGGTTTGTTTATTTTAACAAGAAGTTTTGAGTTTTTTCTTTCCCGCTTTGGGTATTGCCACTTTAGGCCTCTTTTAAATTTGTATGCCATAATTTGGACCAGTCTGTTATTATTTTTTCTTCCTAGGGGAATTATTTTTTTGCTGCTTTATTGCTGAACTTCAGAAGAATTTAACTTCTGAGAATATTCAGACATGAGAGCTTTGTATTAATAATATAGTGTCACACACAAGCACATGAGAGGCAGTCAATGGGCTTGGCTAGATGCAGTATGCCAGAGCCGGGGTTGAATGAGTGCACCTTTTCAGTCTCCCCTCCAGATCCTCCAAGCAGAAGCCTGCCTAACTCCTCACTCTAGCATTCACCTCGCATCCAATTCCACCACCTTGGGCACACCTTTTCCTCCTCATCTTCTATAAAATCTTCCATTTTTCCCTAGTCACTATTGCTGTCTTGGACTCAGTATGAAGAGATTACTTGGCTCCCTTGAGCATTAATTGATTAAATTGTGGGGTTTTTTTCTTCCCAGTGAACATATGGGGTGGACCCCAAACTTTTTTTGTGTTTCTTTTGGTCATTTACATTAGTTATGAACAAGTAAAAATGTATTTATCATTTATTTTTATATTCGACACATCACTATTTTGCAGTCTGAACAATTTGTGACTTTGTTACTAGGATATGCTACACTGTCGCTACGAGCTACTTCCCAATGTCACATTCAAATCACTGTCTGCAAGTCCTTATGAGCAAACTTTTTAACTATTGATTCACAGCAATTCTCTTTTTCTGGAACAGATTCTGGTTATACTACGGTTTTATGTCTGTTTTAGCTACGGCTCACCTTTGGGCTGTTAGCTGTGCTTTGGACCTGGAATTTTGGAGGCATATGTCTTCTGGTTGTTGACTTGTGACAATTCTTGTTTCAACGTTAATCACAGTTTTACACCTCAGTTTGAGAATAGTTCTCTGTGTTTTAATATAAACCCTCACTAGAGTTTCCCAATTAAATGCATATCTCCCAGTCTGTCTGCCTCAGACGAATCTCCCTCTTGCCAGCTTACAACTCCAGCTTACAATTCAGGGGAGTCAACTGGAGCAAAAAAGACAGGTGCTTTTGCCAATTCTTTGGTTCAGCAGACCCTGGATAACCAACTGACTCAAGACTTGAAGGCCTTTAGCTACAGTTGAATCTTTAGGCCTAAACATAGAAGATTTGGTTTTTAGCTTAGCAGGGACTTTGGACAGAGTAGGAGTCCATGAAAAAGTCAGTGGTTTTGTTTTGTTTTTGTAGCTATTAAGTCAGATATGTCTCCCTAAGCAATGGCTAGCCTTTCCTCAGAATTCTGCCATGTTTTCTCAAATAGTGGTTTGGAACTATTCTGCTTCATTCCTGAAGTTCATTCATATCTATAGGAAAGATAACTGTGTCACATTGAGAGGCAGCCCTCCAGTTCTTTGAGCTAGCCAAAAAAGCTTTCCTGGGGTTAGTTTGCTTTTTCCATGCACTCACCAAAAGTAGAAACAATTATCTCTTCCTTCTATTTAGCCATCCACGCCTCCTTTCTCTGACAGCTTATCATCTGCATAACTGGCAATTGCCTTTCTCTTTCTTGCCTTTGTAGTGCCATGCCACCCAGTCAGCAGATTACTTGTTTCTATTTATATACAGAGATGGCTAGCTTACAGGAGACCACCAGCTGCCTCCTTCCTGCTTGTCAGAGTAGTTGGCTTGTCCACCTAAGCATCAGCTGCCTTGTTTCTGTCCTATCTGCCTGCTGATGACTGCAGATGACAACCATGATCTGTGCAGTCTGCAGATATTGATAAAGAAAGATGAATCTCATATGAATTTCCAGTTTGATGTTTGCAGCCACTTATATATTATTTTTATTATATGTTTTTAATTGATCAACCACATTACAAAGTTTACTTTACGCTCACAATATATAAAACAAAACCAACGTACCCTAGCCAAAAAGGTTTTACATGAAGATGTTGCATAAAAGTTTATGCAGGTCCTAATTCTAGTGAATATTACAGATACAGGATTTAATGTTGGCAGATTTAGTTATTTTCTGCAATCACACAAAGGTTCTACCTATTTGTCCAGTTTAGTGCTGCAGTGAGCCAGTGGCCATTATGTCATAACTGGGCACAAGAAAATAACTAACCCTAGTGACATAATAGATTACCCATAAGGCAAATACTGACTGCTGATGATGTTTTTTCTAAAGATACCCTCCTTGTGATGCGTCTAGCAAAATATGGTGGGTGCTATAGTGCCTTTCACTATTAATATCAGGCCATTAAAGAGCTTGCAAAGATTAGTATCAAACATAAGAAGAAATTAGGTGAGGTACATATTACAGATAAGTAAAGGTGCAAAGGAAATGAATATCTGAGTATGTACATCTATTTTAAGGCATATATAAATACTAGCAAAATACCCACGCTTCGCAGCGGTGAAGTACTGACTTAAAATTTTTATTAAGAAGAAAATTAAACCTTTTTAAACTGAGGGAAAATATACCAATAATTATTTGTTAAGGATCTCTTTGTATACCACATTTTGAGTTCGGCCCTACGGTTGTAATATGACCAAGCTGTGCGCTGAGCTTACCCTTGAGCATGCAACGTACAGTTGGCCATGTGAACAGCAATCTTGTTTCAAATCTCACAGCTTGGATTGCTGCTGTCATAATCGGTTTGAGTTTCATGGTTTGTTTCAATTACGACAGCATTTGCAGGACTTGTTGTGTTGAAGTGACATTCGGCATCTGTCAAGCGTTATAAGCATACAACCGGTTTCATCGATAACTTCACATCCAGCATTTGAGAGTTTAAACATTCATAAACATCAAAGTGTCCACTACTGAAATCGTCACCTGTGAATCTAAGATGTTTAAGAGGCATTGGCGGTTGTCGAAAGGTGTAAAATATTTGGCCATTTCGGTACACTTGAAAGCGACAACTGAGCAATTCAGCGGTAGCCATCAACTCACATGCAGAACCATAGGTGAAGGGCTTAAGCATTTCACTCTTCTAGTGCTCCTGTGTAGTATAATTATCTCCTGTACCGTCATCAGTCCACACCTTGAACCTGTCCCAGTCATTCAATACATAAGACACAATGTTCCTCCGGATATCAAGAGTGAGCCTGATATGGCCGTGCAATATGTAACAAAGAGAATGGAAAAGGTAGGTGCCATCTCCGGGCATGGAAACCACTCGGTAAGTGACAGTTCTTTGATCCATGGTGATCACCTCAATAGACATGTTAATGGGGGTATGGTTGGAATGATAAAGGAAATGGGTACCTGAACAATGTAAAGTAAGTCTAAAATACCTAAACAATAACTATAATTGTAATAAATGAACAATAAAACAGCGGAGCAGCCGTGGATTAAATAAAAAAGGCTGTAGTTATCAGCAGGGAGACGTGAATCCCGTGGCGAAGCAAGGAAGGGAATGTAGAGACCGGAGCGACCGACGGCCTTATATAGGCAGGCAGCCAGCAACGTGGGAGGTGTTGGGATGGGGGACCCATCGCCACCTCACACAGTGACTGAGCTGCAGGCTATGGACGTATATATGTACGTAAGTAGGATTCAGCTAGCGTTGGAAACCCGCGTACCAAATTTCTTGAAGATGGGTCCATAAGTAACAAAGACCGTTGAAAAGTTCAATATGGCAGCTGACAGTGGCATCATACCACCGAAATAAGTACGTACATTGGTTTCGGTTAGTGCAGGGAAGCCGCCTACCAAATTTCGAGAAGATGGGGCCATAAATAAGAAAGTTCAACATGGCGGACGTTGTTGACCGTTATGACCATTACGCGTAGAATTTCGAAATGAAACCTGCTTAACTTTTGTAAGTAAGCTGTAAGGAATGAGCCTGCCAAATTTCAGCCTTCTACCTACACGGGAAGTTGGAGAATTAGTGATGTTGGAAAGTTCAATATGGCGGCTGACAGTGGCGTCATACCACCGAAATAAGTACGTACATTGGTTTCGGTTAGCTCAGGGAAGCC
>JANRMT010062854.1:108121532-108141339 GCA_026402145.1 Polypterus bichir lapradei | reverse complement strand
AATCAAATCTTCACAAAATAAAATCATATTTGCTTCCTGTGTACAGTTTGCACAGTCTTCCATATCTGCATGAATTTTTCTCATACATCCTAAAGACATGCTGGTTAGGTTAAGTGGAAATTTTAAATTAGCTCCCTGAGAATCTGCGGGTAAGTGCACACAAGCGAACACTGGGATAACCTGAGATGGTATAAGCCTTGTGCCCAGTCCCAGGTCCCTCAGTGACCCTGAGATGAATTAAAAGAGTTTGAGAATGGTTTATGTTTGAAGTTTGACACAATAGACACTGATAAGAATGAGCAATGGGCATTTCAATTATTCTAAAAAGCACTTTGTTTGAAAGCTCATTATTAAAGACTCAAAAAGGAAAGAAAGAAGAAAGGAAAGAATAGATTTTCTAAGTAGGTTGCTTTAAAGAAATTTCCAAGATTAACAGCTTTGTTATCATATTTCCCAAAATAACACAAATTCCTTTTCACAGTTGTACAGGCTGTCATGATTAGTTAAGTGTGTCTCGAGTCAAAAAATGTCAGCCGTCACAGATTATCAATAACATGTAAGAATGCACACTGACTAACAGATACTTTTATATATATATATATATATATATATATATATATATATATATATATATAAATATATATATATAGTATGTATCATTCATCCACTTTCCAAATATAATGTTTCTTCAGTTATTACCCTGTACTAATTTAAATATTCATATTCATGTCAAAATGCATATTCAATCTGTTTAACTAAAATTATTTTTCTAGAGCAGGGTCACAGGTAAGCTGAAAGCTATCCCAGCAAGCATCAGCCATGTGACAGGGAAAATGCTTGAACAGGCTGCCAGTCTATCACAGGGTAAATATACATACAACAGGGGCCAGTTTAATATTGCCAATCCACCTAATCTGTATACCTTTGAACTTTGAGAGGAAACTAGAGCACCCAGAGGAGACCCACATGGACATGGGAACAACATGCAAACTTCACACTGGGAACAATCAGAACGTGAACCTCAGTCTCTGTGTGAGGCAGCAGCACTACCACTGCATCAACTTGTCACTTTGTTCATATTAGAAGTAATTACAGCCAGCAGTAGAATAACACTATTAGTGTTAGGCCGTCGAAATTTCAGTAGAAGGAGAAGTGTTACAAGATGCTACATACTGGCTACCAGCTACAGTCCCCTAGTGTTGTATATTTATTTCTCATGATCACCATTTTTGGAAAACCTGAATTTTGCAACTCTCCCTGATGTAAAAAATGTGTTTATTTTTTTAAGTATGAATAGCCTTACTCAATGAGCTCTTATAATCTCAGGGCTATTTAATACTGAACTGGGTGATTGTACAAAGCAAACCTGAAAAAATGTTCACTTCTTTTCAGAGTTATTTTTCTAACTTTTTGATACCTTCAACCCTTTTTTCCGCAAATATCCCACCAGAGCTGTTATCTTCTATAACAACAACGTAAGCAATTATTTAAATTTTCTACCTGAACTGAATAGTTTTTTTGAATGTAATGCACAATACCCTTTAGCACTTTCTCTAAAGAAATGTGCTTATGCTACGGCCAAGTTCATCTCTGTCTGTATATTTACCTCTGGAACCAATCAACCGTTTCCAGTTAATTTTCTTGTATCATTTGAAAGAAAAGGATATAGATGTGGATGTACGTTTTTAGCAAAATTAATTGGTAAAGGCTTTTGGATGTTTAAGAAAGCAGAGGCCTGCTCATAAGGCTTTGCATAGGTTGTGCTCAATGTGCCTGCCGCATAACATAACTGCACTAAACCCCATCACAATGAACTCATATCGTTCACGTTTTTTATGGGTATCTCCCTGAAATGGGCAACTCAAATGTCAGTGGGAAATATTAATTATTCTTACTTGATCTTCAGTAGGGTCAGGAATTCTACAAAGCCTTTCTCAAAGATAAGAGAATTGTCAGTTGGTGTAAGCAGCATTAAACAGTTCAAAAGAAGGACCGAACAAATTGCCATTCTGTAATTAGTAAGTGCATTCAAATTATTCAAAAATGTTGTATAACCTTTAATTATAAAGACATTGTAGCTAATATTGTTTAACAGTGATTTTTAACATAGGGTCTCTGGAGAGGAATGTGCTCCGGTTTCCTCCCACAGTCCAAAGACTGGCAATCCTAAATTCGCTCTAGTCTGTGATTAGATGTGGGATTAGGATGCATTCTTGGAGCATAAGATGAATATAAGATGAAAAAGGGGGAGCTGAGAATTCAAGTTTACTCTCTTTGTGCCGGGCATACATTGTGCAATTTATAGAAGTTGTGGTCAAGTGACAACTCAATGAATAATATAGTTGCCAGTTGTATACATGCTCAAACTGTACAAACATATTCAGTCGAATTGACTTGCTGTTACGATGTTGGTGCTCAGGCTATAAGAGCAAATGGTCCCAATGAACACTTTGACCCATTCAAAAAAATGTAATGACCACATTCTTCTCAAAATGTCTGCATAGAAAAGAACTGCAGTTAACTCTTCTTGTATTGTGTGCTTACAGGACAAAGGTTGAGGCATGAACAATATGGTCTATCTAGTTTACAGAGGGAATTACAAGTACATTCCTATGTAATTTACCATTGTGTATGTTTATTTTGGGTTCTTCAAGTAAAGGTTTTCTAAGATGCTTTTGTCAATGGAAATTTAATTGTGTGTGTTGCTTTATGGTAGATTTTTGAACTCAAAAATGTGAAAATGAGCATGACAATGGCAGTACCCAATATACAATATACTGTACAGGGGGTCCTCGGGTTACAACGTTTCGACATACAACGTTTCGAGTTTACAACGCTCACTCCCATAAAAACTTAAAAAAATTGAGACATGAGAAGAAATAAAGGTAAGGGTTTTTTTTTACACTCATTTTTTCTGTTACTACAGTACAGTGTACAGTACAGTATATTTATGTCCTTTTCCTTTTTCTGAGTCTTAGATTTTGTGTTTTTATGTTCTGGATTATGATTTTGCAAATGTGTTAAGATAAGTAAGTTACTTAGGCTAGAGTGTGTTTTGACTTACACCAAAATTCGGGTTACATCACTGTTGTAGGAACGGAACTGTGTCGTAACCCGAGGACCCCCTGTACTACAATTGATGCACGATGAAATTTGCATCTGAACATCTGCTTGCGAGGTTGCTCACGCTACAAGACTGCTTAAAAAAATTCTAACATGATAGAAAGTCTTTCAGTTGTATGACAGCCCTGTCGTATGTTGCCATCAAGCATTGCAGTCCCTCATACTGCACATGAAATGATGGCCAATAAAGCTAAAATGTGGGTTCAGGTTTAGGTTGGGGAGCATGCACTGCTACAGCGTGTTGCCAGACCCACTACATGATGAGCAGCTTGGCAACACCTCAGACAGACATGCGGAAAAGTCTCACACTCTGGAAATGACTATCTAACTGTCAAAGCCAGGTGTTCCGTGGGCATCCCCTTGGCGTGGTCCAGCCATTCAAGTCTTCAACAATGAGGATTCTATGAACTGGATCACCCTTGGGGAATCACTCCACATGGCCGTGGTGCCATAACTGACACTCAATCACAATGCAGGTAATGTGCCTCATTTGGGACTCCATGAGCAACTGCTCATTCAACACAAAGTCAAACCAGAGGTACCCAAGGATTCTCTGAAGAGACACAGTGCCGAAGGAGTCCAGTCTTCGTCTCATGTCACTGGATAGCGTCCATGTTTCACAACCATATAGCAAAACAAGATGCACCAGGACTCTAAAGACTTGGACGGTTGATCCCTTTCCAACAACCTCATGACCCCCAATGATCTCCCAATCTACTGACTTCACTGGTAGAATCACCAGAGAAATGAATGTCGCTGCCAAGGTAAGTGGGTCAAATGTGGGTCAGCTCAGAAAACCAGTCGACAACTGCGAATCGTGTTTAAAATCATGCTAGAATTGCAAAGTGTATGTCTGGCAAAGGAGAAGGCAATGGAAGTGCTGCTGACACACAGACAGGGCAACCAAAAAAACAGGACAGAGCCATTGCGGATGCACTCAAAAACAGGCTGGCTGTAAGTGTGGCTGTGTGTTTTTCAGAGGACTGGGATTCAGTTTAGTGCTGCTTCCTGCCTTGCATGCATTGTTGGCATAATGTAGTCTAGTTCCCTGTGACCTTTCAATGTAAATTAAATAAACAGAAGTTTTGTAATTGTAAAGGATAGGGAAATATGTAAATGCAGTACCTTTGGCAAATGTTTACTAGTAGAGAGAAATACAAGCTCCCTGGTCTGTTTTTAAAGTGAATTGCTTGTAATAGCTTTACCACTTCTTTGTCAAGACTGTAAAGTATTTAGCAAAAATCCTAGGTGACGCGATGCATTTGGAAAAATGATGTGTGCTCAGTTTACTGTAAAATGCTCAGATTTAAAACTCTAGTCAGAGATGGCAAACACATGCCCTTCAATGTGTAGGAGGGAGACGGATGAATGGAAAAGTACTGGGAAACTGGGGAACGGGCCAAGATTTGGTCTTGTGTGGAAGCCCTTGTGCTGGAACACAGTGCAGTGCCGTGTCACGAACGAAGTGCAGTCTAGACTGACAAACAACAGGGCACTGACTCTAGCAATGTGGGCATCAGGCTAAACATTTCTATAAATAATAAAAAAAAACAAGAAAGCAGGGTCAGAAAGATTTATTTTTAAGAATGAAAATGTTTAAAACTCAGTCAATCAATTCTTATGCTTAGATTTGATGTCCTTCAAGGTATTATACCAGCCTATTACAGAGATGAGGTGCTTATCTGCTCTTCTGTCAGAGTTCATAATCTGCCATATGTTAAGGCAAATAATGTTGGGTAGTACAGTATACTGTATAAAACAGGCCTCAGATTCCATCATAATAATATTGTTTCTTGAGTACTCCTTCATTTTTTCCCTCTGTACACATTAAGGTTCTTAAAATTGACAGTATCTTTAACTGCATCAAGTAGAGTCTTGCTTTACACTACATTCACAGTGTGTTTAAATTTTTAAGCAGTGTTAAAGCAATCTTACACATTAAGTTGAGAACAGCATCCATCTAAAAATAAATGTAGAATTTGCATTATTATAATAAGCATTTTTCTCTAAAAGTCCCACATAAGTTTTGCAGATAAATTTTCAAGAAGAAATCTATCTTTCTGTTTCCAGCACCTTTCATGTTGAACGTTTTTTTTTGAGGAATAAATGCAGCATGTGGTAATAATTTGGGGCGAATACCAGCTAAGTTGCTTAATTCTTTCTGCAGAGCAAATTAATTTTAATCATACATGACATTTCACTCTGTCACTCAGCATTAAATACCTCAGATTTTGACTAATATAGTAAACTGATGTGGCACATTTAAGTTTCATATGACTTTTCTTGCATGACTCAACTATACTAATTATCCTTTCTTTTCCCAACTTAATACAGTCTTAGTCTTAAAAATACAGGAAAAGGTCACTTAATTCAACTGTCTGACTAGTCATCCGGTTTATGTTCCATTTTTAGCCTAAATATAAACAGGGGACACTCATACATATGTCTTCACTCACAATGAGATAATACTAGCAAATGCATCAATCTAAGAGCATCTCTTTGGACCGTAGGAAAAAACCAGAGTCCCATCATCAACACAAAGGCTATGTCCACACTACAACATTTAAAAATGGTGTTTTTAAACGAAAACAATCTCTGTCTACACCAGCATTTTCATACATATTACGAAAGTATTCTCATCCATACTGCAATGATTAAAAACGCATATGACATAATCGTCTGCCTACACTTGCCGTACACGCAGCATAGACATCTTCAAATGGCATTTCCTGTGTGTAATTTTAAACCCAGTTTGCAGGTGACCACTAATTTTCTGAGCTGGCCCAAATTTCATCTTCATTGACTATCATTTTATGTGCAGTATGAAAGGGGTTGTGATTGCTTCTCATAGTTCGACTACCGCCTGATCAGACGAATTACTGTCATGTCAATTGTACCAAACATGCTTGTGTAGTTTGAGCACATATGCAAATGGAAACTCATGTAGTGTGAGTAGTCACTTGACAATGAATTCACACAAAACACAAGGTAAATGCATTCAGGCAAACAACATGTGCCATGGAAAGCAACTCTTCTATGCCCATTATGTTGGAATGTGTTTTTCTTCCATGAAGGGTGACCATTGAGAGAATAAGACATTGTAATAAGCAGGATCCGATCAGTGAAGAACAACATAATAAGCATGAACAAACCATTGCACAACAGAAAAATCTTCATTTTCACCCTTCCACACTAAAACTGTGCACGTTTTTCAAAAGTATTCATTTTCATGGGTTGAAAACACTGGGGTAGAGTGTACAAAAGTCAAAAATTGAGTCAAACATTTGCATTATTAAACAAAAACATACTACTGTGTACGAGGCCAAATCAAGTGTTGATCAGTCAAATTAGACACATTAACTCTGCAACAGTTTTATTGGAGATGCAGATCCATTCTGCCTTGACTAAAATTAGACTACTGAGCCCCAGCAGTCCTGGGTTGTGATAAAAAAGTGCTCTCCAACCACCACATCTCTAGAAATAGACTAGATATAATGGGTTCATTGATGTACATCCACTGGAACTATTCTTTCTTTTGACATGTACTGCAAACTGTATATTTAATTTATAACTACAGTATATACTTGTGTATAAGTCGGGTCTTGAAACCCGAAAAATCGATCATAAAATCAGACCCCGACTTATACACTCGTTCAAAAATGCGACACTTAAATTTTTTTTTTAACAGCTTGTTTACTCCAATCTCTCATCAGTTTCTCAGACGCATCAAATTTCTTTTGCTACTTCTACGACGTTTTAATTTAAAACCAGCTTCATATTTTCTTCTGATTGAACGCTACATTGTAGATAAGGGATGCTCTTACAATAAAGGTGTATGAGGGTATGAGATACAAAAAACACAAATCAGTGCAAATGTCACTTCGGAATAGTTTGGATGTGGTGATGTAGGCACAATACATAGAAAAAAAAGGCATTGTGCTCCATGGTTATTCTCTCAGATGGGCGTTAGCATATCATAATCTCTTAGACCAATAGCGTGAGTTTTCCACATTCGACTTATACGACCAACATTATAAAATACCAGAAATTATACGGTAAAATCAAGTTCCGACTCATCTGCGGGAAAACTTAGAGTATATATGGTATATGTGACCCAGTGAGACAACATCTATAAGTATGTACAGGCTAGTTTTGTATTACTCTCGTATTGTTTTCGATTGTGGCCAGGAGAACATGCAAACTCCATGCAGACAGTCAAACCTAGGCGCCCAGAGCCATGAAGTAACAACGCTAACCATACCATCACACTGTCTCCCCAAAGGCTTTTTTACCCAAACAAAAATTAGAAAATATTGCTGTTTTGCAGTTACTACTGACAGCCTTCTGTTTTCTTGATGGACAAGATTTATTCCAGTTACTAGACAAAAGTAAGAAATGCAAATTTCATGGGTAAGTAATTTACAGTACAAAGAGTGCCAAGCCAAATAATGTGGCCATGTCTGAACTATTTGACCCATTCTTCAACCAGGCCTTAATATTGACAAATGAAGTATAAAACATTGAAGTTAATGCTTTACTCTAAACACATTCCAGTTTCTGCACTTTCTGATGACAGCCACTTTAATATATTTGAAGCACATTCAACTAAAGTACACATTTCTCACTGCGATGAATCACAGTATTTACAAATGTAGCACAAACTGCTAAAGTAAAGATTAGATTAAGGTGAAACAGCTGTGTCTGACATCCAGAGGTTCTTTAACGCTTTGCAGCTGGGACTATCATTCTTTTCCCCTCATGCTGAACTTTAACTTGTGCCATGAATGTCCTAAATATTAAGGTGAGGTAGAGCTTTCATAATAACATGCTACTAGCACAATAAAAGATGGAAATAAAGATGAATGCATCACCTATGCACTTACGGCCCTAGTTTTTCTTTTCTTTTGAGCCATTAGTCTGAAGACCTTATACAAAAGTAGTAAAGTTCAGGATCTTCAGGCAAGGCAGTTTATTGCCTGTTTGAAGCTATAAGCAGTACACCTATTTTGGGGTCCTCACACATATTCAGCTCTCTTTTTTTGTGTGAGTTGAAAGATTCACTGGCCATGGGGCGACAAGCAATAATTTAGCTGGCTTAAGTCAGGAAATTATATTGCCTTCAGGAATATATATATCATAAAAAGGAAATTAAGAACATGTCTGGCTGACTGAGGATAGTTGGAATCATGGCTGAAAATCTTCCTCTCTATATATAAATATATGTATGTGTATGTTATGAAGATGAAAAAAAAAACCAAAAACAAAAAAGTCGTCAACAAGTTGACCACTTTTTTTTTTCTTCCATTTTCTTCACTGTCTCATTATGCTGTGTGTGGTTTGCTCCCTCACTGGTATAAGCACTTGGTTTAAAATAATGACAGGACTGCAAAAGACAGGTAGGTAGGTGAGGCTTGGTGTTATTATGGTTTACTAGACTAGCTGAGATCTACCTGGGGATGCAGAAGCAGAGGATCATTGCTTTGCTTAGCCCTTCTCAATGTATCCAATTACTTTTTGTAATTTGGATCTCGAAAGTGATCGTCAATATATTCTGAAATTGCATTGACTTTAGCAGTAGTGCGGGCAGGCAAAAAACAAGAAGAGTAGCTGTGCCAAGAGTGGGACAGAGATAGTAGTTTGAGCTGACAGACCATTATTTAAATGAGCAGATTTAACGCCAGCTGCTGGGGTGGACCTATAGAAAAGTGGTCTCACAACAGCCATGCTGTCACCATATCAGCGTGGCATACTGAGCAGTTGTTCTAAGGATAGTAAGCTAAATAGAGGGAAGGAACAATTATTTAAAATCCATTGGGTTACCACAGACTGGAACCATGTTTTGCTACTATATACAGTATGCTGTAAATACAGTATTATATATGTATATTTTTATATATACATTATATTGCCTGTGGTGGGCTGGTGCCCTGCTCGGGATTTGCTCCTGCTTTGCACCCTGTGCTGGCTGGGATTGGCTCCAGCAGACCCCCCATGACCCTGTGTTAGGATATAGTGGGTTGGACAATAACTGTCCGACTGACTGACATTATATTGCATGACATATGATGTTTCTCTTCACGATTCAACGTTATGTTATGTTTTTATGTGTCATTTTTAATACTATATTTTTCAAAGTTTTATATCATGCTGAACTCTTGAGTAGATGAGCACTTAGTAAGGAATTGAACTACACTGAAATCAGACATCTCAGATTTATTCCAAGGAATTGCACTAAAAGTCAGGCTAGGATAAGAATTTGTCCTACCCTAGAGTAGGAGATAAGAAGTATTTTTGAATTGTCCTACTCTTACTCCCAACTAGTAGTATGAGTTTGAGTTTGTGTTTAAGAATGAATGACATTTTGTAGTGCTCTTAGAAATTATGATGATGCTTTGTGTTTTTCTGATACCACTGATACAACTTCACCACAAAGATAATAATAATAAAAATAAAAATAATAGAAGAAGAAGGAAAACATAATAAAGTAGGATATTGCTCTCAGCTGTAAGTAATGGTTACCATTTCACAACAACATCTTAAATAATACTGTAACGAGCACCAAGATGGAAAGATGGAGACACAAAAAAGCAATGTGAATAAAGCCAGATAATGAGCATGTTTGTTAAACAATTAATGATCCATAGCCATACTTTCAGAAAAATCAACTTCCTGCTGTTATGGCCTTGGGAAGCACCTCAGAAAGTAACAGTTATACTGACAATAGCCAGGGCTTAAACAGTAAGTCAGGTTTACTGTTCCAGTGTACTGTGTTGTGCTGTGCCTCAATCCATGACCCCCCTTATCTTCTGCAAGGCCTTATTTATCCAATGACCTGGGATTATGTGTCTGTCTTCGGGAACCTTTTCTGGCTTGAAAACTGCAATGAATTTCGCTGTCAAACACCCATCCAGCCCTGCTTCTCTTCAGGGTAATATGCTAGCTATAAAATACAGTTTGCATTAATGACTGCCTGTGTGTTGATACTGTGATATAACTTGTGATTCACATATACATTCTCATCCATACTTGGGGCAATGATCTTTATGTTGTGAAATGAATTGCCTCAACACACGAAAAAGGTTTGGGGCAGCCAACCATAAACTTGACCTTGGCAGCAAAAAGGCAAAGTTTTCAGTGCAATAAAGTACACAGTTGAGTCCAAAACAGAACTGATCAATGGAGGGAGGAAGTCAGGTTTTATAGAGAGATCAGTGGAAGTGACGTCGTCCTTGAAGCCGGGAGCGGAAGTGACATCCTCAGTGCTGAATTGAGAGTGATGTTTTCAGACTCAGGCAGAATTTCCTGTGTCTGGTCTGCAGGGATAAAATCAGAAGGTTTAGTGCACCCTGCCACCCCTCAGCCTGGCGTGGAATTCTCTTTTTTTAGTCCTTGTAGCTGGCTCCCATGCAGACATGTGTGACAGTGTACATGCCGATTTGCTCATTAATCATTAATTCAGAGTGCTTTAACATTACGTCATGTGGAGTAGTGGGGAAATGTATTAATCTGCATATTATCTCACTCTTTGTAAGGACAGTCAAAGTTTAGTGCAAATTTCGAGATATAGTTGGTTGTGACAATCCCAAATCATTGCTATTGTAAAGCTACATTTTATACCTAATGTCACAAACACTTTAATTATGGAAAACAGTACATGGCTTCTCCACATACATGGAGCAATCATGTAATGCACAAGATTTGTTGCGAATATTATTCCGTCCCTGTCAATCGATAGATATCTTTTTACAAGTTCATTGTTCTCCAGCATTTCCAAAACATTTTATTTTTCCCAGGATGTGTGTGTTGATCTCTGCCTGAATGCATTCTTTTGGCAGTTCATAGCAAGTTAGGACAGATCACAAGCTCTCCTAAATTCTGGTGAAGTTAGGACTAGTTTCCTAATTTTGTGAAATTGATACAATGTTTGCACTTTTACTGCTAAGAGTAAGACCAAATTTGCATAACTCTGAGATTTCTGAGCAAGTCAGAACCATTTTCCTACTCTGAGACACTTGATAAATACTGGCACAGTCCTTGTTCAAACATTTCAATTACAGTAAGTAGGGATATTTTTCTTTTAGCTTTGTGGAATTAAGTGTTGTGTCTCTTAGTCACAAACTGAGTGTAGTAAATATGGTACATGTACCCTGCATTCAAATACAATTTCTTCAGATGCTCTCACAGACATGCACATTAGCTTAACTAGTAGCTCTAAACTGGTCGAGTTTCGCAGAGAGCGGATGTGTCCAGGAGTAAGTACAATGTTGGACTTGTGTCCAATGGAATTCAGGTTTGGGGCTTTTTTTGGAAGAGATTGTCTCCTCAATTTTGTGCCATAGAATTGCTCTACTGTTTCTGTGGTGGGGAGCATGTGCTAATAGCAAGGAATCTTTCAAAAATGGGTGAACAGATGGATAAGGTAGCATCAATTTTCTTTCTATATACCTTTTAAGGTTACCATGGGGGTTGTAATAATAGGTGAAAGGCACAAAGCCAACTTTATCATAATGTTTTTACATGGCTATATCCAGCAGGGGGTGCTAGCTCCCTTGTTGGAATGAGTTCTTTTCAATTATGGCATGTTACATACATACATATATAACTATATAGATATAATATAAAAAGGAGATACCCCTCCCTTAGTGATATAATGGTAAGAAATCACATAGGAGAAATAACTTTGCATTCTTTAATGATGGATTACATGGCATGACAGACAAAGGAAGCCAGGGCAAGACCTTCGGGAGTTGGGGCCCAATGTATAGAGTCTGCCATTTTTGTCGCTGCATTGGAAGGATTTTCTGGATCAGATGGTGTTATCTCCCATCCGTCTGTTGGCTTCAAAGGTGGGCCGGGCAATGTTCCAAGGTTACATACTCTTTCTTCATGTGCAGGCCCCACTTAGGTGAATTGTACAATTCCAAACAAGGCAAAGAAGATTCAATTTCATGCTGACTCTGACAGATGGAAAATAGTGCTCAATGCCCGTTTTGCAGCTGTCCCTGTCTAATGCTTGCCTAGAAGTTCTAAATGATGAGCCCCTGTGCTAAATCTGGCTTTGTATTAGTTGTGCATGTGAGTAGAAAGAAAAGTAGATTTATAAAATATTTGTACAGAACACAGCGACATATTAAACATACACTTATTACAGTGGCATATACTCAACTATTTCCATAGCCTTGTACATATAAGAAATCTTTACTCTGTCTATTGCCTTTCATGTTAGGTAGATACAGTAGATAGACAGACCTAAAGATGAAATTGCAATGTTACAACAGCTGATATACAAAAACATAGAAAATAAACTCATGCTGAAACAGTAGAGCAATTAATTTATTAAATTTAATAAGTCATTAATCTTTGTAAAAGGAATATGTTAAAATAGAGGTCAAGACAGTGGTACACTGTTATTTAAGTGTAATAAGTTCAAATCCCATGCCTAATTATTGTCTGTATGGCACTTGCAAGCTATTCTTCTGTCTATGAAGGGTTTCCCCTGATTTTCCACCCACAACCCCATGGAAGTGTAAATTAGGTAAATTAAATTAAATTAGGTAAATTGATAATTCTAAATTGACCTCCTTGTGCATGTGGGCATGAATGTTCCCTCTGATAGACTGGTTCTCTTTCCAGGATTGATTGACTATAGCCCCTCATGAGCTAGAATTGGATGGAATAGCTTGAGAATGTAATGGTATATTAAAATGGCAGAAAAAATATAGTCTAACTAACATCTGTTAGCAGCCAGCACCATAACAGACTTAATGTTGTTCATGATACCCAGAAATCTAATATCTTTCCATAGAGTTCTGGCAGGCTAGTGCCTGGAATAGTCAGCATTTCTGATTAACTCCTAATATCTGTTGGCATGTCTTGTTCTCATGCTATTGCCTAAAATATATGCATTAAAAACACCATGCTGGAGCAATTTCTACTCCAAATATTTAAACTGTCTCTTTTATCTAACACCCATCTAACAATACTGCTGATCACTGTCCTTAAAAATCAGATATTCAGTGTAACATAGTGCACTCGTTTATAGTGATCCCCTACCACAAGACAGCTTACAAAGGAGCTATGGATTCTTCATTTCATTTCTCAAATAGCTGCATCACAAAGCCCTTTCATGAATTATTCTATTGAATATAGCACATTTCCTTGAATAACCCAAAGCACTCTTAATTAAAGTGTTTCTCTGACTTTGCAAAGCAAGCAACCCTGTACAACATAACGAACAAAGCATTCACACTTAGCCACGGCTGGTTCACCATTAGCAGTCAGTCTAACAGCATGTCAGTGGGTGGTACGGCTAGGACAGGAAGAGCCAGTGAGCTCCTCACAGAAGGGTGTTGTTCTCCTTGAGGCTGGAGTCTCATTAATCGTGTGTGCTTCACCTGTTCCACTCAGGAGGGGACTCTCCTCTTCTATTTATGTCAAGTAGATGAAAAAACAGCAAAGCAAGAATTCCAAAAAGTAATCCCCTACGTTCGCTCTCCTCTCTCTCTCTCACTCACTTTCTCTGTGTAAGGCAGTATTGTAGGCTAAATGTTGTTTAATTATACAGGATTTTCCCAGAGAAAAAAAAATGCTATGGACAACACATTCCAGTCTGTTCAGGGAGTGGATTAAAAGTTCACTCCAAAGTCATACACAAGCCAATAACTAAATCCCTGACAAATTATTCAAAGCTTAACTGAATTTAGTTTTTACTTTTTATTTAGATCAGCTGGGTATAAGTGAAGGTGGGTGTCTGTTTCTGTGATGGATTTTGGTCCCATCAGTTTCTGACTAGCACCAGGCTCCCTGTAAATGTTAATGAAAACAGAAAGATGGACTTTTTGTTGCCTTCGCAT
Organism: Polypterus bichir lapradei; assembly: GCA_026402145.1. NCBI lineage: Eukaryota > Metazoa > Chordata > Cladistia > Polypteriformes > Polypteridae > Polypterus > Polypterus bichir. The sequence goes on along the minus strand of JANRMT010062854.1, from coordinate 108,127,363 downwards.
GAAAGTCATCATATAGACCAAAAAAAAAAAAGCAAAAAACAAAAAGAAAAAAAAAATTAATAAATTGATGGGATTACCTACAATGCAAGTGGACAGAATAACATAATTAAGTGTTCCACATGAAAGGGTGCCTAATGCCAACTAATTCAGGCAAGATGATGAAAGCCATTTTTCCAACATCAGACGTAGATCTGGGGTGTTTTATAGACTGTTGATTGCTAGTTGAGGTAAGTATGAGTTACAGAGAAAGTGGAAATGATCCCATGCATGCAGATGTCCTACACAGAGACGCCTCTTAGCTTGCTGGCACGACTTTCTGAGTAAATATGTATTTGTGGACTCATTTTGGTTCTTCACAGGAAACAATATGGACTTAACTTAGTGCAAAAACAGCTATTACAGTTAATGAGGCTCCAGAGAATGTTCATATATTCAATTAGTCACCAACAACATTCCAAATGTAGCATTTAAATTACGATGGTGGGGGTGAGGGGAGTAATTAACACAGGAAAGCCAGAAGGAATAAACAGCAGCAGATCATGGATGCCTGTGCTGCTCTTAGAGACTGTCTGCAATGCTCCTTACACTTTGCCACTCAAGAAATCACTTGAATTGGAATACAGTTTCCTTTACAAAACTAATGCTGTCTGGCTTACAACATTTGAGATACAATAGGTTACATTTCTTTTCTTTTTCCATTTGGAGCACAGGCAGGTGAAGTGACTTGCTCAGGGTCACACAGTGTCACTGGCAGGATTTGAACCCACAACCTCTGGGTTTGAAGTCCAAAGCCTAAATTACTGCACCAAAACAGATCTGTGCTTTCTTTTTCTGTCAGTTTTCAACATTCCACAGTGTGTTTTTCATGTAGTAGAGTACTAAGGTCAGACAAAAAAGAAAGGAATAAAAAAACAGTATGTCTATGTTTTTATTCCAAACTGAGAATTACAAAAGGGGAACTCTGAAAGTTTACTTTTTTCAATCAAAAATTTGACCTACAGTGATAAGTGGTCTGTGGCACAGGGCAGATTTTTAAATAAGTAATCGTATTCAGGGATGTGTGGGTTCCAATTGGGTATGGGTGTGTGCGAGCGCACTTTGCTCCAGGGTTGATTGGGGTAGTTAGCTGATCACGCACACACGTATGGAGGTGGGCTGATCAGTTTAGGTGCTTCATTTGCGCCTCAGAGGTAACGGCGTATCACACCTGCACCCAATCACACAGATAAGATAAAAAAGGAGCATGCGCAGAAGGACAAAATCAGGAAATAGATGAAAGAAAGAAAGAGAAAGAGAAGAAGAGAATGAAGGTTGAAAGAGAGAGCCTATGCAGAAAAGGAACGAAAGACAGGTGGTAATAAGTAAGCCTCTGGCTGAGGAGTCTGGGGTTGATGAAGGGGCACTCCTATCGAACCATACTGGGGAGTAGGAATGGCCTGCTATGTGGTGTCTCCTATTGACACCAAGGGACAAGTGGCAAGAGATAGATGTGCAGCTTGGTGCGGCTCCCTATGATTGTTACAGGCCTGGTAATGGGGACATGAGCCTGGACTTAAAGGGAGACTGCACCTGTTGGCGGGCGTCTCTTCTTACTGTGAGATTCAGACAGGTTAGGGGAGGAGACGCCATGTTTAGAGGGAATCATTAGGGCTCACATTGGTTTTTTTTTTACGAACTGTCTCTGGATTTTACCTCCGTTTTTACTGAATTATTTATTTTAACTGTTTTTAACCTCCACAGATTTCACAATTTTATGGATTATTTATTTATTTATTTAAAATAGAAGAAGATTTGAATCACCACACTAATTGCACTTTGTGTTTTTTGATTGGATTTGTTAATAAAAGCAATGACACTTTTACACCTACTCCTGCTGTTTGTGTGTGTGTGCCTTCACTTGCCCAGCTCATCTCAGTCAATATTTTAGTTTCAAGAGGCTCCCAGATGTAACATCCATCCATCCATCCATCCATTATCCAACCCGCTATATCCTAACACAGGGTCACGGGGGTCTGCTGGAGCCAATCCCAGCCAACACAGGGCACAAGGCAGGAAACAAACCCCGGGCAGGGTGCCAGCCCACCACAGCAGATGTAACATGCTTTGACTATTGTTTCAAAGAGTTTCCAAAATATATTAATTTAATCTTTATTTGTTATATTGATGTTCCACATGAGCTGTGTGCAGAATGTTATGTTGTCACAGACGTCCAACTTGGGTTGCCTTTTGCATAGCACTTGAATGTTTTCACTGTGTCTATGTCTTTTAATTGTATTTTCAATGGATACCTATTTCCTCCTTCAACCAAAACAACTGCTGTTATATGGACTAAAGAATGGAGTGGTTCAAAGTGAGTTTCTACTGCAGATGGTGTACATCAGTGGTCATGTTTGGCTTCTGAGGCATTAGCACCTGAATTCAGGCATCCAGCCCCTGATCTTCAAGAGCATCACCTCCACCCCATTTCATGATCCCCTACTTCCAGCCCCTGATTATGGAGATGGCAGCCCCCATTCCTGCCATTACACTCTCAAATATGCATGGCTGACTGGCATGAAACTCAATGGGGAACTCCTGACATTCCTCTACTATGAAAAAATCCATTGGGGACCTCCCACACTTTTCAATGGCCGCAAAATTCCTGTCAGGTACTCCATATCATAATGTTCAACTACTGGCATTAACAGGAGGGCCGAGCCCCGTGAGCAATTGAAAGGGGATATATAAATAAAATGTATTATTATTATATAAGTGCTAAAGCTTGCAACACCTCTGGTGTACTCTGTGACAAAGTGTTACAGACCCTGACACTAAATCGAGTTACCTTTATTGATTTATTTTGCACCCATTGCTGCCAGGATGGGTTCAGCCTTTTTGCTATCCAGTATTAGAGAAAGTTCTCTGTGAAAAATGGATAGATCTAAAATGGACAGATTTTTCAAGGTGAATATGTATACACCAGCAACGATATAACATAGCATTCTCAAGACCACTAAATTCAAGTCAGGGTCACAGTGAAGTAGGGATCCTAGACAGGGCACAAAGGAACATCGGGCCAGTTTAGAACCAATGTCAATTGACATAACCAGCACATCTTTTTCGGATGTGAGAAGGAAGTACTCAGCAAAAAAAGAAAAACAAAATTAGATGCAAACTCCACACATGTAAGTGTAACAGTGCTTACAATTGAACAACCACACTGCCATCCACCAGGTTTTTTTTATTACTATTTTTTTTATTACATTATTTTGAATTGGTTTTGATTGCTTAATCGCATTGAATGCATGCACTAAAATGACATATCAATGCTGCTTCAGTTTTATATATATTTAATGTAACAGGCGATTTCATTAATAACAGCACAAAACTAGGTTTACAAAGTAAATCTTTCTTTACATGTTTTACCTTCATAATGTTTTTTTTCACTCTGTGATGGCTTGCACAGTAAGTAACAGGATTGCAACTGGATAATCAAGATAAGATGACAGGGATAGGATCAAACAAGGCCCCAAGAATAAGAGAGAGACAAACAGATATGTTTTGAACTACCAGCCTGAGGAAAAAATATAGGCTGTAGGTGTCCAAGGTGCCATGGAAAACAGGGGCACTAGCAAAAGATAGAGAAAACAAATGATCCAACTTATAAAAGTTACAAAGTTGCAAATGATGCAGCCGACTCAGATAGGTTAAATAAGAGACAAAATGCCACAGGCAGAAACATATTCTGGAAGACAGAGGCACGCAGTCCTAGGGCAGTTTATGGGGTTGTGACTTGAAAAAACAAACCATAAAGGATCTGTCATGAAGACCTGACATGCTGAGAGCAACAGGCTACCATGTGAGTCAACACATGCAACAATAAGTAAAAGGCAAAACACCTCATTTATCAACGTTGATAGATAGATAGATAGATAGATAGATAGATAGATAGATAGATAGATAGATAGATAGATAGATAGATAACCTGAAGATGAACTTGCAATGTTACAACTGCTGATAGACAAAAACAGGGAAAATAAGCTCATGTTGAAACAGTAAATAAATGATTAAAATAAATAAGTCATTATTCTGTGAAAAAGTAATATATGAAAATTCAGGGTAAGAAAATAAAAGATTATTTAGTATTATGGGTTTACATGGTTAAATCCCATGCCTAGTTGTTGTCTATATAGTATTCACAACTTGTCCATGTGCCTGCATATAAGTTTTCTTTAGGGTACTCTAATTTTTCTTCCAGTATCACCAAAGATGTGCATGTTAGTTAAATTTGTATTTCTAAATTGACCCCAATGCGCAAACATTTGAAAGTGCCTTATGATAGATAGGCTCACTTGTTACGATTGATTACAGCTCCTCATGACTTTGCATTGGATTGAGCAGCTTCGAGAATTTTAATGGTATATTAAAATGAGTGAATCAATATAATTTAGCTTACATCTATTGACAGGCAGCAAAAACAGAGTTCCCATAACACTGTTTCAAGCATCGTGGTAAACTTCACCCTGTTAGTGATGATAGTCAGCAGCTTAACTAACAAGGTTACAGGGGCCCCACACTCTTCAAAATATCGGTTCAGTAATGGCACATTACTGGGTTATGTAGTTCCGCATTAAACCATTGCTTGACAACACACCAGTTATCGGGGCTTTGGGCTTTGAAAAGGCTCCAACTTTGTGGAGCCAAGAGAAATCTTTAATGTATAGTAGGCTGTCTAGCAGGATTCAACAGATCAAGAACACCTGAATAATTGTTTACAGCAAGAAAGCAGGAACCCAATAGCATTTCACTCATGTTTATTTGTATAGTCTGTTACAGATCTACATAAATAAAGGTGAATGGCTCTTTTGGGAACCAAAAATATTTCCCCTATGACATTGCTCTGAGGAATCACATTAGTGACTTTATTTATAAGAGTGCAGGGGCCACTAAAACATGTTCTGGCCATGTGTGCCTGTAATAAGTGGTGGATTTTAAAGTCACTTCATTGACAGTGGCTTATTGATTATGGAGACCAGAGAAGGGTGGTTACAGCTGGCAAGAGGAACTGAAAAGCCAGGAAGGAGAGAGAGATAAAGTGTTACAAAGATTTGTTTTTTGGTAAAGACACCTGAGTGGGTGTGCCTATAAAGTTTGGCCTAATCTGGCTAAAGTTTGTTTGCTTTACCTTTGTTTATTTATTACTTTGTATTCTGTCTGTGCAACCCTCCATTAAATTTGATTATTTTAAAACATCCCTATTTGTCTATGTTTTGGCTTTTGTGTTGTTCTAAATAAGGGTGACCACAACAATTGTGCTTATTCAAAGTTGTAACCCTTTGAGAGAGCTGTTAAGTTGTGGTTTGTGAATATTATCAGCTTTAACTTTTGTTTTTTGGAAACTAAGGTACAGAAGGAAACCACACAGGACACCATGCAAGCTTTTCATGCATGCCAGACCACCTTACTTTATTAATATAGTGCAGTACCTACCGCAGTTCCCCTCTTGTGTTAAGGTCCCAGGCACACCATCAAAATAAAGAAAAATCATAAGTATCTATGACCTTGTTCACTGCTCTAGCTAGCCCTGTTTTCCTCTCCTGCTGTGGGCACATTGGGATGGGGAAGCCCAATTAATGTTATAATATAGAGACTGGCTGAATGACTAATGAGATTATTGAATGATTTATTGCTTCACTAATGCAGCAACTGACCAAATGATTGACTGATACTTTTATTCAAATGCTGCTTGATGAGATAGATAGATAGATAGATAGATAGATAGATAGATAGATAGATAGATAGATAGATAGATAGATAGATAGATAGATAGATAGATAGATAGATAGATAGAT
>JANRMT010062854.1:108088644-108121522 GCA_026402145.1 Polypterus bichir lapradei | reverse complement strand
GATAGATAGATAGATAGATAGATAGATAGATAGATAGATAGATAGATTTGTCCTATTTTGGGAAACTCTATTTCATAAATGCTCCTAACAAAGGCCAATTATTTGTACTTTTCACTGTAAGTGGTGAATTTGGCACTGCACACTTGCTGCTTTCATCCAAGGCTCTGTCTCACATAATCCTGTGAACAGACACTTGGTTACTTTTGAAATGCTGAGGGAAAAGAAAATTGAAACAGATGCCTGTTGGGCCAGATTCCACTTATTGGTGGCTCTTTAAAAACTTTATATGCTGCAGATGAGTCAGGACCTGGAAGCAAAAGAATGTTATACAAATTGTGTGCATATTGTATTCTTTAATATGTGTGTCAGCTTTAGGGAGAATACATATTAATTGTGTGTAAGCATGTAACTTTGTCAGCCTCCACTAAATATTTCATTGTATTACTGCAACAGCATTCAGATAACAATAACATTGAAAATAGACTGAAAGAACTGGTCTTGGTAAATTGTTGGTAACACAGAAAATATAATTTTGGATCAATTCCCTTTATGTTCAGAATATTAAGAAGTCTTGAATGATGGCAAATGAGAAAGTTTATATTTTTCTTTATAGATCAGAACTATTACTTTGACTTTTAGAACTGGAGCTGTTATAATAATGATCATTTCTAAATCCCCATTAAATAGTGGTTCACAGAAAAAACTAAATACTGTAAATACAGTATAATCATTGATTGTTTTTTACATAGTATGTCAAAGCACTAATGAGAGTGGTAGTCTATCTTGACTATCTAGCAATAATTAATACTGAATTCAGAAGTCACAGTGTTCCCCAAGTCTGATTGTCTGCATTGTTGCAGATGTTGTCGTAGTGAATTTCCTCAGGCTTTTTAATGCGTTTACCAGTAAACAAAAAGTGTTTAAAAGAGAGACGACACTAGCACTTGTTGATTCTTTCATTTATTGTTTTTTTTTATATTCAAGGTAATTAAATATGACCTTCAGGTCTGAAAAGTTATTATCCTAACTCCCATAAACCCAAAATGTGCTGAAAAACGTCACCCTCGGCTTATATTCGAGTCAGGTCCCGCTGCCCCCACCAACCCGACAGAAAGCTGGAGTGTACAGTACAGTGGAACCTCGGTTCACAAATGTCTCTGAACACGCACAAATTGGGTTACGACCAAAATGTTCACCAAACTTTTGCATCTGTTCACGACCACACACTCGGAATACGAACAAGCCAGTTTCCCTTTCGGTTTATGCGCGCTGATGATTTCCGCACGTGTTCAGTCCCTCCCTGTGCAGCTAGCGAGAGAGAGAGAGAGAGAGAGAGAGAGACACACACACACACACACACACGTGCTCGTGCGCGTAAGAGAGAGAGAGAGGCACACGTGCGCGAGAGACACACACACACACGCACGCGAAAGAGAAACACACACACACGAGAGAGAGCGAGCTGGTCGCACAAGGCCGAGAAGGCAGTTAAATAATGCACCGGGCTTGTTTTTAAAGAGACAGATTCGAGCATTGTTTTAACCTCGTTGTATTTAATGAAGACTTTTTTCTATTGGATTTTAATCTCCACTTCACTTCTGTTTACAGCGATCGGTTCATAGCGTGCATTGTTGCAGTGTTACTTTTCTTGGTGGTTTATTAAATTACGGATTTTTCAAATGTTCATTTTTTTTCCTCTATGCTTAAAACTCATTAAAAAAAAGTGTTTTTAGCGAGCAGTTCGTAGTGCTATAGTGTAAACTCTTGCAGTGTTAGTTTTCTCTGTTTTTCAAGGTTTTCTCAGTGTTATTCAATGTTTTTACATGCTTTCTATGGTATAATTAATTATATTTGTGCTTAAAAATCTTTAAAAAAAATATTTACATACAGTTCGTACGGTCTGGAATGGATGAATTGTATTTACATACAATCCTATGGGGGAAATTACTTCGAGGTTCCACTGTACCTGGTTTGGTCTGCGGGCAGTAGAAGAACTGCTGTGGGCTCTATGTGGTGCTGTGCAGCCTCTGTGAGACTCATTCCAGGCTGTGTGCTCAATTAATGAGTAAGGTAATTTAATTGGTATTTATTTTGATTATTGAAACTTACCAGTAGCTGCTGCATTTCCCTCCCTAGGTTTATACTTGAGTCAATAAGTTTTTCCAGTTTTTCCAGTTTTTATAGGTAAAATTAGGTACCTTGGCTTATATTCGGTTCGGCTTATACTCGAGTATATACGGTAGGTCTGATCTTCAATTCAAGTGAGACTAACTTTAGTATTTTCTATAAGCATGCACTTTCTAGTGACAAATCATAATATGATCAAAGGAAATTTCTAAAAGCCTTCACATTTATCACTGCAGAAAGGATTACTTGGCTGTGTAAGTCTCTCTAGTCTCATTGACTTCAGTGACATTTGGAAGAAGTAGGATCGGATCCAAGGCAAAAGCTATTCACAATAATAAGAATCTGACCTTTCACTTCGTGTTTAAAAAATACACTTAGGTAATTGTTGAGAATTCTGGAAAATAATTCTAGTGATATGTCAAATCCTGAACATTTTGGTTCACATGGGTGCAGTTAACATGGCTTTCTACTGTAAGAAGATTTAAAGCAAGGCTGAGTTAATGTCATGGTTGTGGGGTACTTCGCAACATCAGAAATTGGTGCCTTATTGTCATTAAATGTTTCAGGATTGTAAATAATGGACACCATTTTAATTGCTTATTTTCATGTGCTGGTGCTTTTTTTGGCTTCTGTTCATCATTTTGTCTGGAATCTACATAATTATGTGTCAATCTTCTTCTTCTTTCAGCTGCTCCCGTTAGGGGTTGCCACAAAGGGTCATCTTCTTCCATATATTTCTCAAGTTCAAGTTCAAGTTTATTGTCATGTGCACAGTAAAGAAACATGTTTCCCTGTACAGTGAAATTCTTTCTTTACTGTCTACATCAAATGACAAAAACAACGTAAAAAGATAAACATAAATAAAAAGTAGCAGATAAATAATAAGTAGCATAAAGTATAAAAACAGAATAGAAACAGAATAGAAGTATAAAATGTAATTGTGCAGGTAGGTGTGTGATGGACACAGTCAAATACAGTTGTGTGAGGCAGATAGAATGAGGTGGCCCATGGTTATAAACTCCAGTCAGTTATTTAGGAGTCTAATGGCCTTGAAAAAAAAGTTCTTTAGCCTGGAAGTCCTGCATTTCATACTTCTATACCTCCTGTTTGAGGGTAGAAGTGTGAACAGTTTGTGTTGGGGGTGGGTGGCGTCCCTGAGGACCCCTGACTCTGCAGTTGTAGATGCTCTGCAGAGAGGGCACTGGGGTCCTGGTGATCTTCTCAGCAGTCTTTACCACTCTCTGCAGGCGTTTGCGGTCCATAGCAGTAGTGTTGCCGTACCACACGGTGGTGCAGCTGGTCAAGATGCTCTCAACAATGCAGCTATAAAAGTTGCAGAGGATCTTAGTCGACATATCAAACTTCCTCAGCCTCCTCAGAAAGTACAGCCGCTGTTGAGCCCTCTTGACCAGTTGTGTGGTGTTACGAGGTCCTCACTGATGTAGACGCCCAGGTATTTAATACTGCTCACCCTTTCCACTTCAAGCCTTCGGATGAACAGTGGTCGGTGAGGTCTCCTCTCCTTCCTCATGTCCACTATCATCTCCTTCATCTTCGCCAGACTGTCCACCTCCCTACTGTAGGCTGCCTCATCCCACCAGTGATGGTCCAATCACTGCGCTGTCATCTGTGAACTTCAAGATGATGTTATCTTTGTGGGAGGCGACACAGTCATGGGTGAACAGGGTGTAGAGGATGGGGCTGAGGACACATCCCTGTGGGGTGCCTGTGTTTCTAATAATGGTGGCTGAAATCTTATTACCAATCCTGACAGACTGGGGCCTGCCAGTCAGAAAGTCTAGGAGCCAGTCACAGAGGGTGGGGTGCAGGCCAAGTGCAGAGAGTTTATGAGTGAGTTTATGGGGGATACGGAACATTATGTTCCTCCCTCTTCTTAAAATACGTATTCACCACAGCCATGTCCATCCTTTTGGCAAAATCCACTATCCTCTGACCTTCTTCATTCTTCTCCTTGACCCCATACCTACACATCACCTGCTCATATCCACTGTTCCCATCACCAACATGCCCATTGAATTTCTGTCCTTTGGTTACACTGTTCATCACTTCATCTAACTCACTCGAAAAATTTTCTTTCTCACCCATTACACACCCAACTAACAACATTCATCATCACACCTCCAATTTTCAGCTTCATGATCATTACTCTGTCTGACACTCTTTTCACCTCCAAAACACTCTTGACATACTGTTCCTTCAGAATAACTCCTACTCCATATCTCCTCCCATCCACACCATGACAGAACAATTTCAATCCACCTCCGAACCACCTGGCCTTACTCCTCTTCCATTTAGTTTCTTGCACGCACAATATATCAACCTTCCTTCTCTCCATCATATCTGCTAACTCTCTCTCCTTACCAGTCATACTGCCAACATTCAAAGTTCCTACCCTCAGTTCCACTCTCTTTACTTTCCTCCTCTCCTCCTGCTTCCAGACATGTCTCCCCCCTCTTCTTCTCCTTATTCTCCTTTGGCCAACAGTAGCCCAATTTCTGCCAGCACCCTGTTGGCTAGCAGTACTGGTGGCAGTCGTTGTTAACCCGGGGCTTGATTGATCCGGTATGGAAATTTGTATTGTTGTCCGCATATTGATTTGGCAAAATGTTACACCAGATGCTCTTCCTGACGTAACCCTCCGCATTTATCCCGGCTTGGGACTGGCACGAAGAAACACATTGGTTTGTGCATACCCTGTGGCTGGGTTACATAATTATGTGTCAATGAGGTTATTAAATTGTAATGTAGGTTCTGCTACTATGCTATGTGCATTGTTGACAACCACACTTCATAGACATTAAGGTTAAAAAAAAGTGTCAGTTCAGCAATCTTGTAGGTTTTGTGTTTACTAAATGAAGATAGACTCCTGTGGATGACAGTAAAAACCCTGAGTTTCCTGTCTAAATGATCATGACAAATGGCCATTGCCTTGTGACCTGTCCATCTTAAAATCTCAACCTGAGTGGTAAGTGGCTTTGTCCTGTTGAGTTGGTAGTGTGAATACCGTAAACCTGCAGGCAACAGTGGTTTTCAACCATGATCTGCATAACACTGTCCTACTCTCCATTTGAGAAGACTGTGACAATCAAACTGGGAACAACTATAATCTGTGCAAAACACAAAATTGACAGTTGAATTATCAGTGATGCCGGCCTTCACAACAATGGTCTTTTATCTGTGTTGTGGTCAGGAAAATGATACCCCTGCCTAAAGACCAGTTTAAAGAGACACCTCACAGATTGGACTTAGGATAGGATATGAGCCCTGCATCTAGAGCAGTGAAGCAAAGTTATTTGCCCATGCTGCCCCATATACAAAATGAACCACAAAATTATGTATATATTGTTTTTCTATGCCTCGCAGTTAGGAGACCCAGGTTCGCTTCCTGGGTCCACCCTGCATGGAGTTTGCATGTTTTCCCCGTGTCTGTGTGGGTTTCCTCCGGGTACTCTGGTTTCCTCCCATAGTCCAAAGACATGCAGGTTAGGTGCATTGGTGATCCTAAATTGTCCCTAGTGTGTGCTTGGTGTGTGGGTGTGCGTATGTGTGCGTATGTGTGTGTGCGCCGTGCGGTGGGCTGGTGCCCCGCCCAGGATTTGTTTCCTGCCTTGCACCCTATTTTGGCTGGGATTGGCTATAGCAGAACCCCGTGACCCTGTAGTTAGGATATAGCAGGTTGGATAATGGATGGATGGATGGATGGATGTTTTTCTATTTTAGAAACTAACAGCTTGTGAGCTTTACAGTGAAACAGAATAGTTGTTACATATACAAATATCCCATTTTTCTTCCAGTCTGAGCACAGACTGGTTCAATGAAAGGAAGTCAAAGGTGATGGATAAAGCAGCACCAAAGGTTTGAAGTACAATCCTTTAGCCACTAGGCCACACTGTTCTTTTTACTATTGTTTCAGAAATGCTTGGAGTGATGACTTGCAATAAACTAATTACTTCTGAGTGAAACAGGAAGCGCCATTACTTATTTTTTAATGCCCCAACTGTTATATCCAGTATGTGATGTACATAATCAGACTTTTTTTATAATGTAGGGGGCAGTATAATGACAAATGACACAATAGGTACCCAACTGGACCTGTACACAAAGGAAATCTATACTGGTGAAAGATGACATGAAAGTGTGCAGAAACTACCAGAGGGTAGTTTGTCATCTAAGCATAAAATGACTACATTTTCTCAAGGGGCATTGATGTTAAAGATAAGTCAAGGGGGACTGGCAGAAAGCTACACAAAATCTTTCAGGTCCCATCCCAGAATAGTTTCAATAGTAACCTGAAAGCCATGAAAGCACCCTGACAGTTAAAGAGCAGTACATCCAGAGGTGCAGTGAATTCAAGGGCCAATAGATGGCACTGTGATTTCTGGAGGCTATCCTGTTCTCAGAAGCAGTTCCCAAAAGGGTAACTTCAGAAATAAAGATCAACTATTACTAGAGTCCTAGATTCACCTAGAGTAGGTGGTTTATTCACAGAGGGAATCTGAGAAAGACTGAGGCACTAAAGTGTTGTTGGGAAGAGTTCTTTGCCTGAGAAATGGGTAAGTGGGTGAGCTGTACTTCCATACTGAAAAAACAAAACCTATTTAGTCAGACCCAGAGGCACCACAAGGATTGGGATTTCTACTTATTAGATTCTTTAAGTTGCAATCTGTTCATCCCTCCATTTCTTTTAATTGTAATTCTTTTAGGGTGTATCCTGCAATTTTAAAGTGGCTTCCTGCAATTCTGAGTAGGAACATAAGATTTAAAGCTGGTTGAATGTATGTAATTTACAGAAATAATACATAAATATTCAGTCCAATTTTTTTAACATTACATTTTTTCCATGTTGCAAAATCAGCCCATTTGAAATGAAATGCCTCTGCATGAAATATGTAATACTCCTCCTGAACTTTCTGATGATTCTTTTTTCTTTGTCAAATTTTTCTGCAGTATATTAACAAGAAATGTGACCTGAAGTCAGCTTTTGCTTTGTATTATGAGAGTGGGGTAAGCCGGCTATGTGCGGTCTGGCCACTAGATGGCAAGCCAACAAAGCAAACAGAAGAGAGAGAGGGGCCATACTGTACATATAAGGGTTTCAAAAAGAAATTTATTTTTTAAATTTCTTTGAGTGTATTTTGTATTTCTATTACTAGATTTCTTTATTCACTACTATTTCATTTTTGGTTATCACTCTATCATGTGATATGGTCAAAAGAGCTACATAATGGTTTGCCAATCTTTATGCCAAGGACAAGAAGCAGCTACAAGAAATGGTGAGTACCACTTCTAAAATAGACAGTTTTCTCTTCATCACTGTAGATTCACTCTGCTTTCCCAAAATGAATTGCTAATATTCTATTCACTTTCATTCCATCTGGTAAACAGTCAATCAAGGCCAGAACAATCACAGTTCATAATAACACTGATTCAGAAATGATGAGCTGCACAAATTAAACATCTTGAGAAGAATTCAGGAATGTCTAAGTGTCATGTCATTTTCTAACCCATTTAAAGCAGATCAGGGCTGTCAGGGGTGCTGCAGCCTATCCCAGCAAGCACTGGGCACAAGGCACGAACAAATCCTAGACAGAGCACCAGTCCATAACATGGCAAACCCACAGCAAACACACATGTATATATGTATTCATCTTTCCTGCAAGTCTTTGAACAGTAAGGGGAAACTGGAGCACCTGGAGGAAACCCATACACGCAGACAGAGGGATAAAATGTAAGGTCCCAGGATGTGAACTCTGTTCTATTTACAGAGAGGCAGAAAAACTAGCGCTGCACCACAGTGCTGCCCAGTGTCTAAGTGCTTTTTAAATAAATTGTTTTTGGGCTGTGATTTGAATGATGGTTATTGTTGTCTTTCTGTTGTATGTTAGTATTGATGTTTAGTTAGTTTGTATGAGCTTCAGCAAAACTAATTTCAAGCAAGTGACACCTATATGAACAAAATCAAAAGCCGTTTGGATGTCTGTTTGTTTGTCTTTTTGTATAACACAAAAATGTCAAAACCAAATTTCACCAAAATTTGCATGCACATTGCTGTTGGTCCTACTTAAAATACAGACTGTATATGATTTTAGGGAGATGGGTTATAATGGGATGGGGGCATCCCAAAAAAACAGCACCAATATGGGACTACAATTTCCTTCAGGCAGCAGGAATGTGCTACAGCTGATGGAGGAAAAGATTTCCTATTGGCCAAAGTACCACTTCAAAGGCCGCAGCATTTTCTTTTTAACAGTTTCACTGTCATGCTGAATTATAGCTTTTGTCTATGAGTACATTTTTTTGATTCATAAAAGAAAGTTTTTCTCTGTTTGATTATACCAGTAATGTCAGGTACTTCAGCTAGTTGGGAATAAAGTACTGATTTACATGTCAGATTTATTATAGTTACCAATGTTTAGCTTGATTACTAGCATTGAAGGAAGTGCAGTTAAAGAACAGGTACAGATACAATCTTCAGGTATTGTGAGATGGTGTTACCTGCATATGACAGCGTCACTCGCATCTGTTGAGTACTCTCACTCTAAAGACAACAAAAATGATCATTGGTTTTCTGAAAACTGTACAATAATGTAGACAGTGAGATTGTAATAATAGATTTTAAATAATAATATTATTTTCAGTACATTACAGTGTATAATTGATATATTAGTAGCTGGCATGGTAGCAAAGTACTGCCTCACAGCTCCAGAATTTGGTATTTGAAACCCATTGTGAACACTTCATGTTTGAAGCTTCCACAAACTCTCTTTGCCTGAGTGGATTTTTCTCTTTTCAGGTCATTAAGGTTCTGTTTCAAATGTAAACTGGGCTAGTGAAAGTGTGTAAATGTGACTTGCAGATGCTTAAGCCAGGATAAGCACTTGAACTGATCCTGGAAGAAGAAATTCTGGTAAATGATTAAATTAAAAATTAATTATACAGTGGCTAGTCCTGCTGCTTTAGAGCTGCATAGCCATAGGTACAAACCATAAGGTATGTTAATCAGGTATTTATCTCACAATTTTTTTAAAGACACAATATACAGTATACGTTTTTTCTTCATATCAGCATTGGTTTCAACACAACACCAGTTCCAACAATCTTAAAATCACAATTAAAAAACACATACTGTCTTGGGGCCTGTGATAGAATAGTCCCCTGTCTAGGGTTTGTTCCTGCCTTGTGCCCTTGCTGGTTAGACTCCTGAACCACACATGGCCCTGTTCAGGACAAAGCTGGTAGTAAATGGCTGACTGGCTGACATACTCTCTTGGTACTTAATGGGGTTTGCACATTCACCTCATTTCCTCCAAGTACTGCTGTTTACACTCGCTTCCCAAAGACATCTATCTTAGGTTAACTGAGGCTTCTATGTTGGCTGTTCATGAGTGAGTGTGTGTATATGAGAGACGTTCCTACAATGGTCTGAGTTTATTCATCCAGGGTTGGGTCTGGTCTCGAGCTTGATGATACCAGAATAAGCTCTGCCATGATGTAGGACCCTGAAAATGATTAAATATCTTCAAAAATGGTTGGACAGATACTATATATTTAAAGGCAGGATAGTGGGTTGGGCTGGTACAGTACTTCACAGGGCTTTCAGTAATTTACACCCCAGCAGGGGAACCCTTTGTACTTAAATTTACATTTTTCACCATGCTGGCTTTCACAGCAGACACAGATTTTCTGAAATAGTTCAAAGACATAATGTCAACCTAACTGAATGCTACAAAGAAGTGTAAATGATTATACTTGTGTACGACAGTCTGCTGTTATCGTCTTTCTTTCTTATCATATACACTACATTAGCATAGTGAAATTCTTGGGCTACATTTGGTGGGGGTTGTGGTGTGGGGGGGGTTGCAGGGATATATATATACAGACAATAAGACAATAAGTATGGTAGTATTAAATAGAATGAAATGTACTGCACATACTGCAAAACAGAATTATACAGACATATAAATTGTGCAGGTCAACAGTACTGCAAATCAGTGCAAAAAACAAGTACAAGTGTTGATGTCAAAAGCATGTAAACACAGATGACAGTACAGAAGTGACATAGAGCAGAATTAGTAAATGGATACAGTATGGTGCAGGTAAATTCAGATTATTAATAGTTCTGTGACCACATGCCCTGGGAAAGAAACTGTCCATTAAGCAGATGGAGTGTGGTAAACAGGATGGCTAGCATCAGTAATGATGGATTCAGCCCTCCTCAGACATGGAGCTATGGAAGATCTGCCCCAGTGATTTTGGAAGCAGTACATGACGAATCCAGTAAGGATGGTACTCTCAATGGTACAAAGTAAGAAGATTGCCAAGATTTTATTTCCCACTCCAAAGTTCTTTAGCCTTCTCAGAAAAAATAGCCAATGCTAAGGATTTTTAAAGATGTCACTGGAGTTGACAGACTCTATAACAGGCAGATGATGATCTTGATACCCAGAAACCTGAAGCTACTAAATGTCGGGATGGGAGAGCCATTGATATAGAATGGAGTATGATTCATTTTCCTCATCATGATGTCATGGTACCATATGGTCCGGTCTTTTATCTCCCGGCTGTACGCGGTCTCGATCTCATCTCTGATGAGGCCAATCACAGTAGTGTTGCCCACAAACTTGTTGATGCTGTTGCCCTCATGCGTTGCTGCACTATATTAATGCTCTTATGAATTTTGTCTTTTCCCATTGATTTTTTTCTCCACTTCTTTTTCGCTATAGATGAAGGCCCATCAGAATGCAAGGAGGAACAGAAGTTATACATTAAAAAATATATAATTAATAAAGGATTATATAACACCGCATAAGTATTCATATTCTTGCTTAGATGTGTTATGGGTTCTGGATTCTACAACCCTATTATTAAAGTTGTAATTTTATATATAACTATTCTTTAATCCCTAGTGTTCTGATCTCAGTAGGAATTTTAATAGAAACAGAAACAGTTTAATTAATACATTAATTTAAAATACTTATTTAATATATGTAAAAGAGTTATGTAAATGAAAGAAAATGAACAGCTCACACAAGGTTGTAAAAAATGACAAAAACTGCTCCAGGCATAGACTGTATAAGGAATACTGCGGCCACACCTTTTAATTTTTTGCAGGGATACGATTGCTGTTTCATGGCTGGCTAAATAACAGCCTACTTAGAAAATATTCCTTTAATACTGATTTGACCATGGTGTAGATTATTAAAATGCAAACACTGGCACAATATACTGTTGAAATATGCCATTATTAAAAAGAATATATTTTATACCTATTATTGATGTTCATAAAACGTCTGTATAACTATTGTGAAAGTAATATAATAATATGACCAATCCACTGGGCCGAAGAATCGCTCAAAATGTAGTCGTAATATAGTCATAATGATGCATAGAACACTTTCCAAGTGTCATATGTTAGATGATACTGTGCAAAGTTGTAAATGTCATAAGCTATTCAAACATTTTTAATGTTAAGGTAATATAAACCATCTATTTACACGTTATAGATCAGAAATAGCTCCCTTATGTACCTTTCTACTAAAAATTAAACTGACTGTCCATTATGAAATATTGAAGGTTAAAATAACAGAAAACAACAACATAGTCTGTCTTGAGAGGCGCTGTTATTTCTCTAGAATTATAAATAACAATGCTAGTAATCCCAGAGTCTTATTCTCTACGATTGATCATCTACTAAATCCAGGTCACTCAATGGAATGCCTCCAAAAAATTTCCAGTGAAACTCGTGAGGCTGTTGCTGTATTTTTTAATCAAAGAATTAATGATATTAGATATAATATAGTACATCTCCCCAATACTGAACCACTTAAACCCCGGTACTCCATTTTAAACTAATTAAATTCTTTCACCAGGATAGATTTACCTGATTTATATAAAATAATTTCTCAACTGAGACCCTCGACCTGCATCCTCGACCCATTACCAACAAGTTTTTTCAAACAAGTATCGGGTGTACTAATTGATAGTATTCTTGACATAGTAAACTCGTCATTAGATACAGGGGTCTTCAAAGACTGTCTTAAGAATGCTGTAGTTAAACCCCTACTCAAGAAAAATAATCTTGACTCCTCTGCTTTTGAAAATTTTAGACCTATTTCTAACCTGCCTTTCTTAAGTAAAATTCTAGAGAAGGCAGTCATTATGCAGCTTAATGACCATCTCAATAAACATGCTATTCTTGATAAGTTTCAGTTGGGTTTCAGAACAAATCACAGTACAGAAACTGCACTCATTAAAGTAGTAAATGACTTGCAGGTAAATGCAGACAAAGGCCGTTTATCTGTTCTTATTCTCTTAGATCTGAGTGCCGCATTTGATACCATTGATCAAAATATTCTTAGAAATTGCTTTAGTCAATGGGTGGGCTTCTCTGGCAGTGTCTTAAATTTGTTTGAATCCTACCTGGCAGGTAGAAAATTCTTTGTAAGTTCTAGTAATTATACTTCAAACACCCATGATATTCTGTATGGTGTTCGACAAGGTCCATCCTGGGTCCGCTGCTCTTTTTGATTTACATGCCTCTGTTAGGTCAGATTATCTCAGGGCATAACGTGAGCTACCATAGCTATGCTGAATACACACAACCGTACTTATCAATAGCGCCTGACAACCCCGACTCATTTGATTCGCTGATACAATGTCTTACTTGTGTTTCTGAATGGATGAGTAGTAATTTTCTCAAACTAAATAAAGAGAAAACAGAAATTTTAGTGATTGGCAATAATGGATATAATGAGGTTATTAGAAGTAAACTTGATGCATTAGGATTAAAAGTCAAGATGGAGGTAAAGAATTTAGGGGTAACTATTGACTCTGACCTGAATTTTAAATCACATATTAATCAGATTACTAGGACAGCATTTTTCCACTTAAGAAATATAGCAAAAGTTAGACCTCTTATATCATTGCAAGATGCTGAGAAATTAATCCACGCTTTTGTTTTCAGTCGACTAGATTATTGTAACGCACTCCTCTCAGGACTACGCAAAAAACTCATAAATCGACAGGCGGATCGGTGCGGCATCCGCAGTGATGCGGGCTCTGCATCGGTCTGTCGTGGTGAAGAAGGAGCTGAGCCGTAAGGCAAAGCTCTCAATTTACCAGTCGATCTACGCTCCTACCCTCACCTATGGTCATGAGCTATGGGTAGTGACCGAAAGAACGAGATCGCGAATACAAGCGGCTGAAATGAGTTTCCTCCGCAGGGTGTCTGGGCTTTCCCTTAAAGATAGGGTGAGAAGCTCAGTCATCCGGGAGGGGCTCAGAGTAGAGCTGCTGCTCCTCCACATCGAGAGGAGTCAGATGAGGTGGCTCGGGCATCTGATCAGGATGCCTCCTGGACGCCTCCCTGGTGAGGTGTTCCGGGCACGTCCAACCGGGAGGAGGCCCCGGGGAAGACCCAGGACACGCTGGAGGGACTATGTCTCCCGGCTGGCCTGGGAACGCCTTGGGATTCTCCCGGAAGAGCTGGAAGAAGTGGCCGGGGAGAGGGAAGTCTGGGCCTCTCTGCTTAAGCTGCTGCCCCCGCGACCCGACCTCGGATAAGCGGAAGAGGATGGATGGATGGATGGATGGACTCCTCTCAGGACTATGCAAAAAACTCATAAATCGATTGCAACTAGTGCAGAATGCGACTGCTAGGATCTTAACTAGGAAAAGAAAATCCGAGCACATCTCTCCAGTTTTGATGTCACTACATTGGTTACCTGTGTCATTTAGAATTGACTTTAAAATCCTGCTTATAGATTACAAAGCCTTAAATAATCTCACTCCATCTTATTTTTCGGAATGTCTTACACCTTACACTCCAAATTGTAACCTTAGAACTTCAAATGAGTGTCTGCTTAGAATTGCAAGTGCTAAACTTAAAAGAAGTGGTGAGGTGGCTTTCTGCTGTTAAGCACCTAAAATTTGATATAGCTTGCCAATAGGAATTCTCCAGGCTAATACAGTGGAGAACTTTAAAAAACTGCTGAAAACACATTACTTTAACATGGCTTTCTAATAGCTTCTTCTTAGTTTAATCCTGATGCTCTGTATAATCAATTAATTATCATTATTATTCATGGGATTCATATTCAAAATCCGTACTAACCCCTACTTTCTCTTCTGTTCTTTTTCCGGTTTTCTGGGGTGGCAACCTGCACCACCACCACCTGATCACAGCACCGTGATGTCCCTGCATTGATGGATTAAAGGCCGGAAGTCCACATGACCATCATCGTCAAGTTCTTCCATTAGAACCCTGAATACCATGAGGACTGATTGAGGTCATTTATGTTAGGTAGAATGCCTAGATGGGGTTGGACGGTCTTGTGGCCTGGAACCCCTGCAGATTTTATTTTTTTCTCCAGCCATCTGGAGTTTTTTTTGTTTTTTCTGTCCTCCCTGGCCATCGGACCTTACTTTTATTCTATATTAATTAGTGTTCTGTTATTTTAATTCTTATTTATTTTGTCTTTTTTCTCTTTCTTCATCATGTAAAGCACTTTGAGCTGCATTGTTTGTATGAAAATGTGCTATATAAATAAATGTTGTTGTTGTTGTTGCAACCCTTCTTGCCCTTGTTAGTGTCTTCGAGATGCAGTCAGACGACCACC
This sequence comes from Polypterus bichir lapradei, assembly GCA_026402145.1. NCBI lineage: Eukaryota > Metazoa > Chordata > Cladistia > Polypteriformes > Polypteridae > Polypterus > Polypterus bichir. The sequence continues at coordinate 108,106,757 of JANRMT010062854.1, read as the reverse complement.
AGATCAAGGAGGGTCTACCATGGAAAATTGCCACCGAGAGTCATTGTGGGTTTCCTTGTAGAATCACCGACTGTCATACTGGATCAATGTCAATTGCTTAAATTGATTGATCACAACGACCCATTGCAAGACACGTCATAAATGCAATAGTAAGTCATTACCCTGCAAGGCACAAAAGATGGCAACTGGTTGCCAAAAGTGGTTCAACCTGCACCAAATACCTTTTTCAGTATCATCAGGTATTTCCTATGTTCATAGAGGTGGTGATAATGACTTAAAGATAAGTTGTTCTGTTTCTTTTGTAGTCAAAAGAGAGAGAGAGGTTAGGAGCATGCATTGATACAGCTGAGTTTAAAGTTTGTTGACAAGAGTGCAGTCATGCAACGGGTGACTCCTCAGCACCACACTAGTTTAGATGGAATGGAACAGTGTGAGATTTTTTTATGGTGGCTGGAGTGCCAATCCTGCCACCAATCCCCAAGTTTTCCCTGCAGGTTGGAGGGACTACTAACAGGACTGGATACAAGTTAACATCATACCCAGGATGGAGGTTAAGGGCCTTGCTCAAGGGCCCAACAGACTGGAATCATTTCTGGCATTTATGGAATGTGAACCAGCAACCTTCTGATTGCCAATGCAGATCCCTAGCCACAAAGGCAACACTCCGTCCGTTGTTAAAAGAATAAATTCTAATTGCAGAGCCAACCTTTTTCTTATACAACACCTGATTTGGCAATCTAGCGTATTCCCTATCAGTTCTAGAAATCTCAGCTCTGATGTTTTTCTAGTGTGCAATTTATTTTTATGTGAAACATACAGTATCAAATAATATGTCCTTTTGTGTCTGCCTTGAGCGTTTCCCACAGTATTGCTACAGAAATCTCTAGGGAAGCATTAGCCTCTAAGAAAATACTAGTTTGTGTGGAGATGAATTTTATAAAATCGCCATCAGCTAGCATCAATAGATTAAGTCATCAGATGTGAGTTGGGTCTGCGGAGTATAACAATTTGAGCTCCAGAATAAGAGGAGTATGGTCAGAGAAAACAATAGCATCATATTTGTAAGATTTGATAGAGGGTAGAAATTTATTGCATAATTATTGAGCATTTATGATGTACTGACTAAAAGAAGAAAATTCTTTCAATTTTAGATATAGAAATCTCCATGGACCAGAGAGAGATTGTGGTCTTTAATAAAGTGCGAAATTACTACAGTGGTTCTTGATGTTAGAGTTGCAGATGTTGATGACTTGTCTATGTCTGGATTTAATACACAGTCAAAATATGCCCTTAAAAGGTTATGAGTTCTGATCCTGGGAGCTATTGCAAGAACCCAAATACAAATCATCTGTCATTCATATTTAATATATATATTTGCCAGAACTATTTAGATAAGTATAGATTTCCCTCTACCACAACACATTGCCTTTCAGAGGTTTAATGCTAAGTCAATATCTATAAATTTGGATGGATGGTTGCTTCTGGTTTCCTTATCATAGTTAGAATGAAAAACCTGACCAATGCAGTCTCTTTTCAGCCAAAACTATTCCTTACTTCATCGGTTATTTGACAGTAGTAGTATTCTTTATGATATTTGGGTTTAGAGTGATTTTAAGTGAACTTGAACTTGGTTTGAACAAATATGAATTTTTTCCTTAAGAGATAATGCGAAAAGTCTGTTCAGTATATAAATAGCCACAAATTTCTAGGAATAATTATGCCTGTAAATTGGATGCATATATGCATTTGCTAAATTACTTATTTTAATGAATCTTTAAGTTAAAAAATATCTTTGTAGGGTTTAGACTTTAAACATGTCATATCATCTGCAGCATTATTGATTGACTTATATTTTATTCTGTTAAATAAACCCAACCTTGTTACACACAAAGAATGTGTGGTTTAGTGCTTGTGTGTGCTTATGAATTGAACGGTAATTTGGAAAAAAAAACTCTGCTAAATAAATAAATGTAGTGTGCAAATATTTGGGTAGGATTCAGTATCCTCCACCAACTCTGATTTTCTCTCACATGCTAAACACGTGCTATCAGGCCAATTGGTTTGATTTCAAACAACACACGTGGGTGCATCTGTGGCCTGTGACAGAATAAACTCCATCCCATGCTGGGTCCGGCCTAGTAGTTGTGTGCTGCTGGGATGGGCTCAGACTCGTCAAGACTTTGACCAGCACAAGGTATGCTTAAAATAAATTGTTTTCATTACATGGCAAAATACAGTTTCTTTTCAGTTACTGTCTACAGGGGTTCAAGCAAAAAAGGAATATACTTTATGGCCATGAATTAAATAAAAAAAAACACAGTGAAATACACACAATATGATCTCACCTTTGAAGAGTCAAAGTGCTTGTGTTGTTCATAATGGGAATGGAAAAAATCCAAGCCCCTCACTGATTTTATGAGATGATCTTGTTGTCATCTAGCTCACCTGATGAAGGCCCTTCTTTCATCTACAAAATTATTTTTAAACTATAAAAATGTGTTAAGAAACAGTCACTTGGAAAGAGACGCTATTGCACATGTTTCGCAAGCTTTGGGAAAACATCTCACCTATTTCATTTCTACTTCACAAATATCTCAAGATTTGAATCTGCAGCTAAAATGCTGATCGTGTCAGTATTTTGTTTTGTGGTCTGTGTGCTACATTGAAGTATCGGTGCATTTCACTGCCATGGAAACAAAACCATATGTTATCTATTTAAAACCCTAAAGATATAATTTAAAATGTCTGGCAAAGGAAGATTCCAAAAAGAAATGTAATAAATCAATTTTTTAGCTCATTTTAAAAAATATATGTTAAAAAAAATGTATCTTTTAGTTATAAGGAGGAAATAGACATTAGCCTCCTCTGGTGGTTGGAAAGTGAAGTAATACAAGCAGGGAAGATATTGTCAAAAGAGTCACATTTTCACTTACTTATTATTTTTGCTGATAATAAAACTGGCAGAATGTTTGCCCTTCAGAAGTAACAATGAAAATAGTTCATTTTCTGAGTTATTATTATTATTATTAGTAGTAGTACTAGTATTGGTACTTTGAGCTGCATGTTATCATTTTTTTTTAATTGCTGATTATATTTCAAGCATAAAGTATTATTACGATTAGGTATTATGCATAGTATTTTAAAATATAAAATTGTTGGATATCACAGGGCAGTTACATCTTTAATTTCACACACTCATAAAGAGACAGTATTACCCTTGTTCTGATACTGTTTTCTCTCTCAATTTTAATCATAGAGTTTGTTGTTTATTTATTTATTGGTGCTGCTTTTTCGTTGGTGAAAATATCTTGTTTGTTCCATCTAAATTAAATATTGTGAATTGTTTTGTAGATTGTTTATAGATTGTAATATGAAAGGCACTATAAGTACCAACTGCAAGAGTTACCATGTGTTACACTGGAGACTTATAGGAGGTATGAGCTCTGTACATGAACTCTGTATACTTATGTATACTTTTTAAAGACTGTTTGACAGAGATTTACACTTATTTTACATTTTGTCCAGAGTTTTACAGAGGATATACAAAAAAGAATTACAAGGTAAAAAATAAAATCAATTAGTTATGGTAGACCCAGAACAACTTTAAGCTATAATAGTTTCTCAGAATAAACAGAAAAGCTAGAGTTAACACTTAGTGGCAATGATAACAACAACAACAACAATAATAATAATGATAATAATAATAATGGACAGCAGGGGTGTAAAGTGGCAGCAGGTTTTCATTCTAACCCTTTTCTTAATTAGTCATCAGTTTTTGCTACTAATTAACTTGTTTTGCCTTAAATTTAATTGAGCTGTCTGTGTGAACGCTCCTCCCAATACTCTGGTTCCATCCTTCACCACAACTCAGAGATTTATATCTCTTATCTTAATTAGCAACTATAAATTGGCTTCATGTGGAGCTGTTGTCTCTTTAATCCAGCATCCATCCAGTATTGTTTCCTGCCTTGGGCCTGATGCTGTTGGGATAGCTTCCAACCTCAGACACTGGATTAAGCAAACAGGATGATGAATTAGTGAAATAATAAAAATAATGTGGTTGTACATTGCCACAGTGGTAATTGTTATGCCTCCTGACTCCAGGAGATTCCATATTTGCTACATTTTCTTGCTGTGCTATTCTAGTTTTTTATTATCATTCCACACACATGCACTAGGTTAGGTTGATTGTTAAATCTAGGATGACCTGATATGAGTGCATGTGTTATCCTGTCCAGGAATGGTTCCTGTCTGATGCTGCTGGAGCTGACTCCAATTCCTCATAATCCTGTAAAGAAATAAGCAGGTTCAGAAAACAGATTTATGATAATTTTAAAATAAATAAAATGAATAATAATAATAAACTTTGTAAACCATGGGTGTAAACTCCAATCTTGGAGGTCCACAGTGGCTGCAGGTTTTCATTGTAACCCTTTTCTTAATTAGTGACCAGTTTTTGCAGCTAATTAACTTTTTTGCCTTAATTTTGATTAACTTGCTGGTTAAGATTCCAAGACCTTAATTTTCTTTTTTCCTTCATTAGCAGCCAAACAATAATGAGGTAAAAAACAAACCAACATATGAGCAACTAACCTGTGTCAATGATACAATACTTGAAAATTAGAAAGATGACAATCTTTATGCAATACTTTTTACGTTGGTCTTCAAAAAAAGAAAATAACAAACATCAACAGTTTTAAAAATGTTTGGTATGGATGAATGAGAGCACCAACAAGCCATGGAATTAAATAAAGGGAAAACCTGCAGCCACTGTGGCCCTCTACAATGAGAATAGAACACCAATGCTCTAGTGTGGACTGATTTTAGAAACCAAATGTAATGTTCCTTTCTTTACCACAGGATGGCACCCTCGAGCCACTTTTATTTTTGCTTCTACACTGCACTGTACAGCAGTTATCACTTTTGCCTAAATTGAATTCAGCTTACCATCATAATTCTTGCCAGGTTTAACAGGCAATCAGAGTAACAAGAAGGACGTAATGACTAATTATGTAATGCGAACAAGGATCATTAATTTTAGAAGAGTGAAAAAGAAGCTCCACTCTGTTTTAGATTTTTCTTGTAAAATTGTTGGCTTTTTTGACAAATACACAATATTTTGAAAGAAGGCACAGCTCCTAAAATTAATTTTCAGGAGAAAATGTTTTTTTTTTTCAAAAAGTAGGTCTGACTAAAAATGGCTTATGAAGTGTTAAAAAAACATCAGTGGAGCACAGCAACTTACTTGTTTTTGTACTGTTAATTAAGCCCTCTGATTCATTAAAACATCTGGACTTCACCCTCAAGTGTATAATCATACTATTTCTTGCATACTGTAGGCAAGTGCTAATTGATTTCAAAGTGTGACAATAGGAGGATGAGGAGAAATGACTGATGACCATTGACAATATACTGTACACCATAACTAATAAAAACATTACAGTTTGGCAGTGACAAACGCCAGCTATACACTTCATTGTCATTGTTTAGTTCAAGTTAATATGATTTGTTTTCTAAAAACAGATAAACAAAAGTACATCAATGCGTGGACTTTCATGGCGTATTCACCGATACATTCAAGAGATACTAGGATTAAGGAAATTTTTGGTCAAAATAAGGGAAATGTAACTTATTTGGAGGATGCGACATGGAATAAGCCTTGATTCCTCAGTACAAATTCATTATACTCCATTGCAATTACAATGTCAAAGGAAGCTTCAGTCTATCCTTGTAGCTCTCAACACAATTTCAGACATATAAACTGGAAGTTATATATAATGGGAAACCTTAGCATATTTTAAAGTTACAGTATAAAGGCAACGTGACCAGCTTGTGTCACTAAAATACAAATATATTCCATTTGAGTTTATTCTGCCATGTTTGAACTGTCCTATTTGACTGGCTTTGGAAGTAGATGCTATTTGGAATGGCTGATTCTATTCTATGATTTGTGGCACTGCATTCTCCATGACAGTTTCAGTAAATAGCAATTATGCAATAATCTGTACTATAAGGATATATCATTTTTGGCAGGTACAAAATAGATACATTGCTTATACGTAAGTGGAGACTTTCTTAAGGTGGACAGTAAGTCTCCTTTTGACAAAATGCATGTGAATGCCCTTTTGTTCTTCTTGTCAGAATTATACATACTATCAATTGCTAACATAGAACAGAGCAGCAGGTCAAAGTGTTGCATCTGGCACAACCAGAACAAGAAGGACTGTGGTTAACTGTAAGACATTTCAAAAGTGTTTATTGACAATAACAGAACAGCGTCACTTTGTAGATTGAGAGAAATTTTTAATTTGCTTGAAGAACTCGGGGAGTGGTGCACATAGTGACTGGGTTCAAATCCCAGCCACTGTGTGAGTGAAGTCTGCATGGTATCATTGTATCTACATGGACTTTCACTTTGGTTCTCCAGGTGTCCTTAGAAGAATATAGAAAATAAAGTCTGATGAAGAAGAGCAGAACATTCAGTCTAGTAAGCTTGTCTAGCTAACTAACAGCTACATTGCCCCACTCTCTTATCCAGATACTTTTTAAAGTTTGTCACGGTTTCTCCTTCAACCTGTTTACTCAGGAATTTTTTCCAGATTCCCACATTTTTTTGTGTGAAGGCTTCTTGAGTTAAGAGATAAAACAGATATATCCTCCTACATTCTAAAGAAGTGCTTTTTTAGGTTAGTTAGCCATTATAAATTTGCCCCAAGTGGTCCCAAGTGAGAGAGGAATGCAATCGACTGGTGCCCTGTGGAATGCTGCTAGCTGTGGACCTGAATTGACTTTTCTTTATGTTGTGTGGGTAGGACTAATAAAACCCGATAATGGTGACAAGAGAGATTATGAATATGGGATTCCAAGAAAAGGTTTAATGAAATCAGGCCACTCATCTCAACATGATGTGGATTTCTTTGGGGGCAAAAAGTCAAAGAGTGGAAAAAATTAAACATTACTTATTTTTGGCCAAATCCTCAATGCTAATGTTGAACTTCAGCTTGGATGATCAAGCCACATCCCACTCCGAAAACAAAGATAAGTTGTGTCAGAAGCAAAACCTGAATGAATGAATCTAAACTTTGCTGGAGAAGATGTTACATCCAGAACTTCATGGGACTGAAACCTGCATGCTTGTAAAATGAACCATACCCCGGTATAAGACACATACATTGCATGGAAGAGGGCAAAAATAATGTTGCCCTATTCTTCCCCAACTTATTGTGCTGAAGTGGATAGGCTTGTACATTCAAACTACTTCTCCTTGCATACCATAGTCAAACACTTTTTTTGCAAAGTGTAAGCATAAAAAGACCATGAAATTCAACCCACTTCACCAGTGTTAAGCCTGTGTTGTCAGCAGCTCTAGCTATGTCTTTCTTGTGATTGTGTATTATGCTTATTCAAACATACTGTGAAAAATCAGCAGCTCCATGTTCAAGCAGCGGACGTCCCACCATTGGCAGGATTACCTAACAGTGCCCCAATCTTGTGGAGTGGGGTCTAAGCACTGTACCAGTCAACAATTGCAAAGAGGTAGAAGAGCATAACTTTGAGTATTAAAGAGCGGTTCTTGTAGGTGGGATGAAAAAGAATCCTTTCAGAGGTGCAGAGCTACAAAGCTGTGTGTGCCAGTCCATAGATTCAAGAGCTAGAGGTGGTGGTAAGAGACAAGCATCAATGACAATGGCTCCTACAGTAAGTGGGGCTCTTGTTCTTGAGCCTGCCACATACAGCCAAGCATTAATAATGGTAAAACAAATGCCAGATTGCAGGTATAGTGAGAATCTAACACCGAAGTGTCTTGCAACCTTGAATCCTACAAGCAGAATAGCAGTTAATACAGTGTCATGCAGTATGAAGGCTATGGAATAAGGAAACCCTTGGTATTCAATAAAAGATCATCTATAACCTGCTCTCTCAATGGTACCTGTAGTAGTTCCACCCTCTTCTAGGAAAAGAAAAACACATTCCAAATAAACATGGGACCTGTGTTGGTCTTCTGTAGGATATTCTGTCACCTGTCTAAATTGTGACTGTATGTTTTAAAAATGCTGTCAATTAAACCAAATCAGATGTCAACGCTAATTAAGACAGCTGCATCCAAAAGTCTACTTTAGGCTAAATGGGTGTTGGGAGTTTGAGTTGGTGCTGTTAGAATTCATTTGCCTGTGACTTTACTTTCACCTAGCAACATGCTGGGTCCCGTCTCCTTTGTATGAAGAAAATATGTGAATGAAGTGCATAATACTGAAGTAGTAAATGTAAATTTAGATGATAACATTGAAGTTGCTTTGGGGAAAGTAGGGAAGTAGGTGACGTTGACTCAAGATGGAATTGCGGGTGCAGCAGTGATAGCCAAGGTGAGATGAGCATAGTAGATATTCTGGGAGTTATACCACATTATGACTCCTAAAAAGTTTATGAACACTCATGATGAGTAGTGTACTCTATGGGAGTGAGACATGGCAGTTGAAAGTAGAATGTGAAGTAGAGCTGTAAAGAACTGAGGTTAAGAAGAATCAGGTGAATGTGTGGAGTGTAAAAAAGTGCTAAGAAGATGAATGCTGAGTTAAGATGAAACTTTTATGTTGAGATTATAGGTGTTCTGCTAAGGAAAAACAGGAAAAGGTGGTTTGGGCATGGGAAGTGAAAGGTAAAGGATGACTGCACCAAGATGGAAGTGTAGGCCATGATGTACATAGGCAGGCCAAAGAAGAAGTGGTTGGAGGTGGTGTTAGATACCCAAACCACATCCAGGACCACAAGGAAAAGGGTTTTGGGGGCAACTGGCTAAATTCAGAAAGTGGCCATTAAACCAATAATGAATGAATTAATTAATGGTGTTGTCACGGATTGTGTTAGCACAGAGGTCTCTTAATTTAGTTTCTGGAGTACCACAGAAGTTTTCTTTCCAATTATTTTCCTAGCTTGAATCCATATCTTTCTGCTAATAAATCTTGTCATTTTATTAGGCATTATAAGTGTAAGCAATGTCACAAACTACTAACAAAAGATTTTAGGCTTCTGTAAAACACAAATACGCTGATTGTGGTTATATCCTCTAGTACACAAAAGTTACGTCACCTTGTAGACAGATTGACCACTTCTGTAGTGATGTCTGACTGTTTGTTTGCCTGTGTATGAGGAGGTGAGTTTGTGACATGATAAGTCCAAAACAATTTACCTGGTCTGAAAGAAACTTGTCTGTAGCAATATAAAATGGTAGACACCTAATAATGCTGAGCAAAATCGCTAAAGTAGATTTTGCTTTACAGGGATAATGATTTTGCTTTTTTGCACATATTTGTGTCCTAATGGCAGCAAAACTAGGGAAGCAATATATGATTCTTCCATTTCATACTAAATTTTGTAATAAAATGCTGGCCTGTCCTATATTTTCAATATCACAGCTTTAGGTAGAGAAAGTCATATGCTGGACATTGCAGATTTTTTTTTTACTTCATTTTTTATTTTGATTATGTGTAGAGACCAATTCCTTCTTTTCTTAACTTGGTGTCAATTAACAATGAGGTGTAAATGGTAAGTCATTCAGCAATGTAGCGCCTTATTTGAGGCAATCTGTACACAGTGACTGAACAGAATATTTAAGAAGAACCTAGACAGAAAAGTGTTGGGGACTGAAAAGTACTAATTAATTCAGAACCGCTAAAATATAGTTAGCCTTTCGACAAATGAAGTAGGAATTCTTGAAACGGTACAAAGGAAATAATAGAAAATCACCTAACAACATCTAAGTAAATGACAAATTAATTAACAGAAAAGCATGGCTTCAAATTAAGAAGATTATTCTTCTTATTATTATAAGAAAAACTGTAATCCAGCCACAGGGGATGCACAAACCAGTGTGTTTCTTTGTGCCAGTCCCAAGCCCGGATAAATGGGGAGGTTTACGCCAGGAAGGGCATCCGGTGTAAAATTTTGCCAAATCAATATGCGGACAACAATACAAATTTCCATACCAGATCAGTCAAGCCCCGGGTTAACAACGACCACGACCAGTACTGTTAGCCAACAGGGTGCTGGCAGTAAATTGGGCTACTGTTGGCCGAAGAAGAAGTAGGAGAATAAGAGGGGGGAAACGTGTCCGGAGGCAGAAGGAGAGAAGGAAAGTAAAGAGAGTAGAACTGAGGGTAGGAACTTTGAATGTTGGCAGTATGACTGGTAAGGGGAGAGAGTTAGCAGATATGATGGAGAGAAGGAAGGTTGATATATTGTGTGTGCAAGAGACTAAATGGAAGGGGAGTAAGGCCAGGTGGATCGGAGGTGGATTCAAATTGTTCTATCATGGTGTGGATGGGAGGAGAAATGGAGTAGGGGTTATTCTGAAGGAACAGTATGTCAAGAGTGTTTTGGAGGTGAAAAGAGTGTCAGACAGAGTAATGATCATGAAGCTGAAAATTGGAGGTGTGATGATGAATGTTGTTAGTTGGGTGTGTAATGGGTGAGAAAGAAAGTTTTTTGAGTGAGTTAGATGAAGTGATGAACAGTGTACCCAAAGGACAGAAAGTGGTGATTGGAGCAGATTTAAATGGGCATGTTGATGAAGGGAACAGTGGAGATGAGGAGGTGATGGGTAGGTATGGTGTCAGGAGAGGAATGAAGAAGGTCAGAGGATAGTGGATTTTGCCAAAAGTATGGACATGGCTGTGGTGAATACGTATTTTAAGAAGAGGGAGGAACATAGGGTTATGTACAAGAGTGGAGGAAGATGCACACAGGTAGATTACATCCTGTGTAGAAGAGTTGATCTGAAGGAGATTAAAGACTGCAAAGTGTTGGCAGGGGAAAGTGTAGTTAAGCAGCATAGGATAGTGGTCTGTAGTATGACGTTGGAGATCAAGAAGAGGAAGAGAGTGAGGGCAGAGCCAAGGATCAAATGGTGGAAGTTGAAAAAGGACGACTGCAAGGTTGAGTTTAGGGAGGAGGTGAGACAGGCACTGGGTGGCAGTGAAGAGTTACCAGACAGCTGGGAAACTACAGCAGATGTAGTAAGGGTGACAGCAAGAAGGGTGCTTGGCGTGACATCTGGAAAGAGGAAGGAAGAACAGGAAACCTGGTGGTGGAATGAGGAAATACAGGAGAGTATACAGAGGAAGAGGATGGGAAAGAAGAAGTGGGATAGTCATAGAGATGCAGAAAGTAGACAAGAGTATGAGGAGATAAGGCGCAAGGTGAAAGAGGTGGCAAAGGCTAAAGAAAAAGTGTATGATGACTTGTATGAGAGGTTGGACATTAAGGAGGGAGAAAAGGACCTGTACCGATTGGTTAGACAGAGGGACCGAGCTGGGAAAGATGTGCAGCAGGTTAGGGTGATAAAGGATAAAGATGGAAACGTACTCACAAGCGAGGAGAGTGTCTTGAGCAGATGGAAAGAGTACTTTGAGAGACTGATGAATGTAGAGAACAAGAGAGAGAGAAGAGATTGGATGATGTGGAGATAGTGAATCAGGAAGTGCAACGGATTAGCAAGGAGGAAATAAGGACAGCTATGAAGAGGATGAAAAATGGAAATGCCATTGGTCCAGATGACATACCTATGGAAGCATGGAGGTGTTTAGGAGAGATGGCAGTGGCGTTTTTAACCAGATTGTTTAATGGAATCTTGGAAAGTGAGAGGATGCCTGAGGAGTGGAGAAGAAGTGTACTGGTGCTGATATTTAAGAATAAGGGGGATTTGCAGGACTGCAGTAACTACAGGGGAATAAAATTGAGCCACAGCATGAAGTTATGGGAAAGAGTAGTGGAGGCTAGGTTAAGAAGTGAGGTGATGATTAGTGAGCAGCAGTATGGTTTCATGCCAAGAATGTTCACCACAGACGCAATGTTTGCTCTGAGGATGTTGATGGAGAAGTTTAGAGAAAGCCAGAATGAGTTGCATTGCATCTTTGTGGACCTGGAGAAATGACAGGGCACCTCGAGAGGACCTGTGGTATTGTATGAGGAAGTCGGCAGTGGCAGAGAAGTACGTAAGAGATGTACAGAAAATGTACAAGGGAAGTGTGACAGTGGTGAGGTCTGCGGTGGGAGCGACGGTTGCATTCAACGTGTTGGTGGGATTACATCAAGGATCAGCTCTGAGCCCTTTCTTATTTGCAATGGTGATGGACAGGTTGACAGACGAGATTAGACATGAGTCCCTGTGGACTATGATGTTTGCTGATGACATTGTGATCTGTAGCGATAGTAGGGAGCAGGTTGTAGAGACCCTGGAGAGGTGGAGATATGCTCTAGAGAGGAGAGGAATGAAGGTCAGTAAGAACAAGACAGAATACATGTGTGTAAGTGAGAGGAAGGTCAGTTGAATGGTGAGGATGAAAGAAGTAGAGTTGGCAAAGGTGGATGAGTTTAAATACTTCGGATCAACAGTACAGAGTAATGGGGATTGTGGAAGAGAGGTGAAAAAGAGAGTGCAGGCAGGGTGGAATGGGTGGAGAAGAGTGTCAGGAGTAATCTGTGACAGACGGGTATCAGCAAGAGTGAAAGGGAAAGTCTACAGGACTGTAGTGAGACCAGCTATGTTATATGGGTTGGAGACGGTGGCACTGAAAAGAAAGCAGGAGACAGAGCTGGAGGTGGCAGAGTTAAAGATGCTAAGATTTGCTTTGGGTGTGACAAGGATGAACAGGATTAGAAATGAGTACATTAGAGGGTCAGCTTAAGTTGGACGGTTGGGAGGTAAAGTCAGAGAGGCGAGATAGCATTGGTTTGAACATGTGCAGAGGAGAGATGCTGGGTATATTGGGAGAAGGATGCTAAGGATAGAGCTGCCAGGGAAGAGGAAAAGAAGAAGGCCTAAGCGAAGGTTTATGGATGTGGTGAGAGAGGACATGCAGGTGATGGGTGTAACAGAACAAGATGCAGAGGACAGAAAGATATGGAAGAAGATGATCCGCTGTGGCGACCCCTAACGGGAGCAGCCGAAAGAAGAAGAAGATTTGAAGAAAAACTGTAGATGGTATGTCCTTGCAGAAGTGAAATGTGAGTTCCTGTTATAGTGATACTATAAGAATATGTGGAGAAGTTCATGCGTTTTCTATCTTGAACTCCTGACAAAAACAAGTGCTGAAACAAAACAAAGAGCAAGAGAAATGACCATAATTTGGAAGGCACATGCGAAAGCTGGAAGACTCGTATGACGGTCAGGTCACAGGCATGCATCAGAAAGGCAAGAAAAAAAATCAAAGCCAAAAAGAAAGTCTCAGCAATCCATTTTAGTTTCCAAGACACTAAACAAAATCTTTTGCAAGAAAGGAATTTGATACAATGCTTAATATCAAATGTTGTGCATTTAAATATGTTTTAGGCAATGAATTAATACATAATTTGACTTCTCTCTTGGCAGTATTGATCAAATGGCAAGAACCCGGTAAAAATAGACCAGGAAATAAAGAGGGGAACAAAAACACTTTCAAGAATACTTAACAAAGTCATTAAACAAAAAGTAGCCCAACCAATCATTAAATATTTACAGTACATTACATTTACTTATTTGGCCGATACCTTTATCTAAGGTGACTTACAACATTTGAGATACAATTGGTTTCATTCATTTTGTTTTCATTAGTTAGAGCACGGGCAGGTGAAGTGACTTGGTCATGGTCACATAGTGTCAGGAACAGGATTTGGAAGAACAACCTCCAAGTTTAACCAATGCACCCCACTGCCTGCTTAAACCTAACAATTCTAGCTACAAATGTCAAACAAAAGGCCTGTAAATCAAACATTTTAAACTAAATGCCCCATAACAATTTAACCAAAATATTTACAAACTTGGACACCAGGGGCCCCATGAAAAATAAGCTTCAAAAAACCATTATCCAACCCGCTGTATCTGCTGGAGCCAGTCCCAGCCAGCACAGGGCACAACTCAGGAAACAAACCCTGGGCAGGGCACACACACTAGGAACAATTTAGGATTGCCAACGCACCTAACCTGCATGTCTTTGGACTGTAGGAGGAAACCGGAGCACCCAGAGGAAACCCACGCAGACACGGGGAGAACATGCAAACTCCACACAGGGAGGACCCGGGAAGCAAAGCCAGGTCTCCTTACTGCGAGGCAGCAGCGCTACCACTGCACCACCGTGCCACCCCTTGTTAGAAAGATACATATTATAAATGTTATGATTGATTTACTTTAAAATAAACTATTTTGACTCAATTTCTTCTGAATATATGCTATATTTCTTAGTGGTTTTGAACCTAAATTAATTTTTTTTTCTTTCTTTTCGCACTATATTTCTGTCAGAGTAATGTTTATTTTTTAATTAATGTTACGTTTCTTTTACTGCTCAGACATTTAAATTTTTGTGGGCGCCACCATTCTGTTGCTGTGACAATACAATGCTTTTTTGCTGGGAGTGTGGCCTTGGAAGTCATACCATATGCAGTGGTGTAGCTAGGGGTTGGTGGAAGGGGGTGGTCCACCCCGGGTGGCACATTTTTGGGGGCAGCATTATTGACCAAAAGGCTCAGTACAATTCGTGTGTATGCAGCAGGGTTCGGAAAAATATCACTCATGAATGAAAAAAGTAAAATGCTCTGATTTTTGTCCACAAATGCTTCAAAAATAACTTTCAGACTGTCCTTCTGTGATGGCATCAGACACAACAGTTGAAATTTATGAGGCAATAACAAAAATAAACATAAACGTTACACCGATAAACAACTACGAGGGATATCCAGAAAAAAAGGTTACAACAGCTGTTAAAAATCGAAAAATGAATATATTTCAACCACATTTACAGGGTATGTTTTCCAAAATATGTGTTTATCTCTCAACATAATCGCCGTCAACTTCGATGCACTTCTTCAGCCTGGGCACCAGCTTTTTTATACCCTTGTCAAATACGCTCCGCTCAATCTCCGAAAGCCACTTCTCCACTGTTTCCTTCACCTCCTCATCGTTGGAAAAACGTTTCCCACCCAAGAATTCTTTCACAATTCTTCCACAAGCTGACGATGGATCTCGGCCGCGGATTCGCGCGGCAAAGTGAGGAACTTGATGACCGAACAAATCTCACATCAGCGGTAGGTGGAGCAAACGGCCTCAGCAGAGGTTGACGAACTCGCTTGCTGTGATGACATTTAACAACTGACTGATGCGGTCCCGGGCTTATTTTGACCGTTAGGACCCCCCTACACGCAGGTATGCCAACCTTCGAAAAAAAAAATTCCCTGCACCCTCCAGGGCACTTGTAACCTTTTTTTCTGGATATCCCTAGTAATTTACAATTTAGAATTTTGTTTCCTTATCAATCTGAATATGTTATTGCTCTGTACAGAAAACAACCCCACCTTTCACTTGTACACTACATTGGTTCTGGTTTTCGCAGCATAATTATATTAAAGTAATAATTAGAACACAGCTTATCAGTGCTATTCTTGTCCAGAATATTCAGATATGTTGGAGGGCAGCAAATTGAAGCACCACCCTGCCCCGAACACTAGCTACACCACTGGCCATATGATGTCACACACGCTACATTTTACAAGCCAGCGCCACAGATTATATTGAATCCAATATTGTGGACACTTTCTCTGCACCTTTTTTACAAAAACTTTCATTATAGCATTCTGGTTTTAAATTTATTTGCTGTGGTATTTGACTAAGTCATTTGTTTTGTGATTTTAGCTAGGACACTAGCGTGGCCGATCTTCCAGTATTCACTTTGACTAAGTTTTGACTCATATTCATCTCCTGATCCCAGTGTACTGTCCTAGTGGCTTGCCATTTTTCACCTTCAGGCAGACTAATAAACAGTAGGAAATTCATGTCCAAATAAGAAAAGTACTATATCAGTTGATGCCAAATCACTCATTAAGTAAATATTCATGCTTTTTTGTCATTTGCTTCAAGTTGACTTTGATGTCTTTGTCTTTCTTGTTTGCTTTATGTTTTCCATGTGGTCACACATCAGGTATGGATAACATGTTGTGTGTCATGCATGTTTTGGGATGTGATGTCAGAGGTAAAAAAGAAAAAGAAATAAATTTCATTTTCAAGTAAAAGCAAAAAGGAAAGAAACAAGAAGGAACTGTCATGTCAGTAACCTTGGTGGCTGAATTAAGTAGCTTGTATAATGATCTTTTAAGTGTCTGCACTAAGTTTCCTGATGATGACTGTTCAGGCTCTCTAACGCTGAATGCAGTTCCAAAGTGTGGTGGGCTAGTCCTCTTGTGCTGATTAAAGGACGTTCCAGTGGCTGTTTATCTTGTCTGTATTTCTGAAGTCCCAGTGACCATATCTCATGAGCTTGTTGAACATAAAAAGCCACTAACATTCTCATCTCTGCCCTTTGTGCATAGCCTTTTGTTCCTCAGCCAAGCCAGCAGCCACTCCACCACATCTGTATAACCAGACTCACTGGTGGCTATAGTATTTAGTCTTTGTTTTTTCTGCACATAAGGCAGAGTCTCAACCTATTGCTGTTTGCCCAGTTTCTCTCATCTCTTCATCAGGCCCACTGATTTAGGTGACAGATGCTTTTGGTGTCTCTTTGATCTGCCTTCTTCTTTTCTGGAGAATAGAATAGAATTTTCTATTAATTTGTTCATGCACAATGACAGCTTTACTGTTTCTGAGCTTGGTATCTTCCTGATCATGATTTTGGTGCTTCCCCTTGCTAAAATCATTTTGAAGTCTTTGTTTAGACTCATGCTGCTTTCCCTGACATAGATTCTGGCATTCTCTTAAAAATAATATTTGGTATTGAAACATTTTGTGCAATCAGTCTCCCACTTTGTTTACTGACTACATTTCTCTGCAGTGATTAGGCACTTAACCCCTGCTCTTTAGAAAAAAATAACATTAGCTATTCAACAAGCATCTACAGAACAAAACAATGTAATGGTTTTTTTTTCCTACTCAACCATAAAAGAGGCAGACTATACTCCCACTTACATAGGCAAGATTAGGAAAGGGTCAGAAGGTCTACATATCAATGAGCCACCTTAACTGATGATATTTTTGACTATTGTCAAGGACATTAATCTGTATCTTTACTTCCTCAGCCGTTTGAGGAACATCTTTTATCCATGCTCTTAAGCTTCTAGTACAAACTGTCCTTCATCTTTGTAATGACATCCTGGTACTGCACCTGCTCAGTTCAGGATCACAAAACACTGGCACTGAGGTCATCTCAAAATATTGTTGGCACACAGTTCCTTTCTGTTCAAGGCACACACACACACACACACACATATATATATATATATATATATATATATATATATGTCTCACAGTTGGTCTTAGAAAGAGAAATAATATTTTAAAAGACCTCAGCCATCCTGCACATTATCCACTTCTCAGGGCAATTAGAACTCGCACTGCTAGATGCAGCGACAGTTTTAGTACATTGGCCATTAAGCTGCTCAACAACTATATTTTAACATTCTAATCGTACTCCAAACTTCTTGAGTCTTCTTTTTTTACTACTGTATGATGTTATATTTGATATTTAGTGTTGTAGACACTGACGCACCTGTCATACTTGTATGAGTATGTAGAGGACACTCAGGCCAAGAATCATATTGTACTGTGTATACATGAGAGTAAACTTAAATATGTAACGAAGCTACAGAGTGTATGTATGAATGGAAGGATTTATGTATAGTGTTATTGCTTGTATATAATCCCCCTTTAAAAATCAAAATGTTTTATTTATTTGGTCCTGTAATGAATAAGTGCAAATGATGGCATAATTGAATATGTATTTGACTATATGACTAATAAGGCCACCGTTGTTAAAATAAGTAAACTGCCATGTTGGACTTATTGTTTACTAAAAAAGTGATTTATTGTTTGCTGATAATTCATTTAGTAACATTGATAAAGAGCAGCTGGATTAACCCTGAATGGAACTGTTTTGATTGGTGGAAAAAAAAAAGGCCGCCAGTGGAGCCCTCCCTGCAGTATGGAGGTGCCCCGAAGACCAGCAGGGCATTTTTATAAACAGACTTTTTATCTGCCCCAGAAGTGATAGGAGATCACATGGACTGGAGATTGGAACACTTCCAGGTCAGGGAATATAAAAGGATTGTGGGAGCTCCCAGATGGCGAGCTGAGCTGGGTGGAAGGGTGGCAACGC
>JANRMT010062854.1:108021545-108078644 GCA_026402145.1 Polypterus bichir lapradei | reverse complement strand
CCCCCCCACGGCTTTCGAGCTCAACTCTATTACAGTAAATGGAGAAAAACAGCTTCCAGTTATGACCATTACGCGTAGAATTTCGAAATGAAACCTGCCCAACTTTTATAAGTAAGCTGTAAGGAATGAACCTGCCAAATTTCAGCCTTTCACCCACACGGGAAGTTGGAGAATTAGTGATGAGTCAGTCAGTCAGTGAGTGAGTGAGTGAGTGAGGGCTTTGCCTTTTATTAGTATATATATATATACAGTATATTGCACTATATATATTTTGCTTCAAGGTCATTTTGACATTTTGGTAGGTTTTGGACATCAGAGTATCTCCATGTAGAATTATATAAGTTATAAATTACTTGTTCTAATCATATGCTACTATCATTATGTGTTTGGTTTAGCATAATGCAATTATATATATGCATTGGTATCACCGTTTTAAGCAGCTGTTGCTAGGCCACACCTCCTGGAAGTCTCACCACATTACATCATTGGTGCTTTGTTGTAAAAGCTGGCACCTCATACTCAGTGACATCTGAAATTGTCATTGGTAGTTCCAGTGCATTTCCCTCTTCAAGTGATCTTTGGTTAAGGATTATAGTGGATCTTTTTTGGCTTTTGACATTGGCACCGGTTTCTGTTGATCTTCTGGTTTTGACTTTTGTTAAGTTTAAAGTTACTATCCATCTTCTGATCCAATTATTGTTACAGGGATTTTGGGTTTTAAAAAGCAGATAGCTTTGCCTATGCTGCAACCCAGATGAACTACTAGTTTTATTCTCTGGCATGTATTTATTTGTGTTTCTGTAACTGTATGGGAACAGCAATGCAGGCTACCTGGATCTGCACCCAACCTCTCAAATTAACCAAAGTTAGCAACAAAATTTGATGTGCAGTGTCTTTTCTTTTGCTGTTTTTGGTGGAAGTCATTTTCCATGGACAGGCTGAAAAGCCAACCAAAGATTATAATCAGAGCACATTATTTTTTCTGAGGCTTTCTAATATAAGACTATGTGGTCTATTGTTGCCTGTGTTTTTATTTATGATTTTTTTTTCACTTTGATTTGTACAATATACTTCTTCATTTCTGTGTTTATGTATTTTTGTATTGTAGAAATGATCTGGCTAATATTATTTCAGAAAATAAGTTCAGGTGCCCATTCCATAATTGTAAATTGGCTGTAATATTAAATCATAACACATGGCTTTGCTCTCTGTCTTCATTAGGGAGAATGAACAGTTAAAAACCTAAACCTAACCAATGAACTAGAAACTAAACAAGACATATTATTAGGTTTTTTTTTTTTTTTATGCCAGCTATGTCTGACAAGAAAAAAATGAAAATGATTTTACAGTTTCAAAACAAATAGCACAGATCTGACCAGGAGTAGTTCACTAAGTGGTAGGGAATTGTAATTGTAACAGATACTTCTTACACAAAAAAATTAAAACAAAATGCACCTAAATGACCATTTTGCTTTCAATACTTCTACATTTAATAATCAATTTATCAATCCTTTTTTTTTATATTATGTTACGCATCGAGCAGTAACAGCAGCTGCTTGATACAACACACCAAAATGCTTCAAACATAAGGAAACAGGAAAAAACTTTAGGGAAAGATTGCAAATATGCAAGCATTAAGTCAGAATATAAAAATACTGTATAAACGGAATACATACAAAGGAATATTTTGGACAAAAATAATGTATTAAAAAAACAAATAAAGCATAATGGTATGTAAGCATAAAAAATGTTTCATGAAATATTTTGTGGCTTAAATGGAGTTTTTTTTTTTTTTTCTGTCCACCAAGCTAACAGATTTTATCATCGAACTGTCATTTAGAACCTTAAAAAAAAAAAATTCTATATTTTAAGGACTCTATTCCTTTTAATAATATATCTTTCTTATGCACATTTTCATTATTTAGCCATCTTTCATATACACGTTTGTTTTTCTTTACATGTGCCGTATATACTCGCGTATAAGTCGGGTATTGAAACCCAGAAAATCAATCATAAAATTAGACCCCGACTTATACGCCCATTCAAAAATACGACACCTACATTTTTTTTACATCTTCTTGCCTCCTCCAATCTCGCATCAGTTTCTCAGACACATCGAATTTTGCTGCAGCAGCGCAGTTACAAATTTCTTTCGCCACTTCAATGACTTTTAATTTAAAACCAGCTTAATATTTACTTCTGATCAAACACTCCATCGTAGATAGGGGATGCTCTCACGATAAAGGTGTATGAGGGTGTGCAAACTTCGCTTCGGAATAATTCGGGTATTACTGTGTGGTCACGTAGGCACAAAACAGAAAAAAAAGGCAGTGTCCTCCATGGTTACTCTGTCAGGTGGGCATTAGAATATCATAATCTCTTGGACCAATAGCGTGAGTTTTCTGCATTCGACTTATACGACTGACGTTATAAAATTGAAATTGTATGGTAAAATCAAGCCCCGACTTATTCGCGGGCAGAACTTAAACGTGGCTATATACGGTAACTATTTCTTTGACATGTTGTAAAGCAATTTGAGCTACATCGTTTGTATGAAAATGTACTATAGAAATACATGTTGTTATGTATTTCTGTATTTATTTATTCATTTGTTTATTTCAGTGACATGCCCAGATAAATGGGGAGGGTTGGTGTCAGGAAAGTCATCCGACAGCAAAAATCACACCGAAACCACTATTAGAGGAGTCTAGGCTAAAGAAATAGCTACCCCATATAAAAATGGGAATGGCTATGAAAGAAGATGAAGATGCAGTGACACCACATGCAACTTGAAAATTTCTCCTTGGGATTAATAAAGTTTATCTACTCTGTTCTAATCTGAACACACCATTGAAATATTTCTGTCAAAGTTCTGAGGATGGCCTCTAGCAACTGCTGTGTTTTGGCGAGTGAATCATCAATAGGTGTTCAAAGGTTTGAATGAACCCAGCTAAGCAAGAGATCGATGTTTAGTTTGGCTGACAACCTGTAAGAACACCATTCCTATATGACATTGACAGAAATTAAGCAGTACCCATTGAGCAGCGACCTTAAAACATATAACTTTTCACAAAAAATTTGCTTCACTGTATATTGGTGATCTTCATTACAGTAATATAGATAATCACTGCTTTACAAAAGGAAGTCCAATAATTGAGAGATGGTGTCTTAATACAGTAAAAAATAGCATGCAAGATGTAACAACAGAAGTACATCTGCTTTGCAATTTTGTTTTCAAAATTAGAACACTGTTTCACCATTATGCTCAAAATAGTAGCAAAGTAATTAAAATAAGGACGCTTCAAGTGCAATGTCACCAAATGACTTTTATCAAACCTTTGGGAGATTTTTATATTCTATGACGTTAAGAGCTCTGCATTGAAGATAAATAATTAGCTAGTAATTGTCTATTATTTAACATACTTACATATTAAAGTAAGTATATGGTAACAAAGCACACATGCAGAAGTGCTTGGGAAATGGGCACAAAAAGAACCCACTCAACTCTCAGCGGCAAATTACAGAGCTTATTCATTCTCTGCAACGATTAAGAGAAATAAGAATTTACAGAATATGTGAGTGAGACTAGTCGCCCTCTGTTAAAGCTGTTATCTATAAATAATGTGTGAATAATATGCTGTGTAAATATATTAACAACAAATAACAGTTTATCTTCTGCTATATGATCTCTTGTTAACTTTGTTATTTTCTGCCTTATTTTAGGTTATAATTGATTTGGGTTTCTATAAATGTGGTTTAAAATATTGAGTCTATTTATCTATCTAGGTCAGAAATCAGATCTGCTGATTAAGGAGTTGGGAGGTAATGATCCCTTCTTGTAGTTGCAGTAAATGACATGCTTTTGGTGGTCCAGCATTGTCTTATTTGGGAATGCTTTGCTGTTTAATCCTCAAAGCTGCAGAATAAT
Organism: Polypterus bichir lapradei; assembly: GCA_026402145.1. Lineage (NCBI taxonomy): Eukaryota > Metazoa > Chordata > Cladistia > Polypteriformes > Polypteridae > Polypterus > Polypterus bichir. Next base: position 108,074,716 of record JANRMT010062854.1, on the reverse strand, counting down.
GTGACACAACACATTTAAACCTATCTTTTAATATAGATTGTTAAGTATAAAAATAAAACCAGACTAATGCAATGTCCTGTTATAACTATACTTGAAAAATAGAAAGTATACTCATACTGATATAAAATCCAAAACACAGCAATCTTTTTTAACTTAAAAAAGCCAAAAATATTCAGTGAATATTTCAAAACCCCAAGGGAGACACAAGACATATTCTGTCAGTTTTGCAGCAGCTTTTTTTCTCACATGGAGCTAAAAATAGTTCTAGTGCCATGTGATTCTTTTTTTATTAAAAAAAAAGTGAAATACCGAAAGAGTAAAAATAATGATGAAATTGGAAGCCATTTCATGGTAGCTTCACAAATGACACTGAGTTTTTGCCTCTGTGTATGAAAAAAAACATAAATGCCACAAATTGAAGATTAGACTTTCCTTCTGTGGGGAGTTGGTGAATGTCACATTCATGCATTGTGACCTTAATTTAACTTAGAATCTGATCACTGAGCTGCCTTTTATGTTTTCTTTAGAAGACATTTCTTATTGGGAAAAAAAAATCCTAATGAAGGTATACTAATCCAATGACTGCAAAATTCTTAAATTAATTTTTTCATTTAAGTGAAGTAAGATGACAATGAATCAATTATGCATATTATGCACTCATGCTACAAGGTGGTTTTTGGTTCCTATAGTTAGGCAGCTATCCATCCATCCATCCATTTTCCAACCCGCTGAATCCGAACACAGGGTCACGGGGGTCTGCTGGAGCCAATCCCAGCCAACACAGGGCACAAGGCAGGAACCAATCCTGGGCAGGGTGCCAACCCACCGCAGGACACACACAAACACACCCACACACCAAGCACACACTAGGGACAATTTAGAATTGCCAATCCACCTAACCTGCATGTCTTTGGACTGTGGGAGGAAACCGGAGCGCCCGGAGGAAACAGTTATAAACCACGTAAATGCAAACATAACTGACTTTAATGAAATATAATTCTATATCTCTAAAGACTGGACATTGCAATCCTAAATGATCCCAGAGAGAGACGATTCACAAAGGAATTATTAAGTCTTTATTTCATACAGAGCCAACAACTTTCTTGTAAAGCAGTTAAACATTGTAACCCAACCCCCTTTATGTTATACAGAAACTTTAATAATACTATACTACAAATTTTTTCAGGAAGAATTTAACAATATAGTACAAGCAGATTCATGTCATATTGTACTTCTTTTTTCCACCTCCCCCCACCACACCACAAAAGTCTGGCTATCTTCTTCCCAGCACTTACATGATTTCTGTCAACATCCCTCCTTCCACCTACACACTCAGAGACAGCATAGAATGGGATTTGCTTTAAATCCTATCATATGTTCACTTATAAACAAGCCCCAGTATACTGAGATGAGCTTCTCTATGCTTCAGGAGACACCATGCTGGAGGAAAAGGGGTGCTACTACCTTTGGCCTGCCATCCATGATAACTGTCCCTCTCTTATTGAAAGATTAGCTGTATCCCTTAATCCCTCACATCATATAATATCATTGAAAGTATCACATCTCGGCATTCTTTCTCTCCTATAGTTGTCCTCCTGTACATATTCCTGTTGAAGGACCCTCAGTGCTCGCCTATAGTGCCCCTATTGACAGTACCAGTTATACTGGCCTTGAGGCACATACTATGCTTTACTGGGGCCTTGCATAGTCCTTTCTAATTCTAGGGCCAATATTCCTCTTGCCAACCAGAGTTTCTTGTACAATATAAAAGCTATAAGTAAAATAAAACAGCCTAATTTGAAATCAATACAAAAGCATTGATGTTGTCTTTCTATGGAACAAAATATTTAGCATTACCTAAAATTGTAACTTGAAAGTATATATATTATAAACAATAGGGGGTGCCACTGAGCCTCCAAAAGACCCTGACCCAACACAACTCTAGGATAAAATAAATGAAATGTGCTCTTTCTCTCTTTCTTACTCTCCTTTTCTCCTCCACCGAGCTTTGCCCTCTTCCACCCGACTCTGACTCTCTGGGGTATGGCTGCGGGCTCCTTTTAAGCTGGACTGTGGAGTACTCAGGTGGCACATTGTGGCTTGTTGGAAGCATTTCTGGGTCATACAGAAACTGGGGGAGGTCTTCCCCTGGCAGCACGCTCTAACATTCCCCCCAGAGAACCCTATAGGGGGCTGTGCTTCCAGCCTCCAAGTCCCATGCAGCCCTGTGGGTATCCAAACTGGGACTACTTGTGAGGAACACTACCACTTATTAATTTGGGGGATGAACTGCACCCAACTTCCAGCTCTCATAAGTCCCTTCTTTCTTCCAGGATCCCAGCCAGGATGGGAATTATAAGGCATCCCAGCGGGGTAGTGTCCACAACCTGGCCATCCTTTCATTATGGCCTCCCGACCGGGCAGTATCCACAAAAACGCCATCCTTTCATTATAGTATGCCAGCCGGGCAAGAAATCTTCCTCTATGCTTGCTGGGATGCCCATTCATCCTACAATATTTTGGAGCTGTACACATATCTGCAAGTATTTACATAAGGAAACAAGGTTATCATCATTAAGGAAAACTGGGTTCTGTAGCCCCAAAATGAATCAAAATATAGTATAAAGTATGAATAAATATTTACTCCTATTATATGACAGATGAATAAAGGGATGACTATGACGCAAGAGGTCATCTAAGCATAACAAAGCCATGCATGTCACCCATATACGTGACTGTTATACTGAGAAAGTACACAAACATTAGACTGTTTAATAATCAGCTTGCAATATCTTAGAAATGCAGATGCAGTGATGAGTCATTTCATGAAATGTACAACTTGGAAACAAAAATGTACACAGACGCAGCTGGTAACTCTCCAGCTGACCATGGAGAAAATGACCTAAAATATTCAGTAGCCTGTGATGGCTTGAATGTTCCAACAAAGTTTCTTTCAAAGATTTTCAAGTGTTCAGTCTTACGAAATGAACATTAACTTTTCAAAATTAGAGGGCTCTACACCTTTATAAATAGAGCCTTTTTATGCAGTCACAGAGGGGAACCTCGTAAAAAAAATCAGATACTTACCATTAACCGATATGTACTCTGGGCACCTAGCAGGTATACTGGAGACTATGAAATTGCTCTTTACTATTAGTTCAAAAACTGCAGAGTGTAAACATGCTTTTCCAAGCCTATACCTCATCTTTACTAACATGAGGACCATCTTAATGGTCCAAGCTTGGCAAACTTAATGCAGCTGAATACAATGATTATACCAGAATAACCTTGAAGGTCAAACTGATGATGTTTTTGGTGGGGTAAAAATTAGGCCTGAAAATAAAATTTGAGAATAAAATATTAATGCAGTATTCATTTTCATGAAATATTTTGTATATATCGCAAATAGACAACATTAACATGACATAATCCTTTAAAATCATCTATTTGCTAAAATACTTTCTTCCAAGATGCCTATTTATATTGTGGTACATGCGTGTTATGCACTCATGTACATCAAAACTTTACAAATAAACATTGCTGTAAAAAGTTGAGGGTAACCCCCCACCACTCTGTATATAAAGCTGGGTTACCACAAAGTATACCTGAACTTTATGGTTTGCTAGCACAGCAGACTACCATATTCATTTACAATTTGTCCACCTCTGCTATGTGACAAGCCATAGTTTTGAAACTTTGCTACTTCTCTCAGCCACAAATTTAACATGTCATAAATTGCATGAGTAAAAGTTATAGTGGGAACATAGAAAGGTAAATTGTGCAATGTAGGAGGACGTATTCCCCTCCTCTACATTTTTTCAGTATTAGACTACTTCAGCCATTTGTTGTTTTCTTTATACCAATTAAATTTGCATTGATAATTTTCTTGAAAAGTACAATTTGTTCAAGAAACATGATCTAAAAGTATACTATTAAACTGTTCCTATTAAGTATCTGGAATGTTGCTTTTGCTTGTTTTTAATGGGAAAAAACCTATATGCTTCTACTAACATAAAACACATATTATATCTAGACCCATTAAGTCTACAGTTCTATCTGATTATGACAGAAAAATAAACTAAAAAAAAACTATTTTGTATTTACTAAAACGTATTTTACTAAAAATAAAGTGGAAATGTTTTTATAAAATAAAAACTGGACCAAAACTGAAAATGCACTTAGAAGAAGACCTAAAACTAAACTGTAATTTCAAGTAATATAAAAATGATATAAAAAGGCAAAACTATATTTAACCTTGCAAGGAAACACTTACCTGCCATTTCTGTGAAGCTAAATACATGTATGCATTGTATATTGTTAATCTCTAGAGGAGAATGTACTTTTTCATTTCAGCCTTGTAAGTCTTAATGCACTTTAATATACACAGCAGCTGAAGCATAAATGTTCATCTTTTCACACTTTGGTGGGCTCCCTTCTCCATTGCTCACATCTCTAAACAGATATGCTTGTTACATTTACTAATGACGAACAGTGAGAAGAGGACTCATCACCTAGGCAGGCTAAACCGTAAATGAAAAGACTAACATAGCAGAATAATCATGAATAAAATGTCTCATGTTCTAGGGTTTAGGTCTCCCTGCTGTCACAAAAGGTATTTACCTGGGACAGTGATTAGATAACGGTGCTCATCAACACCTCCCAGCTGCTCTTATTGTTCAAGTGGGTTGTCGCAGCATGAATAACATCTAACTTCTTATTTAAATATATCAGAATGGTATGTATACTCAATCTGTTCAGAAAGTATGTGTCATGTTTCAGCCAGCATTTGCCCCCAGGCTGGGGTTCAAATTCATGTTTCGGGTCTATTTTATGTAATTTATTTGTATTGATGTTTCTTTTTTATTTATTATGTACAGTTTTCTTTTTATTTAATTCTAAGTAGTAACGTCCTAGTTTATGTCCCTTGTGCTTTGTGGGTTGTCCCTCCAAGGGGCGTGGCCACCCGGCAATCACTGCCAGGAACAGCCCTTCATCCTGTTTATGGGAGGGCCTCCCATAGTTCGTGGTAGTTCATTTCAAACACTCTAGGGAGTGGAGTATTTTCTTGCATTCACTGTGCTTTTTGCTTGCTTTTATGGATTTTCTGGATTTTTCAAACCTGTGCTTTGTCCTCGACTACATCTTTGGATTTTTGTATTGGTACTGTGTTTGTTGATTTTTTTAAACCTCAGCACTGTTTAATGACAGTGAGTTTGGATTCTGATCTGGGACATGTTTGCTGCATTTTCCTGCCCTTTCAGGCAATTCCTTTGTGCTCTATGGAACTTTTGGCTTGCACAGCCTTTTGTTAAAATAAACCTTATATTCTATAAAGATCATTCATGGCCCTTTTGGCATCTAGTTGGGATTTTTAATGGTGTGTTTCCTCCTCTAGTGGGAAAGTATAGCAAGTGTTTCTGGTAACCTCTGTTTTTGAGATTCCTGAGTCACAACAGTATGCTATGTTATCTTTATTGCATACATGCTGCAGTTAACTGGAAAATGGCCACTTATATTGTGTCTCCACAAAGTGATCTTGACACTGTAGACATCCACTCACTAGGATAATGGTAACAAACCTGGAAAATACTAAGTATCTGTCTGTTTTGAGAAGGAGTTAGCAAGTCTGGTCCAGCATAATTACTGTACCCCTAGGTTTTAGTTCTTAATCTAAATTACATTAATGCTTAATAAAATTGCATATGGACAGTAAAGAGAATTCTACTACCCAAAAATGTAACAGCAGGAAGAAAATCCTTATAAACTTCATTGACAAGAAAAATCAGCAGTGCTAGTAATTTAAACATCTAAAATGAAAGTGTTTGTAGACCAAGGCATGCATTTACCACTAGGGACTGCCCTTTCCTTTTAAAAGGTCAATCCTCTTATCCCAGGGAGTATCAAGGTAACACTTGGCACAAACTTAGAAGTGCCAGTTTGTCACAGCCAACATTTATACACAATGTCATATTTACTCACAAAGGGGTCATTTAGAGTCATCAATCAACAAAAACCTGGTATTTTTGGCATGTTGGTACCTAGGGGAAAACTCAAAACAATTTTGAAGAGAATGTACAAATTCCACAGATTAGCCTAGCAAGGTCGGAATTCAATCCTAGTCTCCTATTGTTGTGGGGCACTCGGCTACCGTGACAGCTGTTTGACTACTAGATGGTTCATTGGCTTAGCACTAAAAAAATGGAAGGAACAAACAGCTCCACACCCTATGACCTCTCAGGATGAAGACTGCCACTTTTGTTCATGACTGTGACTGACAAACATGCTGTTAGATTCAAAGCAAGTTGCAGCCTAAATGAATTGATGCACCCTAGAACTGGATTAAACCAGTTTGAGAATGTATGCATATATAACACATACTGTATATGCTCCAAGAAGCAATTTAATGGCTATTGGAGAGAACAGTTTTATGAAAATTAAGTGACTATCTTTGGCCCATGTAAAAGAGAACTAGACAGAAAATTGAACTGCAGTGTGCTTTTCAACACAGTTCAATAATTAATAATCATATATTTAGACACATCTGTTTCTTTATGAGTACACTATATTTATTTGTATTTTGTAAAGTTTATTTTTGTGTCTATCTGTAAATCTGTGCTTTGCTCCTGCACTCTAATAAGAATGCTATACAAAGATTAACTACTGTAAATTGAAAAGTGAATATTGCATGTCCTAGCTGGGATTCCAGCGAGTACACTAAGCTGCCTAGGATGTCCAAATAAGGGATCAATGTCTGGGAACTCACTACAATAGTGTTCCAGATGCCCAGGATGTTAAGTGACCTGTCGGTTCAATCTCCTACAAGCTTTATACAGTAGGTGGGTGGTGTTGATATTTATGTGGAGTTGAAAATAACCAGGAAGTATTTCATTGTGGAGCAAAAATCAAACAGGAAGTGCTCTCAAGTCCATGTTTGACAGGACCTTCTCACCTCAGTCCAAGCTGGGAGAAAGGGGGTGAATACTTATGTGATTAATAGTGTTTTATATTTGTAATTAATTTAGATCACTTTGCAGAGATCTGTTTTCACTTTGATTTTAAAGAGTCTTTTTTTGTGGATTCTGTTATCCCAAACAAGCCAACATAAATTCACTGTGTTTCAATATTGTATAATTATAAACTACTAACTGTGTAAGCCAAGCCCGTGCTGTAAAAAGTCTGGGGTCCTACAAACTATTGAAATTGTCAGAAAAAAAAATGAAATGTAGAGATGTCAGGTAATTGAAAGGAACTACTCTGGGCATCTCTCTCCTAGCAGGATTTGTTTTGCCGACGAGCTCTCATCACTTGTGCATTAGCAGCAAAGTGACTTTGTCTTTCTTCTGAGGTTCCGTTTTGCTGGCATACTGACCTCGCTTGTGTTATTAGAGGCTAAGCGAGTTTTCTGTTTTCTCAGAGGCAGAGCCCTTACCCCAACTCCACCTCTCACTTTTGGGCCAGACAGACACACTAACTTCCACGCGTAGACATTTATATATAAGAAAATGTGAGAACTTCCGAGAGAATTCTTTTTGTGGACAGTGCAAATCTCCCTCGGTTGACTGCACTACTAGTTAACACAGCTCCAGAGTGAAATGAACTAACTGCTGTTAGGCTGCTGTAGTCAATAAACTAAACAAGGAAATAGGATCAAGAAGTAGCAATTACGAAAACTGAAAATGAAGAAAAATGAAAAAATGGTGATTTTAGGGGGTAGGTCTAAATTCACAACCTGACAGGTGACTCCTGAAACCATTAAATTTTTTTCACGATGGCAGATGCCTAAGGTAACTACCTGCTGTCTTCCCGCTTTAATTTTATTACAAGAGAACTTATTGATTTAGGCGATTTGCTAGTGTGTCAAAACCTCTTACTTTCACTAACACCCTAGAAGCATAGGCATTTTGGGCAGCCTATGCAGTTACAGTAATGTGCTTTCCACATCCTGTCAGCCCAATCTTTATTTTACAGTAAAGGTCCTTTATTTACAAAACCCTTTCCTTATGCAAAGCCATTACAGGCCCCTCTAATGCTTTATACTTTGTTCTTTTGTAAGGGCACACAAATGTAGCACAACTTTAACTCCATTTGCTTTTTAAATATTTTAGAAAGTGAAATGTTTTCTTACGAATCTATGATTTATTACTGACTACTTTCATTAACACATATTGCATTGTGGCAGCTTGTTGCTGAGTGCTAAATTGCAAAGACTAACATTAATTCCAACTTTGACTGCTGAATTAAGCAAATCATTCTAAAGTGCAGCATCCTATATTTATGGAGCCATCTGGTCTCTCGATCAATAATCCTTTGACATAAGTGGCCTTGTTTACCCTTCTGTGTCATTTTAGCTAAATTGAATAAAATGACTAAAACAAATGTTAATTTTCTGTGTTTACTCAAAAAAGCAGTTCAAGAAGATTTAATTGTGTCATCAACATAGGATTTTTCTTAAGAAGTATGCATTTATTTTGCATTGTATTTAATGTGTATATAACTTGTCCTTTTTAAAGTTATATGATCTCACATAGCATTGAGTCATTATTTCTAATTTTAAAAAAATGATTAACTGACATAATGTATTTAATTCTTAAACTTAGAAACCCATTCGCAGCTAAAAGTGAGATCTGCACAGAGCTCATCTGCATTTCAAGCTTTTTTTCCCACACTGCTTATTATTCTTCTATCACATTAGCCTGTTAAAGCAATGTTTTATCAACTCAGAATGCAGCCAGTGATGTCTTCAATTCAGCCGGCTTCTGTTAGACAGTTTTATCTGCAAATATTGCTTTAATTGCACAAAAATAAATTATCTCTATCATGCCCCTTTAGCACAAGAATCCTAGTGAAGAGACTGAGTGCATGCTGCTCTGATTTATTACATGACACTCTCCTGTGCAATTTTCACTTTTAATAAACAAATATGTATTTTCCACATTGAATAATCACAGATTTGTATTAATTTGTCATATGGTTACATTCCAAGTCACTGCTCTCTTTCATTATAATGCTCTTCACTGGTTTCTTTCTTTCTTGAGTTCAATGATTATAAAGTAAAAGTGGCCATTGCAAAAATGTATATAAATCATAAATCTGGTCTTTTTTTAAAAAAAAAAACTGTTAATAATGGGGTTCCTATCCTGAAAGCAATATGATGCCGATCACACTCCTGGCCAGTTCTGAATTGCCAGTCAAACTAAGAGCATGCGTTTTGAACATGGGAGAAGGGACTTTGTGTGCAACCCCCATGAATAAAGGGAGACACACAAAAGACACAAACAATATGTTTAAAGTGTATATCATTACAATGCTAAGTCAAAAACAAAATATTTACATTCTTTAATCAGAAGATGGATTTGAGGTTGCACAACGGCCACTGAAAGAATGCTTATACTGTAAAAGCACTGTAGCTTAAATAATAAAATAATAATAAGTTGCATCTATAGAGTGCCTTTCACAAACCAAAGGTTGCTTTACAGTACATACAGGGGGGAGAAAAAAAAAGAGATTACACAGAAGACAAAAGTTCATCGAAGAGGAAAGTTTTGAGTTGAGATTTAAAGGTGGAGAAAGAGGAGCCATCTCAGAGAGACCGAGGAAGAGAGTTGCAGAGTTGAGGGGCCGTAACACTGAAGGACCTGCCTCCCAGGGTGGAGAGTCTGGTGTGTGGGACAGTAAGGAAATCACTGCTCGAGGACCTGAGAGAGCAACAAGTAGTGTATGGAGCTAGGAGTTGAGTGAGGTAGAGAGGGGCAAGGTTATGTAGAGCTTTGAAGGTGAGAAGCAGAATCTTGAATTTAATCCTTGATTGAACCAGTAGCCTGTGAAGTTGGGAGAGAACAGAGGTGATGTGAGCAGAACGCTTTGTGGTTGAGGACTCTGGCTGTGGAGTTCTGAATGTACTGTAGCTTCTGTATAGATTTTGCAGGGAGGTAGATGAAGAGGAAATTACAGTAATCAATATGAGATATTATGAAACAATGAAACAGAGTTTGAGCATCATTAAAGGACAAAAATGGACCAAGGCGGACAATGTTACAGAGATGATAGAATGAAATTTTGGAAACAGCCCTAATATGTAGCTCTAAGTTAAATGATGAATCAAACAAAACACCAAGATTTTTGACAACTCGAGAAGGTTTGACGTGTACCATCAATAGAAACAGAGAAGTTGGATGCCTTAGAAAGTAGGGAGTTTGGGTCTACCAGTAACACTTCATTTTTATTGACATTAAGTTTGAGAAAGTTATTTTTCATCCATAGCTTAAGATCAGTGATGCAGTCCGTGAATGTGCTGGGAGGCGAGTCTGTAGTGGAGTTCATACTAAGATATAACGGCATATCATCTTCATAATAGTGGAAGTTAAGGCCATGCCTGCGAATAATCTGACCCAAAGGAAGGATATAAAGTAGGAAGAGTAATGGCCCAAGGACTGAACCCCGAGGGACACCACACGACACAGGTGAGGTGAAGGATTTATATCGGCTGAGTGTGACAAACTGTTGCCTATTACAAAGGTATGATGTGAACCACTGAAGGGCTAAGCCAGAGATCCCTGCAGTGGAGAGACATGAGAGGAGGATTTCATTATTAATAGTATCAAATGCTGCACTTAAGCCAAGAAGGAGGAGAATATTAAATGAACTGTGATCTGCAGACTGGAGAAGATCATGAAATATACAGAGAAGAGCTGTCTCTGAGAGACTGAAAAGGCTCATAACTTTCTTCATTCAGCTCATAGATAGTATCAGAGGAATTTAAGACTTCTCCACTATGTTACACTGAATATATAATTTTTTTCACAATTCCAGTAGTATGAATTCTTATATAACATCCTTTAAACTGGACAGGTTCAGAACACTGTACTTTAACAAATATATAGCAGTCAAAATGCAGTGGAAAACACTATGCAATTTATTCTTATAAAGTTGTACATGTACGGTTGTGGACTATAGAGAACTCTGTGAGGAGGTGGCTCTTGTGATAAAAGAAAGAGAAGTCCAAAGTACAAAACAAAGTGGAGTTAATCACAAAAGCATAAGCACTTACAACATAAGATGACAAAAATATAAACACTACGTAAAATAACAGGCACCTAACGCCTTAAAGGCCTTTAAAGCCATTGGCTACACACAAGAACATTTACCACTCACCATATTCCTTCCTCCCTCTCACTAGCTGGCTCTTGTCTCTGGCTATTCATTTCAACAGGAAAAATATAAATGTATTCTTGAGTCCCAAAACTGTCACCCATTTTTGCTAAAATGACACCAAGATTCTATTAAAATGAACACTATAGTATACACTATTAATAATTATCAAAACACACCTAAAGAGACATTTTCCTTTCTTTAAAAACTCAATAATACAGCTGTTTGCTGGACCCCAGAAAATGAATGCACACTTACATCTGAAAACAAAGCAAACATACTGTAATATAGCAAGCACTGCAGCACTGCAGGGTGCTTGGACAGAAAATAGCTTATCGCATGTGGATTTTAGCTTACTGTCCTGAAAAGAACTCAAGAACCCACTCAGCCACTATGGATGGCTACCTGAGTTAGAACATGGTTTATATCAGCTCACATCAGGGCCTCATTTTTAAAGTGCGTATACACAAAAAAGAGGCTCAATAACTATGGTGAAACAGTTGGTGATGGTGCGGAAGATGAAAACAACTTATAATAGCCCGTAGAACATCTACAACCATTAACATCGTCCGGTCTTTCACTGGCCAAATTACTGTTGAAAGAAGGATGTATCGTAATGTTGTTGCGTAATTTATGTCTGAGTGATGGGCTATGCAATAGGGCAAGATTATTTGTATTCAAAATTGGTTGAACAATTCTGATAGGTAACAGTTTAACTGGCAACAAGAAAGGTAATGTAGTACATCTTCCACAAACAACATTAGACACCAAAGGAGTTCTTGATATGCCATTCATATTAAAACGTTTACAGTTTCCCATTAGAATAACTTTTGCTATGACCATTAACAAATCACAGAGACAGCTGGATGATTCCTTACCTTGACACACAGATTATTCCACACATTAAAAACTCTGTGGCTAAAAGCTCCACTGCTTCAAGTAACATTATTTATCTTTGGAATTTCAAGATTCCCTATTTTCTGTAATAACCATAAATGAATACAGTTAAGAAAAGGACTGAAGAGCCATTCCTAAATTTATGTGCTATTTATCCTGCCTCTCATCGCATTGATGGCTGGATTAAAAATCACTTAACTTGCATTAATTTATAGTATAAAATAACATTTTTCAACCTATTTAATCTAATTAAGGGTAACACTAGGCAGAGCCTAACCCTGGATATGGTGCCAGTACTTTGCTGGGCCCACTCGCTGTCACACCCGCACTCACATTACAGTCACATATCACAATTATATCACATTACAATCCAACTTAGTCCTGCCAGTTATCTTAATCAGTATGTGTTTGGGATGTGGGAGGAAAATTAGTTATAAAATGAAAACACTTGCAGATATGAACATGCAAACCCCACACAGACAACAACTACGTGTGGAGCTCAAATTCAGAATGCTGTAATTGAAATGTAATGTAATTTAAATATATGCTACATATGAAAAAGTGTCTAAAAAGGATTAATTAAATTAAAAAGGAATTTATTGAAAAAAAGAGAAACATAAAGGGCACTATTTCACAAGGTAACAATATTCACAAGTGACATGTATTAAAAATTATGAATACTACATTACTTATTTAACCAGTACTCTAAATGCAGATATGAACTCATACATCTCAAGGCAATACCTTATTCTCATCACACTTTATTGCATAATCCATCAATGCTGAAGCAGCTTTAAAACAAAAGAATAAAGATCATGATAGCAAAGAAAAGAAAGAATGGCTTAGTTTGGTTGCTCCATATGAATGAACTGAGTTCTCAAAATCTTTTGATGTACTGAACACATCATGAATGCCAGCACTCTTGTCAGTTTTATTCTTGATCTTCCATATCCTAAAAAAATTCAAAGGTGACAAATATTGCAGTAAAGCTATTTCTAGTGAGACTTAAACATCATGCTCTGCTGTGAAATGAACAATGATTATTTATTCCCTGAAATCTGGTGTTAAACTCACTGCATGCATTCATCATGAAAATGGCTAATCCTCTGAATTTGTACCACTTGCAAACACATCTGCAGCATAACTACAAAATGTGTCTCTAAATCATTTGCCTGCAATGTAGTTTTCATCATTCAGATTTCCTTGAGTTTTTATTCCATTTTGTGTAGAGAGTTACATGTTTATTATGAAAAATATATGGCATAAATGACACTTCGTTAAAATTGATTGTGTTGCACTAATAAGACCAGCAACCACAAAAATGCTGTACTCTAGTGTTGTTTTTCTCAATCGACAAGGTTAGATAAAGGAGAAGTGTTTAATTAATCTACTGAAAAAAGTCTAGAAAGATTTATCACTTTGGCCATAGTGTATTAGAGGAAAGAGAAACAAACAAACATGAGATATATATTTCAAATACATCAAGTATTCCTGTTTTGCAGCACAGTCTGTTACATGAAGGTAACCAACAGAGAGAGAGTAAAGTCAAGGTAAGTTCTTTTTGATCTAAAGAAGTCTGTAAGTGTTGTTTACAAGGTGCACAGAGCCTAGTTTTTTTTGATTATTATTTTTTACTGATGTTATGACATTGTCTTATATGTAAAACATCTATGTGTAAAGTATGTGTGTCTGTCCATCCCGGAAGTGAGTATTGGAGTCAGGGTAAGGGGCTCTGCCTCCAAGGAAACAGAAAACTCGCTAATAACACAAGCGAGGCCAGCACATCAGTAAAATGAAACCTTAGAAGAAAGACGCTAACATTGGCAAAATGGTATCCCTTTTACTTTTCCTCCTGCCGAAAATGCACGAGCGATGCCACCTCGGCGGCAAAACAAATCCTCCTAGGAGAGAGATGCCCAGAGTAATTCCTTTCAATTACCTGACATCTCTACATTTCAGTTTTTTGTCTGATGATTTCAATAATTTCTAGGTCCCCAGGCTTTTTATAGCATGGGCTTACACAGCTAGTTGATTTATTATTGAGTAATTAGTTTGTGGTACATTAAATAATACACCAGTATAATGTGAAATATACTGTATAATGTACCAGTGATACTGCATCTGAAATAGTGTGTGCAGTTCTGCTTAGAAAAGAGACATAGAAGCACTTGATGCTGTGCAGAACAGAGGAAACAAGCGCACCTCGAACTAAAGGAGATGTCCAGCTCTGAAAGGTTTTGAGCTGGCAAGGTCATAAGTAGTCTCAAAGTTGATCTAGCAGAATTTTTTTTTTTTTTAAATAGCAAATCACGTACTCAAGGGTGTCAGTGGAAATTAAGGAAAAGTGTATTTAAGACTGAAGCCAGGAGACACTTCTCTACACAAGGCCTTGTGATAATCTAAAACAAACTACTAAGTCATGTATTTGAAGTGGAAACCTAGAAAACCTTTAATGAAGTATGTGAATGAGATATTGGGAGAATTTAGCTATTAGCCAATCAAACAAAATTGATGAACGGAATGGTCTCCTCTCACATGTCAAACATCTCATACTATTATGATTATATATACATGTGTAGTTGAGTAATATATTTTTTAGAATAAGGTGGTAGAAACTAGGGCAGGAATGCAAACAGGAAAAACAGATTGAGATGTATGGGTTGTAAGAAGAAGAGACATGAGGCATGGCAAGGTTTGGGGCAGCCACCCGTTTATTCCGGTTTTCTGGCTGCAAAAGTAATAGATTTCTCATAGTCAAGTTTACTCAACAGAGTCCAAAACAGAACTGCCTGCCAGAGCAAAGGCAGGAGGCTTTACAGGACGGAGGGCGGAAGTGACGTCGTCCTCGGTGCCGGAACCGGAAGTGACCTCTTCCTCGGTGCCGGAACCGGAAGTGATGTCGTCCTTGGTGCCGGAACCGGAAGGGATGTGTCCCGCTTTGAGGTGTCGGCTCCTGGTGGGATTTCCCGGGAAAGACCTGTAGAGAACTCAGAAAGAGCGTTAGCGTACCCTGCCCCCCCGGGCAGATGTATAATCAGTCCTCTCTAAGCCCTTCAGCTGCCTCCCATGCACACGTGTGTGACAGGGTAAAAAACTGTGGACTGAATGCATTGGAAGGCTAGTAGTGTGTGTTTTAGTGTTTGTGCATTTCTTGTCAATTGTGCTTTACTCTACAAGACAAGACTCTGGTTCAGAGTGAAGGTGGATTTTTAAGGAGTGAAGCCCAGCAGGTAATAATCACAACATATGGTGGTAAGATTATGGAGATGACTTGTTAAGCTGATGTAACCTTTGTTGGGCTGTTTTTAAATTTTAAAAAGGAGCAAAGCAATATGTTGTATTATTACACTTTAAATATTTTTCAATAGGAATTTATGGACCTTTTTTCAGCATTCCAGTGCAGCTGATGCCCTCCCAATGTTAGGAACTATCACCTGAATAAAAGTGGAGCAAAGTGGCAATATCACTGCTAGAGTCGAGGGAGAGAAGAAAAACAGTGAACCACTGAGTTAGGTCTTACTTTCTGAGGAATCAATCCATGACAGAAGGAAAAGGCAAAATTTTGCTGGGGCAATTTCTAAAGGTGGCATACAGGTGGACAAGCAAATTTCTGATTCCTTCCTTCCTTACAAAAGAGACTAGAGTGGCAACATAAGAGAAGGACAGGAGGAATCACCAGAAGAAGAAGCTATGAAACACTTCTATCACTTTTACCTATTCCTTGTCGTTTTGTTTTATATGTGACTAGCTGTGCTACCCATCTATGATAGGCTGGAATCTAATTAATCAATGTAGACCTCAATGTTAATTTTTATAGTGCACCATGCAATGCATATATCTCAGTTATATGCCATATGGTATGGGATACGTAAAAGTAGTGTTAATGTTTGTGATGTGCCATGTATGGGAATGACTAATGCATTTTATTACTAAGAATGTTTGTGATATGCCATATTTTGCAATGACAGAAACATAGAAACCGGACGGACACATAGGCAGACACACAGCCACTTATCCTTTTATTAAGGTCAACTAGGTTTTATGTTGTCTAGTAAGTAGATATATTTTAAATTTTGTTGCAATCCCTGGATGTCAAGGAAGTAGAAAATCCTGCTTATAATAAATCACACAGTGCTTTGTGTGGGATGAATATTTGGTGGATATGTTTTGGTTATTACTGCCGAGGCAGTTCACTAAGTAATGTCATTTTATGTCACTTGTAGTCGCAGGAGATTTCTAACCTGACAACTACAGTTGCTGACTTTGTTGCCTGACCATGCCATATAACAAGATAAAAAATTGCAGGGTATGTCAAATTATACGAGGGTGCACAGTTTCACATTTCCAAAGTATTGTGAACTCACTGCTTTTTCTGCCAGCTAATAACGTGCCACCTAAAGCAGCCAGTTTCAATGCAAAGTCTTCAACAGTATGTTGAGTTCACTTACAATCTTACTCCTTTATTGTGTTTTTTCCATTCTGTTGTGGCAGGTGAAACATGCACATCAAAAAGACTGTTGGGGTTAAACCTGTCATAAAACTGTCCACATGACCTCCTAGTAGTTCATAACCAAGATGGGCATGGCAGCAAGTGACAGACAAACAGTTATGAAAGTGCACTCTGAAAATTTACTAAAATAAAAGTGAAATAATGAAGTGCAGTGAAGAAAATACATAAATCATTACATAATCCATAAAGAAAACATACTACAGATATAAAGATTAAAAACATTCAATAAATACTTGCTTCAAGGCATCAGGTTAGTCTCTTCAGCAAGATAAGTGCAACTCTCTCTCACTCTCTGTTTCTCTGTCTTTCTCTCCAGTTCACCCTGCTGGGTCTGCTCACCTGTAGGTGATGCTGACGGCTGCAGTCCCCATCAACTGACTCTTCCCACTGGCTTTCTTCAGCTTCAGCATAGACCCACCCAGCTGGCCCATTGTTTACCCATATGCTGTATCATATCTCAGAAGGTCCATCCAAGTCCCTATCCTTACATTAAGCTCAGAGTGCCATTGCCTTTGCTGTCTCACAGGTGCCCAACCACTCTGCTTCTTCTCCTTGTCCATGCTTACTTGCACCACCGATCTTTTCTTAAAACATACTTTACTTTTCCAACCTCTCTTTCTCACTGCTCAGGCACTCCTTTTAAATATTGGTGGGCACAGGTGCTTAATTAAGTGCTGCAGAGTGCCAATGAGGCAATCAGCCAGACTGTGCATGTGTGCACTTGAATGCGCGATCTACTGATCACCTCGTTAACACCTCACAGTCACTCCACCACGCTACAACACACCTGCATACCTTCCTAAGCATTATTGCACTGTTTTTTTTTCTCATTTTTGAATTACCCTGCCACAAACCTCACCTCATGACACAGACTTGTCTCTCTTCTGTTTGCAAGGTCCAAAATACCTGCTTTCCTCATTGCTTGTTGCTGTATTACATGCATTGTACCTTTGGATGAGAGCTCATTGGTTGTTAGCTCTCTTGTACATAAGCCTGCCTGTTGTGGACACTTTTCTATGGTGTCGTTTCTTGTGACTGAAGACAGAGGAACAGAATTAAAGTTAGAAAATATTCTTTTATTCATACATACCAGGCAAAGGTTAAATGACAGAGAAGCACAGTCCTAGGACACCGCCCTTCATCTGCACTGAGGGGTCGGTGTTCCAGATTTTTTATAGGGTTTCTTGTCTTATGACTTTAGTTACACAAATATTTCAAAATATTAGCCTGAATCAGCATTATCAAAAATCTAAAGGTGGAGTACATCTGTTAGTTTCCTTAGTTTGGGGCTCGATGAATCCACACCCATTAGACGCCCAAGAAGTAGCACTTGTCTTGTACACTGTAAGCATGCAGGGCCTGCATGACTCCTACCACACACCCCGTAGAACATGCTTTCTGTCACGTACACCAGATTTGTCAAGCACAAGTTATTGACCTGTATTTTTATTTTTCCATACTGTACAACTTAATACTATTTAATTTTTGTCAGAGTAAGTCACAGACTAGTTAGAGTGAGTCGCTAGGTATTTAACAGTACACAACTAGTGGTCATGACAGCGTGTCACAACTGCCACCAGCTTGCTAAGATTATGTAAATAAAGTCTGGAGCTGAAAATGTTATGTAGTGTGACTTGGCCTTTTCTTAAATATGCATTCACAGAAACATACAGCATTCAAGAGTGAAGGTCTAAAAAAGTAATTCTGATTTATTTCAAACTAGTTATAGAACATTTGCTGTTTACTACAAGCATTAATCAGTTGGTATTTTCAGTGAATTAGGTGACTCAGGAGGAGGATACTAAATAGAGGTAAGTGAACAGGATTTTAATTAATAGGAATTAGGCATAGTATAATGACAAGAATTCTTGTGTTTTGATGTTCATTCGTTTTCTTTTTTTAAAGATTATATGCTTAATTATTTTGAAATGTTTTCCTTTACTGGTAATAAAGAAACAACACCAAGACAAACACCAATGTGTCCTGAAAAGGAGCTGTTAAATACCATGTATTCACATTTAGGTACTCATAATCAAAAGGCTGCTTTAATAATTGTCTCTGTGAAAGGAACAAGAATATAAAATTCTGAGTAACTATCTTAGGAAATCTAATTAGCTCCTCTGAATAAAGCACAAACATCCTCTCTAAATTCCATGGAAAAGTAAAACAAACTCTGAAAGGCAATTTCTGTATTGACTCATTTAATGTAAAAATAAAAAACCTAACAAATTCACATTTTCAAAGTGAGCTAGAAATCTAATTACAGGCATGAATTGACCTCTGATTAAATATTTGTTGCAACGAAACCCAAAAGGCACAGTTGTACTTCAGAACCACAACTGGAAATCACCACTTTAGGCATACCCAGCAATTATGACTCCTTAAATAGCAAGCCCATTACAACCACAAATCATGCATCATGGACCTCTTCATCATAACAAAGTAAAAGTATTCTCCCCTTTAGTCTTTTTCTAATTATCAAATCTATCTTTCTTTTCTTTCTTAACTCCAGCTTAGCTCCTTTACTAACTGTGAGGTGATGTGAAAATGATCAAGTGGTGATATTTGTGGGGGTAACTTGAAAATGGTAAAAGGAGATTCTTTTTATAAGGCCAAAAGAATACAGCACTGCAGTCCCATGATGCTATATATTTAATATTAATTTAATATTTAATTTAATTTATATATTTTTGTTTTGTGTGTTCATATCAACAACTTTTTAAATTTTCTTTGAAAGAACTTTTTCTTATCAATCCATCCATTATCCAACCTGCTATATCCTAACTACAGGGTCACAGGGGCCTGCTGGAGCCAATCCCAGCCAACATAGGGTGCAAAGCAGGAAACAAACCACTGACTTTTTCTTATTCTTTTCAAAATATACAATTTTTTTTCAAAAGAGATATATTAAAAGTAAATATATACAAAAATATTATTTTTATACAATAAGTATATATAATACAGTACTTTAGTAAGCTCTTTCAGGTATCTAGTTTCTTTACACCAACCCAAAATGTGTAATACAAATTTCTTTATTACTTTCTTAGTTTTCTACTCTTTAAGTAATAGGAACTGGATTTTATTAATCCTCCTTTTATGTTTAAATAAAAATATTTCTTTTATTCTCAATTATATACAATTCAACAAAAAGGATCCTTTCTTTCTATATAGTTTCAACAAATCGTCTTCTTCCAGCCCCCCCCCCCCCCCCAACTTATTCGGCAAAACCTCTTTTATCCCCCCATAAAATGTAAAGAATATATTTTCTTCAAAAAACTTTATTCTTCTTTTTAGATAAGAAAGTTATCCTCTTTGTTTTATACTTCTAATAAATGTCTCTTTTTTAAGTTAAACTAATACAATTTTTCATGTACAGTATCTGTTCAAACAATGAATTTAGCAGTGTTTGTACATAAACCAAACAAGACGCCTTCCAACGCAAAAAGAGGGCAGGAAAGTTATCGAAGAAAAAGAAAAACTCCAAATAAAACATAGACCCAAATTAAAATAATGCACTAGACGTTTCGGGTTCTTTACCCTTCCTCAGTGGTGACTTGAAAACCGTAGAAATAGAAAAGAAGGCAAACTTATTTAGTTAAGTTAAAGAATACAAACTACTATTCTTTTTTTATAAATTATATACAAACAAAGGTTTCTACTACCTTCAGCAACGTTGTTTTAATGCAGGAGGACTCCGGTGAAAGTGCCAGAATGGTGTATTCACAAATTCAGATATAAATTAGCCAACTTACTACTTTACTACTGTCACTAATCAGGCCCAACTGATAAACAAAGAAAACTCAGATAACTTCCTAGCCTGCAGGATAAGTTAATGAAATGCTGTTGCAAAGATTCAAGCTTTAAAGTCGTAAAGATGAACAAATATGTCACAATGCTTTATTTACATTAGCTAATCCTTATAAAGTCAATTAGCATCTACCACAAAAAGTTGTAATGGTGACTAAAGTACTCTATATGAACTGCAGGTACAGTGACAATAACAAAAGGCATTGATTCATTCATTCATTCATTAATAGACAAGGAAACAGCTTTTGATGATGCAACTAGTGTTGTCTTGCGGCAGACTCTTAAGTGTATGTGGCTCTGGGGTTTCTTCTGCATTCCTTTTCATCGCAGTATTTGTGGAGAAAGAGTTGTGTCTGCATACACAGCATTAAGTTAAGTCTATTCATTTTTTTGTTTTTTTGGGCACTGCCAAAGGTATGTCTTGTACCCTTTCCTGTTAATGGTTTTGAGAGAAAGGCTATCAAGGGACTGTGGTGGGTTGGCACCCTGCCCGGGACTGGATTCCTGCCTTGTGCCCTGTGTTAGCTGGGATTGGCTCCAGCAGACCCCCGTGACCCTGTGTTCGGATTCAGCGGGTTGGAAAATGGTTGGTTGGTTGGCTATCAAGGGACAGCTAAGGTAAAGAAAGTATCCAGTTTGGGAATCAATGTGTTGAATCTTTAATATTTACAGAATGTTTTGTTCTCTTGTTTCTATCAGACTGATCTCCAGTGTGTACCGTAGAAGTTTGCAGCTGAAGATAATTTGGTTGGGATGAGAATTAAAACCTGCAAATCTGAGGTCATAACCCTCTCTTGGAAATGAGTAGCATGTCTACAAGTGAGTGTTGCAGTGATTATGGGAATAAACCAAGTAAAAAAAAATGATGAATTTTACTTAATAACATGAAATGTGAATCCAAAAAAACAAGGAAAGCAGCTGATAAGGATACAAAACCAAAATAGGACAAATTCAAAAACATTTTCAAAAAGAGGAAATACAATATTAACTGGAAATCCAAACATGGACAGAATTGCAAAGCCTAAATTAAATAACAAGGCCAAAGTACAAACAGTTCAAAACACTAGAAGAAAAGTCACTGAAACTCATACAAAGGTTTATTTAGGTGCCAATAATGGTAAGTTAACATTAATGTTAAATTTACACAAGTGTTTGCTTGGTTATAATGGCATGTTAATTTTACTTACATGCATAGATAATAGAAGTTGCTGTTTCATTCCATGTATGCTAGCATGTTAATGAAACCTGCCTGACACTGTGACAAGATAGATAGATAGATAGATAGATAGATAGATAGATAGATAGATAGATAGATAGATAGATAGATAGATAGATAGATAGATAGATAGATTAGAAAGAGTTTACACATGGAAAGATACAGAGGCATACAGTTTGCTGACCATGACATAATGTCATAATGTCACAAAAACCTTTATAGCAAAGACACTTGAGCTGCAGATTTTTTTTTGTATTATACTCAATACCTTAACCTTTCCAATAACTGAAGATGTTTTCAAATATTGGAAAATGGAGCTACAGCTTCTGCTACAAAAGCAAGAGATCTTGAAAAAGGGCTCTATCTAAGATTCCCCTTTTAATGAACCAAGCCCCTCCATCATGCGACTGACACATAGACACAAGAGACACAAATAAGAATGGCTAATGTGAAGGACAGGAGAAAAAAAAGAAACAGAAATGAAAATGTAACAAACTGGTGCAGTGGCAGCAGTTTTACAGACATTGGGCTGAACTATGTAATTCAATGTAGAAGCTAGGACCTAGGAAGAAGCTTTTCAATTATGGTCAGACTAAATCATTATGCTCATCCTAATGTTTGCAAACTCTGGGTACTGGTCACAAGAATGTGTCCATGAGTGCAAGTGGCTGAAATTAGGTTTCTGTTAAAGGTTTCTGGGATGTGTGAGGAGCTGAGTAAAAGAGAAGAACCATAGGAATAGTATATCTGCTCCAGTGTGGTGGCAGGAGGCAATTGAGGTGGTTTACAGAGTGGAATGCCCCCTGGATGTCTCTGAAGGAAGTTATAGCATGTATGACCCATTGGATGAAGACACAGGTAGACCCATCACACTCTTCATGATTATATCTTGATTAGTCTTGTACCACCTGGGAGTTCCCCAGGAAGGACTGGTAGAAGATGTCAATGACAGAATGGTCAGTACAGAACATTATATTGCGACATGGAACATTGATAGGATTAGGGAAGTGAAAATATTTCTGTGTTAGCAGAAAGACAGGAGCTCAAAAATAAGTCAACATATAAAACCTTTGTGCCATGAAAAAAGCATCTTTTGCTTTGTGACTGATCCTTGTGATGTACAGGTAGGTTCTAGCTTCCTGTGAACCTGCTTAGATGAATGTATGATTAATTCAAATCAAACTGAAGATTGAGTTGAGACTGGATATAATTATCAAGTCATGCATCAAAGTTATGTTATTTTAAATATGCTTGGCTTACATTTTGGCCACTAATATTCAAAGTGATTTATATTTTCTTATATGTGGCAGGGCATTTATATACAGTGTAATATAAGGCGCTATATAGGCGCCTGACCCGACACAGATGGACACGGAGGCACGTATAAAATGAAAGACTTTTTATTTTCTCTTCAACCATGGGGCACGTCTTTCCCGTGTCCCACAGCTCCAACACAGTCCCAAAGCACAAGCAAAGACACACAACACACTTCTCTTCTACCACCACTCCCCCTCAAGCTTAGTCCTCCTCCTCCCGACTCTGGCTGCTGAGTGGTGGTTGCTGGCCCCCTTTTATCAGGCACCCAGAAGTGCTCCAGGTGGTTGATTGCTGACATCCGGCTGCACTTCTGGGTAAGGCAAAACCAGTGCCCAAAAAGGGCCAGCCGTTCCTGTTACAGCACCCCCTGGCGCCACCTGCGGAACCCCAAAGAGCTGCACAGAACTCCAGCCCCCATGAAGCCCTGGGGGAGTCCAAGGCACCACTGCAAATCAGAGATGCTGCCATCTAGTGTCCAGGGGGAGATACTGGGCTTCCCACCCTTGTCCCCCTGGCAGTTGTGGTGAAGGGACGTCCCGGCCAGGCATGGACCCCGGCCATCTGTCACAACAGGTACATACTTTATTGTATACCCCTATACTAAAGGCACCTGTTAACGCTACCCTTTGTGTATCCGTCCAAGTGGATATCCTTATTATCTTATTCACCTCAATGCATTGGCAGCTGAACATTCCCAAAAAAAAGATATCTGTCACAGAACAATACATCATCAGGTATGGGCCAACACTTCTATGAGTAAATATGTTGGCCCTGGACCCTCCAGTGTACTGGTGTTTGTTTCTTTGGGAGATGCAAAATATCAAAAACTGCTATTTTCAAGTTGCTGTACTAATGACTTTGGTTCTTGTGATTCAGTCAATGAATACATGAAGTGTATCAGACAGTTTTGAGATCACAGATCTTAACATAGCTGCGTCAAAGCTCATTTGCAATATTTTACAAAAAGAAAACACCATCAAATTTAATCCTGCTTCACTAGGACCCAAGTGAATCCCGCAACATAAATTAACAACTCCAATGTATTCAAGCTATTGAAGTGAAGGTTTCCACTTCCCAGATTGCAAGAATGCAAATGAATGCTATTTTATTTTTTGTTTGTAAACTATAAAATAAAACAAAATAAAAAATGTAGAAATGTGGCAGAACACCCTCTATTGCTGATTCTGGCTCCTTTTGCACTGTCTCTGTAGCTTTCAATTTCTACTAAAAACATATAATTGTTTTGCCTAATGTTTGCCATCTCTGGAAACTCACCATCCAGGATTAGGAGGGAGCCTTTTCTCCATTTATAATACTTATGTTATTCTGTTACCTCACAGGACTAAATTAGCAAACTTTAAGGATGATGGGAGTCACAACTTTATGAACACTGCAATCTTGCCTTGTTCTCATTATCCACTCTCCCCTTGCACTACTGTCTCCCCCAGCTTTTTCATATCTAGTACAAATTATTTATTTTATAGCTACATGAAATGAACTGAGAGTATTAATTACTAAGCATCTGATACAATCAAGCAAATCACTTAACACACTGATATTGCAGACCGTCACACTGAAAAACTGTATAACACTATTTAATTGAATAATTAGCACAAAAATGCTCACTGTACCAGGTAACATTAAATGTAATGGCCAAACTTCTCCAAATATATCTTCTGATGCATCCTGGCTCCACAACTCTTGGTATGGTGGCTGCCTATGCCTCCGTCTTGCACAGGTCTGACTAGTCATATGGCTGCTCAATAGAAATAGAAATAAAAACCTGAAAGCCAAATGCTTCTGCTAATGCAACTTTAGGAAAAGTAGATGGTGGTCCTGATAAAGTAACACTTGCAATGACCTGTCCTGTCTTCATGTAGTGTTGAATCCTCTAGAAGGTTTAACTGTATTAAATGTTTTAATTTTAAACAAAACACTGGATATTTCTAATCCTCCAGGCTCTTATGTTGCATATGACCTCTAAAAGTACAAAATTGTACTTTGATTTGCCCATTTTCTTACACTTATGAGGACAATGTTTTTCATCAGGCCACTTTGGACAACCTAGACTGGATGTCTGCTATGAATGATTTACCCATATTCTTACACTTATAAGGACAACCTTTCTCATCAGGTCACTTTGGACAACTTAGACTGGATGCCTGCTGTAAAGAGATGTTCACATGTCGGCTAGGTAGCATGAACCAGATTTTCCCTTCTGTGTTTCAGATTTGAAATGAAGGACGAGACTACAAGCATACAAAAAAGGTACCAGTCTTAGGTCTTTCTTTCACCACTCATCTTCAGACCTTCAAGAAATTGTTAACAAACAGATTGACAGGTAAGGCCTTCGCTACTACAGTAGGTCATCTTTTTAAAAAACTTACATTCAAAGATGTTTCTGCATATCGATAAGGTTTTATAAGATAGTGGTTATCATATGAGTGCAATTATAGTGAGCAAAAGCAGCTCACATGTTATCTTACTTTGGGGTCCTCTTTGATAAAAAGTTATTAGTACTCTTTTTAATAGTTCAATGTTCTGCAATACTTCAGTTCCAAAATGGGATAGAGTTAGTGCAGCCATACAGTAAACCATAAAAAGGTTTCTACCAGGCCAGATTTGTATCAGACAACAAACAGAAGAGTTGTCCCAAACTGATTGCCATCACTGAAACAAAGAACTCAACACCACACCATAACACCCATTCTCAATATGTATAACATAAGTAGGAGGAATAACTGAATTTCAGGCCCTCCACATATATCAAATCTTTCAAGATTATGAGTATATGCAATAGTGTGCAATTTTATGTATTTTTTACAGAATATAGAGGTGACTGAACTTTGAGAGAAGAATTCAGGAATTTCACTGTTTATGAGTCTAAAGATTCATCTATTCATTCCAAATTTCCCCTCAGTTATCTCAAAACATGTTCCCAGGGTTTCAAGGTCTGGCTATTTCTTAAAGATTAAGAGGCATTTTTGTTGGTCTGTATTAGACAGTGGAAGAAAGATAGAGGGAACACAGAGTAAAAGACAGAAGGTGGAAAGGATAGGAGGGGTGCAGAAGAAATATATGGAGTGTAGGAAGGAAAGAAAAAATATGGTACAATTTTGTTGTTTTCTTATTATATGTTTAATTAGACTGAGGCAGATTTGTGGTTTCTTAAACTAGACTAACCTTTCCTAACCTGTTCCCATCACTCAGGATGAGTTTATATAGCTCTAAATTGTCCACTACAGTAAACAGATTAGGAGAGAAAAAGTGGATGACTTTATGAAATGACCTTGTGCCATGAAGGAAAAGTATGCAGATGCCCTTGGGAATGCTTTGTGTATTTTTTTTTTTGCATACAAGCCATGTTAAATTAAAAAAAAAAATATAAACTCAAACACAATGAAGACATTTCCCTGTGTGCCATGAGAAACAAAATCATGGCAGGTGCTCCAGCCTGAGGGGTGTAAGCTCTATATTTAGTAAGGGAAAAATCTGGAGATTCTTGTTAAACCTGTGGATTCTGCAACGCCTTTAGGCTCCTGTCTTTTAAATTATCCGGACACCTCTCTTGTGTCCATATCTATTTGTGCATCTTGTATTGAATATGAAGTAGGCAACAGGCAACAGCTAAGAAAAGAATATTGATGTCTGCAGGTGTTTCAAAAAATCATGACTCTGCTAAGAAAAGACATTTTCAGAAACAACAACAAGAAAAGACAAGCATGCCTTTAATTTAACTTAAACCTTTAATGTTCTAAATCACAGTTCCAATTTAGAAGATAACAGTGGGTTAACCAATTAATTGACAGGAACACATTACTCATACATTCAAATACCACTTCTTCCCACTCCACAGAAAGATATTAGTGGTGTCATTTAGAAGTTCCTTACCTTTGCCATAACACAAATCTCTCTAGTCTACAAGGTTTTGCATGCATTGTGCAGTTTGTGCATACTATAAATAATAATACAGTTCATTTTCTGAACCTGCTAATTTCAGAAGAGAGTCAATGTGAGATCGATGGAACACAATTTTAAAGTGCCACTGAATTGCTGTGTCAGTTTGTTGTCCATGTTTTGTTCCTGTTTCATGGCAGATATTGCCTGAATATTCTTCAGTACCTCCAAAACTAAATTTGAATTAGATGTTTTCTGAATACCTACCATTGCATCAACAATATAACACACTTGATCTTCTTCTTCGTCTTCCTCTTCATCTTTTCCCACTTCTGTGTGGGGTTGATGTGCTTGATCAACCTTCTCCAAACAGCTCAGTCCTGCACCTCCTCGCCATTTAAGCTCTTTTCCTTCAGATCTTCTTTTGCTTTGTCCATTCACCTCTGCTTTGGTCTCCCTCACTTTCATTCCCATAACTCTTTTGCCCACATATTCACTGTCTGTCTACTACTAATTGTGATCTCATCACCTACCTTTTTCATCTTCAGATAATCTATTCCATTATTTAACTTCCCTTTAGTCTAATTTTATTCAGATATCTCAACCCACTTTCCACCTTATATTTTGGTCTCTTTTAATGTTTTATTGGTCTTCTCTTATGGGTCCTATTTCAAGTACTCCAAATAAACACTTTTCTTTTTTTCACATAGCATTTACACATTTTCTCTATGTTCATCACACAAAATATCATCTCCTATTTTTTAACAGGCAGTATAGTGGCACAATAATTAGCACTGCTGCATCTTGGCTGTAAGCTTTAAAATGTGTCTGCTTCTAAGACTTTAACACTATGTTCACATTACAATTCTCACTGCTCAATTCCAATTTTGTTTCTCAGATCGGATTTGCCTATCTTGATGGTTCATGTTCATATGTACAAGTGAGCTGTATCTAACTGTAATGTGAACACATCTATCCTCTGTTATGGCACCCTTGTGCACATTGATACATTTACACATGGGTCACCTGCGTCACAAACTTCAAAAAACTTCACATATGTGAGACAACTCATGGTATTAAAACTGGCAAAATGGGTGCACTAATAGCTAGTACACACGTCACATTTTGCTCTAGTGGACAGCAATTTGTGAGCTGTATATGATTAGTCCAAGAAAACAAATTAAAAAAAAAAACAGAGGGCTATTGCTGGCTCTGCAGCACCAACAGATGTGTGGGTACAAGAAAGTAGCTGGCAGAGGTGGGTTTGTGACTGTTGTCACATCTGTAGATCTCCTCAATTGTTGTTTTGCCATGCTGCCAGTGCTGGCTGATGATGACAAAGATTAGCCCATTCGTATAGGAAAATAAAAATACACAAATTCCAATCTGGCCATTATCATTCATGTTGCACAGCCACGAATCCGATACATATCCAATCTAAGACCACACATTAAAAGTGATTCATATCTGACTTTAAAAGATCGGATTTCTGTGTCCACACAGCCCCAAAAACATCAGATTTGTGTCACATTAATGCAAAAACTCAGATCTGAGTAAAATGAACATATTAGTCTCATGATTACACAGCTCAAAGGTTTCAGAAAACCACTTTAATTCAACAATTTTGTAAAACTACTACATTGCAATTGTACTTAACCAACATTATCTCTGAAATGTTTCAATTTTCATTCATTCATTCATTCTTTGGGCTTATAAATCTACTTATTCTGAAATTAATTACCTAATATCCAGAGGCTATGCAGGGAGTATCAGGCACAAAACAGAAATTACCTCTAGTACAGAATGCCAGTCCAATCCAGGTTCTTGGGTATCTTGTTTCATTGAGCTAATGTGATACCGACATCATTTTCTATTCTTTCTTCACTTTCATTAGTCAATTGCTATATTGCACTTTGTGGAACAGTAGGTCCACGGCTGGGAAATCAGTGGCCTGTTTTTAAATGAAAAACTAATTGAATGAACGACTCGAACACCGTGGGTGTTTGTGCTCATGCAGCTGTGGGAAGTTGGTAAGGTAATTGGGCTGAGATGCACTTGCATGTGAGGGTGCGGTCTGTCTCAACTACTTTATCGGCTTTCTGCAGTGCGCAATTGAAGCACTGCACCCACAGAGCTGGCATGAGAAAAAGGAGGGACGAAAGGAGAAATACTCGAGCGAGCGAGAAGGGAGGAGAGACACAGACACGAAGGAAATTAAAGTAGGAAGAGGAGAGAAAAAAAAGAGGCAGAGATGGAGATTGAGAGAGTGCCTGTGCTGTACTGAGTGACGCAGGTGGTCGGGTGTGAGTCTCGGGGCTTTAGGAGCCAGAGGCTGTGGAAATGAGGCACTCCTGCTGAGTAGGTGTGGCTTGATATGCCATGTTCCTGTGGACGCCAAACAACTTGTGGTGGGGGACATATGCAGCTCAGCATGGCGCCCCCAGACTGGTGAAGGCCAGGCAATGGGGACATTAGCTGGGATTTGAAAGGTAACTGCATCTGTTGCTGATTTTGAGAAGGAAGCATTGGGGCTCATTTTTTTCCATTGACTGTCTCTGTATTGTAATTGTAATTGATATTTATTGTATTTTTAATTTTATTTCAGCTTTACCCTGTTTTTATGAATTATTTATTTATTGACTGTTAGAGAACTGCACTGGTTTGGACAATATTGTTTTGTTGGATTTTAATAAAAGCACTTTGGCACCTTTATGCACCTACCCCATGCTATATATGTGTGTTTGGCTCATCCCTCAGTTACATTATAGATGGTGGAGGGTTCAAGAGGCTCCTCAATGCTACAACCTTCACTGTCACACACCTGTGTTTGATATTTACTAATCCAAAAGCACATTTATTGCTTTAGTTCTTTCTGCATTTATACACCTGTATCCTCCAAAGTAGCCATCAATGTTTCTCCAACAACTCTGTATTTGTTCTATTCTTGCATTAATTTTGTGGAATAATAGACTTAGTTTCTTCTGTATTGATAGATTTGACATGTATAGCATTTGTATTACTCCTGTGACATACTGGTCAAACATGAAAGTAAGATTTCACTGTACTTTAAATATGTGAGAAACTTCAAATTTGAACATTGTCACTGTAAGAGTTACTTTCTTCAGATACTTTATATGCATTTCGTCATAGGAAAGTCGACAATGTAGTTTCTCTTTGCTTGCTTCTGTATGTGTGAAGAGCCTATATTTGTTGTACACTGTACTTGCATTTCTTCGGAGAGCATAATTAACTAATTTAGATTTCACTGCTGCCTGTATGCTAATAACACTCATTAGCTGTCTTTCAAATCTTTTATGTGTTACATATACAATATCACAACCCAGAAGATCACAGCAATGCAAATGTTGCTAAGCAGACATGTGGTGTTATCATAATAAAAATATATTTTCTGCTTGTATGTTTATTTCAATAAACCTAATATACGATTATTGTTTCTTATTTCTTGTTATTTTCTTGTACTTTGTGTTCTCACTGTGGGCAACAACAGGAACAAATATGGTTGGTGAGGTTTCCCAGTGAGCAAATAAGAGAAGGGTAAACACTAGCTCATACAGAAAGACAAAATGCAAAATGCTTAGGGTGATGAAAACCATTAGAAAATTATAGCCAGTGCCTAATCAGCTCCTAAATTTCCAGGACTCCAGAAAGAGCAAATGGAAACCAACCTGCACCAACTGACAGGGAGATTGTGACATTTCTTTTACTTCTGTAAATCAGCAAGAGCCCTGTTAGCAGCTGATCACCAGTCATAAAGGTAAACTTTTTCAACCTAGACAAAAATACCAAGGTTAAACTGGGGCCTCTCAGCTTTTGACATCTGACAATCCTTAGCTACCTGCTCGATTAGTGTATGCTCTTCTATATAACTGACTGGAAAACGCTCATAGGGTCATCCCAGTCCTATTTAATTGCCTGAACCCCTCATAGGATGGCTAAGGATAAATCAATACATCAGATCTATTTAATTCAGAAGAATATAGAAAAGGTTTAAGGTTAAAATATAGAAATATAGGAAATGTTAAAGTAAGAATTATTTCACAGACACTCTCATTTTACTCTTGACACAGAGAAGTGTCCTTGCCAAGCTGAATGTATTTCCGGAGAATCCTCTTGTCCTTCTGACTGCAGGGCTGACAGTATTATATTACATTTTGTGTAGTAGGCCTTATGCAGCTACCCACCAGACAATCAAAGGGTTTTCAAAAATGTACCTGTTTAGTGGCCGAATAGGATGACCAGGAAATGTAGGTAGTAGAATGTGCTAGTAAATGTCTTTAAATAGGTGTGAGTCAGGAAACTATAGTCAATTGTCTAAGCCCAAAACACAAAAGACAAAGTCAAATAAACAAAAAGAAGGTCCTAAAAGTCTTTTGTTTTCTTTACTCTTAACTACTGTCAATGTTAATTACAGTATTTTCTTTACAGAATTAATGTAATGTTTACATAACACAATACTATGAACAACCTTTAAAAATAAATGACACAATAGCAATGGAGGTCTTTGCTGCTGTCTTGTTTGCTACCATTGAAATCCAGAAAACTGTTGTAATCAGGGTGAAACCCATCCAAGACGGCACCGTAGTTATGTCACCATCATAACATAAAAGAAACAATGACAAGAGATTCTTCAAAACATCCCAAACAGAAATAAATTTTGCCTTTGAGTGCCAAAGAATAATCACATAGTCAAGTCAGACAAGTTCTTCTTGTTTTTTTTTCTTTTCTTATATTCCTTATGTTTCTCTAGGAAACAGAAATCATTTAATCAATGTTCTCTGAGTGAAGCTAAGCAAGAACACGATGCTTTGGATTTCCACTAACAAAGTGTGCAGTTCAAATTCCTATTTTTAGTAGAAGTGCTGAATTTCTAATGCTTTCATTAGATCATCTGCTGCTATTACTTAGTGTGGAAGCGGACAGCTCATTGATGCCCCTAATTACCCCAATCCTAGCTACTCTTTTTTAGACAGCAGCTCAAAGGCCTTTTTTCTCACCCCTTCCATTTTGCAGCACACACATAAAACCTATCCTGAACATGTTTAACTATCTCACATATCTCATACATGAATGTGCCAGATCAGGTAAACCAACCAATTTCTTAATATTTGTTGACACTACAATTTCAACTCACACCAAAGTAAATTCTTCAGGGAGTTTTTTTTAAGTCACTTGGAGCTTAATCTACATTGAAACATGTAGATGCCACAATGGCTGGACCGTATTGCAGCCATAAGAGGGGATGGTTCCTTACCCGGACAGAAGGCTCCTAGAAGGGAGACAGACATCCTGACCAGGTAAGAGAGAGGAACCAGATGCAGAAAAGATGGCCAGAACAGAGAGACAAACAGCCCACGAGAAGTGGAAGAGGTTGCTGGGGGATTTCTATTTCCCCAAGATACTAGATGGCAGCAGCAATCCATGAAGGCACCCAAGGTCCCCAGCAGGGCTGTATTGCCAGACTACATCTCCCAGGATTCCCTGATGATTCCCAAATGGGCAACTTCATGGAGGAATTGTTTAATAAACCTTCCATTATTTGAACCCGGGACTTGGTGTGATCATGTTTTGGGGTTCACTGACATCCCCGGTTTCCATCACAATTGCCATAGTTGGCAGGATTTTCTAGCCGTCTGATTGGCAGAAACCTGTTCAGTATAAATTTTATTGTGATTGGAACATCCCTACACTATTTTTTGAACTTCTTTTCTGTGGCTGTTTTACTTGTTGAGATGGGGGAACATGGGTGCCGCAAGTGGGCTTTATGGGACTTCCATGTGACCCAGAAGTACTTCCATCAGGCAATTGCCCTGGCACCAGAAATATTCCCGGCAAATCAGAGCTGGGAGGACGTGGAGCAACACTCAACTGGAGGAGGGTAGAGCGGTGGTAAAAGGAAAGGTGTTATGGAGAGAGAAAACTTGTCTGTTTGTGCTTGTATGACTTTGTGATGGAATTGTTTAATAAACCTTTCTTTATTTGAACCCAGGACTTGGTGTAATCGTGTTTAGGGTTTTGGGGCTCGCTGATGCCCTTGGTCTCCATCACAACCAACACATCCGTCCACCACGACTCTATACACAGCCTATAAGTTTCAATATAATTTGTATAGACAATACAAATGAAATTGAACATTTTATGTCTCACATTTCATAGTTATAATGCTTCTCCTTCAACAGTGATGGCGAAGACTATAAATTTGAATAGAGAACATATTTAAATGTTAAACAAGGAATGAAACTGGTAGAGCATAGGCTATTTAATTACTTTATTGATTTCCAGGTTTAATTATAATGCATACTATACCGATTAGTAAGACATAAAATAGTACTTCTCATTCAGATCAAATATTCCTACCAATCTAGGGAAAAAAACGGAGAATTATTTAAAGATGCAATCACTCTGAGGCTAAGACATATCAACATACGGTTACCAAGAGTTTAGAATATTTAATTAATTGAGGACAACACTGTCAAAAACATTGTTCCTTATATAAAAGTGAATTTATTTTTGCTTTTTTCAATTCAGTTGTGTTAGCCATTTTAGAATTCTTCTAGTTGATAAGAAAAGACTGTCGGCAAGCAAAGTAGTACACAATTAATCCTTTTGTTAGAGGATGGGGGTTATTATTGTTATGATCTGCACAAGATCAAGAGGAAGGTAGGTGAACACAAAAAGAAATAACATATAAGAAACTTAAACTTGAGTCTTCTTGGTGGCAAGGAGACATAAGTTGTCATTTCCCCAAGTCTGGAATGGAAGCAGCAGAGGTGGACTAGGCTGTGTGTAAACGAAAAACCAAAAAAGTGGAAAGAAAACTTTGATCAAAGCCAATTTATAGAACCAAACATAAAGTAAAGGAAAATGTTGCAGAAGGTCTTGATACTATCAGCTGCTTTAACCTAATGCTAATAGAAATTGTAGCATAAAAGTCAAATATAACGCATGGATGCCAGAAAATGTGCACTGCCATCCTTTATTGGCCTGACATGATGACACATACTGTCACATCACCAACAAATTACATAGTAACCATGAACAAAATTGCCACAGACATGAAACAATGGTGGCATAAAATGGTAGTGACCCAAAATGGCATTAAAAGAATGATGACCTAAAAATCCAAAAAATGCAAAAAATAATAAAATAGCCAAAATTTTATTCCAAAATGGTCTAAGGAGGTGACATTTTCAAAACATTCTCTTGACCTGGATATATTTTGAATAGTTTGAGTAAACCATAATTTGTGCAATGTAACATTTTGAATTTAGCTGAGTTATTGTATCAAGGGCAGACTCCTTTCATTACCTGAACATCTAATTGAAAGTTCCCATCTCAAACACTGTCTCCGATTATTTGGTGCTACAGTATATTTTTTTATAAAATGCATGTATTGTTTGAAAATACTTAATATACCAGCCTACAGGTCTGTGTCAACTAGAAAGTACAATTTCTGCAGTAGATCTTGGGATGAAGATTAGAAAAGTTAGCCAGATTTTTGCATTCTCCTTCCAAGCTAGCCATCGCATTCAAAATTTTCTGCTCCTTCTAATTCTTTTTTGTCTCCTGATGGCTACTCTCTCTCCCTCTTTACCGCCTGCATGAAATGTTTTAATTAATAAATCCTTCCAAGAAACCACTTTCCATACTATCTTTACTAAAGTGTTCTACTGTCCCCTCTCTATTTGTGTTCTTTCTCTCTCTCTGTCTCAGTCTTTATCTGTGTCTGTAACATCACAGTATTGTATCTGCCTAGTGGCAAATGCATGGATGAATAAATTTACAATAATGACCTATTTCAATATTCAAGTAAAAAAAAGCTTTTGTTAATATTGCAAGCATTTTATATCAATGGAAAGCAACATGGAAATATGTGCCAACGATAGCAAGTTTTATAAAATGTGTTGTTTGTCCACTTCAAAAAAAAAAAGATTCTTCCGATGTTATAGATAAATCACTGATCTGAACTTGAATTAATCCAGATGTCATTGTTGACATTGAAATAATTGAAAAGGGTAAATCTAAGTTGCCATTTCAACCAGGCAATTTCTAAATGGAAAGGTTAATATGGTAAATAGGTAATCTCAGAGATATACTGTGTTACAGTATTTTAAGTATGATAATATTAAAGAGATGAGATGATTAAGTGCATGGCTCAAATCTTGAGAAGATAAAAGGCTGACATAGATATATGGGACCCTTGTTTGTGGTTTAGAACAGATATGACCTGCATTTAAGCAGGGAAGGCACTGATATATTTTATATTTGCATATGTTTAGTAAAATATTTAGGACAAAACATGGTGGAGAGCACAAATTATATAAAAGACAATAAAGTGGATGCAGAAATGATTAAACATGACAATAAAATACAGTTTAAAATACTCACTAGCTGTAAAAGGAATGTAAAAACTGTACAGTAGCAACATATACCTTTAAGTAGACTGGGTGGTTATACAAAGAAAAAAATAAGTAATAATTTTAAGAAATTGGAAAAGTAAGATAATGATTATAAAACCAAAATTTGTTCCTATCATATTTTCATATTTCATAATTATATGGGGCACTATTTAGTACCCTTGAAGGCTACAGTTAGTTACAATATTTTCATACCAAATCCTATTTAATTTTTAACAAACAGTTTATTGCTTATTTTTTTCTATAACACACAAACAACTAGTAGCAATGTAGTAATACTCCCACTCTAAATAATTTTCAACTATATTCAGCCTTCCCTTACTCACTTTAAAATACACAGTGCATGCAGTATAAATAGGTAATACTAAACAGTATTAGTATTATGTTTATCCCCAAATATGGTACATAACACACAAATATAAGGTATCTTATTTACGCTTTGGGACCCTTTGGTAATGCACATTAGGGGTCCATAAGTTTTTAGATATAGAATGTTTCACGCTCCGTGGCTGTGAGCGTTGCTGTTCCAGCTGTTCCACATCAGCACTCCGATGATCAGAATTAGGACACTGACTCCACAAAAGTATAAAAGGGAGCCTGTATAGCAAGATAGGGGGAATCTAATTGAAGGGGGTAGGGAGGGGGAACAAACAAAAAAACAATGGAACAAACAAACAAGTTTACTGGCAAGAGAAAGAGACACAGACACTAGTGAGAGAGGATAATATGGGATCAAGCGGTGCTGAGAATAGGAGACATGGTGGTCAGGAGTTGGCCCCACTGGGAGTGTGTGGTTAGTGCTCACAGGGTATGTTCTCTCTTGCTAAACACTATTACACACATGCGCATAGGAGGCAGCTAAAATGACCAAGAGAAGGTAATTCCACACCAGGCCAAGGGGTGGCGGGTTGTAGTAAACCTTTCTCTTTAATCTCTACAGACCAGACACGGGAAATTCTGCCTGATTCCGATGACATTACTGATGGTCCCAGCCCCAAGAACGTCATTTTTGGTTCTGGCCCCAAGAACACTTTCGGTTCCTGCTCCAGATGACATCACTTCCACTGACCAGCCATAAAAGAAACCCAACCACATCTTTGTAATCATTTCTGTTGTGGAATCAATCTGTACACTTCTGTGTAACCAAAACCTCATTTTTGCAGCCTGAATCAAGTATACGGGTGGCTGTCCCAAACCTCTTTTGATGTCAATTTATTTCTCAACACCCAGGGATGAATGAGTGACTGACGGGCTCAGAGGACTGTCCTGCAGATACCTGCTAGCTATGGTGATTAGACAATAGAGTTAGACTTGGAATGCTCCATTGGTGCCTGGTTGAAGTGGCAGGGGCAGCCATTTTAAGGGTTGACCACATATGCCAGTGTCTCGGCTCCCAACTGAGGATACCTGATGGGCTTGAAAGTGAGAAGTCCTTTTGATTTTAACCTGTTTTTGGATTTTATATTTAATGATTTTGACTTTGATGGAGTCACTATCTTTATCTTGGATTATGTATTTGTTTGGAAGTCTATATGGTACTTTCTTTGAACACTGTTTGTAAATTAGAGGAACTGAGCTGTTTTACACCTACCTTTTGTTATAATGTGTTCTCATTCTCCCTAGTATGCCTTGGTTTCATAACTATCAATGTCAGGATGCAAAAGAAGGAAATGCCATTTGTGGGCAACCTAGGCATCACAGGCCTGACAGATAACTTTAGTCTCCAGCTCACACTGGTATCCCAGTCCTAGGTCTGAATTAAACATTACTCTGTAATGCAATAAAAAATCAAACTTTTACTCCTTTGAATATTGATTTGTTGAAAGATTCTAACAAACTTTAAAAGTGCAAACATTTTTTTTATTTATAAGAGACTTTCTCCTTAATAGTGGTACTCAATATGTTAAAAGTTATACCTCTACAGACTTTCTTCTTCTGTTTTAAGTAAATGCTCTTTGGGTGGTCCTTTTCTTCCATACCAATGGTAAGTTACTCTCTTTCACCCTCTCCTATTCATCAGTTATCTTTATTGAAGTAAGGCAAGTAATCCATTAGATATTTTGTGAGAACTGTAGTGTTCAACACAATCTACACCTTAGAACTGATGCAGTGTTTGGATATTCATGAAGATGGGAAGGGATGCTCTACTTGTACTTATAATCTGACGATGTAAAAATGTAATGTAAGACCGAGAACAAAAACAGAAGAATTCATAAATGAGTTAAATAGACTAAGGTTTAATGTATTTAATATACTTCACAATGCTGTCAAATATATGCATCACTCCTTAGTTTGTTTGAGCTTCTAGCAGTGAGGGCCCTAAGATCCAACAACATGGCAAACAAAAGGCGGGAGAGCGGGAATCCCTGTCTGGAACAAGGCTTAATCTCAAAGAATACAGTGATAAGTGAATTGTTTAAAGCAAATGCTAGGGGAGTATGGTATCCGGTATTAACTATGCAGATTAATTTTAAGTATAATCTCATCCAGTGTAGCGCAAGGTAGAATTAATTTATAAATGTGGTCAAATGCCTTTTAATTGTCTTGTGTTAAAATGTGGAATAGGCAAAATAAGGCAAAAATCATAAATAATATAAAAACTATGAGCTTTATCAGAAGCCAAATGGGACTTAATAGTGCTTGTTTTACCACAATTAATTTAATTACTAATGGCAGTTAACGGATGATAGTTTCAATCCAACAGGGATGCTTATTTTGCTGGAATAGAATCATATCAACTACTGTGTTTATACTTTAATGGAAAATGTAACTGGGGATTCTACATTGTATCTCCAGCAAGGGGAAAGATAACAGGTCCCAGAATGCTCAATATTGCTGCCTGTGCCTTTATGGGGCCTTCCCAGGGTACATTTCTAAATGTGAATTTAGTTCTATCTTTACTAGCAACTATTTTCAGTCTGAATCTGATGTTATTTTCAGAAGTCTCCTTTTCCTCTAGGTTTGCAATTTCCATTCATGGTCAGTATCTTCTTTCATTCTTTAGCAGGCAAAACGATAGTATAATCCCTAACCAATCCCTTAATTACCTTCAAAAGAAACGCTTAAGATAAAGAACATGAAATGTTTGAATTTACAGAAAATGTACAGCAATACTGGTTATTAACCTACAATATACCACATACTGTACATTAGCAGTTCAGAGAGTTTCAGAAGCAGTACTTACAATCCAAAAGCAGTGCTGAATGAACTGGCTGGTTGGAAAGTGACAGCATGGTTTGATGTTTTGAGGAAGTAGCCATGGAATGTATAGGTGCAGCAATGGTAAATCAAAGCTAAGATTATAGAGTTCTAAAGTAGAGGTGGTAAGGTAATTTGTTAATGAAGGCAGGAAACAATCAATGTTAGGGTCTAATTCAAAAGTCAAGAAGTTGAATACATTATAAAATGCTTCCTGGTCCAATAAGCATTTTCCCAAATATATTAAAGATGGACACCTACAATTCTAGCTCTATTGTTTAGTTCTGTCAGTACTAAAATACTGCTTTTGTAGTTTATTTGAAAAGTTATGATGATGAAGTAACAAGCAGGATGGTTTTTGATACTAAATTAATCAGAGTAGCCAGTTTAGCGAACCTATACATCCACCCACTTCTGGATGTGATAAAAAAAACTTCCTGAAAATGGACCTGAGTTTGACTTGGGATATTTGACGTAAATTAATAAAGGTGGGGTGGTGGGGGGAGGTATAGTTAGAAGTGACATTGTATTAATAGTATAGGAAATATATGTCATTCATCCGTGTCCAGACAATACACAATGCAACTCAATAAACAAATACATTACATAATAGGCAAGTGAGGTTACCCTACAGGGTATAGATAAAGTATAGTTATGTATTTCAATACATTCTTGTTTATCATGTCACTAGAGAGCGGCAATAGGGTGCATATTGGTCAGATATACAAGTAAGAATTTCGCTGTACTCTGTACACAGAACACTACTACTGCTAGTTCTACAACTATATACAGTATCTGGCCAATTTGAAATCAGCAACAATCCTGACATAGAAATGACTGGGAAGTAGAAGGAACTAGGAATATTAGGTTAAACATTTGTGAGCACAGGAATCATTCTATAATTCTGTCCAAGGCTGTTTTGTGCATTGCAAACTAACCCCCAGCCCCACTCCACACCATCAAGTGCTGTCAGAACTGCATCTCTGAACTGAATTAAGCAGGTTTTAAAATGTTATATATGTTATGTTACTTTCCCTTCCCACATTTTGCTAGCCTTCCACTTAAACGTTGTCTTTATTTTTGCATCTTAAAAACACAAATTTCTGCTTTGCTCTTCTTGTTTCTATTTTAAAACACTGTTCACCAATAACAAAAGACCTTTCTCATTGTTACTGTAATGATTGTCTTTTTTTCTGTCTGTTATCTTTTGTACTTTTTAAAACTGGCTTTTCTTCACCAAACCTTCAAAACTGCTTTTTTATAGTCTTACATTCAACTTTCACTTCAATCATTTTCTAGTGATTTACAAAAAAATAAATAAATAAAAACACTGACTGTAATAGATTTTGTTATATTTGCTATAATTTTTCTATGTGTTAATATTTTGTACTATTTATTAGAAGTATACTTTCTATTAACAAAGATTAGATGTTTATATTTTTTAAATCTAACATATTATTAGTTTTGTAATTTTAACAAGTTTATTAATGTCTGTGTTGTTTTCTCTGTACTGGTGAATTAAAATCATCCAATTATGTTAATTGTTTGTATATTTCAATTTGTTACATCTAGTGACTCAAATATTTCCTATTTGTGTTATATTTCTGTAAAGATTAATACCATTTAATCATTAACTAAAAACTAACTTCAAGTTTATTACTCATATACTTTAATTCTTTTTTTATAGTCCCTCTAGTGAATTTATATTCCATTAATCCTAGAAAAAAACCTATTATATTCTAGTTGATGTCATACATTTGTTATGACTGAAAGGAATATGACATTCCTAAAAACAGATGTCTGCTACAAAAGAGAAAAAAATAATCCCGCATCTGTATTTCTACTCCACTCTCCTAACATTTATGGTAGTGAGATTTAGATTTATTCTTCTTTTTTGTTTGACATGAAATCTTTATTTTATTCCTTTATTTCCTACCATTACCCATATTAGTTTCTTATTTTTCATTTTTATATTGTATGCTTATTCCTCCAGTATGAACCACTTTTTTGTTCATGCATTTTTTTTGCATAAATACTCCCTGTTTTAACACCTTACTCTTACTTATATTGGGTGTTTTCCTTTTCTGTTCTCCTGATTCTAAAGAAGATGAAAACAGTTATTTTATTCTTTTACTGGACTCACGTTGATTTTCTTATATGCACCAA
The DNA here is from genome assembly GCA_026402145.1 of Polypterus bichir lapradei. Taxonomy (NCBI): domain Eukaryota; kingdom Metazoa; phylum Chordata; class Cladistia; order Polypteriformes; family Polypteridae; genus Polypterus; species Polypterus bichir. The sequence continues at coordinate 108,034,125 of JANRMT010062854.1, read as the reverse complement.
GCTTTAAACATCACTATCTTTCTTGATCCCCCCTTTCTCTTTTCCTTCATATGACAACCTTGAATATTTTTTATAAATATTTCTGTTAAATCTCTTCTAGGTTATTTAATAATTCCTCTTTCTTTGCTTCTATACAGTAACTTTTTTACTACCTTTTTTTTTACATTTGCTGTACTTTGCAATTTTTATTCATTCAATTTTTTAAGATATTGGTATTTTTTCACTTCATCATTGAATTGTGTTTTGGGACTTATTTGTCTTGCATTGTCCTTGCTGTCCTTATTGCCTTTATTCCAAATTGTAACCTTAGATCTTCAAATGAGTGTCTGCTTAGAATTCCAAGAGCTAAACTTAAAAGAAGCAGTGAGGCGGCTTTCTGCTGTTATGCACCTAAAATCTGGAATAGCTTGCCAATAGGAATTCGCCAGGCTAATACAGTGGAGCACTTTAAAAAACTGCTGAAAACATATTACTTTAACATGGCTTTCTAATAGCTTCATCTTAGTTTAATCCTGATGCTCTGTATATTCAAATAATTATCATTATTATTCATAGTATTCATATTAAAAATCCGTACTAACCCCTACTTTCTCTTCTGTTCTTTTTCCGGTTTTCTGAGGTGGCGACCTGCGCCACCACCACCTGATCAAAGCACCGTGATGTCTCTACATTGATGGATTAAAGGCCAGAAGTCCACATGACCGTCATCATCAAGTTCTTCCATGTGAACCCTGAATACAATGAGGACTGATCATTTATGTTAGGTACAATGCCTAGAGGGTGCTGGGCGGTCTTGTGGCCTCAGAACCCCTGCAGATTTTATTTTTTTCTCCAGCCATCTGGAGTTTTTTTTTTCTGTCCTCCCTGGCCACTCGGACCTTACTTTTATTCTACGTTATTTAGTGTTCCCTTATTTTAATTCTTATTGTATGTAAAGCACTTTGAGCTGCGTTATTTGTATGAAAATGTGCTATATAAATAAATGTTGTTGTTGTGTGCTCTGTGGAACTTTGTGTACTTACAGAGCATTTTTGTTATATTTTTAAAATTTTTATTAGGATTCTTTGCAGTCCTTTTTGTATTTAGCCAGTGTTTTAATGGGATTTCCCTCTTTAGTTAACATTTATGATATTGTTCTTGGACCTCTAGTGTTTTGGGACTCTCGCTCATAACATTAGTAATGGGTGAGGAGGAGGTGGCTGGGAGCATGCGCTGATTATAGCACGTTGCTGCACCCACCACACGATGAACCACCCGAATTGTAAAATACATTAAAAAAATAAACAGCTGTCTGCTGGAGTTTCATTTCTACTAAAAGTATGATTTGACCTTTCGGGGCTTGTTTTATCTTTGTTATACACCTTCTGTCATGAGGGAGCATAAATATTCTCAAATCTGATCCGTATTTTAATAGTATGGCCAGATTGTGCTCCGTTATTTGCAATTTGTAGGACTGGTAGATAATTTAATACGGAGAGCACAGCCTCAGAATAAGAATTATTTTTCAAGGACTTACTTTCTATTGTCTTTTCAAAAAGTGAAAGCACAAGTCAGGCCTTCTTAATGATGTACGTAATTTTTAGGGACAATGGAAGATTGTCATAGAAGTGGATCCCTTTTAAATTATGGGCTATTCACATTTTCAAGAGTAATTTCATTATTGAGAATAGGCACAAGACACCTAAAGTCGCCACAGTTATTTCCCTTTGTTTTACTGACACTAAAAGGGAAAAATTGTTGCAATTGTACCAAACAATGTGAAGTTTCCGTGTTTTTTTGTTTTTGTTATAGATTGTTTGCACGTAATTAAGATATCAATATATGTGTTAAATCTCAAAAAATCTGTCTGGAGCATGATGGGTAGACTTTCACAGCCCTAAAAACATTTTATTAAATGTGAAAAGCCTATAATACTATACAAACGGTGATAGCAGTAACAGCCTCACTTTATTACCTTTTATACTTTTTTTCTATTTAAATATTTAACTTTAATTTATAAGATGAAAAACATAGTAGTTACAGTATTAATAAAAATATATATTTATAGTTGACCATCATACTGTAATTATATAGTCTTAGCTACTGCAATCCTATTTAGTTTCCTTTCACAATATTCTAAGATATATATAAAGCTTTATGGAGTATTCCACCCAAAATTATATTTTTATTATATGCTGCTTACCCTGTGTGTTTAGTAGTAATGACAGAGGAAAAAATATTTTATGGTTTAATGGAGAAGGAAAATAAAAAAGCACACCACTGGTGACGAATACTGTACAATGGCAAATGGAGTGAAAACATTTCATAAAAAAAAAAAAAAACTACTGTTACTCGTGTCATATAAGCCACATGTCATTTATCCAGTCATTTGTTTGCAACATGTAAAACACATACATTTTTTGCTATTAATTGTTAAATGTATATTTTTGGAAAAATCAGTGCACATCACAAACAGGAACAAACAGGAAACACAATTTATATGGGATTGTATTTTTGATCTAAAGATCTGCCTCTTCCCCTCATTCACTTGTCAAGAGTCCTGTCTTCAGTTTAAAACCTCAATCCCATGTGAACTTACTTCTATTATGTCTTAAATATTACATATTTTTTCTCAGTCATTTCTACAATATACATGGGGTATGTAACATATTAAAAATATCATTTTTGTGTGGAGTATTCCTTTAATGGTGCAATGGTGCACTAACATTCTGGATATCTATTTTGAGTATTGTTTATGTTAAGAGCTTATAGTTTTTGTGAGGATGTCTGAAAAAATCCCACTGGCCTCATTAAAATAAAGTTTATAAGGCAAGTCTTCTTCTACATCTGACAAAAATAATATGAATTTCTGAGTATATATTTGCTTGAACATTCTGTTTACATTATATCATTTAAAGTAACAGATTAATTTCTTGTTACAGAGATACCTACCATTATTATTTTAAACAAGTCCAATAAGCTTTATCAGAAATATACAGTTGAAGCAGAAACCTTGACAACCTTTAAGAAGTATCTGGATGAGATATTGGGACAACTTAGTAATTAGCTAAACAAAAGGGCTTACTGTGTAACAACGTTAGTACTCCATTTTACTCACACTGACAGTTTGTCTAGTTTTCATCCACTGGAGAGGTGTGATTTTTGAATTCTGTTTTTACACTAATGGTTCCTTATGGTAACTTGACATTTTTGCTATTGCTAAACTTTACTAAGACTCAAAAAATGCATCAAGTTTTTATTTAGACCTAGAGAGTTTACAAGCTGTTGCCAACTCCAGAACTCCACTCTGTTTTTTCATTTAACCCAAACATTTTCTAAACCCACTGTGATAAAAGGATTCCCTCCTAGCGGCACTCTATACCCAGAAGTCCCCAGGAGGCCAAAACATGTAAGTAATAGTGTGTTTACTGAAAAGGCATGTAAGGTATGGGAACAATACAAAGAAAGAGCACAAAGCGTAAAGTAACTTGAAAGAAAACAAATCAGGCTGCTCTTGATCTTGAAAACAGTACATTTTTCACTGGTGTAATGGCTTGCCTACTTTCTCATTTTACACATACAACAATATTTCTTTCTTTCTCCTGATATTGAGCCCTTGCCATGATTTTCTTCTTGATCCTTAGGCTCAACAGATTTGAGACACTTTTCAATTCTCTACTGAGATTATTTCCAACAAAGCTTCTAAGTTACCTCTAGAGTTTGGGGCCATTCTGCAGTGTCAGGGCTACCAAACTTCTGCACCTGCCTTCTGTGGCACTTTAAAGGACCTGGGGCCTCATGTATAATGCCAAGCATAGAATTCACACCAAAACATGGTGTACGGACAAAAATGGAAATGTGTGTACCAAGTTCCACACACTTTAAAAATCTCAATGAACGTGAAATTTAATGCACGTGCAGGTGCCTACAGCCACACCCCAACTCATCCCACAAGTCTGCACATTTTAATATGCAAATCAATATAAATATACCTTCTGTTTGGTGTTTTGTTAAAAGACAACGGGAAAAGTACATGGAAAAAGGAAGAATTTCAGGGAATGTGAAGTGGAGGCAAGGAAAAATGTGTTATTTGTTGTCTTGAGCAGTGGTATAATCAAGAAAAGAAAGTTATGGAGTGATAAAGCATGGCAGAGATACTTGAAAGTTCAAGTTCAGAAAGTCACACAGTTCCTGAAATAAAAAAGAAGTGGTCAGATATCAAAGACAACGTGAAAAGGCGAGTTGCAACCCACCGCCTGTTTATTCCATTTCAGACAAAATTACAAAAGCTAACCCCCATGCCGATGACACAACTCCATGCAGTAATGGTGCTGATGTGCCTTTGAAATCACTGGGTGACCATCTGGCTGTGTGCTGGTGAACACTGTTCTGGAGTCACAAAATGCAATAGTGGATGATGTAAGAGATGTGGCCAATGAACTAAGGAATGTAAGGCCTGTACTATGTGACATTAACCACAATTTAAATGAATTGGATAAAAAATAAATACTGCATCTGATTAAATGTTTTTACATTCTGCTAATTACATTCAAATGAAGTTGTAACATTGTCTGATTTGACTGATTATTTGGTGGGTCAGGGTCAGCTTCATCATACAGCAACTCTTCAGCTATAGGCAAGCCACAATGTGACACACATTTTGTTGACTATAGAGCAGCACATTAATAGAATGGAAATGCTCTTTATTTACACATGCAAATTCATTCTCTGAATGTGCCTTTATAGTGTAGCATCAGCACAGAGTGGCACAATGAATTGATTCTCTGCTCTTTGAAGTGACTCACTATCTTTAAAAGGATTGCTTGCCTTTTGCCACATTAGTTGGAAAAAGCACCTGCGACTATGTAGAGCTGCCGTTTTTATATGCTCTACTGCTATAGATGATGTAATGCCAGCTCATTCTTTTGGTGATCCATCCCTGGCTGATGTAACTTGTCCAGCGCTGTTACAATAGCAATGTGCATGAAGCTGACCAATCTGATTACATTAGGAAAACCATACATTTCTGCAGATTGCGCCTTGAAGTTTGCCAGTTCAACCACAGTGTAAGGAAATCTTATATATCTGGATGACAAGCGGTTAATAGCATCCCATACAGCTGGCATGGCACAACTCAATGATGTTTGTGAAATACCCGATCAGTCAGCAAGTTTAAATTGAAAAGGTCCTGTGGCTAAAACCCTGAGAGTGGACAGAACTTGCAAAGGAGCAGCTGGAGCACAATTCTTCAAATTCTGCCTTTGTAAAGCCGGCGGCAGTTCAGCACACAGCTCTAAGAAGAATAGCTCTTGAAGATCGAAATCAACTTAGAAGCCAGTCACCATCATCTTTAAATACGTTCTGTCTTCTAATTCTTCTATTTGCAATGTCTTCTAACAATGCTAAAACATCTATAGTACAGTAGTGGGAATAGTTTTGCCATTCTGTGCACCGTTATATTGCTAAAGATTGATTACAATCAAGTAAATTCAATTTTTAAACAATATACAATTAATTTTTATGTATTCGATGCAAATTAGATGCAAATATGAAAAAGAAAGGTAAACAACACAGAAATACTATAACTGCTTTGATGCTGGATGCCGCCAGTTTGCTAAACTAAGAAGAAACTTGCATACACAAGGTGAGGGGCTACTGTGAAAATGTGCGTGGTTTTACACCAAGATTAGTTTTTATACATCTCAAAGTGTGCGTGGAAATGGGTGTATGCAACATTTTTGTGCGTATGCACTGTTTATACATGAAAGTCCATGTATAACACCGTGCATATAACCACACTATAACATGGCGTAAGCACAAAAGCGGAAATGTTCGTACGCACAAAAAAATCCAGATGCATAAATCTGTGCGAACGGCAACTTCCACGTTCTTCCGCTCCATAAATCCCGGTCAGTGTGAAAAGTAATGCACGTGCACGCGCCTGCTGTCCCGCCCCAACTCCTCCCAGAATTAAGCCTCTTTGAATATGCAAATAAATATAAATAGCCCTTAAGGTCAGCCTTCTGTTAAAAGACAATGGCAAAAGCACGGGGGAAAATAGAAGAATTTCAGCAAATATCAAGTGAAGGCAAAGAAAAATGTACTATTTGTTGGTTTAAACAGTGGTATAAACAACAAAAGGAAGTTGATCGAGTGACATAGAGTGTCTGAGAAACTCAAAAGCTCAAGTTCTCAGTCTCACAGTGCCAAAAAAAAAAAAAAAAAAGTTGTCAAATATCAAAGTCGCTGTGAAATGGTAAGTTGTAGCCCTCCGTCTGAGTGTCAAATGAAAGCTTATTAGGGTACAGAGAAAAAAAAATAGACACACAGTGGGAAAAAGACACAAAATGTCAACTTTAATCTCAAAATTTCCACTTTAATCATGTAGTTTATTTTGTCATTAAGGTAGAACATCATAAACTTAATCCTAAAATCATTTAATTTACTAGTTTCTCAAATCCCATCGTAACTAAAGTAGCACATTAAATGCTTTGTTTTGTATTTGATCTTCTATGTGCTCTATTTGTGTGAATCACTACGTGCTTCCGGGCTTTCTCATCCTCCGACAGGACACAGATTCCATTACATTCATAATATTACAGCTCTCTGAATAATTAAAATACTGAGATATATATTAGATATCATTTTCGTGACGATATGAGTTAAAGCATGTTATTAAACATGGTAACAGAGTGGCGTAGTGATTGGCCCTGCCTCACGCAAGATGCTTGCTTTGCCGTGCACGACCTTAATAATTTATTGCAGCAGTACTGTCTCTTTCAAATGTGCTAACCTTCAATTTCTGTCCTTTGTTTTCTTTCTCCAAATACCCAATCGCCACACAATCAGCTCTGTAATAGACGTTAAGCCATCTGTAAGTTTAGAACGCCGATTCTTCAAAACTTTTAAGGAACATTGAAATATCTTCGTAGTACATGTTTAGAAGAATACAGAGCGAGGCAGGAACAATCCATGAATGGAGCACTAGCGGCGCGGCACCTCACATTTTTAATTATTAACAATATAGATTATCTAAATGAAGTTAAAGTTTTATCTATACTAATAAAAGGCAAAGCCCTCACTAACTGACTGACTGACTGACTCATCACTAATTCTCCAACTTCCCGTATAGGTAAAAGGCTGAGATTTGGCAGGCTCATTCCTTACAGCTTACTTACAAAAGTTAGGCAGATTTCATTTTGAAATTCTACACGTAACAGTCATAAGTGGAACCTTCTTTCGTACATATATACGGCCATATACTGCAGCTCGGTCACCGTGTGAGGCGGAGTTGCGACCCGCATCATCACGCCTCCCACGTAATTGAGTGCCTGCCCATATAAGGCCGTCCGTCGGCAGCAATCCAATAGACACACTGCCGGTAAATATTTGCAGGTGAAGGACTGCGCTTATGCAAACGAAGATGAGATAGTCATAGATGGACTAGTGTTTGGCACAAACTCAGCGAAAGTGCGAGAGAAACTTTTAAATGCCAGGTCTTAGCGAACATTAAATAAAGCCGTGGACATCGCAAGATCGCATGAGATACCACAAGCACAGCTGGGAACCTTCGATGCATGTACTCCGAGCAGCTCACGTAAACTGATTGTGAACGCAGTAGACAGAGAACAAGGAAGAGCTCCAAAGAGCGCTGAACAAAAAATGCATTACACAATTGAGAAGGCAGCAAAAGAATATGAAGCGAGTGACGCATACAAGCATCTTCATAAGTGCAGCTACTGCGGAAACAAAGCACGGTGTAAACTGTAAGTTTAAATTAAGTTTATAGACACACTGCCGCTGGCGTTTGTCATGCCTACGACGAATACGATATTCACGAGATTCAAGTTTAATGAGAAGACATGAGGTATAAACGAGACTTTGGATCACTTTTTAACGTAGTTAAAATTGCTGTAACGGAGTTAAACTTGCGGATGAGGGACTCTGCTTATGCAAACGAATAGGAAAGCAAGGTGTAAAGCTTAACTTTAAATTAAGTTCATAGACACGCTGCTGCTTGCGTTTGTCATGCCTAAGACGAATACGATAATCGTGAGATACAAGTTTACTGAGACGACCCAGGGTATAAAGGAGACTTTTGATCACTTTGTAACTAAGTTAAAATTGCTGGTGAAGGACTGTTCTTATGCAAACGAAGATTAGATGGTCAGGGATAGAATAGTGTTTAGCACAAACTCAGCAAAAGTGCGAGATAAACGTTTAAGTGCCTGGTCTGAGCTAACATTAAATAATTGCTGGTGAAGGACTGTGCTTATGCAAACGAATAGAAAGCAAATGTTACGTTATTTTTAAAATGTTTCCTTTTCTTTTTCATAACTTCTTTAACACACTTCTCCGCTGCAAAGCGCGGGTATTTTGTTAGTCTGTATAATATAATAAAATATTTTGCTGCATTTCATCTTATAAATGATATCGTCATTATATGTAAATATATGCTTTATAAAGTGGCTCATGTTGTGCAATATTATAACTGTTACGCAAGTTTACAATGAGGTGATTGTACTAATAAGTACAAACAGTTCTACAAGGAGCACTTGATGGACTGATTGAGTGCGTTTATAGTTCTTGGAATGAAACTGTTTCTGAAACGTGAGGAAAGGCTCTGAAGCGTTTGCCATGTGAGAGCAGTTCAATAGGCAGCATGGCTGAGGCAGCGTGTGCTTGATGCAGTATACCGATAATTCTCTTTTCAATCAGCTGCTGAGCTGTGATTCCCCACTCAGATACAGTGATATACTTTGAGTGGTGCAGTGAGAGTCCCCAGATCTTTAAACCCTAATGAGTTAGAGGGTAATAACAGGCTACCTGCTGTTATTCAAAGACACCACCTTTAAAATCCAAACAGATTCCCAGATTCTTTCTATCTGAAATCTTATATTGTCCCTTTATCATCCATCCATCCATCTATTATCATCCAGAACATATTCTGTCCTCTTGCAAACAGTTCATGGCCAGTCTCTTAAAATCCTTCCATATCACTTGCTTCCTAGAATGCTGGGTAAACATAACCCTTTATCCTCCCAGGGTGCACTTCTCCCTGCTGCACTGATGTCTCTGCTTGTTGCCCTTCTAGTGCACCCAGTTTATAAACAAAGCTTACCAAGTTCCCTTTTTTTCAGTGCTGATCTCTTTCTTTGTATTCCCCATTAACAGTGCAGATTTTTTTTCTCCTAGGACATTGCTGGATCGTATCCTGGTCATGTGTCTTTGCGATCTCCCTGAAGAAGTTGCAAAAGGCTTTAAAGCTGTGAGGTACTAGATAAACATAAACAAATAAAATTTTAAATAAGGAAAAAAAAAAAAACAAACAGTTATAAAGAAAGCTTTCATCACTGAGGCAAGACTTTATGGTTGTCTTATTCTATGTTCTAATAAAGGTAAAATAGGCTCAGTGGGCCATTTGGAATTTGCTGTTCACAGATAAGTAACTTTTTTTATTATGAAGGTGTTCATAAAAGAGAGAGAGGAAGAAACATAAGAGAAAGAATTATGTTGCCCTGCACAGACAGGATTGTTAAAGGGAGCTTCATTAAAGTACATGGCGTTCGAGCTGGCGATGATATAATGTCTAATTCTGCTACTGCCCAATAAAAGCCACGAAAGAACTCAGCAGGTTACTACACTACTGTCTGGCTTTAATGGAAAATTTGAATCACAGTGTTTTAAGAAGGCTACCACACTGTCTGCATGCTACTTAGCCATCTGTTCAGGCTTTGCAAAGTCCACAGTTCTTTTTAAATCTGAATGTAGGAAGTAAACTTCCTATTAAAAAAATATTAATTTGTGACAATGATAACTCATAATCAAAAATAACAATTAAATTTGAATTTAATGAAAATAATGAGGTAATTTTTATTAGTGAGATTCATTATTTCTTCATTTAGGCCAGTTGCTGCATAATAATGAATTATTTTGACAGCTTCCCTGTTATAGTTGACACCAATGACCCAGGAATGTCCTCATATATATTTGCTACTGTACGTTTGCTTATTAAATTTGAAAAAATATGAGAACAGAATGGTACTTCTCCACTATTCAATTATCTCAGCAAAGCATCTTTGTGGAATGTACAGCAAGAGAGAAAGTTCTGTCAGGCAACATTCATCACCCATCTAACTGTTATCCACAGTTTCTGATCCATCACTATACATTGCATATACTGATTACTGGTGTTCTGGGTTGGAAAATCTTCAATTTTTAAACTGCAAACTGTTCATATTAAATTTTATTTATTTATATTTTTTTATTGCTCAGACGAACCACAATGAACTGAATTTAAAGGACTTTAATTAAGGCATTGCAAGCATTCTTTTGTTTTGTACCAGTAATTTATTCATTTGTTCTAGTCTTTTTCTTTTTCAATAACTTTCAATAGCTTTATGTCCAGGAAATAAGCACAGATGCCACATAACCTGTTTTAATTAACATATAACTTGCAAATGGATGGATGTCGTAGGACTAGGAATTGCTGAATTAGTTAACAGCTTGGAAAAGGAAGGAGTGCAGAAGTTCTTAAAAGATCAAACCCTTTTATGGGAGTCATTCATCATTTGGACAAAATGGCCAATCAAATGTATGCAACATCACAGGTCCCAAAACCCCATGTGTGCATTTTAGCATACATGTGGCTTATCTGAGGGTTTGAAGGAGAAGGAAAAAGCAATGACAAAAGGGTGACATCAGAGATCAAACGATCACTAAACCAAAATCTGCCCAGGACATTAAACCCTTGAAACTTCTGCTATTTAGTACAGTGATCCCTCGCTACATCGCGCTTCGACTTTCGCGGCTTCACTCCATCGCGGATTTTAAATGTAAGTATAACTAAATATATATCACAGATTTTTCGCTGGTTTGCGGATTTCTGCGGACAATGGGGCTTTTAATTTATGGTACATGCTTCCTCAGTTTGTTTGCCCAGTTGATTTCATACAAGGGACGCTATTGGCGGATTGCTGAAAAGCTACCCATTTAGAGCACGTATTATGTATTAAATAAAACTCCTCAATGATATACGATATGCTTCCCGCGCGGTGCTTCGCACACTTCAAAGCTCTAACAGCCCGTATTGATTTTTGATTGTTTGCTTTTCTCTGTCTCTCTCACTCTCTCTGACATTCTCTGCTCCTGAAGGAGGGGGTGTGAGCAGAGGGGCTGTTTGCACAGAGGCTGTTTGCTTAAAAGATACGGACGCTCCTCTAAAAAATTCTTGAAAGACTACCTTCACATTGATCCCTTCATTGCGGGGCTTTATCTCGGTGCTTCGTTTACTTAAAAGCCCAACAGCCCTATTGATTTTTGATTGTTTATTTTTCTCTCTCTCTCTGACATTCTCTGCTTCTGACATGCATTCCTTTGAAGAGGAAGATATGTTTGCATTCTTTGAACTGTGAGAAAGAACTGTCATCTCTGTCTTGTCATGGAGCACAGTTTAACCTTTTGACTAAAGGGTGTTATTTCATGCCTAGAGGGCTCTAATACTGTTAAAAAACGTATTTAGAAGGTCGTAAACAGGTTTTCTATGCTCTAACTGCGAAAATATTAGATTTATAAATAAAGAATCCTACTTCATGGAAATTTATTTATCTGTCTGGAGCGGATTAACCGCGATAAACGAGGGTTTACTGTATAACTGTGCAGAGAATATTTATAAACAGTGTGGGAGAGTTTCTAAGGGCTTAAAATATATAAAAATAACCATACAAACATATGGTTTCTACTTCGCGGATTTTCACCTATCGCGGGGGGTTCTGGAACGCAACCCCCACGATGAAGGAGGGATTACTGTATATCAAGACTTCGCTATCTATACTAATAAACGGCAAAGCCCTCACTCACTCACTCACTGACTCACTGACTGACTGACTGACTGACTCATCACTAATTCTCCAACTTCCCGTGTAGGTAGAAGGCTGAAATTTGGCAGGCTTATTCCTTACAGCTTCCTTACAAAAGTTGGGCAGGTTTCATTTCGAAATTCTACGCGTAATGGTCATATCTGGAAGCTGTTTTTCTCCATTTACTGTAATGGAGATGAGCGTGAAACCCGTGGGGGCGGAGTTTCGTGTGACATCATCACGCCTCCCACGTAATCACGCAGTAGGTAGAAAACCAGGAAGAGGCCCAAAAAGCGCTGAAGAAAACATGCATTATATAATTGAGAAGGCAGCGAAACAATAAGAAGCGAGCGAGTGACATATACTACCATATTCATGAGTTCTGCTACTTCGGAAACAAAGCACGATGTAAACTTAAACTTTAAATTAAGTTCATAGACAGGCTGCCGCTAGCGTTTGTAATTTAGTGCCTGCCCATATAAGGCCGTCCGTCAGCAGCAATCCAATAGAAACACTGCCACGGGTAAATATTCACGGGTGAAGGACTGTGCTTATGCAGAGGAAGATGAGATGGTCAGGGTGGTGTTTGGCACAAACTCAGCGAAACTGCGAGAGAAAGTTTTAACTGCCGGGACTTAGGTAACATTAGATACAGCCATGGACATAGCACGACATGGCACCAGCACAGCTGGGAAACTTCGATGCATGTACACCGAGCGGCTCACGTGAACTGACGCAGTGCA
>JANRMT010062854.1:107980546-108020050 GCA_026402145.1 Polypterus bichir lapradei | reverse complement strand
ATAGAGAGAGAGAGATGACAATAACACTCATATCAATGACAAAACAATTACATTAACAATCATGTTACGTTATTTTTAAAATATTTCCTTTTCTTTTTCATAACTTCTTTAACACACTACTTCTCCGCTGCGAAGCGCGGGTATTCTGCTAGTCCTTTATATTTTTTAGTATATTTTTTCTATTTGGTATTGTTATGCATTAATAAATATCACATCACTTTTATATTTTCTGTTCTTTGTCTTTTATCTACAGTGATTGAAATAATAAAAGGGTACCGATTGTGAGTTAGATGGCTACTGTCACATTCACAGAATGTATCAAGGCTATTGAGATCACTCCTCAATAATTACAACAACTGGTAAAAACAAGACATAGTTTGGTTGGTAAGTGGCATATATCTAAAAGAGTTGCACTTTTATGTATGTCACAATGACACTCGCATTTTGTTACAACTGGTGATAGTGAATCCATATATAGAGAAACTTATGCAGAATACTGGAGAATTTGGCACCACTTGAGACTTTGTCTGGATAGGATCGCTATGTGTATTTGTGAGTATCTATGTGTGTGTTAGTCATCAAGGGTGGGAGTAGATAAACCTAATAATCATTCCTGTTCAGTCTCAAAGATTTCACAATAATTAAACTTGGAATCATGGCTTTTGTGGTCAATGTGGTACTTCAAATCTTCATGATATATTACTGTATAATAGTACATGTTTACAAAAAAACATATAATTGGTAGGTATTTCCAATTTTGATTTGCTATATTGTAAAAAATTGCTGCTCAAATTTTTAGGACATGACCACTGTAAGCCTACTCTGAGTAAAGTTCATTTGATAATGAAAAGATGGCTGGATGAATGCTATGTATCATATATTTTGCTTTAATCTTCTTATTGTCCTTTCTCCATCATAAATTCAGCTTTTAATTTCAAATGTGTAACTTCATTTTAAAATAACTTGCAGTGTTATAACATATAAAAAATATGACGTTACTGCATAACTTACTTTCTCTTGATTTTAATCCATCCATCCATTATCCAACCCGCTATATCCTATCTACAGGGTCACGGGGGTTTGCTGGAGCCAATCCCAGCCAACATAGGGTGCAAGGCAGGAAACAAACCCCGGGCAGGGCACCAGCCCACCACAGCTGGATTTCAATGTTTATCTAAAATGTATTACTTTTAATCATGGTAGTTTGACTAACCATCCATTAATAATCTCTTTTATCTTATTATTGTGTTTAATTTTGAAACTTCAATATACTAAATAAAAATCTTCTGTTTAGATTTAGCTGTTAATCGCTATATATGTTATTTTAGTATGTCAAAATTATATATTTTGATTTACTGGTTTATTGTGCTCTAACACAAATCACATTTACTTACACTTACACACTCACTTATCCCAGGCTATTTGATAGTTGCTAATGGACCTTACAGTGTGCATTCATATTTTTTTATTTTAGCAGGAAACTGGGGAAACCAAATATATTCAAAGGGAAGATCTGCAAGGTTTGCACAATGACCACAGTTAAGAACCTTTCCCAGATCCTAGAATCTGTGGTTCAGTAGCTATCTTTCAAAGATTTGTTATTATTTGTGCTATTTTTAAAAAAGATGTCCATGGCAAAGATAATATCACTGCAACTGCATTAAAGTCATTCTCCTCAGATAGAACAGATGCAGTAGCTAGTTCATCTCTGAGTAGAAGATCACACAGTGATTGCCAGCTGTCATGAGTGTTCTGTTGCAATTTTTTTTATTTTGTCAGATATCAAATCATTTCTTTTTATAACAAGTGTCTCCCTGAGCATATAATACACATTCTTAAATTATGTTCAGCATTCACTCTTTCCCAAGAACAGAAGTCAGAGGAATGTAGAATAGATATGTCTCGTTCGCTGTAACAGTCTACAGATTTCTTACATCAACAATGACTCACATTCACTTCCTTTCAAAAGTCTAAAATGTCAGATTCTTCTCAAATCACAATGATATGGAGGCAGGGCTTTTGTTACCAAAATGAAATAACTCTGTTGTGGCATGACAGGGAACATAAACTAAAAACTGCACTACCTGATAATCAATAATTTCCTGTCATTCTGATCCTGAAGTGATTGAACATATAATTGAGAATAAAAGTAGCTTGGGTTTCTTTTTGTGACAAGCTCAGTAAGTGGAAAGCACATTTGCAATCATCTAAGAATACAGTCTGTATATAAGAAAGTGCAGAGGAAATGGTGGCACATACCTATATTTTTCTAAATCAATTCAAAGCTTACAATGATGGCAGTAGGTGTCTCTCAACAATCAAGCAAAACAGGAACTGCAAATTTATAACAAGAATGTTACAATCTCCTTAAAAATGTCATTAGTAAACAGAGAGTCCTTCAAAGATTTTCATATGAATAGATTTGGTAAATGCTGTAGCAACTCAATGAAGTGTGGTATCTGTTGAAATTAGTTCCTTTGGTTAAGGATTATCAATTTCTGTTTTTAAGGTGTTTCACAAACCTTTCCTTGTTATATGAAATAGTCTGAAAATATTCACACACACAGAATATAAAACGTATATCTAAAAATGCACAAATCTTATCCCATCACCACCTAATAGGTGGAATATGCACATTAGTGGTGGTTGAAGAGGCTGACCACTCACTTTGTAAAGTGTTTTGAGTATCAAGAAATGTGCTATATAAGTATAACAGATTATTATTATCATTAACACCAAAGTAAATGATTATGGGCAAATTTACACTGACAGGAAGGTAGAAAGGCCAGATATGAAAACCAGATGTATGCAGCAAGTTAGTGAGCCATTCCACTAAATAATATGGAGATTGACATACAGTACTATCAGGCCTGGTATTACGGACA
The DNA here is from genome assembly GCA_026402145.1 of Polypterus bichir lapradei. Classification (NCBI taxonomy): domain Eukaryota; kingdom Metazoa; phylum Chordata; class Cladistia; order Polypteriformes; family Polypteridae; genus Polypterus; species Polypterus bichir. The sequence continues at coordinate 108,017,165 of JANRMT010062854.1, read as the reverse complement.
TTCATATTTTCCTTTATATTGTTTTGATGTCTTATGTGTTCCATGTTATTATTATACAACCCCATTTTAGTGAATTTTAATAAGACAAGGTATTTTTGGAGCTCATGTTGTTATTTTATTTGGGGCTAATCTAGAAGTAGATAATAAACCAGTTGATCCAGTATATGATATGAAATTCTTCTTTTGGTATAGATTTACAAAGAGACATTTCTCTGGTGTACAAAAGATCTGTGGAAAACTTGCATACACGTTAGGTAAAACATGTCATACAACATGCAAACTGTGCATGCCAAATGAAAGGAAATATTGATATTTTATATTGATGTATTAGTGTCAACGATAATGTCTTTGTGTGTGGACTTGTACTATATGAGTGCTGCATGTAATAATGAGCTTACCTTTTTAAGAATATTATACAGAGTGATGTGCAGTTATACCTGATTGGTAAAACAATGCTGGCATCAAGACCCCTCGATTAAGCAATTTTCACAATGCATGTTGTAAGAAAATATAAGAATATGTCAAAAAAGGTTGGAGCACTTCCATGAGCCCCATATATTTTCAGGAAAACAAAAAATCATTTTTTTTTTTCAATTTAATTACTGAGGTGATGTGGTGTATAAGGGGCTTATATGGCATCCAGGGAGGAAGAGGCTGGTCCTGGAGGGCGTATGACAGAAGTGATATCAGAGGTGGGTAGGTATCAATCTTCCATCCTGCAGAGGGAGGAGACAAAAAGGCATTAAGCAACAGCACCTACCCCTGGTCTGGAGGAGAATTACTATCCTCAGAGCCTTTCTGATTGCTCTGAATCACACACGTACTTATGTTTAAAATTAGTGTTTTGAAAAAAAGGGAGGGTGGGCATAAAAATTTGTGCCTTGTCCTGTGTTTGTTCGGTGGTGGCCCGAGTGAATGAGTGAGAAAAAAGCCGCATTTTGATCATTTTAGGATGGAGAGGTGAATACCTGCAATCAAATCCATTTGAGTAGCAGAGTCTTAGCAGGCATTTTGACAAATAAGAGGTGTGCCTTTTGCATGTATTCATCATTAACATATTTATTATTTGTTAATAAATGCATTTCAGTCTGTAAAACATATACATTACAAATATATTATACTAGTATCTACAGAAAAAAATGACAGTTTTTATTTATACCATTGTATGTTTTTGGCCATTTGCCACAGCAGTCATTATTAAATCCTGTTTAATCGTTCAGTTATTTAAGTAGTGTATTAATCATATATCTATAGAATTGTAACTGCATTTTCACTGATTTACTACTTTTAATTATAAATTACAACTTAAGGTATATTTTCTACATCTCTGAAAAATATTACCAGAGTGTGCAATGATGCATTAAATGTACCACTTTGAGTCATTAAGCTGGTATTGAGTATTGCTTTTATTAATTTACAGAGCTGTGGTCTTGAAGAAACAGTCATTTTTATCAATTAGCATGAAAATGCTTCTGTGTGTGTCTATGTTAGTCCCCTGTTATACTGCCTATTATGTTTGTAAAATAAAATGGCTACTGGAATCTTTGAATCAGTATTGGCTATATGGGCACACCCATTTACTGTAAATATAATATGTAAACAAATGACATAAAACACATAAGTGTTTTAGAGCAGCATGGTCAGGCAGTGCTGCTAAATTTACATGTTTATGGTTAAAAAATAAAGATATAACAAGGTAAAAAATATTTATTGAATATGGTGCTGTTGTTCTCATTTTTCCACAGTTTCCTTACAAGTCTAGGGGCTTAGTTTCAAATTCTGACCCAGACCAGAAATATTTTAGTCTCTTACCAAAACAGAAAATTAACATAATTTAAATTTCTTCTCTAAATGTTCCCTGTATGGGTGTGTAAGAGTGCCCTGCAAACAACTATCACCTCATCTAGGACTAGTTCTTGCCTATTGCTTAATGCTGCTTGAATAAGCTTTAGCTCCCCATGATCCTGCATTCAAGTATGTAATTTCAGAAAATGAATGTATAGGTGTTCTCTATATTGGGAGTGTTCACCTGGCTAACAAAGTTGCTAGTGGCCAAAAGGCCACAAGGACTTTACATGTACCTGACATAGATCATTTTTTAAAAGAGCATCTCACAATGGATGTAGTGTTTCTTTTTTGTTGTTAAGAATGTTAGAGGATTACTGTGAGAGAACAAAAAGACTGGGAGATGGTATTGAAGTCAGAGACATAAATAATTCAAAATCAGGAGATCAAATAATAATCAGGCAACCAGGAGTCTAAATGCAAGACATTAATTAAATGTTACAGGCAAAAATGAGAGTCAAAAAGCCAAAAACAAACAACGGCTAGAGTCTACTTGGAAAATAAGCTTACTATGCCACTCAAAATAAGACATATTTTATCCATCATTAATTTTATAATGTAATAATCATGATGTCACACTAAAGCATGGTGTACAGACAAAAACAGAAATGTGCGTGTGTGCAAAAAAATCCAGATGCATAAATCTGTGCATACGCCAACTTCCATGTTCTTCTGCTACATAAATCCCGTGTGTGAAATGTAACGCACATGCATGCGCCTGTCGCCCCCTCTCAACTCCTCCTAGGGTTATGCCCCTTTGAATATGCAAATCAATATAAATAGCCTCTTAAGTTCAGAGCTGTCTGAAAAGACAATGGCATAAGCAGGGGGAAAATAGAAGAATTTCAGCAATACCAAGTGGAGGCAAGGAAAAATGTACTATTTGTTGGTTAAAACAGTGGTATAAACAATAAAAGGAAGTTGATCGAGTGACATAGGTTGGCAGAGAAACTCGAAAGTTCAAGCTCAGAAAGTCACACAGTGCCTGAAATAAAATAGAAGTGGTCAGATATCAAAGTTGCCGTGAAAAGGCAAGTTGTAGCCTGTAGTGTTATATGGAAGCATATTAGGGTACAGAGAAAAGCAAAAAAAAAAAGGGACACAGTGGAAAAAAAGGTCTAAATATCAACATAATCTCAAAATGTCCACTTTAATCTCGTAGTTTGTTTTGTCATTAAAGTATAACATCATAAACTTCATCTTAAAATCGTTTAATTTACTAGTTTCTCAAATCCCATTGTAACTAAAGTAGCATGTTAAATGCTTCATATTCTATGTGTTCTTCTATGTTCTCTATGTGTGTGAACCACTACGTGCTTCTTGAACAGGCTTTCTCTTATGCTGACAGGACACAGAATACATTACATTCATGATATTACAGTTCTCTGAACAATTTAAATACTAAGATGTATGCTTGATATAATTTTTATGATGAAATTAATTAAAGCATGTATTAAACATGGGGGCACAGTGGTAGCGATGAGCTGGCACACCACCCAGAGATTGCTCCTGCCTCCAACAAAATGCTTACTGTGCTGTGCACGACCCTCGGTGAAATAATTTATTGCAGCAGTACTGTCTCTTTCAAACGTACTAATCCCCCAATTCCTGTCATTCATTTTTTTTCTCCAAGTAACAAATCACCACACAAGCTCTGTAATAAATGTCAAGCTGTCTGTAAGCTTAGAACGGCGATTCTTGAAAACTTTTAAGGAACATTGAAATGTCTTCATAGTACATGTTTAATTATTCCATCCATCTATCCATCCAGGGTTACGCCAGTCCTACCAAGTATACAGCAAGAGGCAGGACCGATCCCTGAACAGGGTGCCAGCTCATCGCTACTGCTGTGCCAATGCGCCCTCACATGTTTAATAATTAAAATATACATTAAAATTAAGTTAAACATTTATCTGTATAATGTAATATACATACTTTACTGCATTTGATCTTAAAAATATCAAGCACTCCAAGAAGATAGTACTTGGAAATCTAAATCGACTTAGAAGCCAGTCATCATCATATGTAAATACGCGCGTTCTTCTATTAAATTGAATTGAATTCCTTTATTGTTATTGTATGGTATAATGAGATTCAGTATGCAAATCCTCCATAAAATTATTTTCCTATAAAATGATAAAATACTAATAATAATATGATAAAAAACAATGAAAAATATACAATATGAAAGCATAAGTACAATATACATGTACGTATAGTGCAGATAGTGAAATGGTTCATAAAGTGGCTCAGGTTGTGCAATATTACAACTGCAGTGCAAGTTTACAGTGAGGTAATTGTAATTACAAGAACAAACAGTTCTACCAGGAGCACTTGACAGAATGATTCACTGGGTTTAGAGCTCTTGGGATGAAACTGTTTCTGAACTGCAATGTCCCTACAGGAATGGCTCTGAAGCATTTGCCTTATGGGAGCGGTTCAAGCAGACTGTGCGCATGGCTGAAGCAGCGTGTGCTAGATGCTGAATCCTGATAATCCTCTTTCCGATCAGCTGCTGTAGAGCTGTGATTCCACACTCAGATACAATGGGTTAAGATACTCTGAGTGGTGCACTGAGAGTAACAACACTAAAGCAGCTATGGTATTTGGAATAGATTGGCAATTCCATGGACCATTATATTGTTACAGGTTAATTACAATCAGATTGCCTTAAATTAAAAAGTGATATGCGGTTAATTTCAGTGTATTTGATAAAGCCACGTCTGGGGTGTGAATCTAAAACAGAAAGGGAAACCACACAGGACAAGTAGCACTGCTTTGATGCTGGGTGCCAGCAGTTTGAAAATATGAGCTGAAAACAGCTCCGTGGATTGAGCTGGCATGAGAATGTGCGTGGCTTTACGGCAAGTTTAGTTTTTATACATTGAGATGTGAGCATGGAAACGGGTGTACGCACCATTTTTGCGCACTGTTTATACATGAGGCCCCTGGTGCGAATCAATGGTGTCACGTAAACAAATATAACTATAATGGTTGTCTAATTGAATTTTTCCAAAATCAACTAAAATGAAAGACATCAAAAACAGAATGTATATGTCATAAATGTATAAAATAATTGAAAATGCATGTACAAGATATGTCTATTATTACACTTACTGGGTTCTATGCATATCCCACACTTTAGGATTAGATTAGATTGTACTTTATTTGTCTCCATGAGCTCAAAAAATACATATATTTATATTTATACAGTATATATAAGCAAAAATAGGAACTTCTGGTCTGGATGCTGTTAATAACCGGGTTGTAAGTGGAAATAAGATAAGGTCAGACCTGCTCAGATTGTACCACGGGTTTCTATTAAAAGACCTTAACATTTGAATAGAGCAGGCCCTGCTTGTTGTGTCCATGAATTGAACATGCTGATTGACATTTGTTTCCTTGTTGGGAGTCACCAGCTTTCACAATGATTCATTATTAAGCTATTAATACAAAGTGAATTATTTCTGTTCCTGAGTCAACCAGGATAATGTAACTTATTTTCCTGGGCAGTAATGTGGATGAATTCAGTTTACATTTCAATGTTTGGATTTCACATTTAACTTTAATTGTACTGTGCTGCCTTTTTCACCATTGCTCATTCACATGCATCTCCAGTCCCCTTCCACTATTTTCCACTATGTTTGATGAAATCCATCCAACATTAAAACAGTGTCTGAAATAAGAGGTTTAAGCCAGTTATCTTCAGTATCCAAAATATCACAGTACCATGACTTGCCATGAGATGTAACAGTTCATAAATCTTATATAAAAGCAATCAAACATTTCTTGTTATATAAAGTCAGGACAGGTTTGATTTTTTTCCACCTTACTTTTATCCTAGGCTCTAGATCTTCTATGTCAAACAAGCTTGTTATTTTTATCCTCAAAATGAACGGCTAAACTACAATGTTTTAGTCAATCCTGTATTTCATCTGATAACAGAAGTGTAAAACAAGGATCAGCTGACATGTTTGCAGAGACTCCTTCAGTGGCAAAGGTACCCAAAAATACATTCATTTTCAAGCTAGTAATAACAAGCTGAACACTGCGTTTAATAGACAAATTAATGCTCCTATGCACACACGATCTGCAACTGGTAGGGACATCGATGCAATCAATTTATGTGCATCCATCTCTTCTGTTTCTTTGGAGCTGGACGCTAATGATTCATTCTCTTTGGAGAGAGAACTATAAAAGTCTCTATTGAAGCAAGAAGCTGAATCTTTCTTTTATGAGGAAGAAAGCACTTTTTTGGGCCTGGAAGTTATTAGAGCTTTGGAGCTGGACACTCTCAGCTATCTCTAAAATCCACTTCTCCAAGTTTAAGCTCTGTGCCAATGATTGATACCAGCCTGGGAAGACTGAGAAGCAGCCTTACTTCAAAAATGGAACTTCAGCGCCTAAACAATTATACAGAAAGAGTCACATTTAAACTATGAATTTGCAGAGGACTGTGGTGCAATGTGTTCAGGGTCCATGGCAATGCACCGATTTTAAAAACAGTGTGGGTCTGGACTTTGTGAGTGTAGGTTTGAGAGAACTGTGTGGCCACAGAGTGTTTGATGAGGAAACTGGCAGATTGCTCTTTCACGTGTTGGTGCAATTTGTGCAGACATTCCAGAATTAAAACTCTGCAGTTTGTTTGAAAAAGCACTTGCACCCACAAGGATATAAGTAGGACAGAAAGAAGGTTTGAGAAGAAAAAAAGAAAACCCATCAAGGAAGTAAGATTGGTGTAATGAGCGAAAGCAAAATTCGGTTTGAGCAAATGTTAATGGAAGATGGCGAAGCAGTAGGATAAAAGACCATGGAGGTGCATAATACAAGGCAATCCAGTGGTGGACCAGATAACTCTGTTGCGTGTGGAATTAGGAGCAACCTAGTGCTCTTAAGGACATGCAGATGTTAATGGAGGTGACAGGATGAGGGTGTCAAGCTTGGTGGATCACAGCAGTGACCAGGTGAGGTTGTTAGGGCAGGAGTTTTATATTTGTGGAATTAGTGGGTGTCTCAGCCCTGATGAGTATACCTGAGTGACGAGTGAGCAGGGCAAGACGAGAGAGGGGGAAATACTGTGGAATAAGATCTGACTCGGATTGTATCTATGGTTTCAAAAGATTATTTATGTTCACTATTTATTGGAATTCGAACGTTCTCACCAAGCACTGTTATTACAGATTTATTGAATTTTTTTTTTTTGAATAGCACCACACTTTGTTTTGGACACTGTCTTGTTATTTCTGTCCTCATTGTCTTGGTCTCTCCTCAGTTATGATTATTGATGTCCTGGGAACCCCAGCGCATCACAAGGACACAGAAAAGTGCCTAACAGCAAGCTGCAGAATGCAACACTATACAACAGACAAAGGACCAAGTTGTAAAGACAAAAGAGTTCGCTCCAACACAAGCAAAACTCTCTGTTTGAACCCTGACAAAAATGCAAAACTCTACACAGCACCATCTTTAAAAAGCTTGTATCATAAAACTGTTTATCTGTGTCAACATAAGTCAGAACTCTAAGTAGCTAGTAAAACACCCAACTAATGACCTACTTTCCCATGCATGACTGTTACTATATAACAAGCTCATGACTGTGTCAGAAAAACTGATAGCTTTTACAAGCTTTTAACTAAAGTGGAAATAAAAGTCTTGAACTGCTAATTTACAGTTTAACCCTCTCTCCCCAAGACTATGCATTACAACAAGGGCGAGCTAAAAGTGATGACCCGCTCAAATTTCCAAAGCAAAACATTAAACGAATAAGCTTGTAAAACCAAGAAAATCAAGAAAAACTGTAAATGAACTAAAAACGGCCAACCTTTTCTGTGTAATATGTATATCTGTCTCATCTACCTAACATCCCATCTTCTGTATTGATACATAAGCAGTTATCTTATTCCTCGAATCCTTATGAACATCATTAAATTGCATTATTCTTTTTCTAAAAATAAGTTTACTTAAGTTACCTTGATGTAACTCTAATGGCCAGAAACCCCACCTACTGACAAAAATAAATTAGAAATCTTACTGAATTATCTAATTGATCACTGCATCGTCAAAGGCAAAATAATGACTTAATTCATTGATTAACTTCACTTAATTGATTCTTCTCACCCACACCATTCCTACAACTCAAAGCTTTTTCCTCACTACAATGTATACTTTCTAACTGCTCACAAAAGTGTATTTGTAGTTAGCACATACAATTTTACAACAGCAGGTATGCACCTTTTCATTTTCCTTTCAACAAAATTAGATCCATTGTTCTCAGGTGCATTGTTCTTTTTTACGATGTACAAAAAAGGAAAGGTATATATGTTGTAGAACTAATCACCAGGTGAAAATTTATTCCGGATATGTTGATAAGGAACATTTCTTTGAAGACTATAAGAACAGGGAAACAGACATAAGGATCAATGTGGGTGAGAGAACTACAGAATGACAGTAATTGTAGGTGTTAAATTAACACAGTTGCTCAGCTATTAAGACCTTATTATTAAAGATTTTGATGTGCATCCAAAATTAAATTGTAAAAGGAAAGAACTAAAAATTACCCTAAACCTAAATATTTCTTTCATGATCTTGATACTGTATATGGATACAGAATTCACCCTAACACCTAACAAGATATTATCCACAAAGCCAGCATAAATTATTAACACCTAAACAAAGGATAAATAAAGATAATAGCATCTGTTTAGCACTCATTTTATTGAAAATGCAGTGATATTTCAAATCTACACATTACTAAGATGACTGGATAAAATACGTGAGAATATTTTTATAAAGCATATCAAAAAGAACAAAATATGATGTGATTTTTATAATGTATCTGCATTTTATGACATTTACTCTTCTAAACGACAAAGGTGTGGCACTATATGTTTTGATATTTGAAATATGAGAATATTTGGAAAAAGCATACTTGTATAAAATAAAACTCCCATTTAACTTGGCTGTGACAATGAGAAGAAACCCTTTCACAGTTCTTTTGTATTCTTTGTGTTACTAATAAGTTAGAGCTTTTTTCTAAACTTTTTCTAATTAGTAGTTCATCCATCCTATGGCTATGCATTTCTTGCCAGATGATAAAAATGGTTTGGACTTCTGTCTCACATATGATTCTTGCACCTGTGTTTGTCTTTGTGCCTGTACTCTTTGCCTGTCCAGGTACTCCGGATTTCCTCCCAGATCTTGAGGGATTATAAATGGACCCTGTGCAGGGTTATGAAAGAATGATTTTCTAGCCTCTTGTCCAGATTAGCTCCTGTCTTGCACCCAGGGCTGCTGAGATCCTGTGACCCTGAACTACTGTAGATTACTACATTTGAGAATGTCATGTTTTCTAATTTGCTTGGTCTGCATACCTTATATATGCAACATTTTTTCTACAGCATTTGAGTTGTTCAGTTGAACATAATCCTTGAGTGATGAGAAAAGGTTTAGGAAGTGTCTGGATTTCTGCATGAATGGCTATCAAAACATAATCAAAATTTCATAGAAATCATATTAATGAATGAAGAACAACCTGATAAAATCTACTGTACATTGTTATATTTTTATTTAGACATGCTGCTTAAATATTTCAGTATTTTGCATGTGGATAGGTATTGCACATTGTAAAAGAGAACATCAGAACAGGAGAAAAATTTGAACCTCATTTAATTGTTGGTTGGAGACTGAAGTAGTGAGGAGAGCTTTACTCCAAAAGCAGTTGTGCTGAATTCTTTGGATGCTTTGATCCAGAGTCTGAGACTTTTTAGTGGTTTCCAATAAAACAGGAAGGTGTACGAAGAGAGGCTGGGGTAACAGATCTTCCTCTGGGTCAATAGTACCTGTCAGACCTCCGGTATTAGCCTTACCATCTCTCCTGTGCCCAGTTCTAATATGCCACCATATTTCTCTCATCCTGCCATATTTCTCTCAAAGATACACACATTAGGTTGACTGGTAATTCTGTTTTTACCTGTTATTGGTATGTGTGAGTGTGTAACAAAATATGCTAGGTGTTGCATTGGTATTCTGTCTGATACTGTCTCCTGCCTTGCAACTTAAATTTTCAGGGTAGGCTGTCCCCAAAGTACTCCTCAACTTGGATTAACCACATAAAAAATAGATGGTTGGGCAGATCTCATAATACATTCATCCATCCATCCATCCATCCATCCATTTTCCAACCCGCTGAATCCAAACACAGGGTCATGGGGGTCTGCTGGAGCCAATCCCAGCCAACACAGGGCAAAAGGCCTCATACATATCTGAGTAAATGCCCTCAAAACTTAAAGAAATTAGGCAAAAATCAAACAAATGATTCCTCAACAGACTCCACAAGGGCCTCGAAATTACACCAAGCTGACAATTTAAAATTTGATAGCAACTTATGTTCACTTCTCATGCAGTATGTATTTTGATGAACCTATTAAATGTGCAATTTACTGATAGCTTTTTAAGTGTGGAATGCATACAGTTTAAAAAAAAATCAAGAAATAAGGAAAAAAGTATATTTATTATTTTTTTGCATCTATCCATTTTTTAGAAATTTCTGTCTCATGTGGTTATAGGGAGACTCTACTGGCAGCATGATTTTCTCAATCACATGCTGAAAAATGGGTACTGATTGATATTCTAAAATAAGATTTTAAACAGTAATTTAGAACTTTAATCAAATTGTTGCTTGGAAAAATCCTATACATCAATAACAGAACAGAAGCATATGGCACATTATACATATGGGAGTACTGCTGAAAGTTTAAAAATAATATATACTGTACTGCATATACAAATCTAATTCTGCTTTTCTACTTACTTTGAAATGCTCTTTTACAATTTTAAATGTTCTAGCACAATGTCAGAAGTGTAACCTATAGGCAACTATAATTTTACCTTACAAATGCTCCTTTTAAAGTGAACCCTTTTGCAAAATGTTTCACAGAGCATTTAACAACTTGAGAATCTAACTATTTTTTATTTTACAGAGCACATTACTTTGTGAGTTTAGTGTCATCTCACAAGGTCAACAATCTAAATCCAATACCTGGTTAGGACCTGTGCAGATTTTGCATGTTCTCCCTATATCTATGTTGGGCTTTCTCAGAATATTCTGATTTTTTCCTGACATTAGAAACATGAAAATGTTGAAGGGCTAATTGAGGTTACTAATTTCATCCTGAGATGGACTGGTGCCTCATCCTGTATTGATTCCTGCCATTCACTCAATTCTGCCAGGACAGGATGTGGCTTCTCATGACCATACACTTTCCATGTTTTTCACATAGTGCATTATAAATCCTCTTTACAGGGTATTGTAAGCCTCCTTGGTAGCTCACATCAAATAAACAGGGATACAATTTATGAACAAAATAATGCAGTTGTAGCCTGAATACATGAACGTTTGTTTCAGAATATGATAGAGGGGAGAGGTGCCAGGCTAAATTTGAATACCAAAAACAAACTCAAAACTGAAAAGCAGAAAACACAGTAGCAATGGCTCATTTCAGTTCAATAATGTTATTTTAGTAAATACTGACATGTGTGGCAGTGGTTCCCATTTCTGGGAAAGTAGATTTGAAGGTCATTGCGGTTAGAATAAATGCAGAATTTTATATTGTAGTCCATTTTACTCTCATATCGCAAAGACATGCTAATCAAATGGATTGGCCACTCAAAACTGGATGGGGTGTGGCCACTGAGGGTCAGATCTGGCTCCTGCCTTTAGTGCTGTGGCCACTAGAGGGCACTCCTGCCCCCCAGTCCCTGACACAGACAGATGCGGACACAAGTTCAGCACATATCTTTTTTATTTTTCCACGTGTGAAACTGTTTCTCTCGTTTCCCACCTTCACTGAACAGATCCCAGCACAAAGCACACTTCTCTTCTTCTTTTGTTTCTCCTCTCTTGTCTTCTCTTCTGTCCACCATGACTCCTCCTGGCAAGCTTCATCCTCCACCTCCCAACTCTGGCTCACTAAGTAGTGGCAGCTGGCTTCCTTTATATAGGGCACCTGGAAGTGCTTGATAACTTTCTTCCAGCAGCACTTTCAGGTGTTGGAAGTGCTGCAGCCAAGGGCTCAGCAATTTTCAAGGCACACCCTGGCGGTGACCACGGGCCTCAGCTGGGTTGACCTTCTATGCCCCAAACCCGTGGACATAGAACTGCTGCAAGCCAGGGGGGCAGCTGCTCTAGAATTCTGGGGAAGGTAATGACCTGGATAAGTTCTCTCCTCCAGTCCTTCCAGTATAGAGGCATCGCAATCAGGCAAGGGCCCCAGCCATCCACCACAGCGCCCAGGGCTAAAGTAAAGACTCTGAGCCCCCGCTATTCAGAAATGGAAAAAGTTCTTTCAGAAAATCCTTGCCTGAGTTGAATAAAAAATAAACCTTTATTTAAAAATAAACTAAAATAAAAAGGCATACAGCTGGAGTTTTCAAGATTTTCATAGAAAAAATGTGTACACATTTTCAAATTTTCTATTAAAATGAAAGGCTGTCACATCAATCTTTGATCACTTGAAAAGAGCAGGCATGGGTGGATAAAAAAGAAGTTCAAAAACCTTTTCATTCCCCCAAACAGCAAGATACTGAGCAGCAAGGGAAATTGTTACTTTTAAATGATTGTTAAGCTTTTGATTGCTCTGTTATTATGCTGAGCTATTTGATAGCGCTGCATGAGGTGATTTTGTTGTTTCAAAAGCAGACCTAATCATCCTGTCAGGACTCACTAATTTTGTATTCTATAAAGATTCAAAAGTGAACAGATCAGTTAATTATTTAGCTGATATCAGCAGCGCTAAAATTATATTGAATTGGGCACCTCTTTACTGCCTACTGTATTCCAATCTGTGCTTTCGTTCTGCTGCACAATAGCTTTTTTTTTCTGAATAATAATCTGGCTTTAATGCTTGCAAACAGCCAAACAATTTCTCATTGATTACCTTAGGACCAACTTCTCTGATTTGTGCTTTACAAGCAAGAAGCCTTTTAGACTGCATGTGTGGTGAATATGCTGAATTCGATAGCATAACACTGCTTTCTCAATTCTTGTAGAGCTCTCGTTAGAAGTTTAAGATAAGCAGGGAAAGCATTCACTCTGCCTGTAGGCTCACTGTTTTTCACTTTGTTCTCTGCTTATACTCTGCTTTGAAAACTGGAATGAGGCATTAGTAATTACACTTTTGGTACCATGGCCATATGTTGAGAGTTTTTCGCTGTAACAACTGCAGGAGTGTCAGCTGCTTTCACCTTGCATTTTTAAGCCATAACAAAATGTTACTACTCTGTAGATTGCTTTTTCAATATCAAAACCATGTGTAATAGTAATGTGTAATGATACAAATAAGATTAAGTACTGTATATAGGGTTGATGTAATGTATTTCAGTATAGAAATGGCAGATAGAGAGTGAATGCAACAAGCAAGCACATTTAAATACAATTTTGTAGAAAAAAATATAATTGATTTGATACCAGCACTTTTTCTTCATTTAATGTCATTAAACTGGATTCATTTCCTTTGTAATAATGAAATTGTGCCTTCTGTTACCATTCTTCTGTACCCAGTAAAATGTAACTCTTAAGCCTTTAAAAAAGTAAATATTTCCATCAACATGTTATGCCAAAGTCAAACTGCTTTCATCAGAGAGAAATATCTAGGAAAGCAATAAGTGATATATCCAAATGTTTCATATTTCTTCACTAAATTAAGAACTTGAAATAGAAAACTTTCTCATTTGTCCTGTAAATTGTCTGTGTGTATGAAAAAGTAATGAGAATAGTCTACAACATTCAGGACAATTGTCCTTATTTCTTAGAAACAACAATGTGGATTTTGTCTGTATAATCTGTTTAACAGCATGTTTGTACAATAATTGGATTAATTAACTCAATCTACTATAAGAAATTGTAAATTATGCATAAAATACGTGATTACTTCTGCCTCCTGTACTGTGGGCAAATATAAAAACATTGCTAATAAGGTATCCACTCATTTTTCCTATAACACCACTTCATTCCATACATTTTAATTTGTGGTAAAGTAAACATTTCAGGAATCCATAAAATATTTCATAGTGTATAACCGCATATTTAGAATTTATAACTCCAGGGCTATGATATGGTTAAATAAATCATGTGGCATGATCATATATGGGCGACACAGAGGTAGCACCACTGCCTCGTAGTTAAAAGGCCGGGGTTCACGTCCTGGGTCCTACCTACATGGAGTCTGCATGTTCTCCCTGTGTCTGGATGCTCCAGTTTCCTCCCATGGTCCAAAAACATGCAGGTTATGTGGATTGGTGATACTACATTGGCCCTAGTGTGTGTGTGGTTGTGCTTGTGTGTGTGTGTGTGTGTTCACCCTGCAATGGACTGGTGCCCTGTCCAGGCTTCGTTCCTGCCTTGCTCCCTCTGCTAACTGGGATAGGCTCCAGCAGCCCCCCGCAAACCTGTCCAGGACTAAGTGGGTTAGAAAATGACATGACATTATCATATATATGCAATTGTTGTAATGTATGTTTAGTTCCTTTTTTTGGTTATAAAAAAGGACCAATAAAAGATAAAAGGGGAGGAGCTAACCATACAAAAAAAAAAAAACAATGAAGGTGTAGCAGCAAAGAAGAGAGAGGCAGGGGATAGCATCAGAGAGAAAGTTGCATATGTTAAGGAGAAAATGATGTCACCTACAGAAGACATGACGTGAACCCGGATTCATTTTTATAGAAGGCAAGAGGACTTCACAGCATAAAGGATCCTTTTACCCTTTTAGATAGTATTTGGGAGAGGGTCTAACATGCCTGTATAAGGAGGCAATAGGTTATATATGGTTCCCTGAATTGAGGCATGGAATGGCGTAACTCTCCCAATAACCAACATTAAAAGAGAACAGTAAATCTACAAATAGAGATTTAAAGGAACTTTTTTCTTATTCTATCTGAATCCTTTGTGTTAACTGTTACGTGTGTATTTGTGCCTTATTAATGGAGAGCTTTGTAATGTATCCATGTGTGTGGGGGGTGTTGCGGTGTGGTATTTTTGTAAATATCTGATTTATTTGTTGTGTGTATTTTACAGTATTTACAATAAAAAATGTAATTCAAGTCTCATATTAACCTAACATGCATATCTCCACAAAAAACTCTACACACAGAATGAAAACTGCACACAGAGAATACATTTACATATGTCTTAATAACACAGAATGCTGCTCTCTAAAATGCATGTAAACCCTTATTCCTATCTGAGAAACTGGGTTAACAGACTCAGAGAAACCTGGTTACCAGAGGTAGATTTGGCAGCCAATAACCTGGTTATGTGGCCATGTAAACTCATAAGGGGTTTTTATAGTCTGTGCATGGTAGCTGCACTATGTTCGTCTGCTTATCTTCACACACACATTTAGCAGCCACAGATAGAAGTGTCCACAAAGATGAATTTCCTATGGCAAATGCTTGGATTATTCCTTTTCCTGGTTTAAATAATCTGTCTCAGTGCATCAGAAATCGCTAAATTTATGTTGATGAACTGAACATTCAATGCTGAGTTTACAGCACAATCTTGGAAGTAGTGAGATAGTACATTAAAAGTAACGTGCACAACGTAGTTTGATTACTTTTTAAAGTAACAAGGAACCTGACACAATGTTTATTTTATTGAAGTAAAACTACCTGCTTTATTATCCCAGCAGGCAAGAATCAAAAATAGCGGGTCCTTTGCAGGGCTCAATTGCACAGTCAAGCAGAAAAGAGTGTGCTGCATGCAATCCAGTAATAGAAAAAAATATTATTAAAGTGTCAGTTTAGCTTTCATCTGGCTATTTGCTATACATAATTTTAAAGAGTGTATTTGGGTTACACAGTGGCCAGTGTCCATACCGCAACTGATCAGGGGCTCCGGCCAGAGATGTAAAAAGGGCATAAATGTTATTTACTTCACAGCATGTGATGGACTAAATTTATTTATGAACACAAGAAAATGATGAAAACTCCAAAAGATTACTTGCGCTTGTAAATGTGAATTTTTTAGGAAACCAGGTTTCTGGTTTAACCAGGTGTCAGGGATGCCAGGGGCAACGACCAGGCCGGGACGCCGTGAGGGACCGGATGTGGGTCTGCGCCCACCCTGGATCACGTGGGGGCCGCCTTCCTGGTTGCTTTGGGGGCCACGGGTCGAGGGCATGGAAGCCCTACCCTGTAGGGGCCCGTGGTCACCGCCAGGAGGCGCCCCAATGCCTTGGGGACCTGTTACCTCAGCACTTCCGCCACACCAGGAAGTGCTGGGGGGAAGAATTAAAAGGGCGCCCGGAGAGCTGCCGGGAGAACAGCCGGCACTTCCGCCACGCTGGGGCGTGGCCAACACAGGAATGCCGGGAGCCACCTGGAGCTCATCTGGGAGAGGATAAAAGGGGCCGTCTCCCTTCATTCGAGGCTGGAGTCGGGTGGAAGAAGGACAAGGCAAGTGAGGAAAGTGGAGGTGGCCCGAAGAAAGGCATTGAGTGGCCAGGACTGAGAGTTGGGGTTTGTGCACTAATGAACTGAGTCTTTCTGACATTTAATTGTAAATATATTGTAAATAAACACGTGTGGTGGTATTAAACAACATGTCCGCCTGTCTGTGTCCGGGTCGGCTCCACACAGGTTATTCGCCTTAATCTGGTTATCTGTGTGCATATAAATGCACTGAATAACTAAGCATGTGATATGAAGCCAGCATTCTGGATCTGTGGAGCAAAGCAGCCACTCTTAAAGCTGTCACTAACTGTGCCTACCATCATATATATATATATATATCTTACAAAATATAAGACAATAAATTTTAGTGATAAACAGCATTTGATGAGTTAAACATTTGAAATAAAAATAAATATTAATTAATAAATTGCCTTTTTATAGGTGAAGCTTTAAAGTTGAAAGATTGTCACCAGAACATTTTAGAATTATGTGTTTTTTCTCAGAAGAGATTAAAGTAAATTGAAGCAGCCAATCTATAAACTTCCTCTCACAATTGCATGCTATTTTCGAGTCAAGGAAATGTGAAAACCTTGCTCATTTTGACAAGAATAATATCATAAAAATAAAATGTCTGTCATTGATTTTTATAATTTTACTCTATTCATCGTCTTTTAAATCAAACCAATTCATTTTCCAAGCAGTGTGCTGGCTCAGCAAGCCACATTAAAGCTTGATTTGATTGCTGTGGTGAAAGATTTCCTCTGTTGTACTCTCACTGACTAAAGACAATAATTTGGGTTAATTTGCAGAATCAGAACTTGCCTAATTAATGTCATAGTGCACTGTGATGGAGTGGTGTTCCATCCGGTCAATTTCCACCTTCTATCAGAGTCTACTTCTTTTGCAATTCTTTGTGATTCTGAACAGAACAAGAAGGTTTAGAAAAATACATTATGGTAAAGTTGGGATGCAAAATAATAGACTGTAATGAATTAAGTATATATACCATTTTAAAACATGTTTAATTCTTTACACAGAGTTGGATGCAGGCAACTGCCCCAATAGTAGTTTAAATATGATACCTGTAAAAAGTATTCACCCCTTTGAAAGTTTTCACAATTTTATTGTTATATATCTTTGAATTACTGTGGATTTAATTTGGCTTTTGTGACACTGATCAACAGAATATGACTGTTTAATGTCAAAGTGAAAAGCAATCTTTACAAAGTGGTCTGCATTAATTATAAAAACATAAAACAGTTGCTGTCATAAGTATTCATACCCTTTAATGTGACACTCCTAAATCATCACTTGGGCACCAGTCATTAGTTCAATGGAGACCACCTGCCTACAGTCAAGGGGTGTCAGTGGATTGTGGTATAAATGCACTTTAACTGGAAAAGCCAGCTTGTAGTGAGTCAATATCGTACCCTACACTACACCTACAAAATGAAGACCAGTAAAACACACCAGGCAATTCTGTGAAAAGTAGGTTGAAAAGCACAAGTCAGGGAATGGATACAAGAACATATACAAGTCACTGCCTTGTAGTCCAGTTAAATCAATCATTAAGAAATGTAAAAAGTATGGCAGAGCTCTAAATCTGCTTAGACTAGGTCATCCTAAAAAACTGAGTGATTGTGCAAGAAGAAGACTAGTAAGGGAGGCCACCAAGAGTTCTATGATAACTCTGAAGACATTTTAAGTTACCGTGACTGATATTGGAGAGACTGGGCCATACAATAACTGTTGTTTTGGTGCTTCACTAGTCACAGCTTTATGAGAGAGTAGCAAAGAGAAAGTGCATGTGACATTATGGCTAGTTTGCCAGAAGGCACATGGGAGAATTCTGAAGTCACCTGGAAGAAGGGTCTGTGGTCTAATGAGACCAATATTGAGCTTTTTGGCCATCAGACTAAACATCATGTCTGGTGTAAGCCAAACACTGCATATTATCAAAAACAAAACCATCCCAACACTGAAGCATGAAGGAGGCAGTATCATGCTGTGGGGATGCTTCTCTGTGACAGGCCCTGCAAGGCTTGTAGGGGAACAGGATAAAATGAATTCATCCAAAATACAGTGAAATCTTCAAACTTGCTGCAATCTGCAAGAAACCTGCACCTTGGGAGAAGATTTTTTTTCAGCAAGACCACAAACCTAAGCTTAAAGACAAAGCTACACAGGAATTACTTAAAAACAACAACATTAGTGTCCTGGAGTGATTGAGTCAGAGTCCTGATACCAGTCAAACTGAGAATCTGTGGCTTGCAAAAGGCTGTTCACCCACAATCCTCATGCAGCTTCCAATTTTGCAAATAACAATGGGGAAGAATGGAGTGTCCAGATGTGCAAAGCTAATAGCCGTCAAAGCTGCCAAAGGTGTACAGTATGTACTAAATACTGACTTATGAGACTGATTATTTTATGAGTTATATTTATAATTAATTTAGACCATTTTGCAAAAATCTGGTTTCATTTTGACATTAAAAAGTCTTTTTCTGTTGTTCAATGTAAAAGAAAAAATAAATTAAATACACTGTGTGAAAATGTCCAAGGGAGCGAATACTTTTGTAGGCATTGTAGTATAACAAATATGTAAAATAATTTTTCAGTGTTGCAAGATTATTCCTATTAGGTTGTATTTAATTTACTCTATTCTAAAAGTGATGGAGGCGAAACATGATATTTTAAAATGTTTAAAATAAGGCACAAAGCTCACACATTTTCTGTGTTTTGATTTTCTGTTTCTGACATATTTTTCTGGTGTTCATTGCCATGAATACATTTATTCCTGGCAAGCAATGTGAGAGTTTCCCATTTATGCTGTAGGTCAGGAGACTGGGAATCTTATTCTTGGACAGCATTAAAAGAGCTTCTTGTAATGCATAACCACATACGTCTATTTTAGAAATATTTCAGATTCATCAAAATAAGCATATGATCAAATTCTATTTATATACACCTTTAGTTGATCTAGTGTAAATTGTTCATAGGCAAATGATATGCTGTAGAAGAAAAATGTGCCTGTTTTTAAATACATTTGATAAATAAGGCCTTTACAGACGTAACCAACTTTGTATGATGCAAAGTGAAAATGCGCAACTTCAAATCAGAACGCGTTTATTTGGCCATTTATATTTAACCTACTTCTCTGTTTTGTATAAATTAAAACTTACATCAGTATCCATATTGTTATAGCATATATGCTGCTTGTGCTATCTTATACTTAGCAAATTAGACCAGCATATGGGTTTGAAGCTGATTACTATGTTACGTGTGGGGGGTAATATAGAGAAGAGAGTGTAAGTGTTTTGAGCTTCTGTTCAGGTGTTCATTTGTCAGCTCCACTGAGCATAATTTCATGGCTGACAGATGGTTGCACAGTACGGTGCTCTTGCAGGTCAGGGAAATTTGCATATTAAACCACTCTCACTTCAAGTGCATTTCCTGTGTTTAGGATTTGACTTGTCATTATTTAGATATGTCTGAAATGTCAGAGCCACAATTTAAAATAAATAAATAAATAAAAAACTTGAGCAGTTTTATTTAGTATGACATCCAAAATAAACAGTCAGCACCCCCGTTATTTAATTTCACTATCCTTGGCATACAAATTATCCGACTACACAATTTAGCAGCCACTTTTCTAGAAACATGAGTGCAGTAATACTCTATTGTGAGATCTATAAGTACACATCTACAAAATCAAATATTTAATAAAAGAGAACTGGTCATTAAAACAATGTCCTTGACATAGCTGATCTGTGTTATCTGTATACAGCATGTGGCTGCCTGATATTTAAAAGCACCTAATACAATACTATAATTATTACATTTTTAATCATGAAAACTCCTATTTGGTCAGCACTCGTTTTTAATTTTTATCAAAGACAAGTTTCATTTCCATAGATTCTGTGTAGTGCTAACTTGAATGTACAGTATATATTCGAAAGAAAAGGAAATGAGGGCATCATGTAAAGATGTTTCAGTAGGCAACATCTTGCAGTTATAAGAAAGACCAACCCTTTTCTGTCTTTACCAATTACTATATGACCAGTAGGGGGCATAACAGCACCCTCCAAACCCGAGCAAAACCTCACAGTTGCAGTCCTGGGTTCCAATACGTATTTTTATTCAGCAAAGTACCTTTAAGAGGCTTCTTCTTTTCACAGGACAGCAAAGCAACACAAAATCTTTCTCTTCACTCTCCTCAACTAATCCCAGGCGAGTTGTGTCCAGTTCTTCTGACAATTCTGATTTACCTGGATTAAATCAAGCGGCTTCTTTCATCTATGACCTGGGAGCACTTTAGGTGTTGGGGACTGTGAATCCTGGTAGCTTCTCCAGGTGGCCCCCATGGAATCCCATGTGGGAATCCTAACCCAGGTAAGTTGCCTTCTGGTATTGGGGGGGGGGGGGGTTGGGGATATCCATCTATTATCATCTTCCTTGGTCTTTCTATTGCAGGATAAGGGTCCCTGTATAATCCTGGCCAGGATGCCAGTCCACCATGTCTGCCATTCATTACAAACTGATATATATGAGCAACACTGAAGCACTACAAGGAACAGTGCGTTCACCTTTTCTCTGTACACTGTATACATTGGACTGTAAGTATAAACCCAGGTCATGTCACTTGCACAAATTTTCTTATGATTCTGCATGAATGGGGTGTATTGGCAATAGGGATGAAACTGAGTATAGGAATCAGGAGGACATTGTTTCTTTGGTGAAAAGAGAGTTGTCTGGAACTTTACATCAACAAAAGCATGGAACTGGTTATTGACTTTCATCATACCAAGGAGATTTCATGTCTGATCACTATTCAGGGAGTGGATGTGGAGATGGTACACTGCAAAAGGTACTTTGGCGTCCACATCAATGACCGGCTGTACTGATCTCATAACAAAGAGGAGATGTATTAGAAAAGAAAAGCCGGCTATTTTTTCTTGGTAGAGTGTGTTCCTTCAATGTGGGTAGTGATATCCTTTACATGTTCTACAGCTCATTTTCTGTGTTGTAGTGTACTGGGCCAGTAACAACACTTTAAGAGAGTCCATCCATATCACCAAACTGAATAACAGCACAAGGCTTGGTTATTAGACACATTTCTCAGCCCCCTTAAGGTCTGAGCTCATGATAAAATAAAGACAAAACTAAGTGCCATTATGAACAATGCTGTACATCCCTGTGACACATAAACACTGAGTACTTTCAGCCAACAAATTATTTGACAGAAGTATGTCAACAAATGCTACCTGGGCTACTTCATACCTACAGCATTGTGCCTTTATAATACCTCATTCTGATTGCTCCCTTATCATTGGCCAAGTCAAAAGTTTTTTCTTCTTTTTTGTAATTTATGTGTGTGGTTGAGTTATTGTTTAATATTTTGTTGATAAAATGTCCAGACTGAGGCATCAGCAGAAATATATTCACAGCTTACACCCTGAGTTATCAGTGACAGCCAGAACAGACAGGATGACAACCAAAAAAATTGTGGTGACAGCTCGGAAAGACAGTGACTGGTGCAGAACGGCCTAACAACTCAGACAGTATCCTCCAGGACTCCAAACAAAGCAAGGATGAACCCAAAGAAAAGATACCCCCAAGACTACCCAAAAGTGTGGGAGGATGATCACCCCAATTGGAATGGCTACAATGGCAGCAGACACAGGCAACAGACAAATGATTATTAGCAAGCAGTGTGTACATGGCAAAGTCTGCAAGAACGATCACAGCTTGAAGATCCACCAAGTGAGAATGAAGTGTCTGGTGGGAGCAGGAGCCGCATAACACATAGGTGTCCTCAGGAGACACAGGAGGAGCCAGGCCCATAGTCACCCCATAGTGCCTGGAACGTCCAAATGTTGCAAACCAACCCCTTTAGCAACAAGTCTAACAGGAGGCGAATGAAATGTCATGCAGCAAACATGACAACACTGTGGAAACAGTTTGATGACGATGTTGACAAAATTCTGAAGGCAATCAAGTGGTATTGGAGATGGCCATGTGAAAAGGCCTGGAAATGTGTAGCCTTTACTGCCAACACCTTCAAGTTTGCCAAGGAGCTGCTAAGGCAAAAGCGCAAAGGGAAACTGGTCTGCTTGCAGGAAGAAATAAACCAACATCTGACATACACCGACCTGGATAGAGAGCAAGAGTTTGGAGAGTGCAACATCTTAATAGAGCCCCCCTGAACCAGAAGTGCAGTTTGAACTGTCAGAACTGCAGAGGTCAGAGAGGTCATCCACAAAACAATGTCAAACTCTGCTCCAGGAACAAATGCTACATCAATAAGTAAACAAGAAATGTCCCAAACCCAAAATTCTTAGGGTATTCTGGAAAAGAGGAAAGATCCAGATCAATGTAGAGTAGCTGAAGGGGTGTGGATCCCAAAGGAAGAAAACTTCACCCAGATAGAAAAGTTCTGCATCATCTCCATTCTGTGTGTCAAGGCAAAGGTCTTCTTCAGCACTGTTTTCCAAGAGACTGTGCACCTACCTACCACAGAACACCTACATCAATACATCAGCCCAGAAGGGTGGCATTTTCCCAGGCTGTATGAAACACAGGGGTATGGTGGCACAACTCATCACAGAGGCTAGAGAGAAAGAGGTAAACTGGTCATGTTTTTCCTTGACTTCATGAATGCTTATGGCACCATTCCTTACAAGCTGGTGCAGCTTTCATTGACAAAACATCATATCCCCAGAAGGATTCAAGAACTCATCACTGATTATTACAACAATTTCAGTCTGAGGGTCTCTTCAGGAGCAATAACATCAAGCTGGCACAAGGTAGATATGGGCATCATTAAAGAGTGTACTATTCCTGTGATGCTATTTTCCCTAGCCATGAACATGCTTACCAAGTCTGCTAAACCAGAGTCTACAGGGCCCACAATGAAATCCACTCAAAGGTAACCACCCATTAGGGCATTCATGGATGACCTTTCTCCCAGGCGGCCAGTGGATTCTAAAGGGGCTGGAAAAGCTGGTGGAGTGGGCCAGGATGCGTTTCAAACCAGCCAAATCAAGATTCATGGTGCTGAGAAAGGGCAAGGTGGAGGATAAGTTCCAGTTTACCATCGCAGACACAGCCATCCCAACCATCACAGAGATGGGCAGCTCACTGTTTAACACAGCATCCATCAAGTCAACTTGTACTGAATTTGATGGCTGGCTGAAAGCCATGGACAAGTCTGGCCTACCAGGGAAGTTCAAAGCCTGGATCTAATAGCTTGGCATTCTACCCAGAATTCTGTGGCATCTCTTAGTTTACACAGTCCAACTCTCAAATGTTGAGACCTTGGAGAGAAAGATCAACAGCTGCCTCAGGAGATGGTTAGGGCTGCCAGACAGCCAGAGCAGCATTGCATTCTATAGCAACAACAAACCGCAATGGCCCTTCAAATCCTTGGAGGAAGAATTTAAGGTATCAAAAGTGACTTGGGCCTCACCACATCAGATTTGTCATCCAGGCAGTATACAACATGCTACCAAGACTATCAAATCAGCACACCTGGGGCATAGCAGAGTCACCAGCATGCCCACTGTGTTCCAAGTGAGGAACCTTAGAACACATCCTCAGTAACTGTACAAGGGCACTTGGAAAGGGAAAGTGTCAATAGAGTCACAATCAGGTCCTGAAGACTATCGCCAAAGCAATCAGCACAGAACTTGAGTGGATAAGCAGTGCCGACCCTCCAAGAAGACAATCGTCTTTGTCAGAGCTGGGGCAGGATCCCAAATCCCACCAAGAGATTGGCAGTTTTTCATGAACCTTGGATGGCAGCTGAGGTTCCCAGCCACATTGCAGCCACCACCTTACAATCAGACATAGTCCCATTGTCTGAATCCACCAAGCAAGTTGTGCTTCTGGAGCTAACAGTGCAGTGGAAAGATTTTTTGGACAAAACTTTGAAAAATGAGCTCTCCAAGAATGCAGAACTGGTCAGCATCTGTCAGCAGTCAGGATGGAGAGATAGGTGTCCCCCAGTGGAGGTTGGTTGCAGGGGATTCATGGCCCATTCTGTGGTTAGAGCCTTTAGCAGTTTGAGCATTGGAGGACAGCCATCCACAGCACCATCGAAGTGGCAGAGAGAGCCTCAAGATGGCTGTGGCTCAGGAGAGGAGAGACATAGGGTCATTGTAGCTAGCTGTCTGGACACAAGTTGGGGTCTGATCAGCCCTGGTGGGGTCACCCAGAGGAGAGTGTATGATGTTGAAAGACCTGAAACAGTTGATGATCCCAGGAGCATTATTAATGAAATGTCCAGACTGAGGCATCAGCAGATGTACATTCACAGTTTTCTGTATTTCTTGAGCTTTTGTATATATAGGGTGGCACAGTGCAGTGGTAGTGCTGCTGCCTTGCAGTTAGGAGACCCAGGTTCGCTTCCCGGTCCTCCCTGCGTGGAGTTTGCATGTTCTCCCTGTGTCTGCGTGGGTTTCCTCCGGGTGCTCCGGTTTCCTCCCACAGTCCAAAGACATGCAGGTTGGGTGGATTGGCGATTCTAAATTGGCCTTGGTGTGTGGGTGTGTTTGTGTGTGTCCTGCGGTGGGTTAGCACCCTGCCCAGGGTTAGTTCCTGCCTTGTGCCCTGTGTTGGCTGGGATTGGCTCCAGCAGACCCCTGTGACCCTGTGTTTGGATTCAGCGGGATGGACGTGTATATATATATATATATATATTTTATGTCAAAATGTCTTCAGCTGTTCCAAGTTGTAAATGGAGCCCATGGAATCAGTTTATGTAAAGGCTTCAATAAAAGGTTCTGTCCAGTTGTCATGCCATTATGAAATCATCCCCTATTTAATTACTAGCTATATGTACTTGCTCAAGTGCTCTTTGATGGAGAACTGAAACCATATAATTTGCTAAGGTAGCCTTATTCAGATTCAATAAGCAGCACTGCTAGAAAAGGCAGAAAGTATATAAAGAATGCTCTATTTGCATTTTTAAATATGGAATACAAACATATTATATTGTTTGCTCAGCAGTCTGGGGACATCTATTGCATGACCTTTTGGGATTTCTTCAACAGAAGCATTCAAATATAAAAACTTAAAGACATCTGTATATGTGAATACTAAAATAACAATCTTTTACTATCTTCTTCTTTTGGTTTGATTTAAGCTTTTTTAAATTTTGTAATACTGTATGTAATGAAAGGCATACATGTTATTTAATGGTTTAATTGTATATAGTGTGCAGTGAAATGGTGCATAAGGCAGCATGTATAGCTAAACTATAGTCAAACCCATACAAGTCAAGGTGAATCAAAATTAACTATAAATAAATTAATAAATGCTAATGCCTTCATGTACTATGAATACTGTGAAATAAATCATTTGTTAAAGTTTGATTCTACTTTTATAAAGACTTTGAAAGAAAAGAGACCGCTTTTTCATGCATATCATAGTTTATATTGCTGAACTCTATAATAATCAATAATAACATTCTGTGCTTTAGGCATCACTAAGCTTTGCCTAGACAGATCACAGAAACTCCTTGCAGTATTGGCTTTTGCGTTTAGAGTAACCACATTATCAATGTTATTGATAATTTTTCAGGACATTGTCAATATAACTTTACAGTCAGGCGGTAATTATTCAATTTGTAATAATGAAATTGTTAACTCTACTACACCACCAACAAAAGGGTAAAGCCTCCGCCAGAGCGGAGCCATTCAATTGATGTCTAGTAGTGATAAGAAACTAATTGACCTTACCAAATTTCATCATTCAGGGAGGTTTTGTTCATGTTCAAGTAAAACAAAAAAGAAAAAAAAAAAACTTACTGTACATCAGGGAAAGCATACAGGAATAAATGAATCAGGTTCTTGGTCTTGACGGCGGCATGATAACAGTTACATCCAGTCAGATGTGCCCAGAGGAGCTTTAGTAATTTGTATGCAACAGAAGTCGCAGCAATACTTAAAAAATCATAAGAAATCAAAAGTGACTTTTATTTACAAATTTCCTCCTCTGCGAATTCCTTGTTGAGGTCAATAAAACAGAATACCTTACTCTTTCATGTTTTCATTTGTTATTTTTTCAGGTGGTCTTACTTTACTTACGGCCTTGCTTTCTAATTGGCAAAAGTGGCACAGAATATAAAATAAAAGTCATATTTTGTACTTTATAACACATTTCATGGTGAATATATTTATAAAAAAAATAGTATATCCAGTATCAAACCCACTTAATCTGATTCAGGTTTATGGCACACAGTAATGGCCTTGGATGCAAACTAAGCACAACCTGGGTTGCCAGTATGAAATAGTATACCCATGTAAAAATAAAGTCATATGTATTAAATCTAATTATAATTCAAGGAATTTGTTAAATACTATAATTTGATTAATTAATGATTAAAAAAATTTCAGAGTAAAATGTAATTTTGCTAATTTGTTTTTGAATTGATAGCTATAGTCAATATAAAATATCTGCTGGAGACAATGGCACATGAGTAATAACTAATAATCATATAACTAATAAGAATAATTGAATTCAGAGTGCTGGATTGCCTCCTTAAGTGGCTTTTATTGTGCTACTGTAGGTAGATGTATAAAGTGATAATCAGGTAGTGTGAGTAGATTAGTCTGAAAGGGGTATGAAAAGGAGCTAATGCTGTGAATAGAAGAAAAGCAGAAGAGAACTGTTAAAAACATGGAAGTGAAAACTAAAATAAAGATAATAGGTAATATATTTGTTATTCAATTAGATTTTATATTGAATCCTTGTTAGGTGAAAAGCAGCTGTTGAGTGCTGCTAGTGTTTTGAATGTACTTTTCAAAGATCTAAGGGACAAGAAACAGAAGACTCTGAAACAGTCATGTTGCAGTTGAAGCATGCATTTGAATGTTAAAACATACAAGTATATTCAAATTATTAAGTACATTTAAAGCATTTCCACCCTTCCTTATTTATTATTTTATTTCATTGGCGCTGAGAGATGAGTTCACTGTTCAGGTTAAACAGGTGTTGTTGCCTATATAGTTCATGATGGGCTTGATGCCTTGCCACATATGCCAGTGATTGGAGCTGTTAAAATTCTCCTCTGTTTTCATATTTATAGCAGCACTTCTCCTCCCCAATGCTTTTCCCTAGTTTGGACCTGGCTATTTTGTAAGTCTTTGAACTCCTGTACAAAAAACATTGTCACATACCTTCAACAGGTTTTCAACATCTCTGTTCATCCAAGGCATCCTGTTGTGAAATGTGTGAATGCTCTTAACAATGGTAACATTGTCCATAGAGAATTAGATATAAGCCAGGACAGAACAGGTATAAGTGTGTAAGTCTGTATGATATTTTTCAGTGGCCACCTGCTTGAACAGATGGACTCTGTGGGACTTAGTGTTAGAACTAATAAGTAAATAATGAAGGTTCTCAAAATTGTATTTTTATGAAACGTATACAACACAAATAACGAGTTTTCTCTGCTTGTTGCTAAATGTGCAGGTCGATCTTCAAGTTCCACGTCAGTATAAGAGTAGGAGGCGTGTGACCTATGCATGCATAATTAGCCATGTGGAGATAAAAAACAAAACTTGAAGAAACCTGACAAAACCCCTCCAAACACAAGAGACTCTGTGAAATAATAATAATAACGAAAGATCTATTACTATTTACAAGACATTTCTGTCTTTTTGATAGAAGAAAAAATGCAAAGCACCAGCACAGACAGTTTGGGGAGCCTTCAGCATGACTTCACAAAATAGAAGGAGCCAGAGGCTTCAATCATGACACGCCACTTTAAAATTTCTGCCTTTAAAAGACCTACATATTTTTCTGACTTTTGACTATGATTTCAGCATTTACAATTTCTTTTGATGAAATATATGATTGTGTGTCTCTGACTGTGTTCTTTCTTCTTTGATTTCACAGAGACATAATAGTGCAGTGGTTGGTACTGCTGCCATACAGCTCAGGTCACCTTTATGGCCATAATAATCAGCCCAGTATAGTTGGTAGACATTTCCCCATCCCTCAGGGACACCTTAAAGATGATGGCACCATTATAATCAAGTCAAATCTAATTCATTTAGTCCTTCCAAATTGACTTCAATGCATTTCACCGAGTTCAGCGGCATTCACGAACACTTCTGTTATTTCTCAGAACTCAAGGCAAAGCAAACACCATGGAGTTTGCTCATCACTAGTTATGGCTCCCTCTAGACAGACTTTAACAGTCTGCACAGTGGGCTTTGTCCTGGCAATGAAGGGTTTGTATCCCGTGACTAGGAACAAAGTAAGATCAAATTGGCTGAACTGGGGGGAAAGGCAACGCTTTGTAAGCATTTGCAATATTACAATAAATATGGTCCAGAGTGTTATTTCTTCTAGTAGGATAATCAACAAACTGATAAAATTGGGGGAGCACAATCTTAATTTTAGCATAATTAAAGTCCACTGCTATAATAAACACCCCATCTGGATGACAGTTTTGCAGTCCATTTATAACATTGTGCAGTTTAGCCAATGCTAACTTAAAATTTGTTGGAATGTAAACTGCGGTTATAAACACTACTGTGCCTATTCTCAGTAGATAGAATGGTCATCACTTTAGCATTATAAATTCCAAGTTTGGAGAGTAAAATTGTTCAGTAATGACTGTGGAAGCCCACAAACTGTTCCTCATATATATGCATTCACCGCCGCCTTTGCCCTTTCCAGATTCATTTGGTTGGGGATGTTAGCATTCAACCAGTTTTTGGTGAAAAAAGAGGTGCAACTGTTCATTCTTTGTGTGGAAGTCCTCAGTCTCAGCTTGTCGACCTTGTTGACTATTGTGGATGCTAGGGGTTGCTGTTGCCCCATTGAACCCACCAGACAGACGTCCAAGACACATGTTTAAAACACCAAGAATAATTTCTTTAATAATATTCTTCAATAAAGTGCACAAAGCACTGCACACTCCACAATTCTTCCAATAATACAATAATAATAAACAATAATCAATAACATAATCCTCCACTCCTAGCAACTCCGTTACACTCACTCCCAACTCCGGCTCAATCTGCTGGGTTTCCCATCGTCCTTTAAATAGTTCATGACCCAGGAGTATTCCTTCTCCGGGTCAAACGCCACATCCTCCATCCTTAAATATCCCGGAAGTACTGCGGGCTTCCATCCTTGTGACTTTGAAGTACTTCCGGGTTGGTGTAGCATTAATTGTCCCCAGGTTCTTGGTGAGCTCATCCTGGCGGCACCCCCGGCATCCAACAGGGTTGAAGAAACAGACTCCATGTCCCATGCTGCCCTGAGGGAATCCGGGGAACCATTTCTGTCCAGGAGAGCTGCCATCTAGCGTCCCGGGGGATGCAGTGCCCTGAAAAGGCTGCTTTTCTTTTTTTTCTCTGTTGAGGGACATCCCGGATAGACTGAAACGCTGGCCGTCCATCACACTATGGATAGTGTGTTTGCTATGAACAGGCTGGGCAAAGATTGCTTGTTCAGGGTACTCATTAGCCTAGCATAAATGCAGGTTCTCTTGCCCTAATTCTGCTTCCTTTCTTGCCTCCGCCTGCACAAACTTTTTGCCAGGTTAGGCACTGAATGTGGAGTGATGACCACTGACCTTTGCTGGGGCAAACAAAGCCAGCAATTCTACTGACATTATTAGAAAATATTTTGTGATTTTGTGTATGATTTTATGCATATAGCCTTTGAGTAATTTTGTGAGGCCAACAGAAGATTCCCTATAGTTCCAAATGTTTTCCTTTTAGAGATTATGGCTCTCACCGTGGTTCAATAAAGTTCCAAAGTCTTACAAATGACTTTGTTCCTCTTTTTTATCAACAATATTTTTCTGATATCTTCAGCAGTATCCTTTGATTGTGACATCACATCTCAATTTCAATGTCAATGTCAAATTTATTTATATAGCACATTTAAAACAACACAGGAATGCTGTGGCCAAAGTGCTTTACAATAATAGAATAAAAGAAAAACATACAATTAACATGAATAATATAAATAGAAATAAAATAAATGAACATAAATAAAATAAATAATAAATCAAAGTAATGTTACATAATCACGATGAGGAAACCATCAGTATTACTGAGGTCACGGAATGCAAGTGAATAGAAATGTGTCTTTAATCTTGTTTTGAACAGTTCAATTGTAGACGACTCCATTATGTGATGAGGTAAAGAGTTCCACAGGCGAGCAGCAGCAGCTGAAAAAGTCCTATCCCCCTTAGTTTTACACTTGGTACGAGGGACAACAAGAGACGACTGACCAGAAGATCTAAGCACTCTACATGGCTGGTGTAAAACACACAATTCAGATAAATAGGCAGGAGCACGCCCATGTAAAGATTTAAAAACTAGCAACAAGTTTTTAAAATCAATTTGAAAACTGACAGGCAGCCAGTGTAAAGAAGCTAATATTGGAGAAACAGAATCGGACTTTCTTGCCCCAACCAGAAAGCGAGTGGCAGCATTCTGGACCAACTTTAACCTGCGTATCAGGGATTTGCTAATCCCAGAATACAGCGAGTTGCAGTAATCAACAACAACAACAACATTTATTTATATAGCACATTTTCATACAAAAAAATGTAGCTCAAAGTGCTTTACATAATGAAGAATAGAAAAATAAGAGACACATTAAGAAAATAAAATAAGTCAACATTAATTAACATAGAATAAGTGTAAGGTCCAATGGCCAGGGGGGACAGAAAAAACAAAAAAAAAACAAGGTGAGAAAAGATAAAAGCATGAGTAGCTTTCTCAAGATCCCTAGAAGATAAAAAAGGCTTGATCTTACCTAATAGACGAAGCTGGAAAAAGCAACTCTTCACTACAGAATTAACCTGTTTCCCAAAAGAGAGGTTACTGTCAAAGATAACACCAAGATTGCGGACTTGAGGTTTGAAAAAGACAGAGAAAGAGCCTAGAAGTCCAAGACCAATTTCGACTTTAGCTAATGGACCCACTATAAACACTTCCGTTTTATTTTGATTCAGATCAAGAAAATTATTAGCCATCCAGGATCTTAGTTCAGAAAGACAGTTGTGCAGTTGATTTATTGCAGAGTTGCAGACGGGAACATAAACCTGTGTATCATCAGCATAGCAATGAAAAGAAATGTTAAATTTCCTGAAAATAGCTCCAATAGGGTGAAGGTATACAGAGAACAAAATAGGACCCAAAATGGATCCCTGAGGAACACCACATTTAAGAGGAGCAGTAGACAAAAAAGAGGAATTTAAAGTCACTGAAAAGTGTCTACCAGTTAGATATGACCTGAACCAGTTAAGAGCAGCCCCTTTAAGCCCAACAAGATGTTCAAACCGCAACAGCAATATCTCATGGTCAATAGTGTCAAAAGCAGCGGACAGGTCCAGGAGGACAAGGACTGCAGCGCCACTTGAGTCAGTAATAATAGAGATATCATTGAATACTTTAAGGAGGGCCGTCTCAACACCATGATAACGCCTAAAGCCAGATTGGTAGATCTCAAATAAATTATTGGAGTTAAGGTGATCAACCAATTGATTATAAATAATTCTTTCTAATATTTTAGCCAGAAATGGTAAATTGGGAAATTGGAAGAAATTGTCTATTTCCCTTTGGGATTAATAAAGTATCTATCTATCTATCTATAGATAGATAAAACTCCAGGATCTAATTCTGCCTGTTTTAGACAGGGACGTACCGCAGCATGTTTAAAAAAATGAGGGCACAACTCCCTCAGTAATAGAACCATTGATAATGGCTAGTAAAGATGGACCCAAAACATCAAAGGCTTCCACTGTGAGGTGTGGTGGTACAATATCAAGAGGACTGAGAGTAACTTTAATAGTGTCAATAGTTTTTTTTAACTGTGAAAGTGAGTCAAGATCAAAAGATTCCAAGACAATACCATGATTAACAGTAGGAAGTTCATAGCCAGTTGGAACAATACCACAGCGAATTTTATCAATTTTACTGAAAAAGAATTTAATCCCATCACAGAATGAGGGTGAATGGCCGCATTAATTGAATTAAATAAAACCCTAGGATTCTTAGAATGATGGGATACTAAATCAGCGAAGAAATCATGTTTAGCTTTCTTTTCTGCAACCTGAAAGTTGAACAGAGAAGTCCTAAAAATCTGTTTAGAAACAATCAGTCCATCTTTTTTCCAACGCCGTTCCACAGTTCGACAGGCACAGCGCTGCGATCGCATAGTTTCATTTAGCCAGAGAGCAGGTCTTCCCTTATTACAGCATATCCTGAGCAGAACAATTGAATCTAACAAGAAGAATCTTTAGAAGAAGAATTAAATTCTAAGGCAGAATCATTGATACCATCATATTGGACATGTACATCAAGACTAGAGAATATGGTTTTAAAATTGGATATAATAGAAGAATTTGTAAAGCGAGAGCAGCGTGAAGCACAATTAGTAGTAGGGACATCTACAGTAATATTCAAATCCATCATTATAGAAAAGTAATCAGTAAAAGAAACATCACATAAATTAATATTATTAATGGAAATATCATGTGTAAGAACGAGATCAAGGGAGTGACTGAGAGAGTGAGTTGGCATATTAATATGCTGGATAAAATCAAATGAGTCCAATAGTGCTAAAAAGTCATTAACCAAAGGTTTCGATTGACAACAAATGTGAATGTTAAAATCACCAACAATTAATACTTTGTCATGGGAGAGGGTGATATCAGCCAGGAGATCAAAGAATTCAAAGAAATGAAGATATCATTAATTACAGGAGGTCTATAAACCACAGTAAACAACAAAGAAGGGGAGTTGCACACTTCGAAAAGTTGCAGTTCGAAGCTATTAAACGGACCCCTTGTAAGGCTCCGACACAAGAACATGCTTTTAAAAACAGTGGAAATGCCCCCACCACGACGAATCAGCCGAGGAGAGTTTAAAAATGAATAACCTGATGGTACCAAGTCAGTAAAACATGAAGAGTCACCATTTACAATCCAGGTTTCAGTGATGAAAAAGAAATCCAGATTATTTGAGATAATAACGTCTTGCAGAATAAAAGTTTTATTAGACACTGATCTCACGTTCAAGAGAGCAGCCTCGATAGAAGTAGAAGAGCTCGCTGTGGGATGAGCACGGGTGAGCGTGTGAAGATTAGCAGCATTTACTCCCCGAGAACACACCGAGGAAGAGTGATGCCGCCTTGAAATGGAGAAATTAAATCTGGTGTCCAGCGGCCATGAACCAGGGATGGAGTCCTTGCAGGAGAAGATGGGTCATAGACAACTCGCAGGCATCGGGAATCTAAGCTCTGGGACTTGAGTCAGCGTTGTTCAACAGCAATACCGGCTCATTTTCCACGGCGGCGACGGGTGTGTTTGTGTCTGCGAGAGGCATTCAGCTCACTGATACAGGTGAACACCGGCGTCCAGGTGAAGAAGTCAGTTGATGAATATAACAAAGGTTGAGGTTCACATAATATCTAATCAGGAGATGAAAATTGAGAGGAAAGCAAGCAAGAAAATATGTTAAGTAAAGAATCACGATCGTAGGACAGTGGCCATTGAGATAAACTAATGCATAAAAACAAAGATAAAACATAGATTAGCGAGACAAGCAGATGGCCAGCCACACCAGTCAGTGCCATCTTCACATGTTTGTTGAATCCTTGTACTGGCAACTTGACTGTGATGGTAAGGGTCAAAATAAGGGAGGTTTAAATGGAGCAGGGCTAGCTGTAATGAAGCTTGACTTGTTCAATCAGTTGACTGTTATTATCCTTTGAATAGATTGATTTAAGTTGTGGGCAATTACTTTTCACATTATGCTAGTTGGTGCTGGATATATTTGTTAATTCGAAAAATAACATGTATATATAAATGTTCAGATGCCCTTCTAATATTAGATTATGGCCCTGAAAACATTCAGAGTCTAAATTTGCAGTAATAAAGCATACTAGCCGAAGCCTGCCGTAGCATACGGCGGTGTAAGAATAGGAACGGAAAACGGTGAGAAAGGAATTCAGTATAACAAAGGCTTAGGAAACCACCGTAGCAGTATAATGAAAATAGCAAGGAGCGAAACCAATGCCAATGGTCGAGAGAGTACCTTCCTGTAGCAGGCTACGGAAAACATAGACATATATAGATAGACGCCGCATTCACTGTGTTGCCCAGTCGACACGATAAGCCAGCGCGTCCGCCCTATTGCGAGTGGTAAAAGTGCCATTTAAACTAATACAGGTATACGTGGAAACCGGGTTTTCTGATGAACAAACAATAACGTTTTAAACAGTATTGTTTACATACAACAGATTTTGGTGAATCATTTACATGCAATTATTTATATCCATTTATACACTAAATGCGCCCATATCCCAAGGTCTTAGAGTTTGTGGGCGGGGCTCTCTGTCTTGCATGCGCTCTCTGTCTTGCTTGCCCTTAGTTAGAGTTGGCGGGCGGGGCTCTGTGAGTTGGTGATCGTGGCTCTCTGTCTTGCGTGCAGTGTAAAGTCAACGTGGGTCAGATGTGCATGTGGACATTTTGCACAGACGAAAGCGACTTAGGCTATGTTTGGTGAGTTGTTGCGTGCCTCAAGAGCAGCGCTGTACTCAGGAGGACGGTTACAGTTGGCATACATGGCTCTGTCGTGCATATCCCATGACGCGGTAGGAGGGTTAGAGTTGGCGGACGGGGCTCTGTCGAGCGTATTCCATGGTCTTAGAGTTGGCGGACGGGGCTCTGTCTTGCTTGCACTCACTGGCTTGCGTGCCCTCAGTGTCTTGCTTGCGCTCAGTGTCTTGCGTGCCCTTAGTGAATTATATATATAGATCATGAAGCAAATATTCTTTCATGGCACTGTCGGTATCTCCACAGGCAGAGCAGGCTGTTATAATACACATAATTAACAGGTTTTAAGCTTTATATGGCACTTGTGTAAAAGAAAAAATTCTTGTTAATATGGCAAAGTCAGAAAAAAATATGCTCCCCATGGGATTATTAATATTTGGGCAACTATTAGGCTTTTATGAATCCCCAATAATGCATCTAATTTGATTTTTTGGGTCCTTACTCTATTTTTTATAAGTAGTACTGGCTAATCAAAATAAATAATATTTTTTAAAGATGACTAAATTTTTCTTTGATGTTTCTGTCAATAAATAACAGAATATTGCAGATAGAAATATGTTTCAATTATTAAGAGACAAAGTGGAAATATTTATTATAATTATCTGCTAAAGGAACATTGGCAAAGCTTAAGGATTCCATATTTTAAAACACATACTCATTTCATAATAACCTTAAAAATACTACACCTGAATTAAATATTTGAAATGACTGTTTTTAGTAAATGTGAATATTATTTATTCATGTTATTTCTATCTCAGCGAACTTCTCCTTAACTGATTTCTGAAGTGGGGCACGCATGAGTGATGGCCCCACATCATCAACCACACATATTTAAATAGATTTTTTAAACAATAGCCAAATAACTATAAAAGATGTTTAGTGCTAAAGACACATTCATTAGATTTGAAGAGGAGAGGCTTTATGAACCATAATAATCAAACAAGTAGCTTATTTGAAATTTAACTCAGAACAAATGACAGCTTTTCCTGGAAAAACTGTTAAAGCCCCATCACCTGCATAGCTGAAAATAGAACATGTTTAAAAACAAAAGCAGTTCTGAAGAAAGGTGACCATTAGACAAAGTAGCCCCCTGTGAAATGTCTGTATGTCTAGAGTGAGTGGTTTATGTACAAGAAACATAATGACCAGTAAACCCACTGCAGTCACAGAAAAAACCTGATGCCTGACTGCACACAATGTCACAAACAGCATGTGGCACAACTTTGGCACAGTATTTTTGTCATCTTAGATATAAAAGTAGCAGCTATGTTTAGAAACAAGAAGGCACAAGAAAGGAAGGACAGATCAGCCAACCTGGATGTGAACATTTAAAAATATATATTCTTTTTAGGATCTGCTCCAGAGTTGAATATTTTTAAGCACAATATAATATTCTTAGCTTCACATCTCAGCTTCTGACCAGCTGCCCTCAGGTAGATACTATAGGTCTGTTATAGCAAGGACTAACAGATGTAAGAACAGTTTTCATCCCAGAGCCATACACAAACTGAACTATGGAAATAGAACCAACAATAATCAGTTCTGACCAAAGGAGATTTTCATCACTAAAGCACTATAATACCAATAGAACATCAAGCGCATGTTTTAAATTTCATTGGTAATTTTTACTTATTTATTTATCTGTGCAATAGCCGGTGGTGCAGCACCTTAGCTATTTTTAAATGGATGTAAATGCAAGTATGTGTATGTGTATGTATGTGTGTGTGTACTGAATAT
>JANRMT010062854.1:107952387-107965546 GCA_026402145.1 Polypterus bichir lapradei | reverse complement strand
AATAGGTGATCTGTCTTTCTGCGTTAACCGCATGCGTTTTCATACGTCTCAAACTAAGGGGATGCGAGGTTAAAATAAATCAAGAAGCACGCGTACATACTTAGTGCATCCCCTCTTGGGAATCGAACCTCGGACGTGGGCGCTACAGGCGAATGCTTTACTATCGCGCCACGGCGTGTGGTTTATCTATTTGAGTGTAGCAGTGTAATTCGGTTTTTGTTCAGCACTCTTTGAAACTGTTACTTTTTGTCTGCGCACTGCGTCAGTTCACGTGAGCCGCTGAATATGGTTTTATATGTCACTCGCTCGCTTCTAATTGTTTCGCTGCCTTCTTAATTATATAATGCATGTTTTCTAAAGCGCGTTTTGTAGCTCTTCCTGACTTTTACGTAATGCGTGTTTACGTGAGAGGCGTGATGATGTCATACGAAACTCCGCCCCTCCAGCTGAACTCCATTACAGTAAATGGAGAAAAATAGCTTCTAGTTATGACCATTATGCGTAGAATTTCGAAATGAAACCTGCCCAACTTTTGTAAGTAAGCTGTAAGGAATGAGCCTGCCAAATTTCAGCCTTCTACCCACACGGGAAGTTGGAGAATTAGTGATGAGTCAGTGAGTGAGTGAGTGAGTGAGTGAGGGCTTTGCCTTTTATTAGTATAGATACCTAGGTCTCTGTTTTTTTTTGGTTTTTTTTTGACATCATAAACCATAAGGTGCATATTAATTCTGCGTGAGCAGGAACACTCAATGAGTGAATAAAAAAAAATAAAGTGATGGTGAGATATGAAGAAGGCAGATTCACCAGTGTTTGTGTGTCAGCTTTTATCCCTCCAGATCAGAGAATGTCCAGTTCCATTGCCTCAAATCACTACTCTAATAACTTGATGGAACCCTTTCAGTCTGGTTTCAGGGTGCAGCACAGCTGTGAAACTGCTCTGCTACGAGTAACCAATGATTTGCTTATGGCAGCAGACTCTGGACAAACCAGCATATTAATTCTGTTAGACCTCAGTGCAGCATTTGACACTGTCAAACATGACATTCTACTGTCCAGAATGGAGAACATGCTGGGTATCTCTGGCACTGCCCTCCAGTGGTTCAAGTCCTATCTGACTGATAGACAAGAGTTTGTTAGTCTGGGCAACAGCAGGTCCAGCACAGCGCCAGTCACACAAGGAGTTCCTCAGGGCTCTGTCCTCAGCCCTCTTCTCTTCTGTATTTATATGCTTCCCCTTGGCCATATTATTCGTAGCTATGGACTGGGCTATCATTTTTATGCAGATGATACTCAACTCTACTTCAATGTTAAAAGTGGAACTTCATCAGAGCTTTCTCAGCTCACAACCTGCCTTAGTGAAATTAAAACCTGGATGGAGCAGAACTCTTTAAAATTGAACTGCAACAAAACTGAACTCCTGCAAATTGGGACTAAAATGCAACTTAATAAAATGAGCTCCTTCCCAGTCCATCTTGGCGGTGATCTCATCAGACCTGCCTCTACTGCAAAGAATCTTGGTGTCATTTTTGATTCCTCCCTCTCTTATTCCGCCCACATAAATCACATTAAGAAACTTTCTTACTTTCACCTCCGTAACATATCCCGTGTTCGCTCCTTCCTCTCCTTTTCTAATGCTGAGAAACTTGTCCATGCTTTTATCACATCCCGCATAGATTATTGTAACTCGCTGCTGGCGTGTGCCCCTTCTAATCTTATATCACAGCTCCAGCTTATTCAAAACTCGGCTGCAAGAGTCCTGACTCGAACCAGCAGCAGCGAGCACATCACACCCATCCTGCTCCGTCTTCATTGGCTCCCTGTGTCTTACAGAATCGAATATAAAATCCTACTAATAACCTACAAAGCCTTAAATAACCTCGCACCAAACTACATCAGTGACCTTCTCCATCACTATGTGCCTGCCCGCCCACTAAGGTCCTCTGATTCTGGCAATCTTGTTGTGCCCCACACTAATCTACACTCCATGGGTGACAGGGCCTTCAGCAGTATAGCGCCCAGACTCTGGAATGACCTACCGAAATTAATCAGATCAGCTGACTCGATGAATTCTTTTAAAAAACAACTCAAAACTCATCTGTTCAGGAAGGCTTTTAGCTCTACTTGACTTTATTACCCTTCTCTCAGTTTACTTCTCTGTCAAGATGCTCATGTAACCTGTATGTGTGTGTGCTAGACCATCAATTCTGTTGTCTGTTAGGCTTTCTTTGAACTTACTGTCTTAATATTCTTTATTTATTTATTTGGTTTGTACAATGCTATACGCTGTATACCCTGCTGTTTTCTCTTATTTTCTGTAAGTGCCTTGAGCATGGGAAAGGCGCTATATAAATAAAATGTATTATTATTATTATTACTCACATCTACAGTTATTTCCTGTTTCAAATAAAAACTAACAGCGTCAGATCCCTAGGGCGGTAGAATGAATCCT
The DNA here is from genome assembly GCA_026402145.1 of Polypterus bichir lapradei. Classification (NCBI taxonomy): domain Eukaryota; kingdom Metazoa; phylum Chordata; class Cladistia; order Polypteriformes; family Polypteridae; genus Polypterus; species Polypterus bichir. Next base: position 107,963,097 of record JANRMT010062854.1, on the reverse strand, counting down.
GATCCTGAGTGAGGGAATAAAAGTGAAAAAAAAAAACAGTAACTTTTACAAGTACAGAACTATAAAAGTACATGGTCTGTTACAGTCATACAAATGTATGTGTGTACTGTATTATATATTACAATAAGAGCAGCTCACTACTGAAAACAGCAAATATAGGAGGCAGTTGGGATCGAACCGGGGACTCTTGATTACAAGTCAGCAAATCTTACTGCTATGCCACAGAAGCTGTTGTATTGTCCTTGAACCTTTTGTGAAAGTGTTTATTTGATCTTTGGACTTCAGGCTTCACACATTCTATAGTTTATGCCTACATTTTGTAACATTTATTACTAAAATATGAAAAACATTTCTGATTTAACAATGTGTTTACACAGATTACTGTAGAAACGGAACACACATGAAATGCATGTGTTCCAAATAACAATCTATTATTTCCACTCTAAAACTCCAGTACTTCACTGCCAGATAATCAAACAAGGCATGAGCTGGGAGAACTTTGTGAACGTTCTGCGACGGTGGGGGGATGGAATAGCAGGCTGCTTGTACTTAATCGGCACATTTACAGGACAAAAGACACTGACGGAGAGGTGCAAACAGATTTAAGGTGGGCCGGCTTTACAAGTTTTCTTGTAGGCTCTGATAATTTTAGTGTTAAATGTAACAGCAAAACAAAAAACATGCAGAATACTTTAGCAGCACTCTTGCATCATCCAGGAAAGACAGGAATGAGAACGAAATCAATGTTGAGACAGCAACAAGCAGCAGTATGAGCTGAAATTACATTATTGAAATGAACAGCATTAAGTGCCAGCCATATGGGTATCTATAAAAGGGCAAGCCTGCCAGAAAAAAATGTCATTTTAAATCAAACATCCACAGCTAGTAAAATATTGATGCATAAACTCCACATATGGAATGTTAGAAGTGTAATAGTCCAGACCTAAGACATTTCCTTTCCCAGTTACTGATAATTCACATTCTCTAATCCAAAACATCAAGTACAGGATATAGTGAGAATATGTCCACTGAGGAGTAAAAAATTACTATGTAGGTAACTAAACTTCAGTAACTGGGAACCACAGGAGCCTCAATTAAAATCTGGGATCTAAGTCAATAACATAAAACAATTTCTTCCTCCTTTATACTATAAGTGATATTCCAAAGCAACCATATAAGTTCATCCAGCATTTCTCCCAACAGGATCATCTTCTCTGACTATCTCTCTTCATCAAGGTTTCCAAAGCAAACGTGATGTCCTGTACTAACTGCTACTCAAATATGACCTTTCAAAAACATGATTCTGTTTTTGAGCTCCATATAACTTTCCTTTGCGTTTCAGAGATGAGTATTAGTGATTGTCATTATGTCTTATGCATGTAGAAAAAAAAGTAATAATTAGGATGAATTTCAAGCCTTTGATGAATTGGCCCATTATCTCAAGCTGCTTTTCACAGATTGCCATTAATTTATGCTGAGAGAATCAGTCATTTAAGCAAGTGTTCTTATGGAGGATTCATAGCTATAACTCTTTATATTAAAACATTTTACTGCTATTATTTTGATTTGCCGTGAACAGTGTTGCTTTTTTGTTTTTTTACATTTAAAACACATATTTAATCCTGTTGCTTTTTCTAGCTTAGGTTAACATTAACCTTGCACAATACTGCATATCAATACAGCAGTTATTTCTTTGTCTGTATAATGTCCAGCATGAAGACAGAATTTATTTTAATTAACCATTCTGAAATTCCACTTACTGAACCCACACCATTCAGCTTTAGGGTCACAGGACGCCAAAGACTTTGCCAACAGAGCCAGTGCTAGTTAGAACACCACTCATGTGCATGCCACCTTTGGAACAAATTAGATTCATCGATTAAGGCATGTTTTGGGATATGGAATAAAAAAACCTACACTGACATGAGCCAAATATTAAAAAACTTAAAAAGACAGGATTTTAACATAATCTCTAGGTGCTGTGAGGCTGCAGTGTTAACAATTATATCACCATGCTACCCCATTAATAATGACAACTTCTGTAATTCATGTCCCTTCCAGGGCTGGCTTTTGCCTTGTGTATTATGCACTTGGCTTTTTGTTCTTGCTTACACATTCTTGTACTTTGACTTGTAACTTTTGATAATAGATATAAATGAATTATCAGGAAATATGATTTTTTTTGTACTTATTTGCATCATTCAATTTAGAATAGTCGGTTGCATTAACAGATTTTCAGTAATATTCACATTTTGTTAATTTATCACTAAAGCTACCATTCTAATAGTGTGAGCAAAGTGCTCTATCCTGTAACACAAAAAGGACTAACTAATATAATATATGCATGGTATACCAGCAAGGAGATCTTTTTGGGAAATATATCATTGAGGTGAAAAATCAAGCAATTTAGAAAGCCAAATGCATTTTTAATAAGTAGAATTGTAGATTGATCATTTATTTTTAATGCAGTTCTATTAGAAGGAAAAAGAATGGTGCCATTATGTTCCAGAAAAACAGGAATCTGACACATACAAATATTTTAATTCATTTGCTATATTTAAAAAAGGTAAATCAAAATGTCTTTAAAAATTCCAGTGTATTTATACTGAAATCTATCAGACTCTTTAGGTTAAGCCATAACTGCAAATTAACCAGCTTTATTAGCAGCCTGATGCTTTAGTAGTTCCTTCAGTCCCCAAACATGTGGGCACCTCCTGCTATGCATTGCTGTGAGATTACAGTAAAACATGAGGCAAGCAATAAACGTCAAAGTGAATTTTTAACGTTTCACTATTCTATAAGCCTTTATTTCAATTACTTTTCAACAAATGCAATTTAATGTTTACTTGATATGTTTATATTACTGTTATTAACAAAAAGGCTATAAGGAGTAGTGCCTACTGAGGAACTTTTAAATTCTTATAAGAAAACTTGTCAACACAGAACACTGATTACAGTGTCTAATTCTGAATGAAAACCATCAGTCAAAAAGCTGCCTCCGCCCACTGTTTCCTCAGTTGTATTCACACTTTGCTTGTTTGTGCTTGAAGCACTTCATTATACAAATAAAAGTATTGTTATGTGAAAGTAAATGGTATTTTTTATGTATCTGACAACACATTATAATAATAAGCCTTTATAATTGTCACTCTTTTTTATCTTTCTAGCTAATTATATTTTACAAGTATGGCAGCTGCAAACCAAAAGGTTATACTTTAAAATGTGACACAACTGCATAAAAAATGTATTTTATCTTTCCATTCAGCATATATTTTAAATGCTATTCAGAGTTAAAATGGGAGTCAGAGCAGAAAACTGGCCATATTTTCCCCACTGAAAGACCTTCATATTATAGACAAAGACAGGTTTTAGCATTCATTTACTGTACTTACTTTTCATCATCAGTGATTTCAGCAGAGGGCTCTTAAACATAGTTCTTTTATTTCAAAAACTTCTGATTTAAAGGCAAATTCCTCTTATTAACATCATTTAATTAACTGTATAATTCAAGTCCAAAATGAATAATAATAAAATGCAGGATTTTGTTCTTAAAGTAATTAAAAAGGCATTTATTGCATAAATAGAAACTTTACACTTTTTTTATTATTCATTTTAGTTTGATTGATTTATTATGAACATTTGGCTCCTTTTGTACTGTACACTAAGTAAGAAATGTAATAGCCAGGCCACATCACATGCACTTCAGAAGAGGTCCTCCACCTGAAACTAAATTTATTTAGGACCAGCCAGTACTTGGATGGGAGACCATTTAGGAAAAGCTTGGGTTACTACTGGAATATGTTTTAGTGAGGTCAGCAGGGAATGCTTACCCTTTGGTCTGAAAGTAGATCTCAATGCCTGTGTAGTGATGGGGACACTGTGCTGTAAAACTGGCACCATCCTTTGGATGAGACATAAAATTGAGTTCCTCACTGTGGTCATAAAAGGATCCTAGGCATTCTGCCATCCTCCGTCCATGGCCTAATCATTCTGCCCCTCTAATTTTCCATCCATCCATCCATCCTCTTCTGCTTATCCGAGATCGGGTTGCAGGGGCAGCAGCTTGAGCAGAGATGCCCAGACTTCCCTCTCCTCGGCCACTTCTTCTAGCTCTTCTGGGGGAATCCCGAGGCGTTCCCAGGCCAGCCGGGAGACATAGTCCCTCCAGCGTGTCCTGGGTCTTCCCCAGGGCCTCCTCCCGGTTGGACGTGCCCGGAACACCTCACCAGGGAGGCGTCCAGGAGGCAACCTGATCAGATGCCACAGCCACCTCATCTGACTCCTCTTGATGCGGATGAGCAGCGGCTCTACTCTGAGCCCCTCCCGGATGACTGAGCTTCTACACCTTATCTTTAAGGGAAAGCCCAGATGCCCTGCGGCGGAAACTCATTTCAGCCGCTTGTATACACAATCTCGCTTTTTCGGTCACTACCCATAGCTCATGACCATAGGTGAGGGTAGGACCATAGATCGACTGGTAAATTGAGAGCTTTGCCTTATGGCTCAGCTCCTTTTTCACCACAACAGACTGATGCAGAGCCCACCTGTCAATCTGACGCTCCATTCTTCCCTCACTCATGAACAAGACCCCGAGATACTTGAACTCCTCTACTTGGGGCAGGATCTCGCTCCCAACCCTGAGAGGGCACTCCACCCTTTTTCAGCTGAGGACCATGGTCTCAGATTTGGAGGTGCTGATTCCCATCCCAGCCGCTTCTCACTCAGCTGCGAACCGATCCATAAAGAGCTGAAGATCACAGCCTGATAAAGCAAACAGGACAACATCATCTGCAGAAAGCAGTGACCCAATCCTGAGTCCACAATACTGGCCCCCCTCAACGCCCTGGCTGCGCCTAGAAATTCTGTCCATAAAAGTTATGAACAGAATCGGTGACAAAGGGCTGCCCTGGCGGAGTCCAACTCTCACTGGAAATGGGTTTGACTTACTGCCAGCAATGCGGACCAAGCTTTGACACCGGTTGTACAGAGACCAAACAGCCCTTATCAGGGGATCCAGTACCCCATACTCCCAGAGCACCCCTCATAGGATTCCCCGAGGGACACAGTCGAACGCCTTTTCCAAATCAACAAAACACATGTAGACTGGTGGGCAAACTACCATGCACCCTCCAGGACCCTGTTAATGGTGTAGAGCTGGTCCACTGTTCCACGACCAGGACAAAAACCACACTATTCCTCCTGAATCTGAGGTTCGACTATCTGACGGACCCTCCTCTCCAGGACCCCCGAACAGACTTTTCTAGGGAGGCTGAGGAGTGTGGTCCCTCTGTAGTTGGAAAACACCCTCTGGTCCCCCTTCTTAAGGGGGAACTCCGGGCGTATCTCATCCACCCCTGGGGCCCTGCCACCAAGGAGTTTTTTGACCACCTTGGTGATTTCAGTCCCAGAGATGTTCCCAGGCTCTGCTTCCTCATTGGAAGGCATGTTAGCAGCAGCGCACCATCCCCACCATATACAGTGTTGACACTGCACTGCTTCCCCCTCCTGAGACACCGGATGGTGGACCAGAATCTCCTCGAAGCCATCTGAAAGTCGTTCTCCATGGCCTCCCCAAACTCCTAACATGCCCGAGTTTTTGCCTCAGCAACCACCGAAGTCGCAATCCGCTTGGCCTGCCAGAACCTATTAGTTGCCTCCAGAGCCCCACAGGACAAAAGGGTCCTGTAGGACTCCTTCTCCCGCTGGTGTCCACCAATGGGTCCAGGGATTGCCGCCACAACAGGCACCGACCACCTTACAGCCACAGCTCCGGTCAGCCGCCTCAACAATAGAGGCACGGAACATGGCCCATTCGGACTCTATGTCCCCCACCTCCCTCGAGACGTGGTCGAAGTTCTGCCAGAGATGGTAGTTGAAGCTACTTCTGACAGGGGACTCTGCCAGATATTCCCAGAAGACCCTCACAATACGTTTGGGCCTACCAGGCCTGACCGGCATCCTCCTCCACCATCGAAGCCAACTCACCACCAGGTGGTAATCAGTTGACAGCTCCGCCCCTCTCTTCACCCGAGTGTCCAAGACATGTGGCCGCAAGTCCGACGACACGACCACAAAGTCGATCATCGAACTGAGGCCTAGGGTGTGCTGGTGCCAAGTGCACATATGAACACCCCTATGCTTGAACATGGTGTTCGTTAAGGACAATCCGTGATGAGCACAGAAGTTCAATAACAAAACACCGCTCAGGTTTAGATCGGGGGGCCATTCCTCCCAATCACACCCTTCCAGGTCTCACTGTCATTGCCCACGTGAGCATTGCAGTCTCCCAGGAGAACGAGAGAGTCCCCAAAAGGTATGCCCTCTAGTACCCCCTCCAGGGACTCCAAAAAGGTTGGTACTCCAGACTGCTGTTCGGCGCATACACACAAACAGCAGTTAGGACCCATCCCCCTACCCGATGGCAGAGGAAGGCTACCCTCTCGTCCACCAGGGTAAACCCCAATGAACAGGCTCCAAGTCGGGGGGCAATAATTATGCCCACACCTGCTCGGCGCCTCTCACTGGGGGCAACTCCAGAGTGGTAGAGAGTTGAGAGGTTGAGCCCCTCTCAAGGAGATTGGTTCCAGAGTCCAAGCTGTGCGTCGAGGTAAGCCCACTATATCTAGCTGGAACCTCTCGACCTCGCACACTAGCACAGGCTCCTTCCCCTTCAGAGAGGTGACATTCCATGTCCCAAAAACCAGCTTCTGTAGCCAAGAATCAGTCTGCCAAGGTCCCCGCCTTCGGCCACCACCCAACTCACACTGCACCCGACCTCCTTGGCTCCTCCCATAGGTGGTGAGCCCATGGGAAGGGGGACCCACATTGCCTCTTTGGTCTGTGCCCGGCCGAGCCCCATGGGTGCAGGCCCGGCCACCTCGCCCTTGAGCCCCACCTCCAGCCCTGGCTCTAGAGGGGGGCCCTGGTGACCCACAGAACTCAACAGGGTTGTGCCAAACTCAAATTCCCATGGAGCCCCTGTGGGAGTCCAAGGCACAGCTGCGGCCCAGGGGTGTTGTCATGCAGCATTTTGTTTGAAATACTGCCCTGTATGTGGTCTCTCCCCTGTTCCTTCCATTAGACAGGATTTCTGGCCATCTTCCACTGTATATATATTTTGCCACAAAAAGCAGACACAAGAGTCATAAAAAAGTTTGGGGCAGTCACCCGTATGATATTCCCTGGCTGCAAATGGGTAAATTGCTAGCACTGATGTGCTCATAACGGAGTCCAAAACAGAACTGATTAGGTTAGTCAAATATGGCGGCTTTAAAGGCCATAAAGGGACGTGAAAACATCGAGGACGGAAGCGGAAGGGTCCTCTTCCATCAAACCCGGACGTGACGTCATCAAAAGGGCCGGAACAGGAAGTCTCTTCACTCATGGGTTCTTCACTGGAAGTGACGTCATCCAAGGATTCGGAACCAGAAAGTGTAGTCATTAGGGCCAGGCGGAATTTCCCGTGAACGGTCTGCAGGAAAGTGAGATAAAAGGTCAGTGCACTCCGTCACCCCCTTGTCTGGCGTGGAATTACTCTCATTTAGACCCTTTAGCTGCCTCCTATGCGCACATGTGTGACAATATGTATATGTATATAAAACTCCCCACTTTGTAATGCTTCTCCTTTCCTTCTTTTTGTTAAAAGAGGGAAAAAACAAAAACTGCTGATAGTGTGTTGGACTGCGAAAACTCATTGATACAAGAAGTCAGCAAAGGCTATTGTCTGGTACAAACCAAGAGATGGGTTACTCTGGCACAAATCTTAGATAATGTTAATGAAGGTTATGGAAGTAACGTGTCGGGAAACAGAGTGTATCAAACATTGCTACCAATGAGGCTGTGTAGCTGTGGCCAGCTAACCCCTGTGCTCCATCGAAAGTGCCTACAATGTGTAAGTGAATGTTGGAACTAGACCTTGGAATGAACAATGGAAGAAGGTCACCTGATCTGATGAATCCCATTCTCTGTTGCATCATGTTGACAGCTCGGTATGTGTGTGCCCTGTACCAGGATGAGCTGTGAAAAGAAGACAAGCTGGAAGAGGAAGTGTGAAGCTTTGGGCAATATTTTGATAGGAAACCCTGGGTCTGGGCATCCATATGGATGTTAATTTGATGTTGCAGTCCAGGTACGCCTCTTCATAATTTCAGGATGAAGCACCCTGCCACACTACATAACTTTTTTGGAAATACTGTAGTTTTTGGAAAATGATAAATATCTAAAGGTATTCCCCACGCTTCCAGGGCCCAAGATCTTGGTCCAATATGTGGGATGTGTTAGAACAAGCATGATCTGATGCAGCACCACATAGCAGCTTACTTCAGGAGTTAGAGGGTCTGCTGCATTTGACCTGGTGGCAGATACCCCACAACACCTTCAGAGGTCTTGTACAGTCCACTCCTCAGCTGTTCAGAATTGTTTTGTTGGTACAGCAAAATACTAGGCAGGTGGTCATATTATTTTGGCTCATCAAAGTATATCTATAGCTATATATAACATAATGGCAGTGGTTGAACTAAGCAAGTGTCACTGTCAATTGTATATAGAAGACTTCAAGCTGCAAATCTGACAGATTGAGTGGTTGTAAGAAAACCATTTGCTGAAATTGCAAAATATGAAAAATAGGCCTGTCTGGGCCAGGAACAACCAATCTCAATGTACTCTGAAACTAAAGCATAGAACAAATAAACAGTTGAAGATACAGATACTTTGTAATTTGAAGTTATAGTGGTTTTGGGTCTGCTTGACCTGTTCCTCTCAGAGTTTCCACCAGTTTCCAAGTCAGTTTTGATGGTGTAGGAAACTGTACTCACTGACATCTTGGCTTTCTAGACTTTCTACACTTTTAAGGGTTATAATGGTCTGTCAGTTTTCCTTTGTTAATCACCTTTTCCTCATTATTATGATAGCAATATAGAGTCCCATACTGTCCAAAAATGAGGGTATAGCATAGCAACACAGTTTGTTCCAAAACTGCTGTTACACAGAACATGGGTTTGTAAGTAATTAACAAAGGTTGGCACATCTGTAGGAATTATTTGCGTCAACATACAAGGCTTAATTGACTTCCATTATTGCAGAAAAACTGTAGGTTAGGACTATTCAATTACAAGTTCAGTGGGGCCACATTTTCAAACCAAGAAATTTAGCTGGGCTAGACATTTTCAGCATCCAGTAAGTAGCTGGTAATGACAAATTTTAAGCCAACACAAATGAAAGTATTGAAAAACAAGTAATGTTTATTCATTGTTTCCCTTTTAAATTTGGTCACATCTGAGAAAGGCACATCAAAAACTTCATAAAAAAATAAAAAGTTATAACTAAACAAAATCTGAGGTTTAAAATAAAAAATAAACATTTTAGTCATATCTGACCTAGGCATGCCGCAAAGTGCATAAAAAATAAAATAGTGCACAGTATTAGCAATAGCAATTTCTTTCCCTTTTGAAATAAAATACATATTTTGGTACTATAACAATAACAATTCTTTATATTTACATGGCATTTTTCTCACTGCTTTAAAGACTTTGAGCCCCACGCAGGCCACAAACCCATGGTCTTTCTAATGTAAGGCAGTGGTGCTACAATTGTGCCACTGCATATACAGTATATGACCCAGTTACATCACAAAGTGCATTTAACAGAATAAAAAAGAACTATCAATGCTATCAAAGCTATCTGTGCACAAACCCATAACAAGTAATAACTGTAACTAACACACATGAATACAATGCCTACAGCACACTGAGGGAACATAGGCTTGTTTTAAATCACCACATTATGTTGATATTTTGACATGTCTCACTGTTGCATGGGCTGTGGGTGGTGAAGTCTTGGGGCAAAACACTTTAGAAGGACTAAGGACACCACCATAGAGAGAGCTGAGTGACAGGATAAGGATGAATGGGGAGCAAATGGTAAAACAGCAGGAAGAGATTCCCCCAGAGAAGCATATCCTTCAACAGGTTGTCGCAGTATCATAGACTTCTGCACCACTTCTGCACACAAAACAATTAAAGGATTGAATGTTGCTTAGGCTACAGGGAGTATTACATGCATGGTCTATATTACTGTAGAATTTCTAAAGGCTCACAAATTTTGTTTTTCTTGGTTTTTCTCTGAGTTTCTGATGGGACCACTCAGAGGTTGCTTCGGGGCTGCTGTTTGAATAGGCTGGCTGTAGGTTATTAATGCATTTCTTGTTGCCTGAAAAAAGGCCTCTTTGTATTACTATGAATATTACATTATTTTTCAGTTTTTGGTAACCTAAACTTGTTTTGTTATTTACCTATGGCAATTTAGCACCTACTTTTGTAACATTTCTGGTTATTTACTGAAGTTAAAATTTTAAAATCTGGAAAAATAGGGTGTTCCAAACCTATACATATATTTTATATATATATATATATATATATATGTATATATATAGTGACGCATGAAAGTAAGTCTCAATACTTTAGCAAAACCAGCTTTAAACAGGACAAGCACGGTTATTTATTTTTAGCAGGATCTACCACTCTCCTAAACACAGGCACAGCGATCATTAATTGTTATACTGGCATTTTTATCACTCTTTAATTTAATATTGTTTTTTATCAGTATGCTGCTGCTGGAGTATGTGAATTTCCCCTTGGGATTAATAAAGTATCTATCTATCTATCTATCTATCTATCTATCTATCTATCTATCTATCTATCTATCTATCTATCT
>JANRMT010062854.1:107918358-107948561 GCA_026402145.1 Polypterus bichir lapradei | reverse complement strand
CTATCTATCTATCTATCTATCTATCTATCTATCTATCTATCTATCTAAAACAAGCGTATTCAGTTTGTTTGGGTTGAAATAAGCTATGAAAATAAACATTAGAAAACATGAGTAGCTCTTGGCCATTTTCATTTTGTAAAAGTAGCTCTCGGGGAAAAAAGGTTGGAGACCCCAGTCCTATATGATCGATGTGCGTGCTTTGACGTTTGATGAATAGTTCAATGTGGTGAAGCAAAATGCTGACATACAAATGCATTCGTGGTGGTTTTATATTCAAGTGTCGCATATTTCCCAACGTAAAGAATACAACTGATAAAGTGGAAATTTTGGCTTTAATCTCAAACTGTCCACTTTAATCTCATAGTTTATTTTATCCTTAAAGTATACCATTGTAAACTTCATCTTAAAACTGACCCACTTATTAACATTAGAATTCCTGAAGCTTATGAAAAAACTTGTAATCCCAGCCCACCTTAAATTCGTTCACACCTCTCCATCAGCATCTTTTGTTTTGTAAATGTGTCGATCAGCACAAATAGCAAGATAGCCTGCTGTCCTATTACCATCACCGCCGGAGTTCATCCCAGCTCAAGTTCTCCCAGCTCAAGCCTTCTTTATCTGCCAATGAGGTCTTTGAATTGCATAGGGTAAATAATATATCGTTATTTGGACACATGCATTTCTTGTGTGTTCTGTGTCTACAACGAAGTGTAGGATGACAGGAAATGCAAGAAATGTTGAACAAATACCTAAAATAGAAACTTTTTTCATGTTATAGTACTAATGACAAAAATTTGAGATGAAGTTTATAGTGTGTGAAGACTGAAGTCACTTTCACAAAAGGTACACATATAACAAAACAAGTGAGCTTTAATTCAAGACTATAACTAAGAAAAAGAAATTAGTTTAAGGTACAATGCAGACATGACCTCTCGGGTGGCGCAACGGTAAGAACTGCTAACTCATAATCAAAAGGTTGCGGGATTGAATCCAGACGCCCTCAAGAATTATCATTTTAAGTAGTGAGCTGTTACTATTGAACAATAAAAACGAACATTTGATTTGAGTCTGTAAAAGCTGGTGTAAATGTATGGTGCTTGTAAAAGTTAGTGTTTATTTTATTCAGTTTTATTCTCTCAATCACGTTCAGGCTCGCCCCGATCTGACCCTGCTCTTTTCAAATAAAGATGTGCTATAGCAGAGGCGAACTCAGATGAGGATGAGGGTTCTATGTCGGAGAAAAAGAACAGAAGCCCTCTCCACAAGAAACATCCACTCACATATAAGAACAACGCAGCTGCACCAGACATAAAGGTGAAAGATGGCACCATTTGGATGTAGTAAGAGGTCCGGTGTCATTCTGCCAGTCAGTCTGCCCCACACGTGTCCTTCAAAGAAGAAGCAGGGCTTACAGAGCTTGCCAAGGTATCGTGTAATGTCCTGTTTGTGATTATGTTTTGTGAAAGTCTTTATATAAAATTATTTATATGTTACTTATATAAAAGCCAGATCGAATGTTATTTACCTATTTACCTTGATTTATTTACTTATCTTCCTACAGCGTAAAGTCACAAGTAGACTGCAGAGCTTCCTGTGTTTGATCGACACAGGCATACTCACAAAGTATATGTGCACTGAACTGACTTAAGCTACAGGTGGAAGTTTTTTCGTAGACTTCAGGAATTCTAGTGTTAATCACTACATGCTTCTCGGGCTTCCTCCTGAAATGACAGCAGCAATCGCCACACAGAACACATTAAATTTATGATATTCTAGCTCTCTGCACCTTTAGAATCCTTAGATTTATATTTAATATCACTTTCATGATGAAATGTGTTAAAGCATGTTTGTTATATTTTACAGATAAGTCATAAACTTTACTTAAATAAGCAATACTATTAATAATTACACATGTGGAGGTGGCACGGTTGTGGATTGGTAGCACTGCTGCCTTGCAGAAAGTCACATCCTTGGTGTTCCCTGCCTGGAGTTTACATGGCTTCCCGGTGGGTTTCCACAGTGTGCTCCGATTTCCTTCCAAACACATTAAGGTTTGGGGATTTGGTGATACTAAAATGACACTAGTGTGTGTGTGTGCTTGTATTCACCTTGCGATGAGCTGATGCCCCATCCAGGGATTGTTTCTGTCTCATGCCCGATGCTTGCTGAAATGGGTGCATTCCTGGATTGACAGATGTAATCATTAAACATCCATCCTTTTCAGAAATATTGTGGCAAGGTGTCCTCAGGATGTAATGGATCTTTCATGCAATTTACAACTCAGTGAAACTGAACGTTTTCTCACTGTGATGATATCTCGCACTGCCACCTGGTGAGATCTCCCCTGATGTACGATTTTGCGCTGCTCATTGGGTCTTTAAACTGCTCCCTAAACGCTCGTGCGTGACAGTTGCAAAAAAAGTTCTATAACAATAATACAAAACTTAGATGCAAAGCACACACTAGCAAGATATTTTGTTTATATCTGCAAAACTTAGATAACAGGGAAATACACAACACCAACCTTTATGCTATTACATATTTGTGTAATACCACCTGTCCTACCATAAGCAAAAGAAGTCACAAAATGGCTGTTTACACAAATAAACAATAATTACAATGCCTTAAGACATTACCTTAAACATGCTTTGAACCTAAAAATAAATGATAGATTTGTGTTTCCTAATATAGAAAACCACAAACTGAACCCAAAATAACAGTAAAAGATCACTGAAAACAAATAGACTTGTATGAGACCTTCATTCTCTACCTTTTATATGTACATTATTCAGCCTTCAAGAATAACCCATTATGTCTATTGAATGTCTGCTGAATGAGGTTTTCATTGCTTGTTTTTTTTTTCTAAAGCAGTGAAGGTCTGAATATACAGTAGTTCCAACAATTCTGACTTGTTGAAATGAAGATGTGTTCTGTTAATGTAATAATTGAGATGTTTAAATCCATTGTGAAGGACAGCTGGGTCCCATGCCCGGCAGGGACGCCCCTGCTGCTTATGTTCCGGTGGAGCCACCATGGGCAGTCCAGTACCTCCCCCGGGATGCTTGGTGGTAGCCTCCCTGGCCGACGGCGATTCCCCAACCACCCGCAGGGCTCCATGGGAGATGGAGTCCTCCACAGTCTGGTTGAGGGCTCAGATGGCCGCTAGGGGGAGCTGCATGGACTCAGCAGCCTGTCTGGATGAATCTTCAGCCCCACCCGGTGGTGCAATTAGGACCAGGTGGTCAAGCACCTGGGACACTTCCGGGTGGGTTATAAAAAGAGCCAGCCACCACCACTCAAGGAGCCAGAGTCGGGAAGAGGAGGACTAAGCTTGAGGAGGAGTGGTGGAATAGGAGAAAGAGAGTGTTTTGGTGGTATTTGTGCTTTGGGACTGTGTTGGGCTGTGTGGCACAGGGAAGACGTGTCCCACAGCTGAAGAAAATTAATAAACTTTGTTATCACTTTGTACATGCCTCTGCGTCAGTCTGTGCCGGGTCAGGCACTTATATAGCGCCTTTTTACACCATATAAAGCATATAAAGAGGAAAGGAAGGATGTAAGCAGGCTTCAGACTAAGCAATATCTATTGCAAAAACTTTGCAAAAAAATTTGACTGCATGCAAGTTACAATATCATTCATATATAGTTCAGTTGCACCATTTGTTGAAAAAAATGGGACACAAAGAGACAATGTGATGTTTGAACATACAGTAAACTAAATGTTCCATTATTGATGACACAATGCAGGTTTTGATCATTTTAAGTCACGGAAAACTGGGGAAATTGGGTCATTTACAATTGTTCTTGAAAGTTTGTGAACCCTTTAGAATTTTCTATATTTCTGCATAAATATAACCTAAAACATCGTCAGATTTTCACTCAAGTCCTAAAAGTAGATAAAGAGAAACCAGTTAAACAAATGAGACAAAAATATTATACTGTACTTGGTCATTTATTTATTAAGGAAAATGATTGAATATTACATATTTGTGAGTGGCAAAAGTATGTGAACCTCTAGGATTAGCAGTTAGTTTGAAGGTGAAATTCGAGTCAGGTGTTTTCAATCAATGCGATGACAATCAGGTGTGAGTGGGCACCCTGTGTTATTTAAAGAACAGGGATCTATTAAAGTCTGCTCTTCACAACACATGTTTGTGGAAGTGTATCATGGCACGAACAAAGGAGATTTCTGAGGACCTCAGAAAAAGAGTTGTTGATGCTCATCAGGCTGGAAAAGGTTACAAAACCATCTCTAAAGAGTTTGGACTCCACCAATCCACAGTCAGACAGATTGTGTACAAATGGAGGAAATTCAAGACCATTGTTACACTCCCCAGGAGAGCTCGACCAACAAAGATCACTCCAAGAGCAAGGCGTGTAATAGTCGGCGAGGTCACAAAGGACCCCATGGTAACTTCTAAGCAACTGAAGGCCTCTCTCACATTGGCTAATGTTCATGTTGATGAGTCCAACATCAGGAGAACACTGAACAACAATGGTGTGCATGGCAGGGTTGCAAGGAGAAAGCCACTGATCTCCAAAAAAACATTGCTGCTCGTCTGCAGTTTGCTAAAGATCACATGGACAAACCAGAAGGCTATTGGAAGAATTTTTTTTGGACAGATGAGACCAAAATAGAACTTTTTGGTTTAAATGAAAAGCGTTATGTTTGGAGAAAGGAAAACACTGCATTCCAGCATAAGAACCTTATCCCATCTGTGAAACATAGTGGTAGTAGTATCATGGTTTGGGCCTGTTTTGCTGCATCTGGGCCAGGACGGCTTGCCTTCATTGATGGAACAATGAATTCTGAATTATATCAGAGAATTCTAAAGGAAAATGTCAGGACATCTGTCCATGAACTGAATGTCATGCAGCAAGACAACGACCCTAAGCACAAAAGTCGTTCTACCAAAGAATGGTTAAAGAAGAATAAAGTTAATGTTTTGGAATGGCCAAGTCATGACCTTAATTCAATCAAAATGTTGTGGAAGGACCTGAAGCGAGCAGTTAATGTGAGGAAACCCACCAACATCCCAGAGTTGAAGCTGTTCTGTATGGAGGAATGAGCTAAAATTCCTCCAAGTCGGTGTTCAGGAATGATCAAAAGTTACCGGAAACGTATAGTTGCAGTTATTGCTGCAAAGGGGGGTCACACCAGATACTGAAAGCAAAGGTTCACATACTTTTGCCACTCATAAATATGTAATATTCGATCATTTTCCTTAATAAATATTTGACCAAGTATAATATTTTTGTCTCATTTGTTTAACTGGTTTCTCTTTATCTACTTTTAGGACTTGAGTGAAAATCTTATGAGGTTTTTGGTCATATTTATGCAGAAATATAGAATATTCTAAAGGGTTCACAAACTTTCAAGCACAACTGTACTATAACCTCAAAATAAACCTTCATATCTTCAGTATTTTGAAGACCACAAAAGCAACAAAAAGAACTACAAAAGACAAGAGCAGTGTAATTAGTGCATTAGGAAGCTAAAGCACTATGTCTTCAATCAATAAAGCGGAGGTCAATCCTACCAACAAAAGAATTGTGTACAATCTGCATATGCAAAAGCCGTCTATCGGAATTGAAAGTGGCAGCACCATTTACAATACTTCAAATTCCATGATTGTCTCATTTCTACTTTTCCAGCTTGCTACAGTATTATATTCTGCACAGTATGTCAGCCAAATCCTACTATGCTTCCCAGATCTGAGCTAATAAGGGTTTTATCACAGTATATTAAATTATTACCTTAGAGACAATAACCTGACAATGGATAGAATGACAATTAGATAAATAACAGATTTATATTATACAGGTAACTATGAAGTCCTTTCAAAAAATCTCCAGCTGCTGATTAAACAAGTTTTAATGTGACAGTCTGAAGCTTTAGTAGTGATCTGAAACAAAAAGGACTATGGTCAAATCCTACATTGCTGTCTGTTCTTTTTGGTAATTAGTTCTGTGTCTTCCATCTAAAAACAAGTTGCAAAAACAATGTGTAGACTAGAAAAAAATAGAATTTGTGGGCATTTAAATCATTTACAAGAAAAGGAAACTGATTCTTTTTTCATGCTTTGTTTAGTTACTGTGATTTCTGCTGTTACCCGCATTAGGAAACTGCATCTTCAGTTACTAGATATTGGCTTTAACAGGCCTCTCATGGTACTTTCTTTTTTTCTAATACTGCTTTTTCTAATACCAGTATTGCAAACTACTTTGGAAGGAAATTTAATTTGACAAACTCTGTTCTCAATGGTATCAAGTGAAAACTGGCAAATCTGCACCACATTGCAGGACTCAAAATAAGAGAGTTCAGCTTTTTTTGTTGTGTTGCAATAAATGGGCTCTACTATTTCTAGTAGGTAGAGTAAAACTGATATGCCAGATATGCAGTGCTGGTGCATCATATTTTGTGCCATAGGTGAAGCTTCTTAGTGCGCCAACTGACTGTTCAGCTAACCCGTGTGGTTGGGTTCCCCACCCCCCTTATGATCTGTGGCACCAGCCCTGGCCAGTTGACCTTTGGTTCAGAGTTCAGAATCTGATTTTATGACAGCAAACTTATATTTATTGACTTATATTTATAAGCATTACTATTATTTTTATGACAGCAGACTTATATTTATTGCCTGTCATGGTGGCAATCCCCGAACTCGTTGGTGGACACCGGTGGTGAGGGATGCCATCAAGCTGAAGAAGGAGTCCTACTGGACCCTTTTGTCCTGTGGGACTCTGGAGGCAGCTAATAGGTACCGACAGGCCAAGCGGAATGTGGCTTCGGTGGTTGCTGAGCCAAAAACTCGGGCATGGGAGGAGTTTGGGGAGGTCATGGAGAGCGACTTTCGGATGGCTTTGAGGAGATTCTGGTCCACTGTGCGGTGTCTCTGGAGGGGGAAGCAGTGCAGTGTCAAAACTGTATATGGTGGGGATAGTGCACTGCTGACCTCAACTCGGGACGTTGTGGGTCGGTGGGGGGAGTACTTCGAAGACCTCCTCAATCCCACTAACATGCCTTCCAATGAGGAAGCAGAGCCTGGGGACTCGGAGTTGGGCTCCCCCATCTCTGGGACTGAGGTCACCAAGGTGGTCAAAAAACTCCTTGGTGGCAGGGCCCCGGGGATGGATGAGATACCCCCGGAGTTCCTCAAGGCTCTGGATGTTGTAGGAATGTCTTGGTTGACACGTCTCTGAAACATCGCATGGACATCGGGGACAGTGCCTCTGGATTGGCAGACCAGGGTGGTGTTCCCCCTGTTTAAGAAGGGGGACCGGAGGGTGTGTTCCAACTACAGAGGGATCACACTCCTCAGCCTCCCTGGAAAAGTCTATTCGGGGGTTCTGTAGAGTAGGGTCCGTCGGATAGTCGAACCTTAGATTCAGGAGGAACAGTGTGGTTTTCGTCCTGGTCGCGGAACAGTGGACCAGCTCTACACCCTTAGCAGAGTCATGGAGGGTGCATGGGAGTTTGCTCAACCAGTCTACATGTGCTTTGTGGACTTGGAAACAGTTTTTGACTGTGTCCCTCAGGGAATCTTGTGGGGGGTGCTCCGGGAGTATGGGGTACCGGACCCCCGATAAGGGCTGTTTGGTCCCTGTGCAACCAGTGTCAGAGCTTGGTCCGCATTGCCGGCAGTAAGTCGAACCCATTTCCAGTGAGAGTTGGACTCCGCCAGGGCTGCCCTTTGTCACTGATTCAGTTCATAACTTTTATGGACAGAATTTCTAGGCGCAGCCAGGGTGTTGAGGGGGTCCGGTTTGGTGGACTCAGGATTGGGTCACTGCTTTTTGCAGATGACGTTGTCCTGTTTGCTTCATCAGGCCGTGATCTTCAGCTCTCTCTGAATCAGTTCGCAGCTGAGTGTGAAACAGCTGGGATGGGAATCAGCACCTCCAAATCCGAGACCATGGTCCTCAGCCAGAAAAGAGTGGAATGCCCGCCTAGGGTTGGGAGCAAGTTCCTGCCCCAAGTATCTCGGGGTCTTGTTCATGAGTGAGGGAAGAATGGAGCGTGAGATCGACAGGCGGATCGATGAGGCATCTGCAGTGATGCGGGCTCTGCATCAGTCTGCCGTGGTGAAAAAGGAGCTGAGCCATAAGGCAAAGCTCTGAATTTACCAGTCAATCTACATTCCTACCCTCACCTATGGTCATGAGCTATGAGTAGTGACCAAAAGAACGAGATCACGAATACAAGCGGCTGAAATGAGTTTCCTCCACAGGGTGTCTGGGCTTTCCCTTAAAGATAGGGTGAGAAGCTCAGTCATCCGGGAGGGGCTCACAGTACAGCTGCTGCTCCTCCGCATCGAGAGGAGTCAGATGAGGTGGCTCGGGCATCTGATCAGGATGCCTCCTGGATGCCTCCCTGGTGAGGTGTTCCGGGCACGGAGGAGGCCCCAGGGAGGACCCAGGACACGCTGGAGGGACTATGTCTACCGGCTGGCCTGGGAACGCCTTGGGATTCTTCCGGAAGAGCTAGAAGTGGCCAGGGAAAGGGAAGTCTGGGCCTCTCTGCTCGAGCTGCTGCCCCCGCGACCCGACCTCGGATAAGCGGAAGAAGATGGATGGATGCATGGATGGATGAGACTCCATGGTGCTCAGTGTATTTGAATTTCAAGAGCCAACCCTTCTTGTGCTTGTATTATGTCAATTTCATAAATAAGGTTAGTGATGATGCTTGCTTTTTCAAAAACCATTCCTACAAAATTCATTTATACAGGTCATCATCCGCAGTCACTTCACAAGTACAAAAACAAAGCACATTTTTTTTAACCGTTACTTGTATGTAATGTTTCCATTTTGTTGGCCGTTGTACTTTCTGCGTAGAAGTCTCTTGGCCCTACCTCCTGGGATGCTTCAGGTAAAGGGGTAAATATGCTGTGTTGCTCTGTGTCTGGATCTTCACATACATGGTTTGGATTTATACCTAGCTTGAAAGCTATGGAAGAGGTGCACCCTGAGGTCATTGACTGATGAAAAGATATTGTCATGCCTTGCTGCTGCCTATGTCTTTACAACTCTTGTTTTCCAAGTAACAGCTTTTACAGTCTTACCTTGGATACTTCAACTATTAACCCAACAAAGTAGAGTCACTTTTTATGGGATTTGAACCGGCAACCTTCCGATTACCAGTGCAGACCTCTAGCATCAGAGCCACCACTCCGCCATAAAATGACACCTAGTTTTGTTTAAATTTTCTATAAAAAATACACAGGGCTTTTGCTATTCCTGGGAACTTCAGTGCTATGAATATGAATTGCATGTCCACTTCCTACTCATTTTATACCTGGACACTGTAGCCAAATACTGGCCGCTTGTCTCAAACCATATTGCCAACAAATTTATAGTTGTACTTCTCATCCTATCAGAAATATTTTTCTTTGCATTTAGCAAAACATAGTCATGTAAAAGTGGTACCACAGATTCATAGATCTACATAGATCAATGTTCTTTAATTTGAGTATTCACATCTAATTTAAGTGGTGCAATCCATAGCTTCAATGGTTTAGGTATCCCCTGTGATGATGTTAATTTGCATCCAGCTCTGCATGATCCACCAAGCCCTCCAACCTGCAGGGATAACTTGGGGGTTGGTGACAGAATTGGCACTCCAGCCACCATAAAAAAAAAACTCATACTGTTCCATTCCATCTGAACTAGTGTGGTGTTGAGGTGTTGCCCATTGCATGGCTGCACTCAGGTCCTAATCTGGGATCCTAAGGTGGTTTGTCATGTTGTGGGTGCGCTAATGCACTGTATCAGTGTTTTTTCCTAAACTCCCCCCGACCCCTGCTTATCTGTAGCTAATTAGAAACAAATTCTAGGTTTGGTAGCTGATTACCTATTTATAGAGGTCTACAGCCTCATGTCCTTATTTATCTCTTACTTCTTTGTGCTTTTGACTTTTGCATCCTTTATACTTTTCTTTCAGTGACAGTTTTTTCCTTAGACCTTCCTTGAGTGTTGCTCCATTTATGGACACAATTGAACAATGTGTTTTCTACTTACTTACTCATTTTAATTCAAATATTGTACAACACCTTCAATAAATGTATTATCACACTCACAGAAATTCCAAAAGTGGATGCCAAACCAGCAGCCCACTTTATGATACTGGACAGCTGCTCCAGCAGAAGAAACCATTACTGGAAATGATTAATATGGCACTCAGTGGTGGGATGAATTTGCAGTGTTCTGTATGCACAGCTTTACCTGTTAGCAGCAAATGTAACAAAAACAGTGTCAACATTCAGAACAATTACAGATATGTGGGAAACCAATTGGCTGAAACAGGTTATTGCATTATGCTAGATAAAAGCTTAATTAAACAATTTTCTTCTGGGATAATTTGCAGCTTTAATCACTGCATGGGTCCTTGTGTATAACCTTATTGATTGCAAAATTAACTCAAGTGACAAGGCAGACTTACAGCTTCAGAATACCTCATATAAAATTCCAGTTCATACTGGCATTACATAGCCAAATATTTATTTGGTTCTTACTAGAATTTTTCTGAAAGACTTTAATTAATTAATTACTCTATCAGCCAATAAATCAAAGTTATATGTAAGGCTCTTAATTAATTACCATACAGGTTACTGAATAGTTCAGTACATGAGTATGTGTTATGTTCACTACTACAATTCATAGTTGCAAAAAGATGCACATAATAATAAGGAGTATTTTGAATTTAAATTTTCAGTTTTACTTTCCAAAATAGGACAAATGAGAAAAAGTTTTAAACTGTAATTAAATTGACTGTGGCAGTACATGGGTGACTATTACATAGTGTGGACACCATGGGACGCTCCAGCTCCTTAAACCCAACACAGACAGATACTGGGCACAAGTTTAAAATACAAAAGAACCTTTTATTATGTGGGAAAATCTTTGAACCGGTGTTTCCCACACCACAGCCACAAGCACAAAAACAATCCAGCACACAATAACTCTTCTTTCTTCCTTTCTCTCTTGGTCACCACCTCCTTTGCTCCTCCCAGCAAGCTTCGGTCACCTTCTACCAGACTGTGGCTCTCCTTTGTGAAACAGTCAGCTCCTTTTATGTTGGTCACCCCAGAAGTGCTTCTGGTCTTCCACCCATATGGTCTGTAAGCATTTCCAGGTGAGGCAGAAACTCCTTGCCACAGGGCTCTTCAGTCCTTGCAGCACCCCCTGGCGGCACCAACAGCACCTAATAGGGTTGAGGTAAAGATCTCCAAGTCCAATGATGCCCTATGGGAATATGGGGCACCACTGCAACTCAGGGGTGCTGCCATCTAGTGTTCTGGGGGGGTGGGGGCAGTGCTCTAAAGAAGCTGCCTTCCCCCATCCTTCTGTTTCTTGGGCATCCTGACCAAGTTGGCTACCGGCTGTCCTTTACAATAGATAGATAGATGTTTATTTGTCCCTAGGGGAAACTAGGCTTTTTACAGGTCTTTAAATAAATAAATAGACACATTAATATATAGATACAAACACTATGGTCTGAACACACACAAGAATGACTAATAAAGAAAGAAAAATAAACAGAAAGAAAATGTCTGATTTGGCTGTCACAATCACAGTGAGGCATTATGCAGGCGTATTGCTGTAGGTGTAATGGAGCCCCAGCAGCATTTCTTGCCACACTTCAGCTGAATAATTCTTTAGCTGAAAGTCCTCAGTGTTAGTGTGTCAGCAAGAGGAAGTGCATAATGGTATTTAGCTTTGTTTTAATTTTGTCCTTTGTTACTAGGGTCAAGAACACATCCCATAACCAAGTCTGCCCTTTTAATTAACTAATTAATTTGGTGGGCCGCTCTTGAAGTGATGTTACTATCTCAGCACAACTAAGCAAAGAAAAATTGCACTGGCCATCACAAAGTTGTAGAGGATGTGAACAATGTCACTTCCAACATTAAAGGAATTTAATTAAAGGAACACAATCTCCTAAGAAAAAAGAGCCTGCTCAACCCTTTCTTATTTAGTTCCTCTGTGTTACAAGACCAGTCCAACCAGTCATTGATGTGAACCACCAAGTACTTGTAGGAGTGCAGCACCTCTACATCCACACCCTGAATAGTGGTGACTGGACGTTGAGGCTCTTTGTTGCGGTGAAAGTCAATAACCAGTTTCGTGGTTTTGCTGATGTTAAGTTGCAGGCAGTTCTCCTTGCACCCACCACCACAGCCACAAGTACAAATACAATTAAAAAACATTTTCTTTGCAAGAAACAAAGTTCTCTTTCTGACTCCTATACTCTGTCTCATTCCTTTTAATGATACACCCCATAAGTGCAGAATCAGCTGAGAATTTCTGCAAGTGACATAACCTGGTGTTATAATTAGTCTAAGGTCTACAGAGTGAAAAGAAAAAGAGACAGGACTGTTCCTTGTGGTGCTCCAGTGTTGTTAACTGGTCAGATAGTCCATTATCCAGGACACAATGGGCTTTTCCATCTGCATATCTCTGAGTTACCCCTTAACAGGGATGGCTAGATAGTACTGAAGGCACTGAAGAAATTGAAAAACAAAATCCTCACAGTGCTGCCAGCTTAAGTAATAAACAATAGTAAATTGTGCCAGATGATCTTGAAGTCTTCTTAATTTGTTTATTATAAACTAACTAAACTGCCTGATATTGCCCAGGTATATTTGAATAATGAGTTAAGAAAGCAAATAGTTGTGTGTTTTTTTAAATGCTAACACTTTTGTGCAAGTGTTCCATCCGTCAATTTCTCTGCTCTCAGGAGTCAAGAATTTGTTCCATTTGTGTATGACTGAATTCCATAATTGTAGTAACTATATGCTGGGTTACAGCCATGAATGCTACTT
The DNA here is from genome assembly GCA_026402145.1 of Polypterus bichir lapradei. Taxonomy (NCBI): domain Eukaryota; kingdom Metazoa; phylum Chordata; class Cladistia; order Polypteriformes; family Polypteridae; genus Polypterus; species Polypterus bichir. Next base: position 107,935,743 of record JANRMT010062854.1, on the reverse strand, counting down.
CTTTGAATTACCTGGGTTACTGTGGCATCTAAAATAGAAATGTAATCCTACATTAATAAACTGGATTTATTGTTGAATAATTGAATCATTGATAATGCTTGTAAGCTGGGAAAAACTAAAAGATTTGTGTTGTTCTATCTATTGAACCCCTATTCATGATGAAACTTTTGAAACTCCATAAACTCTATATGTTAAGTTGGGTCAACTGTAATAAATATGGTAATTTCATGAACATCCACTCAGATATTTTGGAGTAATGCATAGTTTTCTAGTGTTGTCCCTTCCATTATGACTCCCCAATGAAATTCTTGAAACTTTATGAATCTTATTTTAAATTACACAAACAATAATGCAAAACAAAATTTCATAGTCATTGCAGTCATTTCGTAGTCATTACCATTTTTAGATCCATATGGTATGTTGTGTCTTCACTGCTGTAATTAACCATGTTATGCTCCTCACTACACAGGCACAGCCCTCCTCTACCAAGTATGAAATGCTGATCCTTTCCATCACAGACTTTGTAGGTGTGCAGGTACACACTGGTATGTATATATTATCTTCCAGTACTACAAAGCTCCAGTGGCAGTACGAGGAAGCAAAAAAAGATCTTCGAGTCCAATGCCACAGCCAACTCGCCAGGCACCTGGTCCTAATAAGAAAGTGGGCATGGGCTAAAGACATGATGCACCATTCAGAGTCAGAAAACACATGAGAGTTGGGAAATAATAATAGTAATGAAAGACTTCAAGATTTCGCTCCCAGAGACAGCACCATCCAGCTGCTCCGGCTCGATCGGCCATTCCCATGGCCACTCTGTACATGTTTCAGCCTCTCTTGTAGGGCACGCATCCACCTGGCACCCGCTATGAATTAAACGCGGGCCCTTGTCACTCTGCATCCCTATTTCCTTATATACGGCATGGGTTTGACTCACCTGTACCGCTACATCATGTATTACAGGAGGCTCCCGTCCGATTCTCTGTAAATACGTCATTACCTTTCGGATGGGCGACTCAGCCGTTTCTCCCAGATTCCGGACGATCTTCTCGATGGCCACCAGCATCTGGAAAATACCTTGCACGGGCTTGATTAATTTTTCGAGTTCCCGCACGTCAAAAGATTTAATTAATTCGACCGGAGGTATACTCACTTCCTCGTTCGTCATACCTACCGGCCGGGAGCCAGTGAGCCCGTCCGCTGACTGCACCTGCTCTGACGGGTCTCGTGGAGGCTTCTGGGAACTGTAGTTTTTTTTGGCCGAGGGCCGGGTTGCCTTCTCCGGCGAACTGCGGTCTGTCTTTATTACTTTTCCAACAGCCCGATCAGCTGTTTCCCAACCATCTTTACCTTCTCACGGGGTGAGCGGTGCTAAGCTCGTCTCCCCCTTCCCCTTCGGAAAATCCAGGACCGTTTCTTCGATGGTAACGTCGCAAGCAGCGGGACGTGGACCTTCTCCTTCCCACAATGCACTGGGTGCGTCCACGTGTCCCTCGCCAGCCACTGACATGCGGAAGTCCTTTTGGCTCATTGGCTGGACAGAGAACGGAGCCTCTTCGTCGGTTTTTTCTTTTGCATCCTGCAGGACCTCCGGAGGATCTTCCTTGAGGTATGTACACGGAACAAAGTGTGTTATTTTAAAGATGTTATTCATCGAATCCCCGGCACATACCTCTTGGTAGTCATTCTTCTCCGAAGGCCTTTCCCGACTCGTGCAGCCGCTCCTCAGCTCATCCCGAGTGTCCTCTGCGACGAGCCTGGTACCTCCGCTGACGCTCTGCTTGCCCTTTTTCTTCCCCATTACGGACCTGGAAAATGGGTTCTCTGGCGATGATGCTGTGTGTCTAGACGTCGTCTTCTCGGGGTTCTCTGCCCACAGAATATTTATGTACAGGTCCTCTGCCAAAAGGACGGCCAGAGAATCCTGCCGGCTACGCCACTGTGAGAGATTAGGGCTGTATCGCTCCCTTGAACCCCTGTCCAAGACTCCAGACACCAGATAAAAGTCCAAAATATGACTTTATTAATTCGCCACAGTGCACGAAGCACCCTCTCTTCCACTATACTCATAAATAACCAATAATCAATAACAATAAATAATCCTCCAACTCCCAGACGCATTGCCACCCTTCCACCCAGCTCAGCTCAACGCTCTGGTGTTTTGTAGTCCTTTTTATAGTCCTTGACCCGGAAGTGTTTAACCCTCTGTTCATGTGACCTGGAACACTTCCGGGTCTTATTAAAATCCTTCTTTTCTTCACTCAGGAAGCACATCGTTCCCTTTGTCCACGTGACTCTGACGTACTTCCTGGGTGTAAGGCAAATAACCATTGTTCCTTCCTGCAGCATCTCCTAGTGGTCCCCATGGCATCCAGCAGGGCTGTGTATAAAAACTGCAATGTCCATGATGCCCTGCTGGTCTTCGGGGAACCTCCATACTCCATTGAGGGGATATACAGTAATCCCTCCTCGATCGTGGGGGTTGCGTTCCAGAACCCCCCACGATAGATGAAAATCCGCGAAGTAGAAACCATATGTTTGTATGGTTATTTTTATATATTTTAAGCCCTTATAAGCTCTCCCACACTGTTAACATTATTAGAGCCCTCTAGACATGAAATAACACCCTTTAGTCAAAAGTTTAAACTGTGCTCCATGACAAGACAGAGATGGCAGTTCTTTCTCACAATTAAAAGAATGCAAATATATCTTCTCTTCAAAGGAATGCGTGTCAGGAGCAAAGAATGTCAGAGAGAGAGCGAGAGAAAAGCAAACAATCAAAAAATCAATACGTGCTTTTGCGGAAGCACCGCGATAAAGCAGCATTTTTTAGAGGGGCTTCCGTATCTTCTAAGCAAACAGCCTCTGTGCAAACAACCCCTCTGCTCACACCCACTCCGTCAGGCGCAGAGAAAAGCAAACAATCAAGCACCACGCAAGTTTTAGTTAATACGTAATACATGCTCTGATTGGGTAGCTTCTAAGCCATCCGCCAATAGCGTCGCTTGTATGAAAACAACTGGGCAAACAAACGGAGTAAGCATGTACCATAAATTAAAACACCCATTGTCCGCAGAAATCCACGAACCAGTGAAAAATCCGTGATATATATTTAGATATGCTTACATTTAAAATCCGCGATGGAGTGAAGCCGCGAAAGTCGAAGCGCGACATAGCGAGGGATCACTGTATATATATTGTCGCAAAAACCAGAACCCTCATGAAAAGGGTTGGGGCAGCCACCCATATAATTGATTTCTTGGCTGCAAAGTCGATCAAATGAATACCACACTGATGTGCACAAAACCGAGTCCAAAACAGAACTGAGGGTGTAGGGAAAAGTTGGAGGCTTTTAAAGGGGAAGACAGGATGTGAAGTCAAAGGGGTTGGGCTCATGAAGGTCTTCTGCCATTGGTGTGAGCCCGGATGTAACATCACAGGTCCCGGAGCCAGCAAGGACTCCCTCCATTGGCTCGGACCCGGAAGTGACGTCAAGAGGACCAAGTGGAATCTCCCATGAACGGTCTGCAGGCAAGGGAGAAAAAGAGTCAGTGCACTTTGGCACATCCCGGTATGTCTCGGAACTGCCCTTACTCAAGCCCTTTAGCTGCCTCCCATGCACACGTGTGTGACAATATATATACAGTATATATATTATGGGGTGCCAAACGGGCAATTACAATGATTTTCGGAATAAATAAAGTCAGCATCGGAATATATAAAGTCAGCATTGGAATATATAAAGTCATTCCTGAATATATAAAGTCAGCGCTGGAATATATAAAATCATTCCCTAATATATAAAGTCATTCCTGAATATATAATGTCAGTGTTGGAATATATAAAGTCAAAACTTGAATATATAAAGTCAGTGTCAGAATATATAAATTCATCCCCGAATATATAAAGTCCTGAACCTTTCCAAGATTTCACTGAACTCACATTGCAGCAAACTCCATGGGGTTTACTCATTACTAATCAACATTAATAAGCATGCAAAATTACATGAACTTCAACAATTTTGGAGTGATGCTTTTATTGCATGACTTTTTGTGTGATTTTTCACATCAACATTTTGTTGAATGAGTACCCCCATTTTGGGTTTTGTGTTCTATTGCCATGGTCATATTGTTTAAAGCAGTTACATCTGATGCAGGTTGCATAACATATGATTTTATTATGCTGCTGCTATAAAATACAGTGCCATACAGAAGAAAGTGTTAACTTTATATCAAAGGAAAGACCTTGCATGTTATAGGCTAAAGGCTTCTACAACTGACAGTTCTTTTAGTTTAGACTTGTTTAGCTTTTCTTAATTTAAAATTTTTTTTTTTTTTTTTTCTGGACTTCTGGCTGTTTTTGGTATTTTTGTATTTGAACTCTAGCTTGTTTTTTGACTGCCCTGTTGAACATCCACTTTGGAATGCCTTCATTTCTAATTTCACACATTACTTCTTGCCTTCCCAAGATTTGTTTGAAATGCCAATTTCCTGAGCACTCATAACTGTCACCTTTGACCCTGCCATCATACATGTAACCTTCCCTTACAGGTCACATCTTTCACTTCTATATACAGCACTATCAGGTCCTGTGTTACTAGGAAGGGCAACATATATGAACACTTGTCTAGGATTAAAAAAAAACTAGATTTCCCTAATCTCTTGTTCTTAAAACAGCAAACTGCCAGTTTATTTTCCTTTTTGTATTAGTTATCCTTCAAGACAAATTCTACCTGCACAAACCATTTATCTCCAGTAATTGCTGAAAGCTTGTATGAATCTGCTGGGCTGTCTTCAGTGCATTTAGACACTTTGGCACAACACACACAGGGGACAGTTATACACAGTAATTACTCTGTAAGAAAACAAATGTGAAGATAGTCGACAATTTGTAGTTTGTCCAGGTAATAAACCTGATGTGAATAACAACATGAGGATATCAATGTGAATAAACTTGCTTTTTTAGGATATGAGCATCCCCTGCAAAAATATTTAGGCAATCAGTAACGTGCATTGGAATAAAAAGAGCTTGGAATAGAAATGATACACTCTCATATGGCCAACTTCACAATAAATTAAGCTGTGAATTTCATTAATAGTATATGAACTTGTGCATCAGTTTTCATAAAGTGACATCCCTCATGTTGCATATTCACCAAACCAAAAAGTAGTTATTCCCATGACGTTATAAGTCACATAAAGCCTGGACAGACTCAAGTACTGCGTCACTGATCATTCTTAAGGGTCACTTCTAAAAGAGTACTTAGCAATACAAGTAATGAAAACCTTTTGGTTTGTTATGTTGAGGGTAGTCTGTAAACATTTTTGCCCTTGAAGAAATGTCTTTATACCTTTAGGACTCATAATGCATGCATTCTTCATGAAAATGTTTTGACTAACAGATACTGCATCTTTTCAGTATCAGAAGTTTCAATAAAATTGTTTTTTTTTTCTTCAGAGTCATCCTTTGTAAAATGTGGCTGATCTACAAAAGTTTATGTTTTAATGTTATATTTTGTCTTTAATTGGTATTTCTTCTTTTATACAATTATTTGTAATTATTGCATAGCATTCTGAGCTCATAAGCAGAAATGTTCTTTATAAGAAAAAAAGATTTGTAACGGGATTTGTGAAAGTGTGCAGTCTGAAATATTGGCATAGAGAATAAAATAAAGCCAGTTCTAACTAAATGTCATAGAAAACAGAATAAACAAAGCTACCTTTTAGAAGATAAAATGAACAGTGATGAGAACAGGCCATCCAACAACAACAACAACAACATTTATTTATATAGCACATTTTCATACAAAACAATGTAGCTCAAAATGCTTTACATAATGAAGAATAGAAAAATAAGAGACACAGTAAGAAAATAAAATAAGTCAACATTAATTAACATAGAATAAGAGTAAGGTCCAATGGCCAGGGGGGACAGAAAAAACAAAAAAAAAAAACTCCAGACGGCCGGAGAAAAAACATAAAATCCATCCTTACTTTGCTTTCTTCAGACTTACATCAAGTTCAAGATCTGAAGATCTCTAATATCCTACTCTCCACCACAACACTTGGTAAGTTATTCCATGTGTCTACAGTTATTTTTTGTGAATAAAATCTTCATGACATTTGTGCGAAGTCTGCCTTCTTATTTAAGATATTGTTTTAGTTCGTGTTGAAGAACTGATATTAAAGTAACAACAGGAAAACACTGTTCTAATTTTTTTCACAATTTAAACACTTTGATCATGTTTCCTTTTAATCTCAATTTGCTTAAGATGAGAAAGTTCAACCCCTTCAATCTCTCCTCAGTCCTGAATCAAAGTTAGTGCAGCCATGTGAAACGTTTTGGGTTTTTTTTATTCAAAATCCAAATAAACAGGAACTGTAACAAGATTTGAGTTGAAGGCAGTGTAAAAAGAAATACAAAACATGCATAAAAGTGTCTTAGCCAACAAACCCTATTTTACTGTCAAAGGTTTTGAGCCACAAAGCACAGTGAAAGTTGCAGGGCAAAGTGGGCATTGCTCATTCTGCTAGTTTTAGTGGCCCACCACGACTGTTAAAGCAGTAGATTTAGCAGACATCCAGCTATGCCCTCCCCCAGTTTACACTTTGTACCAGGATCTGCCAGTACTTCATCTGAAAATAAAGGTGTACATCACATTTGCACTGACATCTCTCCAGAGGACCCTTAGACTTATTGACCCAGAAAGTGTGAAATGGACTTAAGCAAGAACAAAGGGCTATGAATCAAGGAATGTCAGCTGGAAGTGACTTTAATGTACTCAGACGTTATACATTCCCTTAAAACCAGTTACACTCATACCATCAGGTGATATTCTTTAGGGAATGGGGACACTCTTTGGCTCTCTCATGTGGCTTTCTCAAGGGAACTCTGCTCTCACTCTCCAAAATTACTAGAAATCTCTGAAACTGAAAGCTGCTGAACCATTCTATGTTTGGGGAGAAGAGCATTAAAAACCTCTTTCTCTTTGTGAATCAGAAATTGACAATCTCTCTGTCAAGCCAAGATGTAGACCAGTGGGCTGAAAAGGATGTGAAACAGCCATTACTTCAAGAATTGAACTTCAGCATTTAAACTCTTGTGCCACAAACAGTAATACTTTATCTTATGAAGCTGCAGAAGACAAAGCAAATAATCTCATAGTAGAAACCAAGGTGAGAAAGAAGCATCACAGAACACCACAAACAAAGGATCATGCAGCAAAGTGAAAGAGTGCACTCTGACATAACAAGAATCCTCTATTTGACCCCAGCACAGTATCAAAGCAAAATCTCCACACAAAATCAGACATGATATCATCAAAACTATTTATCTTTGCTAAGATAAATTAGAACTCTAAATAGCAAGTAAACATCCAGCCCCTCTATGTTATATGTTTGTGTGTCTAGTCAGTTTGTTTTAATGTCAACATATATGTCATTATTTCTATAATTCTTTTATTTATCAGCGTCACATGTATGTTCATGTGGAACAGCTTAAGGGCTTGAGTGAATGTAATTCTTCACCAAGACATGAGGTGGCACTGTCTAATAATTATCTCTCTTCTCCTCCCTGTGCAGAAAGGAAGATTGACACCATTCCTTCCGCGATGTCATTTTCATGGTTCGAGCACCTGGTCCTGCACCTTCTTCCCAGGATACCTTGTATATGGAAGAGAAACCATTTTGATCAGTTTACCTGATTCAACTGTCAGAATGACTTGTTTTGCATTTTACCATGCATTTTTTTCAATTGTTTAATTATATGGGGTTGGCAACAAAGTGCCCCAAAACACATTTGTCTAGTGCTTTTGTTAAAGTGGCATAGTTGGCAGGATCATAGAGGACACGACAATGTCTGAAACCCATGACATAGGTGCAATTATTCCCCATGGCTGCAGACATACAGGCATTAAAAGTGGAGGTAGGGGAAAAAAGGACCCAGCTTGCCAAGGCAGAGCAAGCCTGTGTTGCTTTCCAATGGGGTCTCCAAATGGGACCATCCCAGATTTTTGAGAGAACTGCCATTTTTGAGGGGATCAGCACAGCGTGCTTACTATGACATTCTCAGAAGTTCTCAGAAGGACCATGCTTCTCTTGTTCCTGTTCCATTCAACGATATTCCCTTTGAACGATTATGAGTGAATATTATTGGACCCCTTGAACCCTTAGCTAGAAGTGATAAATATATTTGCCAATGGTAGAGTATGCTACCTGTTGCCTTGAAGCAATGCCACTGAAAGAGGCAAACTCCAAAATGATCGCACAGGAACTTGTCCAGGTCTTTGGGCTAATTGGCATCCCTAAGGAAGTCCTAAGTGTTCAGAGAGGACAGAAGAAACTTGGATCAGTTACATACCCTCATATTTTTTACTTATTGGGAGGTCCCACAAGCCTCCATGGGTTTCTTTCCATGGCAACCCTGAGGTATTTTGGACATATTAAAAGAAAGTTGGGAAAGGAGACAACTCCCTTCACTAACATCTTGGTGTATATTGCCTAATTATGCAATAGGTTTGGTAAAGTCAGACAGATTTTAAAAGAAAATGAACATGTTCAATCAGCCCAGGCTCAATATTATGGCCGAGACACCTCACTTTGTGAGTTCCGTCCTGGAGACAGAGTGATGGTCCTCATTCCTACTTCCCACTCCAAATTGTTGGCCCATTGGCAAAGCCCCTGTGAAATTAAGGACAAGAAGGACCAGCCAAGCATGTTTATCATGTGAATTTGCTGCAGCTATAGAACAAAAGGAACCCAGATCCCTACTCCACTCGTCCTCGCTCCTTCCTCACTTGCAATAACCTTAACTTTGGTTCTAATCTGAGTCGCCGTCAATGACAAGAGCTTCAAGAAGCCATCTTGTCAATCCTGAAGTGGTTAATGTATGACCTAGAAGAACCTCCCTGATTGAACACAATATTGCTATGGAGACAGGGGTTATTGTCAGAGAATGCCCAAACCATGTCCTGTAAGCAAAACGAACAGAAGTCAAGCTTAAGATCAGACACCTGCTCGATCTTGGTGTGGTAGACAAAAGTTTTAGTCCCTTGTCCAGCCCCATTGTACTTATCCCAAAACCAGATGGAAGTTTGTGCTTTTGCAATGACTTCCATCTGTTAAATCAAGTCTCATGATTAGTGTCTATCCAATGCTGTGAGTGGATGAACTCCTGAAGCGACTTGGAAGGGCTCAATATTTGAACACTTTTGACTTGATAAAAAGGTATTGGCAAATTCTTTTAACAAAATTTAAGAAGGTAAAGACAGTGCTCACCACACTGAATGAATTAGCCCCACCTGAAAACAAAGAGGCAGGTCCAAGACTTCCTCTCTGAGAGAGCAGCACCTCTAATGGATATGACAAAGAAACAAGCCCCTAATAAGGTGACGTTGGATGAGAAAGTAAAGGCTGCATTTTGTGACTTGAAACAAACCCTCGCTTCAGCAACAAAATTAATAACCCCTGATTTCTCTTTACATTTTGTTTTGAAGACTGGTGCTTTAGACATAGGTCTCAACACATGTTCAGCCAAAGCATTGATGGTGTTGAACACCTTGTAATATATCTGAGTTGGAAACTACTGAATCGGGAGATGTGGTGAAGAGAGAAGCCCTTGCGATTAAATGGGCTATCAACCAACTGCAGTATTACCTTCTAGGTTGCAAGTTTACCCTGGTTACGAATGACACCCCTTGACAGTGGATGGCCATACACAAGGAGTCAAATCCCCATGTTAGTAGATGGTCCCTGGACCTGCAGCCTTTTCAGTTTAAAGTACTGCATCATCAGGGTTCGCTCCATGCCAACACAGATGCTCTGTCTTGCATCCATGACCTTGAGCCTTGGTTCGCCTGAACCAAAAGTTCTGGGCTAAGTGGGGGGGCGGGGCCGGGGAACTGTTACAAGCATGGGGAATAACTTAAGGGCTTGAGTGAGTGTAATTCTCCACCAAGACATGATGTGGCACTATTTAATAACAATGTTTCTTCTCATCCCTATGCAGAAAGGAAGACTGACACCATTCCATCCGTGATGACACTTCGGGGCTCTAACCACCTGAACCCAATTCTTCCTCCCAGAATACCTTGTATACAGAAGAGCTGCCATATTATTAGTCTACCTGATTCAACTGTCTGAACGACTTGTTTTGAGTTTTACCACACATTTTGTTCCCAATTGTTTAATTATACAGGATGATCACAAGGTGCTCCAAAATACCTTACTTGTCCTGTGCTTATCTTACACAATAAATTGCATTATTCTGTTTCTTAAAACAAGTGTGCCTCTGTTACTTTGATATAATCTAATGACTGGAGACCCACCTCCTACAACACATAAAGGTAAGACAAATAAAACAGATCCTGTCCAAATTATTTGATTAATTACTGGAACTGTTGAAGGCAAAACTAATAATTAGTTAACCAAGTTATAAGTCATATCTCCAATTCCCACCGTTATTGGTGTCCCTCTGGATGGACACGATAAATCCCTCTCTTTCCTACAAAGTTAAGGTTGTGTTCCCCTCTAGTGTCACAAACTTGGTAGGAGAGTGTGTTGCAAGAATGTTGTCTTCTCTTCGTCTCTAGTGGTGTTTGATGATGTTGTGCAGGTCATTTGCATCTTTATCCTTGCTAGTTAGAAGTGGTGGAGCTATTGAAGGTATTGGGAACCATGTGTAAAAGTGTTTCATTTCCTTACTCATACCCTGGTTTAGCCAATGTTCCCTCTAGCCTGGTATGAGCAAATTTTATTTTCTGTGTGAGCAACAAGTTCTGAAAACCAACAATTTTTGAGTGCCTGTATTAGCAATGTATTTCTGCATATAACACAAAAAATCTGACATTTTAATAATAAACACTGAAAAATGAACTGAACCGATTTAAAAAGTTTTTTCATAAAAACTTTATTTCTACTCAATGTTCTTCAATGGATTATTTGAACTCTCTTCAGCTTTTTGCTTAGACAAAGCAGACTGTGACAAAGAAGCAACAAGAGGAGTGACAAAGAAACAATAGCACAAACCATTTAATATAGCACAACTTTATCCCTCTATCCATCTATCCATCCATCCTCTTCTGCTTATCCGAGATCGGGTCGCAGGGGGCAGCAGCTCGAGCAGAGATGCCGAGACTTCCCTCTCCCCGGCCACTTCTTCTAGCTCTTCCGGGGGAATCCCGAGGCGTTCCCAAGCCAGCCGAGAGACATAGTCCCTCCAGCATGTCCTGGGTCTTCCCCGGGGCCTCCTTCCAGTTAGACGTGCCCAGAACACCTCACCATGGATTATTTAAGGCTTTGTAAACCATAAGCAGTATTTTAAAGTAAATTCTGAATGACACAGGTAACCAGTGTAGTGACACCAAAACTGGAGAAACTGATTTTCTTTTCTTAGTTAGGATTCTAGCAGCTGCATTCTGCACTAGTTGAAAACGATTTACGTCTTTTTTGGGTAGTCCTGAGAGGAGTGCGTTACAGTAATCTAGACGACTGAAAACAAAAGCATGAACTAATTTCTCAGCATCTTTCAATGATATAAGAGGTCTAACTTTTGCTATGTTTCTTAAATGAAAAAATGCTGTCCTAGTGGTCTGATTAATATGCGATTTAAAATTCAGGTTACAGTCAACAGTTACCCCTAAATTCTTTATCTCCGTCTTGACTTTTAATCCTAATGCATCAAATTTACTTCTAATAATCTCATTGTCTCCATTATTGCCAATCACTAAAATTTCTATTTTCTCTTTATTTAGCTTGAGAAAATTACTATTCATCCAATTAGAAACACAAGTAAGACATTGTGTTAGTGAAATAACAGCGTCTGGGTCATCGGGTGCAATTGATAAATACAGCTGTGTGTCATCAGCATAGCTGTGGTAACTCACGTTGTGCCCTGAGATAATCTGACCTAACGGAAGCATGTAGATTGAGAAGAGCAGCGGACCCAGGAAAGAGCCTTGTGAAACACCATATAGAATATCATGTGTCTTTGAGTTATAATTACCACAACTAACAAAGAATTTTCTACCTGCCAGGTAGATTTAAGACACTGCCAGAGAGGCCCACCTATTGACTGAGGTGATTTCTAAGTATGTTGTGATCAATGGTGTCAAATGCGGCACTCAGATCTAAGAGGATGAGAACAGATAAATGGCCTCTGTCTGTATTTACCCGAAAGTCATTTACTACTTTACCGAGTGCAGTTTCTGTGCTGTGATTTGTTCTAAAACCTGACTGAAATTTATCAAGAATAGCATGTTTATTGAGATGGTTATTTAACTGCATAATGGCTGCCTTCTCTAAAATTTTACTTAAGAAAAGCAGGTTACAAATGGGTCTAAAATTTTCAAAAGCAGATGGGTCAAGATTATTTTTCTTGAGTAGGGGTTTAACTACAGCAGTCTTAAGACAGTCTGGGAAGACCCCCATATCTAATGACGAGTTTACAATGTCAAGAATATTATCAATTAGCACGCCTGCTACTTCTTTGAAAAGTCCAGTGCCACTCAGATTCACACCGTCAAAGGAATGGTGATTTATTTGTTTTTTTGATGGGGATTCCAGGAAGGCATCCAGCCTTAACTTGACCTGCACTCACTGACAGACAGAGACATGAAATCAAATAAATTAATGAATAAAATATTGAATGGAAAGTAAACATAAACTACAAATAATCAGATAACCCTCCCCATCCCCCTATGGTGATAACAAATACATCACACAACAATAAAAACGTAACGATAAACATCCACGACAATGTCCATGAATCAGTCCCATGTACGAGATGCAAATGAAGCTTGGTGGGGTGGTAGATCCTGTGAACTTTAGAGGAAAATATAAAGCTTGCCCTAAAGTTTCTGTAGTGTTTCAGGATGAGATGCATGGGAGTGCTCCCTCTGACAAAGACGATGCTGATGGGCACGAGACAAATCCAGACAGTAATGCAGGACAAACACGTAATATCCACACAGGCAAAACGGTGACAGCGATGACAAACAAACAATGGTGCTCCCTTCTCTGTTTAGCCGGCTCCCCTTCAAAGTTCTCCATTAAGTTGTAGCACTACTACAAAGTATTATCTAAAATGTATAAAAAATGTTACCACACACTGGCATTTAGAGACCCTACAACTAAATTACCCCTTAGACACACTGGAGTACCACAACTGCTAAACGCTGAACACACTGAACCACCACAACTGCTGATCTGCTCAACCTTAAGACTTACAAATTGCGGCACTCCATCTTCCAAACATCTACAGTCAGACAGCTTTCGGAGAAGAATTATAAGAGCCTTAGCTAACTGCTGCATTAATTTCTGTCAACTTTCATTGCAGGTCTCCTGGTAGGGCATGAGTGTGAATCTGTATGCTGAAAGATTCTTTAATACAAGATAATTATAATTATTTATACATTATATATTTGCATTGATGTAGTTGTTGATTTGTATCAATTTTGGTTGTGAGGCAGCACTATAAGTGGGATGACCTGCCACAAAGAAATTCTCAGCACTGAACTGATCTATCCAGGGATTCAACATTCCCTCTTGGACTCTTGAACTCAGTGCCCTTGAGCTGTGAGGCAGCTATGTTATCCCTCTATTCACCCAGCTACCCACTGCAGATCCTGTATAGCTAATTAACAGTTCTCAAATACACAGCTCTCTCTTCTCCTCACAGAAGTGGCTAGGTGTGTTTTGTTCTGTATTTATTTTCCACTAACTATCTGGAGTCTGTTGCCTAAAATGAGATTAGATAATCCTGAATTTTAGTTTGCTTTAACATTAGTTTGCACCAGCGGATTAGCTTGTTCCGGAACCCTGGATTTCAAATGGTTCACTCAATCCTGGGTAGATGATCCAGATTAACAAACCCTTATGAGTTGAGCATTGAACAGCTGATCAGTCATGGAAAACAGGTCTGTGAAACAAGGGAACAACATTCACACTAGCAGAGAAAGAGATGCTGGTGGCATTGCTTGAAGATCATCGACACATCTGACAAAACTGAAGCAACACAGCAGGAGTAGTGGCTAAAGAAAGGGAGATAGTATTGAGGAGTATCACTGAAAGAATTAATTTGTGAAACAGTTAATCCATTTTACAATGTAGAGAAAAGCCAAACAAAATGACACCTTTTATTGGCTAACTAAAAGGATTACAATATGCAAGCTTTCGAGGTAACTCAGGCCCCTTCTTGATGTAGCCCGAGTTGCCTCAAAAGCTTGCATATTGTAATCATTTTAGTTAGCCAATAAAAGGTATCATTTTGCTTGGCTTTTCTCTACATTCATAATGGCTAACATGGTACAACACCCTAGTACTCCATTTTACAATGAAATCCATGTAAACTTTGTGTGGTAAATTGTTGCAAAATACAGTATATCCCTGTGTGATATTATTCTACGTGAAATGTTATATGCCCTCAAGTAAGCACTGAATTCCATTTTTGCAGTTTAAACATAATCAAAAAAGTGTAAGCACACATAGAGTTCTTCCAGTCAATACTTTTACAGATGTTGAATATTGTCCTGTTAGCCTGCAATGAACCCTGTATTGTCCGGTGATTATATGACAAAGGAAACCAATGGTCATTCACTTTCATGTATAAATCTGCAACAGAAGCTTTTAGAGTCCCCATTTTTTGAATGATAACTTTCCCTGTTTAAATGTGAGACCCTGGATATTTGGTCTAAACATTTGTACAGCATTTCTATGCATGACAAGCAAGTTTTGTTTTTTTTTGCCAACATATTTCTGTCTTTTTTTGGATTAGCAATAGGCAACTTCATTTTTGGATCAAACTGAAATTCTAAATATATCTAGTGCAAGAATCTTTTCTTTTTTTGTTTGTGAAACAGCTGTGTTGCTATTGGCAAGAACTGTAGTCTGTTTTGTGCTTTGGATGTAGACGGCGTTTTGAAGTTGCCCTGGCTCTGCCTGAGCCTGAGCACTGGTGGTAGTCCAATCCTGCTAAGACCATCTGTTAACCTCACCCCATCTTTACTTATTTTTTCATAGTTGTTCTCCACTGAAGTGGCAAATGTGTAGCAATTTGTCTTTCTGTGTCTGTTGCATTCAATTAGCCAATAGCCCCATGCTCTCAGTCTAGTCTATATGTTCTGCTTCTGCTACAGCTCATCTACCTAGTAGCTTTTATGTTGCAGGTGGTTCATCACCTTTCCTGGTGATCCCAGTTCTTATTCTTTCTTTGTTGGCTTATTTGCCCATTACATTAGGCTGCTATGCTCATGGTACAGCGGTGCTGTCTCCAGCTCTCCAAACAGTTGGTTGATGTTCCATTTATCTGCATGGTTCACCCATGAAGTGTCAGCTACCTTCTTTTTCTTTTCTTGCATTCTGCTACACCTAATAGGCGACAGTGTATAAGTGTCGCACACATCCGCTTAGGGGGCAGCCAAAGGGTCCAAGTAAGCATGAAATAGCAAGACTTAAAGGGTTGGAACGGAGCACTAACGCCTTTTTTCTTCTTCCAACAGACCAACAGAAGATTAATCCAATTTTCTTACCTCAGTCCCACACAATATCATCACTTCCGGCTCCCTGAGATGACATCACTTCCGGTCCCTTATTGATGACATCACTATAAGACACCCGTTGATGACTTCACCTTCTGGCTCCTCATGATGACATTATTTCTGACCCACAGTGATGATGTCAGTTCCTTGAAGACCACATCTGTTTCCTCTATGATACTGATTTGCTTCCTGCCACCATTCCATAAAAGACTCATAAAAAATGTGTTTGGTTGTCAAATGTATTTTTCAGTTTTGACCGTTGAATCAGTTTTTTTTTGACTTCTTGGACCGCCAACTTTATACGGGGAATTCCCCCAACTTTTCTTTTGCTGTTTGTCTGTTCTCATTTTTCCACAGTGTACAAAATTGAATGTACGTAAGTGTGCCATTACAGTAGTTTATTTAGCTTGTGATTGGTGTTGCATTAAGAAAATTGAGGTTGTGGTATTCCTAATCAAACTACTGGTTCTGTTATTTCCTGACAATCCCTGACTTTTATACATTTCGGGATGATATGTGCATACTCCTGATACTATGTTACCCCATAATGTACAGATGGAGCCACGTCAAATAGCCGCTGCCGTGTGAATGGCGTGCCAATGGCGTACGGCTGCCCTATGCACGCCGTGATCCCCCCCTCCCTCTGCTGACAGAAGGCGTGTCAAGATTTCACAGTAAACACACCCATTCATGCCCTATTTATTCATTTACCTGGTTCCACCACTAGATGGCGCTTTGTTCTCAAGAACACGTTAACACACGCCAGCAATTTAGGGGCGCTGAGTTGCAATCACGTGATTTTAACAACCCACCTCCTCCCCCGCCGAACTGACGCTACCAAACTGCACTACAGAGATTAAGATGGCGGCTTAACACTAGAATTACCAGAGCCAACGAAAAAACTCTTAGATCCGTCCCACCTTAAATCACTTCTTAAAACCGTTCTCACCTCTCCGCCAGTGTCTTTTGTTAATCTAAATGTGTTGATAAAGAAAAGTTGCAAGTAGCCGGCTATTCCATCCCCCCATCAACTTAGAAAGTGCACAAACTTCTCCCAGCTCATGCCTTGATTATCTGGGAGTGAAGTGGAGTTTTAGAGTGGAAATAATAGATCATTATTTGGAATACACGTATTTCACGTGTGTTCCGTTTCTACAGTAATCCGTGTAAACACATTTTTAAAACAGAAACGTTTTTCATATTGTAGTAGTAAATGACAAAATGTAGCCATAAACTATATATTGGAATAAGCTACCAAGTAGTGTGGTAGACAGTAAGACGTTAGGGACTTTCAAAACTCGACTTGATGTTTTCTTGGAGGAAACAAGTGGATAGGACTGGCGAGCTTTGTTGGGCTGAATGGCCTGTTCTCGTCTGGAATGTTCTAATATTCTAATGTTCTCGTGATATTTCAGTGAATAGTATTGATTTATGATTCTAATGTTCTAATCTTCTATACAATGTATGAAGCCTGAAGTCCAAATATCAAATTAACAGCTTCACAAAAGGTACAAATATAACAGAACAAGTATGCTTTTATTCAAAAATATAACTGCAGGAAAAAAAGTCGCATTAACATGCCACATTGACACATATGTATCTCAACTGCCATGGTAGTGTAATGGTATCAGCTGTTGACTTGTAACTGAAAGGTTATGAGTTCGATCCTGCACGATTCTCTTTTGAAAAATAAACTGCTCTTATTCTTACTATTTTAAAATAAAAACATACATTTGATTTCAGTGCGTAACAGCCAGTGTAATTTATGATACTTGTAAAGATTAGTTTTTTTTTTTATTCACTTTTCATTCTCTCAGTTGTGTTCAAGATCCTTCCCGGGGGGGGGGGGGGGG
>JANRMT010062854.1:107891924-107908358 GCA_026402145.1 Polypterus bichir lapradei | reverse complement strand
AAAAAGAATCTCAAAGGTTGTGCAAAACTACATCATTAAACTATCATTACTCCTTCTATATTAGCATTGTGTAGGTAACATTCCATTTTTCGTTTCTTTTTTTTTGCTATTTTTATCATTATTTTTGTGATGTCGCTTCACTGCCACCATTTTGTGTATTGCTTTCATGAGTGACACCGTTTGGTTTTTTAGATTTCATGTTGACCAGAGATCCAAATTGATGATATCCATGAAATTTCAGTGTTTTTTATGTTATGACAAATGCCTTAACCTTTTTGTTTTTGATGCATATAGTTTCTTCATGCTCTGTGAAAATAAATGTGACTTGACTCGTAAGAATATAAGAAGATTAAGATGTTTGATTAATAAGAGCAGACTATTTACTCCATCAATCTCATTTGGCTAACTGTTTGCTGTGTCCCAATATTTTATTCATATTTTCTTTAAAAGTTCACAAACTTCAACTACATGACTCTATGTGAAAAAGTACATTGGACGTCAGTCTTAAATACACTTGTCCTTAATTTCCAACAGTCTCCATGATCTCATGATCTGCAGTTTAATCAAAAGAATTCTTCTGGATCGACTTTGTCAATGGCTTAGATAATTCTAAGGACCTGGATTAGGTCCCTACACAGTTTTGTCTCTTCAGGATTAAAAATGCTTACTTTTCTAACTCTGTCAGAGTATGATATGCCCTTCAAACCTCATGTTTGTAGTAGAACTGCACACAAAACTTCACACGTGGTCCCATTAGTGCATTACACACTACTGAGCACCACATCCTCCTTGATTTACTTTCAAAATGTAACCTAATATTTTGTTCACGTTCTTAATTGCTTCTCTCAAGATAACAAGAAAGTTGTGTCAACCTAAATTTTTAAATCCTTTTCAAGCTTTGTTACCTCTAAGGCCATTTTGAATTGTGAAGACTGTCCAGGTATTACTGAACTGTGAGTCCTGGAACACTAGAAATAAAAAAAAAAACTTGTGGCTAATGGTCCCTGTACCTAGATCACTTATTCAGTTTTGACAAGATACTGAAGAAAAAGTGATGGTTCTACACTGGCACAGTACTCACAGCTAACCTTGCTAAAGGAGAATAAAGTTATTTCTCACTCAAGATTTACGTTTTCCAATGTCACACTGGTGATGGCATGTCAAGGGAGACTTTTATGCACAAAATGCCCAAAACACCATCTCTGATTAACCATACTGTTGTCAAAATTACACTGTAATATCTGTCTGCTCTTCATGTTTTGGTGCAGTATGATAAATACTAAAACATGCTTTTAGATTCGCATGGCACACACCCTTTCTGAATTCCCACAGGCAGCATATTAACTTTCTCACATCTATTCCCAAAAAATAGAAAAGAAGAAAAACACCACACAGTTTTTTAAAATTTATTTGGCGCTGCTATGCAAGTAAAACACAAGTCTGAATTGTGGGTGTGTCATCTCAAAAAGCAATCTGGCACTGAGTTATGAAAAAGGTGAAAAACAAAGTAAACCGATGGTAGTAAAAATATACATCCATACACACCAGAAAATCTCATTTTACTACAAAATTGAAAATGATACCATCTGCACAAATGATTCAACAGAATGTATGTTTTGTTTGCAAAAATGTCATGCACTGCCAAAAGATACCATTTTGGTTTGTAAACAGCCAGTTAATTTGTATCAAGCACAAAGACACCACAGACTCACATTGTATAAAAGATTTGTCAGTGTGAAAGAACGTGACAACATGGAGTGGTAAGCAGTAATTAGACATGCAAGCTTAAGTCAATAATTTTTTTTTCTGTGAACCTTTAGGTAGGATTATAGAATGATGAAAGTGTGCATAATATAAAAAATACACAAACAGCAGTATGGAAAATCAGTGCTGATTTTAATAAAATACACCTACTTTTTGCTTTACAGCTCAGAGTCTCATGCTTTTAAAATGAAGAGGGTCTGTTCTTGTTAGAAAGCTTTTCTGACCTGGTCAATGGACTTTTCATATTTTGACTACATGCATGTTGATTTTCTCAAAGGCACACTATTTACTCCTGTTTTGAACATATAAAGGTTAACTGCAATGTGACTGGAATAAGTATGTTTATGAAATAATAGAATTAAACAATTTCAACAGGCAGGTACATATTGTGGAATATGACCAGGACACAGACAGGCAGACACTTTAGTATTACCCCACACATGTTTATTGTGGTCTTCCATCCTTTACAAAAGTCAGCTCACAAGCCCCCAATACCCCTCAGTCAAGGCCAACACAATGCCTTCTCTCTCTTCCCTTCAGACCACTATGGCAAGCCAAATTAACATTTAGAGATATCTCAAAATGAATTTTAAGATATCTGGAAATGCATTTTAGATATCTTAAATTGAATTGCAGATATCTAAAAATGCATCTATTTTAAGATATCTAAAAACCATTTTATGATATCTCAAATAGATTTCAAGATATCTTGAAATTATATGCTGTACATTTTGAGATATCTGAAATGCATTTCAAGATATCTTAAATGCAATTCGAGATATCTTGAAATATGTTAATGTGCATTTTGAGATATCTCAAATACATTTCAAGATATCTTAAAATACATCTGCAGGCATTTTCAGATATCTGAAATACATTTTCAGATATCTTAAAATAACTTCCTGCATATTTAAAGATATCTCAAATACATTTTCAGATATCTTAAAATAACTTCCTGCGCATTTCGAGATATCTTAAATAACCTTAGAGATATCTCAAAATCACTTCCTGTAAAATTTCTTATACTTTCAATGGAACTTCCTGCCTATTTTAAGATATCTTGAAATGTATTTGAGATATCTTGAAATGTGCAGGAAGTCATTTTAAGATATCTTGAAATGTATTTGAGATATCTTGAAATGCACAGAAAGTCATTTTAAGATATCTGAAAATGCATTTCAGATATCTCAAAATGAATTTGGGATATCTTAAAATGAGAAGGAAGTTATTTTGAGATATCTCGAAATATAATTTAGATATCTTAAAAAGCATTTAAGATATCTTGAAATTCATTTTTTTTTCAGATATCTGAAATACATTTTTAGATATCTAAAATGAATTTTGTGATATCTTTAAAAGGACACTCAATTATTTCAAGATATCTCAATAGCATTTTCAGATATATACAATACAATTTAAGATATCTCAAATACATTTCCAGATATCTCAAAACAGCTTCCTGTCCATTTTCAGATATCTCAAATAGATTTTAAGATATCTCAACATCACTTCCTGCTCATTTCAAGATATCTCAAATACATTTTAAGATATCTTATAATAAACAAGAAGTCCCATTGAAATAATAGGCAATTTTACAGGAAATGATTTTGAGATATCTTGAAATGCATTTAAGATATCTTAAAATGCATGAAAGGTCAATTTAAGATATCTGAAAATTCATTTGAGATATCTTGAAATGCAGAAACAATTATTTTGAGATATCTGAAACTGTATTTGAGATATCTTGAAATGCATTTGAGATATCTCAAAATGTATTGCAGATATCTTAAAATGTAAAGGAAATTATTTTAAGATATCTCAAAGCGAGTTTCAGATATCATAAAAAGTAAATTACATTTTAAGATATCCAAAATTCATTTTGAGATATCTCTAAATGTTAATTTGGCTTGCCATAGACCACCTCCTTCTCTCCTCCAGAGACCTTGTCTACTCTTCCACCCGACTCAAGTCACACTCTGAAGGGAGGCGGCCCCTTTAAATAAGCACCCGGATGTGCTCCAGGTGTGTTCCCGGAAATCTCCCACCGACACGCCCCAGTGTGGCGGAAGTGCCGGCTGTCTCCCCAGAATCACTCCGGGTGTCCCTGTTCCTCTTCCCCCAAGCACTTCCTGGTGTGGTGGAAGTGCTGAGGTCCAGGGTCCTCCAGGTATTGGGGTGCCCCTGGTGGTGACCACGGGCCCCTACAGGGTCGAGCTTCCCAGCTCTTTACCCGTGGCCCCCAGAGCGGTCGCCCCCTCGAGGTCTGGAGGAGGCACAAGCCGTCCTCCGGTCTTCTCGGGCGTCCCAGCTGGGTACCGCCCCCTTCCGGGTACCACAGTATGTATAGTGACATGAAAAATAAGAATTTTCCCCATCCCGATTTCCTCTGTTATTGCAAATTTTCGACACTTTTCATGAAGGACACTGGACAAAACCATTTTTTTTAATCATGTCATTTTTTGCTGAAATAAGTTATCCAAATCCAATTGGCACTGTGTGAAAAAGTAATTATCCACTGATATACTGTATAATACATTTTTACGGCACTGTACTTCTATTAGTAATGGGTTTTAAAACAGAGGTTGGCAGATAAACCAGCACTATTTATTCAGCATGTGTCTAATTGCATGTCTGATTACACCATCCTTTAGAGGATCACCTTATCTTGTGTTTCTCTTTTGTGTACAGTAAATACAGTCTGCTTTCTGTCACATTCAGACTTGGTGTAAGAGCCGTAATGTAAGTGAACCTTTTAATTTAAACAAGAGTAGTTTTTAAAAATTTGTAAATGCACCATTTTCAATTTCATGTGTTTCAGTGAGAGTTCTTGTGCGCATGTGAGATAGGTGTTGTGTCATTCCAGATGGGGGGAATTTGGCAGGGAGAAGGAAATGGAGCAATACATACTTTGACTGTGTCTAAATATTTACAAACTACTATAAGATTAATTGTTATTGTTGTTTGAAATAAAGTTGATGAAGTTTTAAACGAAGACTCACATTAAGTCAATGCAACAAATTAATTATTTGGAAATTACATCCTGCATACGAAAGAAGGATAAACTTGGGGTTTGAACAGGAAGTCCTAGCCATATATTTATTTATACTCATTTTGTTTGAGTTTTCACTGGCATAACTTCTCACTACATTCATTTTACATTTTTAAGAAAAACCACAAAAAAGATGGCAAAATATGTAAGATAAAAATTTACAGTGAAGAAAACCACCACCACTCCAAAGCCCAGTAAAATAAACATTACCACGTTAATCCTTATCATAAAAAGGCCCTATTAGAGAGAGGCAGATAAACAGAGGAAAGGGAAAGCTAATCACTGAGCCTTGGCTGTCCATTCCTCCACCAAACAGACAGCAGCTTTCCATCGATCAATAATAGTGTGGGATGACACATTAATTGGGATGCAGAAAGTTCCAAGAGAGCTAAATTATGAACAGTAGATTGCAGATGATTAGGAGGAAGGATGTGGGGGTAATTCCATCTAGAAACTACCATGAGATTGTCAGCAATAGTACCCAAAGAGAAAATCTCATTTGTTGAGGTGGGGGAGAGAGTGAAACAAGATCCAAAGGCAGAAAAATATGTGAAAGGAGAGGTACACGCAAGAACAGGATAAAAGAGTTATACACAAAAGTCCAGAAAAATAAAGCATAAGGAAAGTCACAAAACCTGCGCCAAAAACTTTGAGTGAGCACAGATGACACAGAGGTTTGTCACCAAGTCCAATGGTAAAGCATGTCAGAGTTGTAGGATACAAATGAACAATTTTGTTATTTTGAATTGAACATACTAGAGGATGAGAATTCTTAGAGGCCAAGGAGATTCTTAAATATACAGTTTCAGTATAAATGGCAAGTAGAGGGAAAGTCATGAGACGAAAATAGAAGGAAGGAAGCAATAACAAATTTTTTTGTCACCATTGTGTGCAGTTTGGAAACTACTTCTTCTGACTAAAAAGAAATAACAAAATACCTCTTATAGGGAAAGAGGGGAGGACAATGGGAGGCCACATTATTTTTAGAACAAGTTGAGGAAACAGAGAAACTAGATCACAAAGAGTGGAACGTCAAGAGCCCAGAGCTGTCAAAAATGTAACCTAAAGATCCTACCTACATATATCTGAGCACCTCACTGTGAAAGATTGGATTGAGAGAATATCAAGTTGGACCATTTAATATTTTATTATCTTGTTCATTTTGCAAAGTGTGTATTTTTTTAAACCAGACAACAAGGTTTTGATTCATCCTGAATGAAAGGTTATACCATATAGTGTCTATAAACATTAAAACTGAATAATCCTCGAGCCATTATGTGATGCAAGGAGCTCACATTTTCCACAAACCATTGGCCCATTTGCATTTTTGCACTCTCCAAGCCACAATAATTTATTCAGGATTTCTTAGAGTCTCTGGGTGAAGATCTCACTGATTTTGATGAAATGTGACATCTCATAAAATACTTCAGTCAACTGTTGTGTAACCAAAGAAAGTCAAGAGTAAATTTTTTTTCAAAGTGGGCTACCATATGTTATATTGTAATCATGCTACATTCAGTTATTTTTATTATAAAATGTAATAAAACTATGTCACATCTGGCAAGGCTATGACCTGATTTTATTACAAAAAAGCCAGTAATGGTTTATACTACAAAATGTAACATGATCTGTATGCTACTTGCGACAGGTACAATATTGCAAAATGAGGGGTTTTTTTTATTCTATCTGCATGTGTTGCATGCTTTTTAAAACAACTATTCATTTTGACATAATAATTATGATTATGCTTGGGTGCTTTGTCTTGTGGGAGCTTAACGTCCATATGCAGTCTGTGACAAATATCTCTTTTAGAGAACAGCTTGCATTTAAACAGAGACAAATGTGTTTATTTCTCAGTGTCTCTTGAACAAAATTTAATAAGGACTTTGACTTCAGAACTATATGTTTTTAAGCTAATAGTCCAATTACCACATTATTTTAAGAGAGGCACATACTAATAAAAATGAGATCACACACTTTGTAAATAAAGAAATGCAAAATCTGAGGCATGCATGCTCCAAACCAAAAAAAAAACAAATCTGAAGAAAATTGTATATCTTGTATAGCAGAGAGATGAATAGACTGAATAAAATGAACAAAAACAAAAACGTCATTGAATCACATACGGAATTTGGGCAAAATAAAGGTGAAAACATGGATTTCCATTTTAAAAATACTGGAGAGTGGAAGAGGCATCTCAAGATGGCTAAAGTAGACTTTTAATATATGACATGATTGAACAGTCACAAGGGAGTGTTAGACATATTATGTCAGTGGCTCTCAACCAGGGGACTGAGAACCACTAAATGTACAGCAGGGATGTCAAATTTATAAAAACCTTATGAGGCTTGCTTTATCAGTATTCATGTTACATACATCCTACAATGACTGTTAGTTTTCTCAAAGATCCCTTGGTGAAGTGCATTTCATATACAGATTATATCCATACATACAGTAGTTAAGCTGGAAAGCTGTTTAATGGTCACTCACATGTATCTGTGCAGCAAAGCACATCGCAGACATGCAAACATATAGGTAGAATAGGAATCGTCTCCTGGCAATGATTCATCAATAAAAAGTGGAAAAAAGAAAGTGACATACTATGCCACTATAAAGAAGCCTAGTGTTTTGGCATGACACCAGAGATTTGACAGTGTTATGAAGGAAATGGGAGTTTGACTTAACACACGATGATTGCTGCCACTGAGGTCACATTGTAAAGCTGTTTAGGTAACAGAACTTCCACTCAATGTGTTGAATGTGGATATCACAAATGGAAATGTTCCAGTGCTGAATCCAAGGAATAACGAAGTAGCTTCTATAATTAAGTTATGGAAAAATGCATGCATTACTTTTAACACGAGTTACCAGAGCCTACGAAAAAAAATTCGTAGATCCGGCCCACCTTAAATCCATTCGCACCTCTCCATCAGCGTCTTTTGTCCTGTAAATGTGCCAATAAAGACAAGCAGCAAGCAGCCTGCGATTCCATTCCCCCACCGCCACAGACAATGCACAAAGTTCTCCCAGCTCATGCCTTGATTGATTATCTGGGAGTGAAGTGCTGGAGTTTTAAAGTGGAAATAATAGATTGTCATTTGGAAAACATGCATTACATGTGTGTTCCCTTTCTACAATAATCTGTGTAAACACATTGTTAAAACAGAAACGTTTTTCATTTTTTAGTAATAAATGACAAAATGTTGGCATAAACTACTGTATACAATGTGTGAAGCCTGAAGTCCAAAAATCAAATAAACACTTTCACAAAAAGTTTAAGGACCAAGCAACAGCTTCCGTGGCGTAGTGGTAAGATTTGCTGACTTGTAATCAAGAGTCCCCAGTTCAGTCCCGACTGCCTCCTATATTTGTCATTTTCAGTAGTGAGCTGCTCTTATTGTTAATATTATACAGTACACACATACAATTGGTTTGAGTCTGTAACACTGTAAAACTGCAAGTAATATCTAGGACTTTAGAGTATGGTGGGTAATGTAACAAAATGAATTCCACACGCATCAGACAGACTGTTATGGACATGAAAAAGCCTTTAAATGCCACTAAAAATATGAAATGCATATACCGTAGATCTCGGAATACAAGCCGACCCGGTATATTAGCCGATCCCCTTCTCTACCGACTAAATTACATGTATTTGCCGATGACCGGTATTTAAGCTGACCCCCTTCTCCAAGCAAAATTTTCTAAGTTTCCTTAAAAGTGTCTCTTCAGGTATATTTATAATGTTTATCGGCGAGAATTTGAGACTGCCGGCATTTTTGATGGAAACTAGGAAGTGATTGCGGAGAAGTTTGGTAAATTGGAACCTTTGTGTTGAAACTATATACGCAAATACGGTACATCGGCAGGTGGATTTCCGGAGACTTGTTATAAATATGATTAACTTAAATACGCAATACAGTGGACCCTTGACTTGCGAACTTAATTCGTTCGCAAAGGCTAACCCATAATGCGTTCCAAACCTCCCACTACAACACTTACTTAACCTTTTCATAATAAAAAACACCAATATTTTTTCTAATGTACTAACCAAAAAGTTATGAAAAGTGCCTAGCCTACTTCGATTAGGCTAGGAGCATGGCGGCGCGCAGCGGCTCAGGGCTCTCCTTTTCAGTGCACTTTTTTGTTGTTTTTGTACTTTTTTTTGTCCTTGTTTGTGCACGATCGGTTCGGCGAACATCCGCTACACCATTCAGAACCTTATAGACATTGGTGTCCAGAGCCAGACATCTGTTTTGAGTGTTTTTCATCACACGCACAACATCCCAGACAACATAGCGAGACCAGCGGGCTCTCCGTGGTTTGTTGTCGGGTCTAGGAGACGACACAGACGGTGGAGGGAAAGAAAGCAGAAGCGGGGCCGCAGATATGGCGTTATGCTAAGGCTAATAAACAACCATACAAGCCCTATATAGAACTTTTTTCTGCACTGAAGGAGCTGCTTTTAATCTCATTGTAGATGCGTATAGTGACAATAAAAGGCATTCTATTCTAGAAACAATTTCATACTGTACTCACCATTTAATTTGACATCTTTGGGCTGCAGGAAGGGAGGAGGAGGAGGAGATATTTACACACAATGTCCATCTTCGTTTCGAAATTACATCCACAAACACATGTATCTGGGCTCCGACTGATGCTACTAACGCTCTCGGTTGTTTGTTTACAATCGCGCGAGTGGATACACGTGACCGCATCCGTTTCGTAACGCAAGATGTGGATCGTGAATCAAAATAAATTTTATTTTAAACTTCCCGATAATTTATTATAAATTTTATTAATAAAATCAACAACTAAAACACTTTTTTGAATAAATTCTTTATTTAATTTAAAGTACCGGCATGCAAAGTTACTTCTTCATCTGAAAGATGGCTCTGTGGTTTCGGCATTATTTACTTCCGTATTCATCGGCAAAACCGGCATTGCGCTGGAAATCTGGAATTTGAAATGATACTCGTTGTATAAACCGAACCCCAAACTCCAAGCCAAAAATCTAGGACGAAATTCTCGGCTTGTATTCCGGGATCTACGGTATTTATATTTAGAGTAAAGTATCATATTGAATCAAATATATTTAACTCAGTATTACAGAAAATGATAAGTCATGCATGGAAATATTTGTGTAATATAAGAAATAGAAAAATATAAATCACCATACATTTAACTATTAATCTTCAGTAAAAAGACACACAATCATTGAAAGATGCTGTCAGTTTCTTACATACTGAATTCCTTTGGTATGCTGGGGATGTATCTTTACAAGAGTCCTCCAGATCTCAAATGAGATCTCTCACATATGTAAAATACAGAGCTTGTGTTCTACTGTGAAGTTTGCACGCAATGAAACATTCTTTATAGATACTGCCCGCCCACTGAATAGAAATTTTATACACTATAGTGACTGTGGGATTATTTAAAATATATTAGGAAAAACTGAATGCATAATGAATAACGAGGATCAACTCTTCTGTATTATGTACATACCAGTCACAGCATACTGCACAATAACGTGCAGTGAATACATTTGACTTGAGCATTCATAGTTTTCATTCTCTTTCTCTGTATATTTAGCATTAATTTGCTCAGAGGTTGATGTGCTTGCTGCTTCCTGACCAGCTCTTCTTTTCTCCACCCTAGCAGCCATTTTCTTCGGCATCTTTTCACATTAAAACTGATTACGTCAGGGTTTGTGTTGCAATTACTTGGTACGTTTTCTTAAATTTTTCAGTTAAGCTGGCACTTAAGTCTTCAATCTGCTTCAAGAATGATTTAAGATATGAAGAGGTAGGAGAAGTGACGGCGAAGGTGATAACGATGAGAACGGTGCCTGTACGCATGTGCCGCATGGCCACCCTGCTGGCCGCTGCCAAGAGTTGATTCTACAATAAAAAAAAAATAAAGAGAGGAATAACCTTGGAGGTCAATCATCACCTGGAAAGTGGATGGTAGACATTACATAGTATATGTGTACCAAATTTCAGGTCAATAGAGCTACAGATGATTTAAAATCCTGGACAAACAAACGAACAGCCACAGCAGCGTATTATATATAAAGATTTGGGAAATGGGTGGTCTCCCTTGGTGATTTAAACCAGCGGTCATTAGATAGGTTGTATAATGTACGAGTAACAGTGTACTTGTGTTGTATGGAAGAGCATAGCGTACTGCTAAAACAGAAAAATGCTGGCATTACCTTATTCTTATATATGCCAAAACACCAAGGGCACACACCACCAAGGTCATCTTGATGGTAGATTTGCCCATAAGTTACAGAGAGACAATTATGTTTCAGATATAACTCTACTTATGTTCAGCACAATGGCTTGCAGTTTTCCCTGTGCCCTGTCCATTTAATTTGAGACAAACGTTCAGTATGTTGTTAACTGAATTGCCGGTTCACCGCTGTTAACCTCTTAACCGACCTCTACCGGATATTACCGGCATCGTAGCGTTATTGCAGACGCCTTACTGCCGGAATTATCCGGCACATTTGCTTATGGTTATGTGAATGCCTGGCGCGTAGTATAACTAACGGTTTGGCGTGGGAATTATTACTACTTTGTATTTCAACAACTCTGTGGTTGTATTGGCCGGAAATAACCATTCTTTACTTTGTGATTCTGAAGTGAAAGTTGTGAATATGGCGAGACGTAAACTGACTTCAGTGAGGTTTTGCAGGCGATTTTGGACAATAATTCTGATCACGATTTTAGCAGTTCTGAAGAAGATTTTAGCGACAATGATGATCAGCAACGTGTGCTGCATGATACTGTGAATGATGATGCATCGGATGATAGCAATGAGTGGGTGTATCCGCAACATCTCAACTGGACTGCTGCCGTTTGAGGCAACGTGTGGGTTTACTGTTGATGTAAACGATTACACTGCTAAGCAGTTTTATGAGCTGTTTGTGTCACCTGACTTGATCAGACATTTTGTTCATCAAACAAATCTGTATGCAGCACAGTTTATTGAGAAAAATCCAAATTTACCTCCACATTCCCGTGTTCATGCTTGGGTAGACACTGATGAAAACAAAATGAAAAAATTCATTGGCATTATGATGTTGATGGGAATAATCAGAAAACCAGATATTGAGATGTACTGGTCTACAGATCCTATGTATGCAACACCTATTTTTGCAATTATCATGAAACGTAACCGATTCTCTTTGCTGCTGAAATTCTTTCATTTGAATGACAACAGCAATGAGCCATATAAGAAAGATCCAAACCGTGACTGCTTGTTCAAGCTTCGTCCTTTGATTGACCATTTATTTGAAACATTTCAGTTGCCCTACGTACCAGGCCCGTCAGTTGCAGTTGATGAAAGTTTATTGTTGTGGAAGGGCCACTTACAGTTTCGACAGTATCTACCATTGAAAAAGGCACGGTTTGGTATCAAGATGTTTTGCTTAGCTGAGAATTCAGGTTACATTTATAGATTTCGTGTATACACTGGCAAAGAGGATCCTATAAGTAGTATTTCAGCAGTGTTGCCAGATGAATGTAAGGACTTTGGACTTTCAGAGAAAATTTTTGTGTACCTTGCCCTACCACTATTGGACAATGGGTGCACCATTTGGATGGATAACTGGTATTCCAGTTGTAAGCTGTTCCATTACCTTTATCATTGACACTAAATCCAGAAGCCTGAGAAAATGTACATTTTTGTGTTTTATTATGCGTTTGCCCATTTCTACAACTTGCACAACATTTAGTGGTAAATACTGCTTAAATAAATATAAAAAAGTAAAAAAACGAAAATTGTTCAGATTTCACCCGGCGTGGGGAATATTTAGGGAGTTGGCGGTTAAAGGGTTAATGGGCAATCAGACGGCCAGCAGAGCAAAAGAAGGAGAAACAAGAAAACTAGCACTGAATTAGTTAAACTTGAAACTGATCTTGTTCAATGCAACAGCACTTAGACCTGAGGATCGTGTCTTGTTAGTACTATACAGTAATCCCTCCTCAATCGCGGGGGTTGCGTTCCAGAACCCCCCACGATAGGTGAAAATCCGCAAAGTAGAAACCATATGTTTGTATGGTTATTTTTATATATTTTAAGCCCTTATAAACTCTCCCACACTGTTTATAAATATTCCCTGCACAGTTATACAGCATAAACCCTTTGTATTCTCTTAGATATTAGGTAAGATTCATTGAAATTATGTATGAAAACACACTGTTTATATGCAGTAAAACCTAAATATTATTCTAAAGATATCGAGCGTCTCCGATATCACATATGTTACAGACATTACGATAGACAGGCCACCAGTAATAAATACGTACAATGCAAGAAAAATTGTATACAGTAAATGTGTGTACAGTGACACTAAACGTACGTACATGTACCAAGTACTGTAAGTAGAAAATTAATTATGGTTACTCACCAACAATGACACGACGACTTGTCCGATAACGATGAGTTTAATTTTACTGCACAACAAAGAAGAGTGTTACAGCCCTTCTAAAGGAGCCTCTTCAGGCGACTGTGTAGCACCGCCGTTGCTCTTCTTCAGGCAGTCTTCAATCCAAATCCCTAAAGCAGATTCCATCCGGACTACTGCCTTATTACGTCCACTTACAACGCGTTTTCCACCCTGGTTAAAACGACACTGCGGCCGTAGATCTTATATTCTTTTGCTCCTTTTTAAATAAAAAGAATCGTGGACTCATTGATGCCATAATGGCGTCCTACAGCGGTGTAGCTTTTCCCTTCCTTCAACATATCCAAAACTTTTACCTTTTCGGCAATCAGCATCTTCCGTTGGCGCTTGGGCACGGCCCCTGAAGCAGTAGCAGGAGCAGATCGTTTTGGAGTCATAACGAAGGGCTTGACTACGCACAAAGATAAACACAAAAGAGCACAAAAGGTAACTCTTTACACAGCGAAACACGTTGATGCTGAATCAGCAAGACAAGACTTCCTGGTTAACGTCGCAGAATCAAATTCGGCGCTCCATCACTGAGCCAGTCAGCACACAGGAACTTAACTGCATGCTCTGATTGGTTAGCTTCTCAGCCAATAGCGTCCCTTGTATGAAATCAACTGGGCAAACCAACTGAGGAAGCATGTACCAGAAGTAAAAAGACCCATTGTTCGCAGAACCCGCGAAGCAGCGAAAAATCCACGTTATATATTTAGAAATGCTTATATATAAAATCCGCGATAGAGTGAAACCTCGAAAGTCGAAGCGCGATATAGCGAGGGATTACTGTATTATGTAGACAGGTCTGCAGCTATTATAGTACAGTACTATCTCAGTTACACCGCAAGTGACCCTATAAAATTTCACTCCAAAAGTATAAAATGAAAAACAAAGAAAATGAACATGAACAAATCTGTAATAAGCAATGCTTGTCAAACACCTACAACTACAGGATTTTGAAAACAAAGAAAATAAGCATGAAAAAAACCTGTTATAGGCAAAACCTGTCAAACACAAACTACTACAGAATTCTTAGGAAAAAAATGTTTACCTGAACATTTACGGAATCATAACAGTGTGTTTTTTACCTAAATGAGAATTGATTCATTTTCAGGAGAGCCCTAGCACAAACCTACTGCCATGATCTAGATGGAAGCAGTGGAAACCAAAGTGCTATACTGTATAAGGTAAAGGCAGTACAAGTATAGAGTAGAAGTCATTCTGCGAAATCCCAACCTTCTTTATGCAGATAATCTTAAATCCAACACGGCAACATGTTAATACTGACCTTGCCCTTTTCTAACAACAAAAACAAAAGTACAGATAAAGGAAGTAAGTGATCATTTGAGCAACAATGTACAATTATTTATGCTCATTTTAGATTATATAATTATCTCTTAGAGGTTTGATTATTACATTACATTTTTAGATAAAGGTTTTTGTGTCCAGAGAACTCAATTTAGGCATTTTTTTGCCATAATTTTCTAATGGTATATTTTTTTGCATCTTTTCCCCAGGCTGAGCCATTTTGAGCATCAACTGTTATGATGTTGTTATGCAACAATATTTGAAAGTATACAGTGTTGATGTTATCGCTGCAATGGAATAAAAGTTTGGGACCATGCATTTTCTGGTCATCTCAGTTTGCATCTAAATGAGTTTGAGTCAAAACAAGTCTCTGTGTGGGGTTGTTAGTATTCCTTATTAGTATTTTAACAACCCCTTCTCTGGCTTCAACTTTGACTTTTAGTTTACTGATTTGATTTAGACAAATAATATGTCAGATTCTTGGTATCAACACTTTTTTCTAGTTTTCTAAAGGTTTCCTCTTTTCTGGTCACCTCTGTGAATTCTAGTGTGCCTGTCTTTCTTTTAGCAAACATAACACAATGACCAAAATATTGGCTACTGTGACCTTACCTTTGAAATGACTCAAATGTACACACAAATAAAGGTCTCTGACCTGAGAAGAACAGACTTTTTACATATGAGGACACACCAGAAAAATAAAGAAATGTTTTCACTAGCTTGTGTGCACAGAATATTCCAATACTGAACAAAATGAAAACCTTAAGTAAATGGTCTACATAGATACAAAAAGAGTTAGATAACTGCAATATCTACTAAGAATAACTAAAAATAAGGAAATAACAGAAATGAACATGAATACTGGATAATGACACTTGGGTTTAACAAAAATATAAGAAAGGTTAAAACTGACAAAGTAACTTCAGTGGATGTTAAGGCAATCAGCACTACATTTTTCAGTACTACAGCTTTAGGGAAAAATATAAAAGAACAATTGATAAAAAGTCTCCATAACTCAGTTTCAGCTACTAAGACAATGTGAACTCCATCCACTGATCCAAAAAAGTTTCTGCTTGTATCTATGCAAACAGTACTTCATTAGTATGTAACCCTTTAAAAACTGAGCTACAAGGTATTAATAGCAATGTACTTGTTATAATAGTAAACACATTAAAAGTTTTTTTTTTTTTAACGAGTGCCATTAAATTATTATTTAACAGTATTTAAAATATTCAAAGGGAGGTTGCTGTTTCCAAGGTCTGTGTTGAGTGACCTGGTGAATTGTACAATCACTCTCTCTTTAGGACTAAACAAACTTCAGTTAAAAATTAGACTTCGAAGGTGTGTTGACTATGAACCAGAGCTGAGCATGCCATTAACACAATGTTGGCCATACGGATCATCTTGTCTGTGCTCCACTGGACAGTAGAGTGGAGTTTCCTGTGTGCTGTACAGGAGTGAAGGAGCCAGTTGTTTCGGCTGTACCACTCGCAAGCATTAACCAGGCCAGCAGCATTTAATTTGCGGTACCATTTTCATTTCAGTTTTCTTTCTGCCACCATTACTGTAAAAGTGTGATTTATTTGCATATTTATTTAATTGTACTTTCAAAGAAGGTCATTTTTTCAGTTAATATAGGTAAAGAATTTTTGGGCCATATTTAATCTATTGCAAGTACTTTAATATTTCCAAGTTATAGTTATATTTGTCATTGTGAATGTGTTTTCTTTGATATATATATATATACTAATAAACGGTAAAGCCCTCACTGACTCACTCACTCACTCACTCACTCACTGACCGACTGACTCATCACTAATTCTCCAACTTCCCGTGTAGGTAGAAGGCTGAAATTTGA
>JANRMT010062854.1:107714909-107851924 GCA_026402145.1 Polypterus bichir lapradei | reverse complement strand
GGCTCTATTTTCAGAATCAACTTTTCTCTTCGGCATCGTGTGGGCTAGCTTCGCAATAACTTGCAGCATCATAAGCTAGACTTGATTAACGCAGTAAGTGTTCGGCAAGGCAGCTAAAGCGCTGCATTATGGGATCTGTAGTTTATTGTGTTACTAGCGCTTCATATCCCGGGCCATTAATAACAATAGTAAAATATATAAAATGATCTCGTGGGCCGGATATAATTACACGCCAGGCCGGATGTCACACTACTTGAGTTTGACACATATGGACTAAATAGAACTTGAAAAGATATATTTTTTCGAATGTGATCGCGCAATTCAGATCGAGTTGACGTGCTCTACACTACATCGAGCCCGCATGCTATTGTGGTTTTGCCTGCGTGCCTCAATAAGTCACCCTCCCCTCACTGTTACTTTTTTACCATTCATCTAATGAATACACTGAGTATGGCTTTACCAAAACAATCATTGATGGCGAATAAAGTATCCATTATTCATAAAGCGTCAATTGGTGATCTGTCTTTCTGTGTTAACCGCAGGGGATGCGAAGGTAAAATAAATCGGGAAGCGCGTATACATACTCAGTTTACCCCCTCTCGGAAATCGAACCTCGGCGCCACGGCGTGTGGTTTATCTATTTGAGCGTATGTAAATCGGGGTATATATATATACATATATATATATAGTCTCGTTTATACCTCGTGTCTTCTCAGTAAACTTGTATCTGGCGAATACCGTCATTCGCCGTAGGCATGACAAACAGCAGCGGGAGTGTGTCTATAAACTTAATATAAACTTACGGTTCACGCCGCGCTTTGTTTCCGCAGTAGCTGTACTTATGAATATGCTTGTATTTATGAATACGCTTGTATGCATCACTTGCTTCATAATCTTTTTCTGCCTTCTCAATTGTGAAATGGCGTTTTTTGTTCAGCTGTTTAGAGGTCTTCCTTGTTTTCTAGGTACTTACATAGGAGGCGTGATGATGATGTCACACGAAACTCCGCCCACGGCCATCCAGCTCAACTCCATTACATTATATGGAGAAAAATATTTTCTAGTTATGACCATTACGCATAGAATTTCGAAATGAAACCTGCCCAACTTTTGTAAGTAAGCTGTAAGGAATGAGCCTGCCAAATTTCAGCCTTCTACCCACACGGGAACTTGGAGAATTAGTGATGAGTCAGTGAGTGAGTGAGTGAGTCAGTCAGTCAGTCAGTCAGTCAGTCAGTCAGTCAGTCAGTCAGTCAGTGAGGGCTTTGCCTTTTATTAGTATAGATACACAGTATATGGTTGGTTGTGTTACAAACTTTATTCTTATGGTAGACTGTTTAGTACCAATTAGTTATTCTCGTATTCAGCCTAGATCCATTGGACTGGTGCCAAAGGGATACCAACTACTAACTCTGTAATCCTGCAGGTAAATCTCAACACTGTAAAATACAGAATGATCTTGTAAACTGTTATTGGATTTCAAAGACAAGGATGCTCGTAAGTGTACCTGATACCAGAGTATGTTAGTTCAAAATTTAATAACTGATTTTATAGTTATTCCACATGATTTGAGGCTGAAAATTCCAGACACTCAAGTAAGGAGTGGGCCTGGACACTCAGTGGATCACCACTTTGTAGTGAACTTACTGGACTGGATTTAGCACCCTCTGGACAGGCCTAAAAACCCCAGATGTGTAATGGAATAAATATCTGATGCCTGTCGTGATCCTGGAACCAGAAAATAGCAAAAACTAATGAGGCCTATGAAAAAGACCCATTAAAAAAAAAGCCATAACCTTACTGGATAATCCCAATATAGGCCTCACCCAAGCCTGACTTTAGACGAATGGGAGGTTTTAGGCAAGGAAAGGCCCAAAAATTGAAAACAGGCTTTAAAAATTTTAAAATCAAAGAGAGTTCAGATTCTCCAATTAAATCTAATGAGAAGATCTGCAAAAACTCTAGTTTGTAAAGATACAAATCCACACAAATCTTTATAAAATAGGATGTTCACAAAAGGAAAAAATACAAGAAAAACTCAAAAGAAGCAAAAATGAGTTACCTAAAAGGCAACCCTAAGGCATAAACACAATCAAAGGGAAGATTCCACTTACCCAAACTTACCCAAATAAACTGAAGGGAGTTGTTGGTCCAGCCTAATTATAAAGGCTGACGGTAGCCCCATAATGATGAAGTAAGGGTAGCACCGCCTCTTGGGGATCCACCCTCAAAATACAAAAGACATGGTAGGACAAAACTGTA
This sequence comes from Polypterus bichir lapradei, assembly GCA_026402145.1. NCBI lineage: Eukaryota > Metazoa > Chordata > Cladistia > Polypteriformes > Polypteridae > Polypterus > Polypterus bichir. The sequence goes on along the minus strand of JANRMT010062854.1, from coordinate 107,849,662 downwards.
CACATAGAAACTAAATAACCACAAAGTAAAATATTGATATATTATACAGAACAAGACAAATAAAAATACATGGCAATATTGACATAAACAATAATAGTTACAGAATAAAAAAATCAACAAAAAAGCCATGAATGGAATTTCAACATATACTAAGGAAGAAACCCCGGCTTAAATGTAACAATGTTTAATTCCGACATAAGAGCTTCCCTTGCATCTGAGGAAGTCAGAGTCATAGAGTCTGAACAGACCATTTTCAAGAACTATGTAGTCAAAGAAGCTAAAAGGAGCTCTAACCAAAAGGTTTTTGGCATCTGTTGCGGTGGCCATCCTATGTCCCATCTGTTGAACACCAACAATAAATAGAAAACTGTGAAGTTGAAAGCAGAGGTCTTCCATGCAATGTTATATAAACAGTATCAATATCTGATTGATATGTATTGGCATGCCAGAAAGACAGCAGTTAACCTTGGAATCTTATTCACAAAACAAAAGTGTTCTTTCAATTTAAAGGCAAAGCACATACTCAAGAACACCAGTGGAATTTAAAGGGAAGTGCATTTAGGTCTTAAGCCAGAAATCACTTCTTTATGCAAAGACTTGTGGGAATCTGGAATAAACTACCAAGCCATGTGGTTGAAGCAGAATACTTGACAATCTTTAAGAAGTATCTGTATGAGATATTTGAACAGCTTAGCTATTAGTTAAACAAACAAGCTTGATGCACTGATTAGTCTCCTCTTGTCTATTATATTCCTTATGTTTTAAGTGATTATGACATTGAATAATGAAATAGTGTGGTAGCAACAGTTTTACAGACCTTGTGTAGTCTAGTGAGTGGTATTACTTGGATGAAATGTATGGTTTACCAGTTAACCTACATTATTTTCCTCATATATGATCATAAGCTCTGAGTTGTCACCAGAAAAACTGAATTACAGTAATCCCTCGCTATATCGCGCTTCGACTTTCGCGGCTTCACTCTATCGTGGATTTTATATGAAAGCATAACTAAATATATAACGCAGATTTTTCGCTGCTTCGCGGGTTCTGCGGACAATGTGTCTTTTTACTTCCTGTACATGCTTCCTCAGTTGGTTTGCCCAGTTGATTTCATACAAGGGACGCTATTGGCGGATGACTGAGAAGCTAACCAATCAGAGCACGCAGTTAAGTTCTCCTGACTGAGAAGCTAACCAATCAGAGCACGCAGTTAAGTTCCTGCGTGCTGAATGCAGTGTTAACCAGGAAGTCTCGTCTCGCTCATTCAGCATCAACGCGTTTCGCTTTGTAAAGAGTTGTGCTCTTTTGTGTTTATCTTTGTGCATAGTCAAGCCCTTCATTATGGCTCCAAAACGATCTGCTACTGCTTCAGGGGCCGTGCCCAAGCGCAAACGGAAGATGTTAATGATTGCCGAAAAGGTAAACGTTTTGGATTTGTTGAAGGCTATGAGTCTTTTTATTTAAAAAGTAGGAAAGGAATATAAGATCTACGGCCGCAGTGTCCTTTTAACCAGGGTGCAAAACGAGTTGTAAGTGGATGTAATAAGGCAGTAGTCTGGATGAAATCTGCTTTAGGGATTTGGATTGAAGACTGCCAGAAGAAGAACAACGGTAGTGCTACACAATCGCCTGAAGTGGCTCCTTTAGTAGAGCTGTAACGCTCTCCTTTGTTGAGCAGTAAAATTAAACTCATTGTTATCGGACAAGTCATCGTGTCATTGTTGGTGAGTAACCATAATTAATTTTCTACTTACAGTACTTACTACATGTATGTACGTTTATTGTCACTGTACACACATTTACTGTATACTATTTTTCTTGCATTGTACGTATTTATTGCTGGTGGCCTGTCTATCGAAATGGCTGTAACATATGTGAAATCGGAGACACTCAATATCTTTAAAATAATATTTAGGTTTTACTGTATATAAACAGTGTGTTTATATACATAATTTCAATGAATCTTACCTAATATCTAAGAGAATACAAAGGGATTATGCTGTATAACTCTGCGGGGAATATTTATAAACAGTGTGGGAGAGTTTATAAGGGCTTAAAATATATAAAAATAACCATACAAACATATGATTTCTACTTCGCGGATTTTCACCTATCGCGGGGGGGTCTGGAACGCAACCCCCGCGATCGAGGAGGGATTGCTGTACAGGTATAAGAGTCAGAAATGGGTTTTTTGTGCAAGGTTACCAGGCTCACTCTCCATTACAGGGTGAGCAGCTTGGAAATACAGGAGGACCTTGGAGAATAACCCTTCCTTCACTGGATCAACAAGAGCCAGTTGAGGTGGTTTGGACACGTAGTTGGAAGGCACCATGGTACCTTCCACTAAAGCTGTACAAGGCACAGCCAACTTTTGCAAGACCTAAGAGCAGAGTCATGCTATGGAGTGATTATCCACTCAACGGGTCTCGGGCCATCCTAATGTTGGGAGAACCTGTTTAGAATAGGTAGGCCTGGTCAGCCCAGCTAAGCCTCTTGCTGCTGTGACCCTCTTCAAGATAAGCAGACTGAAAATGATAACTGAGGAGCAATCTGCAAGTTCAATGAAGATACTCAAGCCATTGCAAACATTAGAAGGAAAACTTAACTGTAGCACATGCCCCAGTTGTTCTCTTAAGAAAGGTTGTTGCACTTTCTACTTCACTGATTACAGCATTAAATTGAACTCTTTGTTTATTTCTAACAATTATGCAGCTCTTTGTAGCCGCATGAATAACTGCTTTAGTTTTGATGTTTAGACTGAGCATTATAAGTAAAGACTATAATGTCTAGAAGTAATTTAGATCTGTACAATAAATTGTAATGTCCCAATGACCCTGATGTTATTATCATTCATTTATATTTTGATCTATTTCTTTCTGTAATATATAAACTTTGTTTCTTTTCCTCTTTAATTTGTTCAAATCTAGGCTTATTTTGTAAATTTCTATGTTTCATTTCTATGCATTAACCTCATACAACTTCGTAGCTCTTCAGTTTTACTTTTTTTAAGTACAGAATGCATTCTGGCAGTTAACATACAAATTTCATTTTTTTTCAATATTTTTCATTTTGCCTATATGCATAATACATTTTTGTATTGATTTTGACAATACTGAACACATTCTAAGTTTGCACGAAAAATGTACAAACCGTTACAATATTTTGGGGGTCACAACAAAGTGATTAAATTCCTTACATAGTCTATGAATCCATTCAGTTCAGTAGCTAGTATTCTCCCATAACCTGACCATACTTAATCCATTACCACTGGAAGGCCAAAACCTAACCCAACAGTGCTAGACTAAAGACAAGAACCAAGCATTGGAAAGGCTAATAATCCATTGTAGCACCCACCCTAACTCCTTTAGGGATAATTGCGGGAATTTATAGTTTATGTGAACGATTTGGATAAAATGTAGGTAACTACTGTGTACATTTTATCTTCTTCTTCTTTCGGCTGCTCCCATTTGGGGTTGCCACAGCAGATCATCTTTTTCCATATATTCCTGTCCTCTTGTTCTGTTACACCCATCACCTGCATGTCCTATCTCATCACATCCATAAAATTTCTTTTAGGCCTTCCTATTTTCCTCTTACCTGGCAGCTCTATCCTTAGCATCCTTTTCCCAATATACCCAACAATCTCTCCTCTGAACATGTCCAAACCAATGCAATCTCACCTCTCTGACTTTGTCTGCCAACTGTCCAAGGTGACCCTTTAATGTACACATTTCTAATTCTATCCATCCACAAATTCTGCCACCTGTTTTTTGGTCAGTGCCACTGTCTCCAACCCATATTACATAGCTGGTCTCACTACCGTCCCATAGACCTTCCCTTTCACTCTTGCTTATTCCCATCTGTCACAAATTACTCCTGACACTCTTCTCCACCCATTCCTCCCTGCCTGCGCTCTCTTTTTCATTTGTCTACCAAAATCTCTGTTACTCTGTACTGTTTATCCCAAGTATTTAAAACTCATCAACCTTCACCACACTACTCCCTGCATCCTCACCTTTCCACTGACCTCCCTCTCATATACACACATGTATTTTGTCTTGCTTCTACTGATCTTCATTCGTCTCCTCTCAAGAGCATATCTTCACCTCTCCAAGGTCTCCTCAACTTGCTCCCTAATCTCGCTACAGATCACAATGCCAACAGCAAACATCATAGTCCATGAGGACTCCTGTCTAATCTTATCTGTCAACCTGTCCATCACCATTGCAAATAAGAAAAGGCTCAGAGCCAATCCATGATGTAATCCCACCTCAATGTTGAAGGCATAAGTCACTCCTACCGCAGACCTCACCACTGTCACACTTCCCTCAAACATACCCTGTACAACTCTTACAAACTTCTCTACCACTACCGACTTCGTCTTACAATACCACAACTCCCCTTGAGGCACTCTGTCATATGCTTTCCCCAGGTCCACAAAAACGCAATACAACTCCTTCTGGCCTTCTTTATACTTCTCCATCAACACCCTCAGGGCAAACATCGTATCTGTGGTGCTCTTTCCTGGCATGAAACCATACTGTTGCTCACTAATCATCAGCTCCCTTCTTAACCTAGCTTCCACTACTCTTTCACATAACTTCATGCTGAGGCTCATCAATTTTATCCCCCTGTAGTTACTACAGCTCTGCACATCCCCCTTATTCTTAAAAATCGGTACCAATACCCTTCTTGCTTTCACCCTTAATACTTAACCTGTAGTTGCCCAGCTGTCTTGTAACTTGGTGGAGTGGTGGCTCTGAGGCTAGGGATCTGCACTGGCAATCGAAATGCCAAAAGGGGCTCTGCTCTGTTGGGCCCTTAAGCAAGACCCTTAACCTGCAATTGCTGAGCGCTTTGAGTAGTGAGAAAAGCGCTATATAAATGCAAAGAATTATTATTATTAACTTTTCACTGCCACCCACTGCCTGTCTTACCATCTCCCTGAACTCCACCTCATAGTCTTCATTTTTCAACTTCAACCATTGGATCCTTGGCTCTGCCCTCACTCTCCTCCTCTTATTGGTCTCCAGTGTCATCCTACACATCACCATCCTATGCTGCCTAACTACACTTTCCCCTGCCACCACTTTGCAGTCTTCAATCTCCTTCAGATAGACCTTCCCACATAAGATATATTCTACCTGTGTGCATTTTCCTCCACTCTAGTATGTCACTCTGTGTTTCTCCCTCTTCTTAAAATATGCATTCGTCACAGTTGTGTCCATCCTTTTCACAAAATCCACTATCTTCTGACCTTCTTCATTTCTCTTCTTGACACCATAACTACCCATCACCTCCTCATCTCCTCTTTTCCCTTCACCAACATGTCCAATGAAATCCGCTACAGACGCCACTGTCTGTCTGTTGGTTACACTGTCCACCACTTCATCCAACTCACTTCAGAAATCTTCTTTCTCATCCATCACACCTCCAACTTGCAGGGCATATGCACTAACAACATTCATCATCAAATCTTCAATTTCCAGCTTCATAATCATCACTCTTTCCGCCACTCTTTTCACCTCCAAAACACTCTTGACATACTGCCTCCTTCTCCTCCCATCCACACCATTATAGAACAATTTGAACCCACCTCTGATACATCTGGCCTTACTCCCCTTCCATCTGGTCTCTTGCACACACAATATATCAACCTTCCTTCTCTCTATCACATGAGCTAACTCTCTCACCTTACAGGTCATACTGCCAAAGTTCCTGCCCTCACTTCCACTCCTCCTGCCTCCGGACACATCTGCTCCATCTTTCTCTTCTTCTTCGGCCAACGGTAGCTCAATTTCCGCCAGCACCCTGTTGGCTAACTGTACTGGTGGCGGCCATTGTTAACCCGGGCCTCGACTGATCTGGTATGGAAATCTGTATTGTTGTCCGTGTATTGATCTGGCAAAGTTTTACACTGGATGCCCTTCCTGACGTAACCCTCCCCATTTATCTGGATTTGGGACCAGCATGAAGAAACACACTGGTTTGTGCATCCCCTGTGGCTGGGTTATGGATCAGATCAATGTTTGAAGCATTAGCCCCTGACTAACCCTGGATTTAGGTCCTGTGTACCTCAGGTCTTTTCTTCCCTTTCAGTCCAACCGTCCATGCTGTTCAGTATAACTCTTTTTATGCTGCTTTAGTCTCCTCACTGGTCCAAGTTGCTATATTTACCTTTATCTCTTTGTTTGCTGACTAGCTCTGCCTGTGGCACTACAGGAGACAGCACACTCAGTCCATTCATTTGACAGCTTATGTCCGTGTCTCATAGTGGCTTAAGCGACTTTAGTGACATACATACGCTGTTTGCCATTAGGAGTTATTAGCCAGTCATTGTTTTTTTTGAAATAATCAAGAATCTACTTTATCCAGCATTGCACATCATCACCTTGCTCAGACATGGGGTCAATTTTGTTATTACTTTCAGAATTTTCTGTGTCCTTATTGTGATAAACAGACAGAGGGTTTGCTGGGATAACAACAACAACAACATTTATTTATATAGCACATATTCATACAAACAGTAGCTCAAAGTGCTTTACATAATAAAGAATAGAAAGAAAAAAAAACACAATAAGAAAACAAAATAAATCAGCATTAATTAACATCAAATAAGAGTAAGGTCCAATGGCCAGGGGGGACAGAAAAAACAAAAAAAACTCCAGACGGCTGGAGAAAAAAAAATAAAATCTGTAGGGATTCCAGACCATGAGACCGTCCAGTCCCCTCTGTGTGTGATGTGTGACAATATTAAAACTTGGCTCTGTTTCTTCGACCCTTTTGTGTTTCTTCAACCATGAAGGCATGTTTCCATATGTAGAGGCTCCCAGTACACTGTTACATACCTGCAGAACAATTCTTTGCAGGGGACAATTAACCTTCACATATATTAAATTGTCCCATCTAAACTACTCAGGCTTCTACATTTAAAATCCACCAATCTGTGAATAAATGTGGTTCAAAGGTTGATTTCATTCTTATGTACACTCAGTGGATTTGAAAGAAAAGAAAAAAGGAGCTTGTAACCTTAAAATTTTATATACCATTAGGATTAGAAACTAAAGGGCCAGTATGAGAAGTGAAGGAACATTTAAAACGGCCACTTCAAACATTGGATTAGATTAAAATAACCCGTAATATCTGCTAATTCATACAGAAGGAATGGTCTATAATTACAATTTGGGAACATTTGCTGCAAAAAAAGTTTATTGCAATTAAATGTACAGTATTCTTTGTAAAAATTAAGGGTGGTTGTCAGTGTAACTAACCACCTATAGCAAGCGCTTGTATGGACGGTGGTTAGTTCTGCTTGCCACATTTTTTTTACCGTGCACTTCATGGGCAGCAGCTTTCTGTAGTAACCACACACCTGGGTTTAGCTATGACCAACTACATGGCAACAAAAGCACTGGAATGTGTTTCAGTCACATGTTTACAACTTGAGTGGAAGTTTGACACCAAGTGGACACCATTGTAGTTACTGCTGTGGTTTTATGAATATTTCACTGGTGCTTCTAACATTTTGGGTGAGTAAACATTTTATTATGATTAAGTATTCATTCAGGAAAAACGTAGAAGTCATTTTTGGTATTTACAAAAGTGTTTCTTCTCGTTAGAGCCATTTTTCCATATGGTGAATGCAGCTAACCACTACCCTTGAATAACATCAGTTATGGCTCAGCGAACAAGTTTTTCTGATGAAGAAATTTACTGTTAGCTTTGTGAGGAAATACCTTTCGACAATGAGAGTGAAGTGGATTCCGACAATAGTGAAAGTGATCCTACTTTTGTAAATAATAATATGAATGATACCGGTAATGTCAGTCATGCTTTCGACGACGCATCAAATAGGAGTGATGACGAATGTGATGTGCCAGCTGTGGCTGATTCTCATCCTTGTGTGACTCCATCACCAGTGACAATTAACTGGAGCCTACAAACAAGTATACTTCAAGTTCCAGTCTTTACATCAGAAAATGGCATCATTCAAAAAATACCAAACCATACCAAATGTTGGCAATAGACGAGTCAATTGTGAAATTCAAAGGAAGATCGACCCTCAAACAATACATGAGGGACAAGCCCATAAAACAAGGGTACAAAGAAGGGTACAATGTGTGGATGCTATGTGATCAATCGTCGTATATTTTGAAATTTGAGATTTATACAGGAAAGAAAAAAAATGCACCAGAAGTGGGGTTGGGTTCAAGAGTGGTCCAGACTTTGACAGAAGGTCTGGAAGGCAAGAATCGTATTGTTTATATAGACAACTTCTTTACATCTTATCCTCTTTTCTGCAGCTTTAATTCAAACAGGCAAATATATGCCTGCAGGACTGTAAATCCTAGAAAGAAATACTTGCCAATACTAAAAGAAGAAAAGCAACTTCAAAGAGGAGAATCTGGCTACAGGGTGAGTGATGATGCTGTGGCCGTATACAGGTGGAAGGATAACAGAGCAGTCAATATGATATCCAAATGTCACGACCCATTAGAAGTGTCAACCGTAAATCGTAAAGGAAAAAATGGAACAATAACATCAATTAATTGCCCTGTCGTGCTGAAGGTCTATAATGGAAACATGAACTTTGTAGACAACTTTGACAGACTAAAGTCAGACTATGCCACAAATAGGAAAAGCAAGAAATGGTGGTTAAGACTGTTTTTCCATTTTGTAGACTGTTGTGTAACAAATGCCTTTGTTTTGCACAAAAACCTTCAAATGGATCAAGTGACTAATAAAAACCTTCGACGGAATGTATATAAAGGTCTGCTAGCCTCAAGAATAGTGTCAATCACCGCAGCAGCTTCCACTGCAAGTAAAGGGAGCTCTCCAGTGGCAGTCAGCTCACATAAACCTTTTGTAGACAAAAGTATCCACAATGAAAGCCGCAAGCACCAGCCTGTACATTCAACATCTTGAAGATGTGCCTATTGCAGCACAAGAATAAACCCAGTGCGCACAGTGTGGATGTGCATTGTATGTAAAGTGCCACTGTGTTTGAAAGCAGGAAAGGAATGTTTTAAACAACACCATTTATTTATATAGCACATTTTCATACAAATAATGTAGCTCAAAGTGCTTTACAAGATGAAGAAAGAGAAAAAAAGACAAAATAAATAAGAATTAAAATAAGGGAACACTAATTAACATAGTATAAAAGTAAAGTCCGAAGGCCATGGAGGACAGAAAAAACAAACAAAAAAAAAAGGAATGGAAAAAAAATAAAAATCTGCAGGGATTCCAAGTATAAATAGCCAGTGTTAAGCTTTCTCCTGGGAACAAGAATGATTTTGTTACTGTTTTTGAAGTGAATAGCCAATAGAGACAAAATTAGGATTAAACTATGTACTATTTTTTGAGTGGATAGACAACATTAGGTTTTCTATTTGGGATAGTTTTTATTCTCATTTAATTGCTACAATTACATTTTCTTTTTGAAATAATACTGCCTTTTCAATGTTTTCAAATTTTTGCTGATGTATTAATACTAAGTTTTTTCATTTTTGAAGTCTTTCTTTTCTACAAAAAATACATGGGTGGCATTTTAGTGGGGCAGTGGTTAGTTAAAAGACCACATTTTATACGTTGTTTTTGTGAAATTGTAAAATTGCTTTTAAAGCCTCCTGAAATTATTTTGAGTGAATATTTGTTCCTGCCCACTCAGGTAATTATTTAAGCAATATATGTGCCCCTTAAAGAGTTAAGACAGGAAGAAGTAGATGGGTAAATGCAATAACGAAACTGCATTTTTTTTCAAATATTTATGATTGACCATGATTCAGTGCGGCTCATGCCACTCGAGAAATGCAGAAGCCCAACCAGCTTTACGTTAGCGATTCTCAAAGTGAGCACTTCTTTGTAGATATAGTAGCTTTAGAATTGCAAACATTGTAGTCTGACTGCTCCACCTTCATAAAATGAGCACCATTTTGGTGCTGTCACAAATAACAGATATTAATATTTATTTTTTCACTGACTTAAGTATTTCCACTCTTTATTTTCTTGTTTCCTTGCATATTGTAACATTGGTATTGCTTTGCCAAATTAATTTAGAACGTAAGACAAAAACTTTAGCTTTGATTTCTTATACTCCTGATATGGTTTTTAGTGGCCTTGTATGTTCTGTTTTTCTTTCAAGGTTTGCTTTTATATGTTAGATATTATATTTGGAATAATGACAAACTCCTCTTATGTGGTACATTTTTATTCTAAATTTATAGATATTATGCATGTTTGTGCCAGTGTCAAATAAGGGAGAGGAGGTATTGAAGTTCAAGAACATGTTTTATGGACAATCATACAGTAACACTTTTTTCTTTTGTGCAGTGTTTTACTGTTAAACTGCTGATTAACTTTCATGACTTAGAAATATATTCTTATAACCACTAAATCAGATAATTCAGCTTTGACTAATGATTATTAATTATTCAGAGTTGTCCGCCTTCATTATAAATTATATGTATGAAGAAATTGAAATGTTACTTTACTACCTTCAGTTTTCAATGTTTTGCATATTTTTCTGTTTAATTCAATGATATTATTTGTACTTTTGCCTCTAGTAATTTCTTCAGTTATCTTCCAATCCAATTCAATGCTTTTTCAGAAATGTCAGTCTAAAGTATGTCTGTAGGCATTTCTCATTAAGAAAGGCAGCATATACTGTAACATAATGAGCCACTGACTTTACATTCTTTTTGTTGGTTTCTTTATATGGTGTATTTAAAGAACATTTGTTCATCCCAGAAATGGATGATATTTTATGGTCATTTAGAAAGTCACACAGGATTGCAGCATAACAAAGCCATGCATTTTTCATTAATGCAATTTAATGTAATGTTTTTCCTAAAGCAATGATAGATTTCTTTTTTATTTTGCAATCTACAAAAATAAATCTGAAATGCTCACGAATAACCAGTCCAGTTGTTCTCATTAAGACTTTCATATTTTCCTTATATCTGGTTTAAGCAGGAAATATTTATATTTACAGTGTAAATAATGAACTTTGATGGAGATTTAATTGTCTGCTAAGCATATTACCATATCTCATGAATAGCAGTTGTTTGGGATTTGGACAACCTTGACATTGAATCTTTTGACACAGCTGTGGTAAATTAGAAAGAAAATCTGAAAATAATTTAAAACCTGAAGTGTATTGTTTGAAAAAAAGGAAAAACTCCATCTCTAAGTCCAGATTGAATTATTACATACTGAAGGAAAAAGCAATCACAGGAAGTGTGCTTGGAAAATGAAAAGTCTCAAAGGAATAAAACATCACTATTTCGTGTGCAGTTTTCATTTATCAAGTGACATCTGAATGTATAAAGATACAGCTGTTCCATTTAGCAAAAAATGTACAAACTCAGCTGTTACAGTCTCCAACACAATACTGAATGCTTCTGATGAACAGTGAAGACTGGCATTATCAGCTAAAGCTGGAAAACTGTGCTTTTCATCTACTTCTGAATGAAAAATGACAAAGTAACAGCATTATCATGTTTTCTTCGATGTAAGGCCTATCGTATAACATCATGCTTTTAATAAATGGGACTCTGAAGAAACGTTCTGTACATGGTTTTTTCAGACGATAAAAGATTTTAGGCAAGACCATTAAATTATGAGCACAAAGTAACTATAATTAAATATTGCTTTTCATGCATTCTTAAGCCATTTCTATAAATGTGAAGTTGTTTGATCAGTAATCTTTAATGAAAACTCCCTCAGTCGTTCTCTGTTATTCTTCAATATTTATCATCCATATTGCAAATAACCTAGATTGGAGTGCATTCTTTCTGAACTGTTTTGAGATGAAATCAAAAATGAAACAAGATTGTCCAAATAGAAGTCATTATTTTTACAGTATTTTTGAGAAATTAAAGCAAACTACCAACATACTGTACAGTATGTACAGTAGTTGAACCATACATTTGGGTGACTTTTCAAAAAGAGATAAGGATGTGGGAAAGATTATCTCAGCAGACAAGCTCCACAGACTTTATGAACTACTTTGTGGTTTTTCGATTCTTTCAAGAGGGTTTTGTTTTCGAAGATAAAGTGTCAAGTTCCAAACCTGTTTAACACCATCTTATTACGTTTGTATTATTTTTCACATGCTTAGCTTCTTAGACATTTGCTTTGTTAAATGTTTTACATCATTTTGTTGTATCTTTTATGATGTTACCTGCAATTGGTGTTGTGGAGGTTTCCAGGGATGTTATTTTGTTGCAGTGATGCCACTGCGCATGTGCTTATTGATAACATGGTGGTCACTATATTATTTAAGAAATGGCAGTTGTGGAAGATCCCTTGTCTAAAGAATGATTTACATCCAAGGAATAATTTTTAAGAAGTTTCAGGTTTATGACTTTAGCCCCTTCACGACCATGTTCCCTTTTAGTAATGATTACATGATCAGTCTCTACTTCTCCCACACTAACAAAACATATTTTAGTCTTCATCAGAAGTGCACATTAATCAAAGGAACTGCTAACTAGTATCAGATACAGTATTGTGAACATGTAAACAATGGAATGTTTACATTTCTATATATCAAAATATGTATTATAAAGTGAAGAAACCAGTAACAAATACTGACTATCCCTTTCCCTTAAAATTACATAATTTTTTTTATCTTGCAATTTCCTAAGAAAACTAGACACAGTACCTTTACTTTAAAAATATTTAAAAATATTTGCTATTACTTGCCTTACATGCACTTTCAGTACCTTTCCTCTGTATTCACGTGTGTCTGAACCTCTTTTCACCAACGCTCCTTCTCTTGACAGCATGTTCCGGTAAAGCCTTCTTCTCAGACTCTGTCATTATTTTCGAGGCACCTTTTTCACCTATCTTCTAGTTTTATACTTCTGAGGCCTCATGCATAACGGCCTGCATAGAATTCACACTAAAACATGGTGTAAGGACAAAAGCGGAAATGTGTGTAAACACAAAAAAATCCAGATGCATAAATCTGTGCATACGCCAACTTCCACGTTCTTCCACTACATAAATCCCGGTCAGCGTGAAAAGTAACACACCTGCATGCGCTTCCTTCCACTCCCCAACTCCTTCCAGAATTACTCCTCTTTGAATATGCAAATCAATATAAATAGCCATTAAACTCAGCGTTCTGTGAAAAGGCAAAAGCATGGGGGAAAATAGAAGAATTTCAGCAAATACCAAGTGGAGGCAAGGAAAAATGTACTATTTGTTTTTTAAACAGTGGTATAAATAACAAAAGGAAGTTGATCGAGTGATATAGAGTGTCGGAGAAACTCAAAAGCTGAAGTTCACAAAGTTGCACAGTGCCAAAATAAAAAAGTTGTCAGATATCAAAGTCGCCGGGAAAAGGCAAGTCATAGCCCACTGTCTGAGTGTCAAATGAAAGCTTGTTAGGGTACAGAGAAAAGAAAAAAAAATAGGGACACAGTGGGGAAAAAAGCTCTAAATTATTAAACATGGAAACACGGTGGCGCAGTGACACTGACAAACTGGCACCCCATCCAGAGATTGTATCTTGCCTCTCACAAGACGTTTGTTGCGCTGTGTACAACCTTCGATGAAATAATTTATTGCAGCAGTACTAACCCCCAATTCCTGTCCTTCCTTTTTTTTCTCCAAGTAACCAATCGTCACACAATCAGCTCTGTAATAGATGCTAAGCCATCTGTAAGCTTAGAATCCCAATTCTTCAAAACTTTTTAGGAACATTGAAATATCTTCGTAGTACATGTTTAATTATTCTATCCATCTATCCATCCAGGGTCGGGCCAGCCGCAGCAAGCATACAGCACGAGGCAGTGTCCTCACATGTTTAATTATTAACAGTATAGATTATTTAAATGATGTTAACATTTTATCTGTATTATGTAATAAATATATTTTGCTGCATTTCATCTTAAAATGATATCATCATCATATGTAAATATGCGGCTAAAGTGGCTCAGGTTGTGTAATATTATAACTGTATCGCAAGTTTACAGTGAGGTAATTGTACTTATAAATACAAACAGTTCTACCAGGAACACTTGATGGACTGATCGATTGCGTTTATAGTTCTTGGGATGAAACTATTTCTGAACTGCGAGGTCCATACAGGAAAGGCTCTAAAGCATTTGCCATATGGAAGCAGTTTAAATAGACAGCATGGCTGAGACAGCATGTGCTAGATGCTGTATACCGCTAATTCTCTTTCTGATAAGCTGGTGTAGAGCTGTGATTCCACACTCAGATACAGTGATATAAACAGTGCAGTGCAGTGAGAGTAATAGGGAAAAAGATGATCTGCTGTGGCAACCCCTAACGGGAGCAACTGAAAGAAGAAAAAGAAGAAGGTGCAGTGAGAGTAACAACGCTAAAGCAGCTATGGTATTTGGATGCCTCACAGATCAAAATCAGTTATATTACTTATTTGCTATAGGCTACTTTTGAAATGTTCTCTAATAAACTATAAAACTAAGTGCCTAAAAACACCACCATTGGTGTTTTATCATTAAGGGCCAGTAGGGCACAACCCTACCAGATGCTGTGTAATACACTTTAAAATGTTTATAACAACCATCAACTTTGTCTTTGGAACAATTGTTTTACCAATTTTATGTCATGTTCTCAGTGTAATTAGTTATAGAAAACAACACTGCTCATTGTAGTATGTGAAATTGTTTTTATGCTGGGGGTTGCAAACCTGTTTTTGACTCAGTGGCTGAACCAGTTGGCCCTTCCGTGGTTTTCCTTATCCTTGGGTGTGTGTGCACATGTCCAACCTGAAATTTCCAGTTTACCAAAGGGGCTTGAAGGCCATTTCCCATATTAAAATGACAACCACATGATGTTATTGTTCTGTTCTGTTTTTTTTTTTTTTTTGCATTTTTGCACTGCTAGTTCAAGCTTTTCTGAGTTGCTGCCATGTAAAACATGCTAGTAAGGAGGAATGGAAAGTCCAGTACCATTTCCTCCCTTAAAGGTTCTCACAGTAATATCAGGCATCATGCAAAAGACATTCTGCTGCATCTTGACTTTTATGTATCACTGAGGAAGATGAGCTAAATTTTCACTCTTCATTGAAAAGAGGTCAGCTGCATGATGTTCCTGTTTAAAGAAGTACAGAATCCTGGCTTGCAACAAATACTGTAGTAGTTAGTGCTGTTACTGCACGTGTGATGAGCAGTTCAAGTCATGCAATGTTTATGGTGTGCTTATTTGTTTCCATGTTATTGTGGCTTGTCGTTTTTTACCTCTGAGCCATTTGATTCTAAAACTGAGACATTGCCATTTCAATTTCACTGGCTCTTACCAATAAAAAGTATAGTTGTGAGGTTCTCACTTTACTTGGTATTTAAATCTATATGGCTGCATTTTGTTGTGAAGAGGGTGATGTCAGAAGGTATCACAATGATTTGATGGTAACAGCATACCCATTGTTTGTTTGATTTTTTTGTGAGGTGAAAGGTGTATGAACTTGTATGTTTTGCTATTTATGTTAATGTTTATGTTAAAACAGGAACAATCATTATTATTTAGGAAAGTTAACATTTACAAACATGTAGAAAAATTCTGATATTGCTCCACTACAGTTCTCATGAGACTAAACACCAGCAGTTTAGAAAGTATATTGCATTCATTATTTTTATTGGAGTTAAATAGAAGAAATTAAATGATGGAAATGCCATTGCTTTTGTTTTGCTAAATAAAATTTTAAAATGTCTTTTTCAATATGCATATAAAAAAAACTTAAGCTAGCAGCTGACTTAAAGGAATGCTCCACTCAGATATTTTGTTATTTTTATGTGTTTGATTTAGATTTTGAATTGAAGATCCCCCTCTCCCCTTCATTTTTGGACAAGAGTCCTATCTTCAATTCAAAAGCTCAAACCTATGTGAATGAGTTTCTTATTTTTGCCCTGTTGGTCATAAGTAAAAATATTTTATCAAAAAAAGCATGCATTTTTGTATATTCTGAGCATATAACTAGATGACCAATGTATGCAACACATGGATGTTTTGGATATTGTTTGCCTTTACACAGCATTTGTCACCACAGATGCCTATTTTATCATAAACTTTACTTTTTTTTCTAGACCTTCACTGCAAAACTCATGGAGTACCATAAAAAAAATCATTTTTAATGGAGTATTCCTTTAACTTGACAGAGACACAGTAAACCAAAACAGTAAGCATGGCACAATTAATATTTTAAAAATAACTTTAATCTTTTAAAAATATGTTTAACTGTGATTGAAATCAGAGCAATCTGCTTGGGGAGTTTATAATTATCATCCAGTTTAATTTAGAAAAACATGCATATTCAAAGGAATTGCTCACTGCCTTAGGATTAAGCTGCCACCTGGTAAAGATCTACCTCTAATTATACAGTGAAGATCAACACTATAGATTTCAGTGTGACAGATTTCACTGGTCTAATCCCTACATTAGCAGGTTTTTCTGAACAACCAAGTATGTTTTAGGCCAAAAACTCATTTATTGTGTAAATACCACGGGTCTGTAGATGACATTGCAGGTATGTTTATGGTCAGACAATTTCCAGATTCTGAGGTTGCCTATGTGACTGATAGGAGCTTGCAGATATGACACCTGTATCTGAAGTAGAAAACATTAACTGTGCTGTGTGCTGAGTTCTTATTACAGAATGATTGTCCATTTTTACAGTGTAAAACTGAAGCAAAGACAAATTACCAAACTCTTTTCCAACAGTCTTAAATGGAAATAAGATGATGATTAATCTTGGTTAAAGTTCCAAAATGAAATAAAAGATTACCTGCAAGCATGGCTCTTGCCAATATACTGAATATGGTAAAAGACACACTGAAAGTAACAAGATTTGTAAAGGATGACTTTTTGCCTTCTGCAAGGTTATTGCCTCCGAGAAGCTCGGCTGTCTGCAACTCCGAAAAGGATAAGTAAGCTTAGGAGTTGGAAGCATGCATTTATTTAGAATTAAGTCACTTTTTAGTTACATTTTATTTCACATGGATTGAAAGTTTGACACATCATTTTAAATTTCTGTGGAGTTGTACAGAGTTCCAAACATGAAAAATATTGACTGGAAAGCTGACTAAACTTAGGAATGGAAGGAAAGCAGATGTTTCTGAGGAAGCTGGCTACCTGTCCGAATCTGGGTGTATATGTCTAATTAATTCACAGCTGGCACAGGTTTTGCAGACTTCTTGGATAAACAAGTAAGCGTATTAGGGGAGGTGTGGAACATTTTATCACATGAGGTCAGCTTTACCAGGGATAAACATCTTTGGTAATTGTTTAGAAAACATTTAATGAAATCCCACTTAATACTTTAATTATTATTATTTAGAGTCTTTATAGTGTAAATGTCTTATTATTGGGTGTTTCAATACACACACCATCAGTGCACCCACTACATTAACCAGTGTATGTTTGTGTTTGTCCGAGTTTAACTTCTCCAAACATTACAGAGTCGGAGCTGTGATGGATGGTGCCATGCTGATAAATATGAGTGACCATCAAACTCCCAGATCATACATATCAAAAGTGCTGAGCACATGTGTGGAGTCATTCTCTGTCTGATCTTTATCCAGTGTCACAAAAGCAGACCACAGACATAAAAAGGTTTGGGGAAGCCACCCGTATATTGTGCCTTGGCTGCAAAAAACATTGAAATTGCTTGTGATGTTCAGAGGTTTGAGTCCAAAACCGAACTGAATGTAACAGGAAAAGATTGCAGCTTTAAAGCCCAAGACCGGAAGTGACGTCATTGGGACCGGAACTGGAAGTGACATCTTCTGGAATGAAAGTGACATCATCATTGGTGCCGGAACTGGAAGTGATATCTTCAATACCAGAAGTTACATCATCCATGGCACCATAACCGGAAGTGACATCATCCGTGGCGCCGGACCCAGAAGTGAAGTCATCACTGGCGCCGGGGCCTAGTGAGATTTCCCGTGGATGATCTGCAGAAGATTGAGAAAGTGAGTTAGTACAGCTCGCCACCCCCTGGTCTGGCATGGTAGTTCTATTTTTATGGCCTTATAGTTGTCTCCCAATCGCACGTGTGTGACACCAGGCACAATGTGGAATGTGTTTCCAGCATTAAAATGCTGGAGATGCAGTGCAGTTTGGCAGGCAAAAATATAATCAGACTAAATACAACCCATATAAGAAGCTTTTGTGAATTTCAGGTGTAAATCAGCCATAAGCAGTTGTTCCTGAGATACCTACAATGTGGCCTCTCATCTAAAATATAATTACAGATAGTCACTTTTATTAAAAAAAAAAGAAAAAGAAAAAAAACATTTATTAAACTTTAATTATTTTTCTACTATTTTAGTATTTCCATGTACCTCTGAATAAATTTTTCTTATTGTTCTGCAGTACATGTTATTTATACAGTACTTTAATATTATGCAGTGTATATTATATATTGTGTATAAGGTTATAACGACCCCAATGAGTGGTATTTTGGTTAGCACCCAACATTTTAGGAGCAAAATTTTGAGTGCTAACTGAGGATATTATTGCAGTAAATAACATACAGTGGTGTGAAAAACTATTTGCCCCCTTCCTGATTTCTTATTCTTTTGCATGTTTGTCACACAAAATGTTTCTGATCATCAAACACATTTAACCATTAGTCAAATATAACACAAGTAAACACAAAATGCAGTTTTTAAATGATGGTTTTTATTATTTAGGGAGAAAAAAAATCCAAACCTACATGGCCCTGTGTGAAAAAGTAATTGCCCCCTTGTTAAAAAATAACCTAACTGTGGTGTATCACACCTGAGTTCAATTTCCGTAGCCACCCCCAGGCCTGATTACTGCCACACCTGTTTCAATCAAGAAATCACTTAAATAGGAGCTGCCTGACACAGAGAAGTAGACCAAAAGCACCTCAAAAGCTAGACATCATGCCAAGATCCAAAGAAATTCAGGAACAAATGAGAACAGAAGTAATTGAGATCTATCAGTCTGGTAAAGGTTATAAAGCCATTTCTAAAGCTTTGGGACTCCAGCGAACCACAGTGAGTGCCATTATCCACAAATGGCAAAAACATGGAACAGTGGTGAACCTTCCCAGGTGTGGCCAGCCGACCAAAATTACCCCAAGAGCGCAGAGACGACTCATCTGAGAGGTCACAAAAGACCCCAGGACAACGTCTAAAGAACTGCAGGCCTCACTTGCCTCAATTAAGGTCAGTGTTCACGACTCCACCATAAGAAAGAGACTGGGCAAAAACGGCCTGCATGGCAGATTTCCAAGACGCAAACCACTGTTAAGCAAAAGAACATTAGGGCTCGTCTCAATTTTGCTAAGAAACATCTCAATGATTGCCAAGACTTTTGGGAAAATACCTTGTGGACTGATGAGACAAAAGTTGAACTTTTTGGAAGGCAAATGTCCCATTACATCTGGCGTAAAAGGAACACAGCATTTCAGAAAAAGAACATCATACCAACAGTAAAATATGGTGGTGGTAGTGTGATGGTCTGGGGTTGTTTTGCTGCTTCAGGACCTGGAAGGCTTGCTGTGATAGATGGAACCATGAATTCTACTGTCTACCAAAAAATCCTGAAGGAGAATGTCCGGCCATCTGTTCGTCAACTCAAGCTGAAGCGATCTTGGGTGCTGCAACAGGACAATGACCCAAAACACACCAGCAAATCCACCTCTGAATGGCTGAAGAAAAACAAAATGAAGACTTTGGAGTGGCCTAGTCAAAGTCCTGACCTGAATCCAATTGAGATGCTATGGCATGACCTTAAAAAGGCGGTTCATGCTAAAAAACCCTCAAATAAAGCTGAATTACAACAATTCTGCAAAGATGAGTGGGCCAAAATTCCTCCAGAGCACTGTAAAAGACTCATTGCAAGTTATCGCAAACGCTTGATTGCAGTTATTGCTGCTAAGGGTGGCCCAACCAGTTATTAGGTTCAGGGGGCAATTACTTTTTCACACAGGGCCATGTAGGTTTGGATTTTTTTTTTCTCCCTAAATAATAAAAACCATCATTTAAAAACTGCATTTTGTGTTTACTTGTGTTATATTTGACTAATGGTTAAATGTGTTTGATGATCAGAAACATTTTGTGTGACAAACATGCAAAAGAATAAGAAATCAGGAAGGGGGCAAATAGTTTTTCACACCACTGTATATACTATTTTTTTAATGTTTCACTCCTTCTCTGGACACTTCTGGAAATTTGAAGTGTGTATCCAGTTCTACCAACCACTACTCCCATTTTCACCTGGCATTAATACTGATCACAATAAAAAATACACTTGTGACAGGATTGCAATCAGATCACTCAGAACACAGAAAGTAGTGTGCCATTTTTTCTTTTTGGATAAAATATGCTTTGTGCTCAAACATCATCATGCCAATCAATAATGCAATAAAGCTGCTTGCTTTGCTTTATATATCCTATGCTGTGCCATTGTTAATTCCACATTTTTAGTTTACAGGTGTATTGCATTTAATTTTCATCTTAACAGGGTGCTCTTTCTTTAAAAGCTAATAGCTAATTTTGTAAAAGGAGAATTATGAAAAGCCCATTTCCAGAAATATTTCAGCTTTATCTTCCTAATATGTTCTCATCAACACAGAAATACAAATAATGTAAACATAGTAAAAAAAGTAATGATAACATGCACCGTCCAGATCTAAACACTACCGTGGAGAGTCGCTCGCGTACTGAAGAGTCTATAGCTGCAGGTGGAAGCTGCCATTAGCAATGCCTTAGATGGAACTGAAGATAGTATCATATATCAAGATAGCAAAGAAAGTAATATCAATGATTGTGAGCAACTGAGCTTCATAAATTCTGACACTAGCGATGAGGAGTTCTTGGGGTTTCCAGAAAACCTTAAAGTCCCTCCTCATTTGTTAATGACAGTGATGATGGTTCTTAATACCACTGTTGACTTTACATGGTTGATATATTATTCTGCTATATTTTATTAAACATATTAGTACACCATTTGCTTCAGAATATCTTTTTTCTTGTTTTCCTAGGTGTGTCTTATGGTCAGGTGCATCTTATGGAGCGAAAAATACGGTAAATATACTTAGTCTCTAAGAATTAATTTACTTCATTAGTTTCCAGTTAATAATGTGCTGTAGTATAATCATTTGAGAGAACAAATTCAGTTTTTCTTTCCTTTTTCAGCCTGTAATTAATGTACATACGGTATAATATATCCCATTTCAGCCACTCTCTGTAATGGGGCTCTGCAGAGTCTTTAACAAAGCTTGGTCACAAAGGCTTTGGGTAAGGCTAAGGCTGTTAAACGCTGCTGTGTTTGTTAGTATGCGCGGAGTGCATAGTTTTGCTCAGAGAATAGAGATGAGTTGGGGTTTCTGGGCAACCCTGTGATAAAAAGGTAAAGAGTATTATGATTAGCACATAGTATTTGCATTTTTGTTGAACATGGAAGATTTTAAAAGCATTTAGTAATAATTCAAATAAAATATTTGATAATGCATACTCCCTTCAGTATGCAGTACTGAATAATAAAAACAGAGCAAACCAAAAATGATGATCTGTTTTTAAAGGTGAATGCCTTGCATGTTTTTCATTTAGCCTCACTGTATATTTAGTCTAAAACCTTTAAAATAACCTGTACTGTACATTTTACCTGATGTGTGCTTACTGGCCCTTCAGCCACTCATCTAACCTGGCAGGTATGCATTTAAATCAAAAGCAGTTAAATTATTAAATAAACATTGGTCATATGAATAGAATAAAGATTGAGAATTTGAAATGGTATAAAATTGTCTAGGATTGACACACTTCCAATTACCTTTGAAATGGGGAGTTTAAGATGAAATCTTGCTTTCACATGCCTTACATATTTGGGGAATCTCTTATTTTACCTGTAACTTTTTTCATAACTTTTCATAAGTTATCAAAGATTTAACTTTTTTGCTTCCCTATAAAAGTATCTGGACTGGCGTTTTAAAATAAAAATAAATTTCTTGATACCGGTATGTGCATAAGTGAGATTTAATTCCTGTCTTTCATCCTAAACTGCTGAAAAAAATTAAAGGAACACTTTCAAAACACATCAGATCTCAATGGGGGGAAAAAAATCATGCTGGATATCTGTACTGATATGAACTGGATAATGTGTTAGGAACAAAAGGACGCCACATCATTTGATGGAGATGAAAAGTATCAACCTACAGAAGGCTGAATTCAAAGACACCCCGAAAATCAAAGTGAAAAAATGATGTGGCAGGCTAGTCCATTTTGCCAGAATTTCATTGCAGCAATTCAAAATCATATTCAGTAGTTTGTATGGCCCCCACGTGCTTGTATGCATGCCTGACAACGTCGGGGCATGCTCCTAATTAGATGACGGATGGTGTCCTGGGGGATCTCCTCCCAGATACGGACCAGGGCATCACTGAGCTCCTGGACAGTCTGAGGTGCAACCTAAGTTGAATGGACCGAAACATAATGTCCCAGAGGTGTTCTGTTGGTGTGGGGACCAGTCCATCCTCCAGGAACTGCCTGCATACTCTCACCACATGCAGCAGGGGCATTGTCGTGCACCAGGAGGAACCCAGGACCCACTGCACCAGCATAGGGTCTGACAATGGGTCCAATGATTTCAACCCGATACCTAATGGCAGTCAAGATGCTGTTGTCTAGCCTGTAGAGGTCTGCGCATCCTTCCATGGATATGCCTCCTCAGGCCATCACTGACCCACCACCAAACTGGTCATTTTAAACGATTTGGCAGGCAGTATAATGTTCTCCACGGCTTCTCGAGACCCTTTCATGACTGTCACATGTGCTCAGGGTGAACCTGCTCTCATCTGTGAAAAGCACAGGGCGCCAGTATTAGACCTGCTAATTCTGGTATTCTATGGCAAAAGCCAATCAATACCGGTGCCGGGCAGTGAGCACAGAGCCCCCTAAAGAACATTGGGCCCTCAGGCCACCCTCATGAAGTCTGTTTCTAATTGTTTGGTCAAAGACATTCACACCAGTGACCTGCTGGAGCTCATTTTGTAGGGCTCTGGCAGTGCTCATCCTGTTCCTCCTTGCCCAAAGGAGCAGAAACCGGTTCTGCTGATGGTTTAAGGACCTTCTATGGCCCTGTCCAGCTCTCCTAGAGTAAATGCCTGTCTCCTGGAATCTCCTCCATGCCATTGAGACTGTGCTGGGAGGCAAACCTTCTGGCAATGGCACGTATTGATGTGCCATCCTGGAGAAACTACCTGTGCAACGTCTATAGGGTCCAGGTATCGCCTCATGCTACCAATAGTGACACTGACTGTAGCCAAATCCAAAAATAGTGAAAAAACAGTCAGAAAGATGAGAGGGGAAAAATGTCACTGGCCTCCACCTGTTAAACCATTTCTGTTTTGGGGGTCGTCTCATTGTTACTCCTCTAGTGCACCTGTTGTTAATTTCAATAACACCAAAGCAGCTGAAACTGATTAACTACACCCTCTGCTACTTAACTGACCAGATCAATATCCCATAAATTTCATTGAGTTGATTCTATACTCTGATTAAAAAGTGTTCCTTTAATTTTTTGAGCAATATATTATCCTGGATAGGCTTACACACTGTTGATTGGATTAAGAGCTTTGCGATAGTTCAACTCAAAACGTGGGTGGGGAAGTTCTAGACGGGTCCTCTTCACTTAAAAGCATTAGAAACAACACTATGCAGATGTAAAGTGTTTTGATTAGGAGTCTCAGACATGGTGACATGGAAGAAGTCCCAATAAAAACCCTCACCACCCTGCCCAGATGTGATCTTACTTAAGTTAGACAGCCCTCAACTATTACCTGTAGGGTCCTTTATTAAATTTATTAACTATTAACTGAGAAAACAGAACTCAGAAAAGACTAACAAACAGGAGTCAAACTGCAGCTGCTTCTTAAAAAGAAACCCAGGAAAGAATAAAAAAAAACAAGAACAAAATAAAAATCCTAAGTTCTGTTCTAAGGAAATCCTTTTCAATCCAGGCTTTCAATTCCACTACCTTTACAAAATATGAGAGTAATTTGTTTTGTAACATCACTTCATTCATGCATTTACTAAATTCAGGGCCCTCGGGAAAACTGGAGTCTATACCTTTAAACATCGGGTGCAAAGAAGAAAGAAGAATTCTGGACAGGGCAACAATCTGTTGGCAATTCATCTAACCATCAGGGTATCTCCTACACCTTAACTCCTCCTCATGTATCTCACACTCATACTTCCTCTTTCAGTCGCACCACTAAAGTTAAAAAGACCAATCATATTGCTCAGAGGGACCAGTCACACGCACATTTTATTATATAGTAGATATGCTTTTTATTTTTATTTTTTGTTAAGATTGTTACATTCATTCTTTTAAGACTGATGCATTGTGTATATGTGCTTAAAGCATACATTCACTGTTTTATGTGGGTTAGGCTTATGTAACTGGGAATTAGAGATGTATACTTATACGAAGGCAAGGTGATTGCATTCTCCACCAGCATGCTAGTTTCCCCTGTGTTTACCTCTGGCTCTTACCTTCTCCACTCTGTTTTTCCGTGGGTCAGGGCCACCATTACTTTACTGCTGAGAGACTGACCTCAGCCAAAATATTGTTTTCTACGGCTGGTAAAGAAAGCATCATTATTGTGAATATTGCAGTGGATTTTCTGGATTTTCTTCTTTGTCTTTAAATTTCACCACAGTTGGAAACCTGTGTGGACACAGGGAAAACAAGAAAACTATATACAGGGAGTAGCAAGGATTTGAACTTCAGTCTCCTTGTTGCAAAGCAAGAATCCTCCCACTGTGCCACTGAGGACCTGTTTAGGAATAAGTGCCGCCAAATCCAAAGTCAAGTCATGTTAAATTTATTTATAAAGCACTTGTAATTCAACTAAAATTGGCCCGAAGTGCTTTACAGTAATAAAATCAGATTAGAAAATGGAGTAAAAAAAAATTAATAAATTAGTAAAGAGCAGAGCCTGACAATTAACAGCCATAAAAAGCTATACTCAATGCAACTTAAATTATAGTGAATAAAATTAAGTTTTCAAATTAGATATAAAATATTATTGAGAGTGGCAGGTTGCAAGGTTATTTACAGTTAACGGAAACTAAAATCAAAACAGAAACAATAAAAAACATTTTTGTAAACTGAAATAAAAAAATTAATAAAACCTAAATGAAAAACTAAAACGAAATGAAACTATTCAAATAACTGAAAAGACTAGCTGAAGTAAAATAATAATTTACTAATAATATATTTAGTTTTCGTCCCAACCAGACACAAGGTCTAACCTGGGTTGCTGGGGTCCCGAAATTAATCGAAATATATTAATAAGAATTTCATATTTGGTTTTTGAATAAATATTCATACCATTAGTCTTTAACCCTTGTAACTTTTAACTCTAAAACAGAAAGTCATCCACCACGAGATGCATGCATATGTTCATCCAGTGAATGACAGCTGGTGACAGAGGGCAGGTGTTAACCCAGCATTTGCAGTGACACAGCAAGCAGAATATGGGCGTGTAAAGTGTATGAAGAAGAAAACAATTTACTGTGTCATAATAATTGCAGTTTTCAGGAGCTGATAGTGACAGCATTATAGATTCTGTTTCAAGTGTTAGTGAAGCATACCAAAGTGATGATTTTGTTTTGAATGTGCTTGGTAGTTTTCGTTTACTGGACCTTTGGAGCTCAAGAGAGAAGTATGAAATACAGATAATCCTTTACAGAATTTCAGCTTGTTCATAAATGACGGCATGTTAGCTGTAATTCTGACTGAGCCCAAGATACATTTTGTATGCAGCAATTAATACAGCAGCACACACTAAGTCAAATATCCTGGCTGTTTATGAGTCTAATGTCCATTATGATGAGTTGCCACATTTCATTGTGCATCTTGTATATCAACATGTAATTCAAACGCCTGAAGTCGGAATGTGCTGGTCAAGCAAACCTTTACCATATGGACAGAAAAATTGCGAGCGAGTAACTTTCAGTTTATTTTTCAGGTGTCTGCATCTTGTTGACAATAATTCACCTGCCACTTCGCACAAGAGAAATCCTTTTTGAAAATAAAACAGCAGTGATCGAGAGACTGACTAGGTCAGCATACAAGATAAAAAAAAATAATAATACTTTTTATTTATTTGTAGGCATTTTTCTAAACACTCAAGGACACCGAACAATAGACAAAACACAGATTATAACCAAAAGTAAAATACAAAAGTTAAAATCAGACAAAGCAACTGTACTCAAAGAGAAAAAGCAGTCTTAAACAAATGAGTTTTAAGTTTAGATTTGAAAAGTGAAAATGATTCAGTATTTCTAAGCTGAGATGGTAGTGAGTTCCAAAATAGTGGTAAGACGGACATAGGGGACAGTCAAGTGGATGGAGGAAGAGGATCTAAGGGAACGGGAGGGAATAGCAATATGGAGGAGGTCAGACAGATATGGAGGGGCAAGGTTGTGGATAGCCTTAAAAGTTAGTAGGAGAATTTTGAATTGAATTCAGAACTGAACTGGAAGCCAATGAAGCTGCTGCAAAACGGGAGTGATATGGTGAATAGAGGGGGTTCTAGTAATAATGCAGGAAGCTGAATTCTGGACCATTTAAAACTTATAAAGAGATTTGCAAGAAAGACCAAAGAAAAGGGAATTGCAATGATCCTGATGAGAAGTGACAAGGCTATGAACAAGGATAGCAGTGGTGTGGGGAGTGAGGGAGGGGCAAATACGATTAATGTTACGCAAGTGGAAATATGCAGACCGGGAGATGGTATTGATGTGGGACTGAAAGGATAAAATACTGTCGAGGATGATACCCAGACTCTTAACCTGTGGGGAAGGGGAGACAGAGGAATTATTAATAACAAATGAAAAATAATCAGTTTTGGATAATGTTGATTTTGTACCAATGAGGAGAACCTCAGTTTAGTCACTATTTAAGAAAATTTGAAGAAAACCAGGATTTGATTTCTGCTATGCAATCAATAAGCGAGGAGGGTGGAAAGGGGACAGTAGGTTTGCTAGTGAGATAGAGCTGGGTTTTATCAGCATAACAGTGGAAGCTAATGTTATATTTTACAAAAGATATTACCAAGGGGAAGGAGGTAAATAATGAAAAGAACTGGCCCCAGGACGGAGCCCTGGTGCACACCTGAAGTAACAGCGGTGGGTTGGGATGTGAAAGTTTTAAGCTGAACAAAGTGAGTGCGGCCTGAGTGGTAGGATCTGAACCAATTCTAAGTGGAGCTTGGGGAATACCAATTGAAGATAATCTATTCAGAAGAGTAGTGTGACAAATAGTATCAAAGGCTGCACTCAGATCAGCATAATGTTGATGAAACAATCACTTTTGCTTTAAAAAGGCCGCTTAACAACAAAGCAATACAAACCTTGTAAAATTCTTCAGTTGGTAATGTCTCCACTGGTGAAAAACTTTTTTTTTTTTAGTTTTACATTCACAGCCCAAAATACCTGATATTGTGAAAATAAACCAGTGGCAGAAATATGTTTTAAAATATTTGTCCCCCTCTTTTCAATCTTCCACTCTCTCTGAAAATAGTTGAAATATCACACTCTTTTTGTTCTTAACATCAGCCATGCCATACATATTGCATATATATAGTATCGTTGCAATAGTCTGGCACCCTGTCCAGGGACTTTTCCTGCCTTGCATCAAAAGTTACAAGGATATGCTCCTGGATTCCTGAGATCCTGTTCTGGATAAGTGGGTTTAGAAAGTGTATATATTACTCCTAATCTCAGATACTGTTTATGTCATTTTCTGGCTGTCCATAATCCTATTACCTGCTCTTACTCTGCTCATTAACGGTTCTTATGCATAAGCTATTGAAGTCTCACTGATGCTAACCTTGCCAATACTTTTTTGTTTTTCTTTGTTTCCCTCAATACAGCTAGTTGGGATCTGCACACTGATTTAAACCTAAGAGTCCTGTTCTTTAGAATCTATTTTTTGATTTTTAATATCTTTTCAGGTCTGTAGGTGTCAAAATTCTGTCTATAAATTTAATGTGCCTAAGATGGAATTTGAGACCAATATGGCTGGTAGAAAATAACAAAGCCCAGTATGGGAGATTTTTGAATACAGCATTGGAGGCATTAATTGTAAGCACATTCTCTTGGAAAAGGATATGTTGTGTGCTGTAGTCATTTAGAGTAAAACCCTTCAAACCTTAAAATTCAATTAAATTTCATCACAAATTTGTCCATTCTGAGCAAAACAAAAGGAGAAGTCACAACAGTCAGTGCAAATTTGTTCAATTGTATAAGATTGTTCATATTCAGTATCTGGTTTTGATTATGCTTGTTTTTATCAGACAAAAACAAAACCAGATAGTAAACCATGTAGTGTAATAAGGGTCCACTAACGTTAAACTCATATTATATCTAAACATGTTAAGTATACAGTTCTGTTTGATTGCGACACAAAACTAAACTCCATAGTAGCTCTTTAACCATACCATGATTACTAAAACTGAAACTAATATATATATATTTTTATATATTTTGACAGATAGAGGGCGCTATCGTCCTCTTGAACCCTCAGACAATACATCAGACACCAGGTAAAAGTCCAATAGTTGACTTTATTATTAATCAACAGTGCACAAAGCACCCTCCTCTCCACAATACTCATACAATAATTCAATAATACACAATAAACCAATCCTCCTACTCCCAGACGCATTGCCACCCTTCCACCCAGCTCAGCTCAACGCCCTGGTGTTTCTCAGAGTCTTTTATAGTCCCTGACCCGGAGGTGTTTCTCATCCTTCAGTCCATGTGACTCCTTATCACTTCCGGGTCAGATAAAAATCCTCTTCTTGATCCCGTAAGTACTTCACTTCCATTGTCGCTTTTCCTATGACATACTTCCGGGTTATAGGGCACATGTGACTCTCTGGGCCTCCCTGCAGCGTCCTCTGTTGGCCCCTATATTTTATATATATATATATAAAAATGTTTTAACGAAATAAAAAATACATGAAAACTAAAACTAACCTGAACTTCCAAATACGATCAGAAATAACAAAGATAAAAACTAATATAAAAATCAAAGCTATAATAACCTTGGCAGGCTGTTCCAAAACCCACTACAATGAATACCTGATCACCCCAGAGCTTGTGTGTGTGTGTAGAACAGACAGTAATAATTAATTAGAGAATCTGTTACACCTGATGGATAATAATAATAATAATAATAATAATAAAACATTTTACTTATATGGCACCTTTCCCATGCTCAATGCACTTCACAGAGTCTCAGAAAGAAAAAATTGGATACAAATATTTTCTGCATAGAACACTAAAACAGATAAATATGGGATATAGAAATCATAAATGGAATAAAAGATAATAAACCAGAGTAAAATACTGAATTCAATAATAAAAAAAAAACCCTAAACAAATATCATAATTTATGATATAACACACACATACAAATTCTCCTGAGCATCTTGACAGAGAGGTAAACTGAAAGAAGGGGCAGAAAGTAAGGACAGGGGAGATCAGTAAGGTATGCAGGAGCAGATGCATGTAAGGCTTTGAACACAAAGAATAAAATCTTAAAATCCACTCTTTATTACACAGGGTGCCAATCAGGAGAAACTAACACTGGTGAAATGTGATGTTTTTTTTGTTTTTTTTGCTCCAGTCAAGGCTCTGACAGCAGCATTTTGAATTAGTTGTATTGAGGGCAGACATGAGTGGCAAACACTAGTACAGAAGGAATTATAGTAGTCTAAATGGGGTGAAACAAAAGCATGTATAAGCTTTTACAGATCATTAAAAGATAGAAATGGTTTAACTTTAGTGATGGCCCTAAGCTAAAAAAGCTTTTTCTTGACCACAACATGTACGTATTTATCAAATCTGAAATCTCAGTCAAAGATAATACCAAGGTTTCTAACATAAGACCTGATGTATGGAGTTAGTGGACCAAGATTGCTGTTGATACTATTAATACAAGATATCTTTGTTTTTGATTAATTTATTTGAAGAAAGTTTAATGCCTTGCAACATTTGATATCCTCAAGGCAGTTGAAGAGAGTAATGAGAGTATTCTTATCATTGGGTTTCAGTGGCGGGTAGATTTGGGTATCATCTGCGTAACCGTGATAAGGGCTGTTATACGTATTAACAGTGTAAAGTGGCAGTATATACCTAAAACGAAGAACTATTTCCATAATAGACCATTGTGGTAACCTGCAGGTAATAGGGGCTGCAAAAAATCCATTGTTGCAATATCCAAGCAAAATAATTCAATTTAGATTAAAAAACAATTGAATGATTATATCCTTTCTTTTTTTTTATTCTTCTTAATTTGTTTTTATTTTTTAAAACCATTATATTAAACAGCTGCATTTTCCCCACATGTTTTCCTGCAGAACACTGAAAGAATGATGTGCCTGCACATTGTCTTTTATGAGAATGTTACATGTGAGACACACATCCCCATGCATATTTGACACCCACAGTTATAATTGTCACATCATAGCACTGTGTTAGACATGCTCACCATTTGCCATCACAAGAATCAGGAAACAAATGGGAAGACAAAAAGTAAATATCAAGTTTATGATTCTCGGAATTCTGACAACTGTCTTTTAATACACTCCTGGTTTCAACCTGTTTGTCTCTAACACTGCTTTGTTTTCTGACATTGATTTTCTCAATTTACCAACTTTAATCCATCAGGCAAAAAGGAAAAAATAGTGGTTTCTATTTCTTTTTAAACACAAGATTGGTTTGTAACTTGGACTGCTTCTGATACCCCAAAAGTAAAGTACGATACAAAGAATAAAACTGGGGAATACAAAATATTTAATGATATACATAATTCTTATGTAATATGGATACTAGAAAACAATACCTAATCAAGAATCAGACAAGAAGAAGTAAGTACAGTACATACGATACATGTTGTCATGCGCATGTGCATAGTGAACAGCTGAGGGTCACTGGTGGCTGTAATTCTGTGGCCACACCAGGGTTTGGCACTGTGTCTTAATACCTTTCTTCACCCATTATTTTAATATGGCTTTTTCGTAGCAAGATTGTAATTGTATTTCCTGATAGACTATATGGGCATAGAATTATCATATTCTTCAAGGTTCTGCAATCTATATTGTACTAATCTCTGCTGTCTTTCCTGGTTCTTCTGTGCCATTACCAACTGATCAAGGCATGATGCAGCCCCCTGTGTTGATGGATTGAAGATGGGTGTCCCAGCTGTCCAAAAGGCCAACATCATCACATACTGTCATGTGAAGCCAGAAAACAAAGATATTTATGTTGGGTAGAATGCCCATTTGGGGCTGGGTGGTCTTTTTGGCCTTGGAACCCCAGCAGATTTTATTTTTTTTCTCCAGCCTAAATGGAGTTTTTTTGTTTTTTTCTATCCTCCTGACCATCTGACCTTACCTTTTTTCTTTGCTACTTATTCTTTAATATTATTGCCTAATCATTTTTGTTTTTCATTTCATATAACTATCTTTTTATCATTTTGTAAAGCAGTGTAAAATACATTGCTTGTATGAAAATGTATATATAAATAAATGCTGTTATGGTTGCTTCTCTCTTCCTCCCTCTGCAGACCAGATGATTGATGGCTGATGTCATCTATGACATCACTTCTTTTGTCTGTCCACCTGGACCCACCTCTTCCTGCCAGGAGGACTGAAAACTGGAAGCTCCACCATCTTTGCCAGTTCTGTCCTGAACACATGTCTGAATAGACCTCTTAACATGTATTTGCTTGTTTTTTTTTCTATTTTGGTGCGATCCAATTATACGGGGTTACCGGGTTTGTACCCCAACTCTTTATCATTGTCTTTTCTTTCTCTTATAGTGTCCATAAAATAAGGTTCAATCAGCATTTGGTGATGCAATATCACAAATTGAGGCTTATTTGACTTTTTATGCTATTTCCTATAAAGAGATGTCAAGGAAATCTGTATTTGCTCCATTGAGAGAACTTTATAACTTCATTTGTCCACAGGAGGAAATGTGGCCTTTTACAGAAGCTCTTTACATAATAAATGCATAAACAGATAGATAAAGAAATACACACACACACACACACCCACACACTATGGTCTGAATGCACCCCTGAATGACTAAAAAGAAAGAAAACCTATGACATGGCTGTCACAGTCACCGTGAGGCATTATGCAGGAGTATTTGTGTTGGTATAAAGATGCCCCAGTAGTGTTTCTTGACACATTTCTGTTAAATTACACTGCACAACAAAATTTTTGCTTCTTGAACACTGTTGGGTGTTTCTTATAGATTTTTGTGTGCTGATCACGAATATCATGTCAAAATTTACCCATCATGTACTGTTTCAGAGTTTTGTAATGGTTTTTTCTTATATTTGTATCCAAACATTTTCGCTCCCGTAAGTGACTTAACAACGGTTTGTGCAGCCTGGGCATGTCCAGGCATGGAATCAGGCCAGGTTGGAAGCTGTTCTGTGGAAGTTGACATCCTGGGCAGGTTTGAACGAGCTTGACGCTGTCTCAGCATGCTGTAAAGGTGGCTTGCATACACCGATACTGCTCATTTGGTTTATATAGATAGTCAGTGTGTATAAATAGTATCAGTATAGTAAAGTATAGTATCTATAGCAATATAACAGCAAGTAAGCTTGATGCTATAGACGTTTTGGTGTCGGGTGATATGTCTCGTCAAGGTTGTAACAGCCGCGATACATTCTGCTATATCTGTGGTGAATATACACTTGTGCCTCAGAGACGTTGGATGACTGCTCTTGTGAAGAAAGCTTATTATCTGTATTTCGGCTGCAAAATTGGTGATCAAGACAAGGAATGGGTGCCTCACATTTGCTGTGCGAAATGGGCTTTCAGTCTGAGAGCCTGGCTCAGATTCACTCGAAAGATGATGCCGTTTGCTGTTCCGATGATATGGCGAGAACAGAAAGACCATGTGATGGACTGTTACTTCTGTTTGACTTGTTCTGAGCTGCTGGGTTTGAGACTGCAGGAATGGTGTTTGCTGTCACCAGGTACGAAAATTTCTGTGTTTCGAAGCCAACATCATGATACAGTGATCCCTCGCTATATCGCGCTTCGACTTTTGCGGCTTCACTCCATCGCGGATTTTAAATGTAAGCATATCTAAATATATATCACGGATTTTTCGCTGGTTCGCGGATTTCTGCGGACAATGGGTCTTTTAATTTATGCTACATGCTTCCTCAGTTGGTTTGCCCAGTTGATTTCATACAACGGGTGCAATTGGCAGATGGCTGAGAAGCTACCCAATCAGAGCACGTATTACATATTAAATAAAACTCCTCAATGATATATGATTTGCTTCCCGCGCGGTGCTAGATTGTTTGCTTATCTCGGACTCTCTCACTCTCTCTGACATTCTCTGCGCCTGACGGAGGGGGTGTGAGCAGAGGGGCTGTTTGCTTAGAAGATATGGACGCTCCTCTAAAAAATGCAGCTTTATCGCGGGTGCTTCGGCATACTTAAAAGCCCAAAAGCACGTATTGATTTTTTGATTGTTTGAAGCATGTATTGATTTTTTGATTGTTTGCTTTTCTCTCGAGTGCGAGCTCTCTCTCTCTGATATTCTCTGCTCCTGACACACATTCTTTGAAGAGGAGGATGTTTGCATTCTTTTAATTGTGAGAAAGAATTGTCATCTCTGTCTTGTCATGGAGCACAGTTTAAACTTTTGACTAAAGGGTGTTATTTCATGTCTAGAGGGCTCTAATAATGTTAACAGTGTGAGAGAGTTTATAAGGGGTTAAAATATATAAAAATAACCATACAAACATATGGTTTCTACTTCTCAGATTTTCCTGTATCGCGGGGGGTTCTGGAACGCAACCACCGCGATCGAAGAGGGATTACTGTTTAACCAAATTTTTTGCACAAGTTGACAGTTTCTGTTGTGACATTGAAGGATTGTTCTTGGCCTTGGGTTGTGATCACAACCCGGAAGAGTGGCGTCTCTTCATTGATTCATTAATGTTAAGCCTGAAAGCTGTTCTGCTACACAATGGCAACGTTTATCCTTCAGTACCTGTTGGCTATGCAGCACACATGAAAGACACGTATGAGAATATGGAACTGTTGCTGAAGCACGTACATTACAGCAGGTACAACTGGAATATCTGTGGAGATCTTAAAGTCGTTGCTCTGTTACTAGGACTGCAGCTCAGCTATACAAAGTACTTTTGTTTAATCTGTGAATGGGACAGCCGTGCCAAAGAGTCGCACTATTCTTGACAGAACTGGCCACTCCGTAAAAAGTTAGTTCCAGCACAGAAAAATTTGGCATATCAATCGCTGTCGACCCGGCAAAGATAGTTTTTCCTCCTCTTCACATAAAACTGGGACCCATAAAGAATTTCATGAACGCACTGAACAAGGAAGGCGAAGGTTTTCGTTATTTAAGACAGATGTTCCCAAGAATAACTGACGCCAAGATCAAAGATGGCGTTTTTGTTGGCCCCAAGATCAGACATGTTATGAGTGACAAGCGGTTTGAAGATCTGTTAGTTGGGCTGGAAAAAATTGCCTGGAAAGCCTTCAAAGACATTATTGACACTTTTCTGGGGCAATTACAGAGCCCCAAACTACATTCAGCTGGTAGACAAACTTCTCAAAGCATACGAGACAATGAAGTGCAACATGTTACTCAAGATTCATTTCCTCCACTCACACTTGGACTTCTTCCCTGCAAATCTCGGTGCTGTCAGTGACGAACATGGTGAAAGTTTTCACCTGGACATTGCTACGATGGAGAAATGATACCAGGGCAACTGGAATCCGTCAATTCTTGCTGACTACTGTTGGATACTGCAGCTTGATGCACCAGACATTGAATACAAAAGAAAATCAGGAGCAAAAGACTTTTTTAATTCTGTTGAATTTAATAGCTTGTGTGAAACATAAACGTGACTAAATACTTTATTGTCAGTAAATATATAAATGTCTATTTCTCAGAGTTCCTACGTGAAGCAGTAAAACCAAAACTATATTTGTGCATACCCAGTACGTATCTGTCAAAATCAGCAAACAATCAGCAAGACTTTAAAAAAAATTGTTGTGCAGTGAATTCATTGGTTGAAAGTCCTCAGTGTCTGTCAAAGAGAGGATGTGCAGCATTGTTCAGTTTTGTTTTAATTCTCTCCTTTGCTCCTACCTCCAGGGTGTCCAGAGTGTATCCGATAATAGAGCCTGCCCTTTTAATTAGCTGGTTGATTTGGTGGGTCTTTCCTGAAGTGATGCTACCAGCCTAGCACATCAGAGAATAGAAAATCACACTGGCCATCACAGAGTTGTAGAACATATGAAGGATGTCACTTCCCACACTAAAGGAACACAGTCTCCTAAGAAAAAAGAGGCTGTTCTACACTTTTTTAAATAGTTTCTCTGTGCTATGAGACCAGTCCAACCTGTCATCAATGTGGACCCCCAAGTACTTGTAGGAGTGGACCACCTCTACACACACTACCTGAATAGTGACTGGACACAGAGGCTCTTTGGTGCAGCAAATGCCAATAACCAGTTCATTGGTTTCGCTCTGTTAAAACAATTTTTTTTCCCCCAATATAAATGTTCTCCATCCAACTCCTATATTATGTCTCATCCCCCATATCAATACAACGCATAATTAAAGAATTCTCTGAGAATTTCTGCAAGTGACAAGACCTAGCTTTATATTTAAAGTTGGTTTACAGGGTGAAGAGAAAAGGAGACATGACTGCACCTTGTAGTGTTCCTGTGTGCTCAAATCTGTATCAGAAACACAGGGAATGAATACTGTGTGAACAAAATCAAACTTTTTGTGAATATTTTTGAGTATCCTATTAAAAACAACATGCTAAACAAATGTTTTAAGCAAGCAAATGACCAGAAAACATTTAAAAGTGTGAAAACAAATACTGTAGTAAGTGCAAGACTGGATGTAGCATTTTTGCCACCCAAGGAGAAGCTGTAAATGCCTCCCAAAACCCTTTCTATGACATAGGAGTTCTGTAAATGTTGGATTATTGGTCTCTTACTCTTTGATATAGTTTTACCTATATAACATTTTGTTTGCAATCTGGTAGCTTAAATGGACTATGAACTTATTTATATATTCACATTCATTTATGCAGTTTACATTTGTTTTAGTGAAGTTCAATATTTTTCATAAATGATGTCAAGGAAAACTAGCAGTTTACAACAGATATTAAATAAAGGAACATACATTTATTTTAGCATTTTATAACTTAGAACACTTTATTTAAAAAACGTGTAAACATAACTATAACAATCTGTATTTACATGATGTAGTACATCTAAGCCAGTAAGTATACACCAAGAAAGGGAATTTCAATATATCAATAAGTAAGGGTATTCACCTAATAGAAAAACTAAATACCCCAAAAACTCAAAAATACCTTGATAGACTTGATTAAAATTTGGTGATGTTACAGCAAAAAGAAAATTATCTGACATGTTTTTTTTTTATTTTTTAATATTTGCCAGAAATAAAGCTGTAAACATGTGGAGAAACTGGGTGAGAAGTCCATGTAAATGAATGGCACAAGCAAGACAGCACTACTGCTCAAGCTAACATTATAATCACACAGAGAAATGGTTCTGGTGGCGAATGAAAAAGGGCATCTAACCGACACAGGAAAAACAGACAAGATTGAGAGCTGTTTCAAAAATGAGATGTGAAGTGGACAAAGAAAAGTTAGTCAAAACTCAAAGAAGACGTGGTTAGCAGGTGGCCTCTTTGGGTACACATGCAATAATAATAACTTTATTTATATAGCACCTTATCATACATTTGCATGCAACTCAAGGTGCTTCTCACAGAGTAATCAACAAAAACAATAAAGATATACCATAGTTACTTGGATATTATCATTTATTAATATTACAATAATCTATACTAATAAAAGGCAAAGCCCTCACTGACTGACTGACTGACTGACTGACTCACTCACTCACTCACTCACTCACTCACTCACTGACTCATCACTAATTCTCCAACTTCCCGTGTAGGTAGAAGGATGAAATTTGACAGGCTTATTCCTTACAGCTTACTTACAAAAGTTAAGCAGGTTTCATTTCGAAATTCTACACGTAACGGTCATAACAGTCGACAACGTCCGCCATGTTGAACTTTCTTATTTATGGCCCCATCTTCACGAAATTTGGTAGGCGGTTTCCCTGCGCTAACTGAAACCGATGTACATACTTATTTCAGTGGTATGACGCCACTGTCGGCCGCCATATTGAACTTTCCAACATCACTAATTCTCCAGCTTCCTGTGTAGGTAGAAGGCTGACCCCATCTTCACGAAATTTGGTAGGCGGCTTCCCTGCGCTAACTGAAACTGATGTACGTACTTATTTTGGTGGTATGATGCCACTGTTGGCCGCCATATTGAACTTTCCAGCGTCACTAATTCTCCAACTTCCCGTGTAGGTAGAAGGCTGAAATTTGGCAGGCTCATTCCT
Organism: Polypterus bichir lapradei; assembly: GCA_026402145.1. Classification (NCBI taxonomy): domain Eukaryota; kingdom Metazoa; phylum Chordata; class Cladistia; order Polypteriformes; family Polypteridae; genus Polypterus; species Polypterus bichir. The sequence goes on along the minus strand of JANRMT010062854.1, from coordinate 107,812,152 downwards.
TACAGCTTACTTACAAAAGTTAAGCAGGTGTCATTTTGAAATTCTACGCGTAATGGTCATAACGGTCGACAACGTCCGCCATGTTAAACTTTCTTATTTATGGCCCCATCTTCACGAAATTTGGTAGGCAGCTTCCCTGCGCTAACCAAAACTGATGTACGTACTTATTTCGGTGGTATGACGCCACTGTCGCCCACCATATTGAACTTTCCAATGGTCTTTGTTACTTATGGGCCCATCTTCAAGAAATTTGGTACGCGGGTTCCCAACGCTAACTGAATCCTACTTACATACATATATACGTCCATAGCCTGCAGCTCGGTCACCGTGTGAGGCGGCATTGGGTCCCACATCCCAACGCCTCCCACGTTGTTGGCTGCCTGCCTGCCGGTCTCTACATTCCCTTCCTTGCTTCGCCACGGGATTCACGTCCTCCTGCTGATAACTACAGCCTTTTTATTTAATCCACAGCTTCTCTGCTGTTTTATTGTTCATTTATTACGATTATAGTTATTGTGTAGGTATTTTAGACTTACTTTACATTGTTCAGGTACCCATTTCCTTTATCGTTCCAACCGTACCCCCATTAACATGTCTATCAAGGTGATCACCATCGATCAAAGAACTGTCACTTACCGAGTGGTTTCCATGCCCGGAGATGGCACCTGCCTTTTCCATTTTCTTTGTTACATATTGCACGGCCATATCAGGCTCACTCTTGATATCCGGAGGAACATTGTGTATTGAATGACTGGGACAGGTTCAAGGTCTGGACTGATGACGTTACAGAAGATAATTATACTACACAGGAGCACTATAAGAGTGAAATGCTTAAGCCCTTCACCTATGGTTCAGCATGTGAGTTGATGGCTGCCGCTGAATTGTTTGGTTGTCGCTTTCAAGTGTACCGAAATGGCCATATTTTACACCTTTTGACAACCGCCAATGCCTCTTAAACATCTTAGATTCACAGGTGACGATTTCAGTAGTCGACACTTTGATGTTTGCGAATGTTTAAACTCTCAAAAGCTGGATGTGAAGTTATCGTTGAAACCGGTTGTATGCTTACAACGCTTGACAGGTATTGAATGTCACTTCAACACAAGTCCTGCAAATGCTGTCGTAATTGAAACAAACCATGAAACTCAAACCGATTATGACAGCAGCAATCCAAGCTGTGAGATTTGAGACAAGATTACTTCTCACATGGCCAACTGTACGTTGCATGCTCAAGAGTAAGCTCAGCGCACAGCTTGGTCATATTACAACCGGAGGGCCGAACTGACAATGTGGTATCCAAAGAGATCCTTAACAAATAATTATTGGTATATTTTCCCTCAGTTTAAAAAGGTTTAATTTTCTTCTTAATAAAAATTTTAAGGCAGTACTTCGCCGCTGCGAAGTGCGGGTATTTTGCTAGTATCAAATAAATGCAAGTATACTAAATAGAAAATCATCCTGGGCATTGTTAAATAAAATTTAAACTCTAAAGAACAAAACAAACCTGCACTCTAATCAGAAACAGGTTCATATTGTTTTCTAATTAAAACCCTTATACATAAAGATGGTAAAAGAGCAACCAGAACTAATTTACATATATATAAAACTATATACAGTACTAGGGGGCTTTGTCCCCTGCTCGCTTTGTTCACTAACCCCCGGGCCTGTGCTACGCGTATGGGAAAGCGGATGTACAATTTAAACAGATTTTTATTTTCATGTGAATTGTTACATATGCATAATAGAACTAACTATTTTACATTACAGCAAGTAATTAACCATAGTAAAAAATAGTAAAACATAATAATTTGAAAGTAAATTATGTTTCATGTTGCGTTAGAGTTATTTGATGAGTAATACGATTTTGTTCTGTTTGGTTTTGAAATTAACATGCAAATACTGTTTAAACTTACACTTTTACCATAAAACTTCAATAAAAACAATTTTTCTAATTACATTTTCGTCAATATCGCATTGAATTTTGATTCTGCGTTTGGACTTTCATCATGACAACGCAATGTATAACTACCCATGATTGAATTTCGTTTCTTTCTGTCTGTTAAATTAAATGACTTTTTCGATTGTTTGAAATTTGTTAATTGTCTTTGCAAAAGCTATTCTAACGGGAAACTGTTAATGTTTTAATATGAATGGCATATCAAGAACTCCTTTGTTGTCTAATGTTATCCACGGAAGGTTTACTACATTACCTTTGTTGGATACTTACTTCTTTCTATAGTAATTCGTGCGGTGGAAGACCAGATGGTGTAAACGGTTGTAGATATTCTTCGGGATGTTGTAAGTTGATGTTTTCATGTTCCGCATGATCACCACCAACCATTTCAGCATAGTCTATTGATACTCATTTAACCAATTTGCCATGTAACCAATCGACATTTTTAGCATTAATTCATTTGACTTCATCGTTTCTTGGTGCTAGGATTGCCCGTGTACTCACTTTTTCTGTTGATAACCCTTCGTGATAAAATTCTTCAATAAGATTTGGACATAATACGTCTTAATTTGAACTTAAAGTGAGGAAAACGGTAAAATTTATAGTTGAGAGAGCAGGAAATGTGTCTGACAAAAGCATTCACACGAATGAGAGGTGACAGTACCGTGTGCGTGGTTGAATATGGTTGAGAGGAGGACGTGACTTGAAAAAATCTCATGGCCAAAGTCTCGCGGGACTTGAAAAAATCTCTTCAAAAAAGTCTCGTCTCGTCGCAGGATTTTTTTATATAATAGAGAGATATATCTACATTTGACTTAGGCATGTGCACATCATTAAAAACATTAAAACAGTCCATAGCAGTTTCAGTAGATTAAGGATGTAGATGGAGTTCTTGGTTTCAGAATGTGTTTAGTTGACCAGCTGACAAGGAGGCAATAGGAGAAAAATAAACCTCTGGTGGGCCGTGGCCAGAATACAAAAGTGAGCAATGAAATAGTTAAGATGGTAATCAGTCTCTGCATCATAGAAGTCAGAATGACCTAGGCAAGCTGGTCACCTACAATCCACTGTGCACAGTTTATACAGTCATCTATAAAGGTCTCCAAGGCCTCCTCATTTCCTCCACTTCCCCAGGTGACTGCAGAAGAGAGTGCTTTGAGCAGGTGTGGGTAGCACATAGCCCCACCACACAGAATGGGAAACCAAAAAAAAAAAAAAAGAAAACAATGGATTAATGCCGGGTACTTATTTACAGTATATATCAAAAAGCTAAACTTATAATCATATTGCTATGTTATGTTTTAATTAATTGCTTTTTGAAATGTTCCACAGATTTAGCCTGGTGATACACCATATAGAATATCATATATTTTTGATGCACAACCACCATACCTGACAAAGAATTTCCTTCGGGTTATATAAGATTTAAACCAGCCTAATGCAGTACCTGAAAGCCCTACCCACTTTCTAAAGCAGTTTATAAAAATATCTTGATCTATAGTATCGAATGGTGCACTCAAGACTAGCAAAACAAGTACAGATATTTTACTTGCATCTGCAGTAATTTGCAAATTATTTACTAATTTAACTAGAAATGTTTCAGTACTATGATTTGATCTAAAACCTGACTGATACTTATTTAGAATAAAATGTTTATTCAAATATTCACTTAAGTGCCAAAAAACTACTTTTTCTAGAATTTTACTAAGAAAAGGCAAATTGGAGATTGGCCTCTAATTGTCTAATATAGAGCAATCGAGGATATTTTTCTTGAGCAGAGGTTTAATTACAGCAGTTTTGAAAGAATATGGCTGCGTTTCTCAACCTTTATGTATTTGCGACCTGAGTTTTCATGACAGTTTTAATCGTGCACCCCTAACGTTTTTTGAAAGGAGCCCACTAATACCAATTTGTTCTTTTTTAATTAATAATATATCATAGATACGTATTTTATTATACCTACTTAACTTTTATCAACATTTATCTAATATATTTATTTTTCTAGTATCAGAATGTAGTTTAAGTTAATTTGTTTTGGTTTCAATAGAAGTATTTTTCATATTTTCGATTCTTGTTTTCTTTTTTTCACATCTTCGCACCCCCCTTTTTGTTACTTTGCGCCCCCCGGGAGTTTGAGAACCACTGGAATATGGGAAAATGCCAGAATCTAATGAATAATTTACTGTGTCCAGAATGTTGTTGATAAGTAGATCAGAAACCTCTTTAAAGAAACTTGTAGGAATGGGGTCTAATATACAAGTGGACTGCTTTAAATGAGCAATTATTATATGAAGATCAGATAAACTAATTTTAGTGAAGCAGCTACAGTCACAATGTGGAGCTCTTTGAGGCTCACGAAAATGTTTCTTTGATGTCGGTTTTATATTAAGTCTAATATCATCTGTCTTTTTTCTAAAATATACTCCAAAATCTTAACTTTTAGCCTCTTATGCTTTCAGTGCTAATGGATCTGGGTTTAAAAAGCAAAGGTTGAAAATAAGAGTAAGAAAAACAGGCAGGAGTAATATGAAGTTAAGGATCTACAAACAGACACACAGCAAGTAGTCAAAGCATGACAGAATTACATGATCTTAAGGGGCAAGTCAAGTCAAGTTAGGGAGCATGCACTGGTACAGCGTGTTGCCGCACCCACTACACGACAAAACAACTCGAGATCCCGGTTTGCAACCCCCCAGGCAGAGACGTCTTCCAGTCCCACCCTCCAGAAATGACCCTCTATCTGACACAGCCAGGTGTTACGTGGGCGACCCCTTCGCCTGGTCCAGCCACTTGGTTCCCCAACAATGAGAATCGTATGAGCCGGATTACCCTCGGGGAAACGCGCCACATGGCCGTAGTGCCGTAACTGATGCTCCCTCACAATGCAGGTAATGTGCCTCATTCAGGACTCCATGAGCAACCGCTCATTCGACACAAAGTCAAACCAACGCTACCCAAGGATTTTCCTCTGAACCCCACGACCTTGCCCAACACCCAGTCCATACAAGCATTGAACAGAGAAGGAGCAAGAACACACCCCTGATGAACCCCAGAATCAACTGTTAAAAACACAGAGGTCCTGCCTCCACTCTGCACAGCACACACAGTACCAGTGTACAGGCCGGCCATGATATCCAGCAACCTTGAGGGGATCCCGCGAACCCTCAGGATGTCCCACAGGGCAGCTCGATCAACCAAGTCGAATGCTTTGTGAAAATCAACAAAGGCTACAAAGAAACTCTGCCGATATTTGCGTTTCAGCTCCATGAGAACCCTCAGTGCCAGGATGCAGTCGATGGTAGGTGAGCAAGTGATCACAGATCCTATTGAGGACAACCCTAGCAAGGACCTTACCCGGCCCCGAGAGCAGTGTTATCCCTCTGTAGTTGCTGCAATCCAAGCAATCACCCTTCCCTGTCCAGATAGGGACGACAGTCTCCCAAATGGAAGCAAAGATTGCTTGCAATGCCAGGAGGACAGCCTTACCACCAGCCTGGAGAAGTTCACCCCGGATAACACAGATCCCTGCAGCATTTCCCCCCCCTCAGCTGGTTCACCATCTGTGTAATCTCAGTGAGATTGGGTGGTTCACAGCTAATTGGGGGATCAGCCTCAGGAACCGTGGACCCAGAGATATCCAACGTCCTATCCGGAGGGGCCATCAGGTGTTTAATAGTTGCAATAGTTTCCCTAAAATTATATTTTATTTTGTTTTTAAATAATTGTTTTAGTAATTTAAATTTTAATAATAAGATGTTCTGCAGTTCATTCATCCAAATTTTCATAGTGAGGCCATTACAATAGTGGTCCTGTTTGATGTTGGACTTTATTGAGTGTGGCTTGGACAAGTCATCCATCCTTGAGAGTTACAGCTGCAGGAGATTTCAGCTGATCCAGCAATTTGAGCTCTATGTCACTGCAGATGAGGAAGAGGTGGCTAGCCTGAATTATTGCAGAGAAGTGGCATGGGAAAAAAACAGAGAGGTACACAAAATACATGGGTCAAATTCAGAGGAAAGTGCAAAGTAATGGGTGCACAGTCACCAGAAACAACAACCTTAAAGTTCAAAGTGTCAAGCCATATTTAGGACCTGGTAGAAATTGACGGGGTGTCACATGTAATAAGCAAGTATGCGGATGCCCAACAGATCTCCTCAAAACATATAGAAAGGAAGAGGAATTAATAGTGGAGGACTCAGTCATTGCGGGATTAAGAGTCACATTTGCCCCAGAGACTGAAAACCTAATGCTTGGGAGAATGCATAGCCTCCTCAACAGAATGGTTTGGAAATCTAAATTTAGAGTTTGGTACCAAGTTGAACAGCAGAACTGACAGTAAAATTCTGTTCTTCAGTAGAGATCTTCATTTGCCATGTGCCAGTCCAGGTGAGAATAAGTAGATCAGCAGATTTAATGCATGGCTCAGATTTAGATATAGATTACTGTAGAGGGGCTGAGGTTTATGAGTCATTGGGACCTGTTCCACTGAACTGGAAGAGCACCAATGTGTTGGGGAGGTTAGTTGGGGGCAGGGGTTGAATGTTTAGACTTTAGGCCAAGCTAGGTTTATAAGTTAACGTGAAGGGATAAAGAGTAGTGTAAATCAAATACTCAAAGCAAGTTAAAAATTTTTTAATTCAAAGTTAATGTGCTAAAGTAATGCAAGAACTACATTAAAATTGCTTGCTTTAATGCAGTATTAAAAAAAACAAGTAAGTTGGAGATTTATGTAGGTGAGTTTAATTATGATGTCATAGCAATAACAGAAATCTTTATTTTTAATTGAGAATGGAAAGAGTATAACAAATGGTTAACCACTTTTAAGGTGGGGTAGGCAAAACAAAAAAGTAGGGGTAGGTGGCCGTTAAACAGAAAATAAAGGTATGTGTTCTTCATTTGGATGATAGGCTACATCTTAGTGAGGTTGTCTGGATTCAACTAGAAGACATTAGGGATAGTGGCCTGATATTTGGGGTGTGTTACAGACCCTGTAATGTAGACAGTATTTTCAGTGTGAATCATTTTAATATTATTAAAAAGGAAAGTTTAGTGGGGGATATTTTAGTCATAGGGTATTTACCAAAGGAAGTATTAGAGTAATGATTAAAAAGTACATTTGACAATCTAAAGAGAGAGAGAGAGATAATGTACATCAGAAAAGTTAACGGCTGACAAATGAGATTCTCTCAGAATTTTTGTAGTAAAAGAATAGTCAAAGAGGAGGTGAAGTGTATTAGGAAAAGTGAGGGTGAATTAAAATATACAGAAAATGAAATAGTGAATGACCTAAATTTGCTTTTTCATGAGTAAAGAAGTGAATAACCTCCCAAGTTGTACCAGAAACAAGAAGATAATTAGTGATTTGGAAACTGTAGAGGGAGAAGTGCTGATTAAAATATTAAATTGCCGTAATGATATAACATTTATCCTAGATTACTTAAGAAGGTCACTGTGTGCATATATAAAACTATGACACATATTTTTCAAAAGTCACTATGTACTGGGCAAGTTCCAAAGAAAGAGGCGATGGCAGAAGTGTCATTATTAGGAAGGAGCACAAACAGTTTTGGCAGAGACAGATAGTTTGAAAATATGGCAATAATAAGAGTGGCGCAGAGTAAGGAAAACAGGTAGAAAAATAAAGTATAATAACCGCAGTAGTTCTTTAATCTGATATTAATGTGTTAGTTTTAATAAATTCAATTAAGTAATCAAAATTCAATAAATGATCCAAACTGAAATTTTTCCAGTTCAAGTCCTGTTTGATGTAGGACTTTTTGTTGGTGGCTTGGATGAGTCTCTACTCCTTGAAGGCTATGACTGTAGGAGATGTCAGCTGATCCAGCACCTAGAGCTGAACTAGAGGGGTGAGGTGGTTGTCCAACGTTGTAGCAGAGAAATGGTGGACCTGGCCCTTTTGTCCTTTATGGAGATAGTGTGCATGCCAAGGTGTTGTGGGAGGAAACTCCAGATCATATTGGTTGAGATAGGAAGGCCACAGTCAGATGTAGACACAAGGCAAAGGGTCCAGACCACTGTCCAGGGGCATCACCCTTAGAACTAGAAGTGTCAAAACATTTTTAGGACCTTGCAGAACTGAATGGGGAAAATTCTAGGTGATAGGCAGGTATGAGGAGCTCCAACAGGCACCTCTAAACCAGTCCACAGAAAGAGAAAAGTTGTGATAGTCAAGGACTCGATCATTAGGGGAATTGAAACACATGTTTGTTCCAGAGACAGACAGTCTAGCACAGTGTGTTTACTTTCAGGTGCACATGTGGAAGTTGTCCTTGGAAGTGTGTATAGGCTGTTGGCTGAATCCAATAATCATTACATAATGGCAAACTTTCAGTTCTGCAATGTAAATTTAAAGAGCTAGATGCCAAGCTGAAGAGCAGAACTGACAAGGTGGCCTTCACTGAAGTTCTGCCTGTTTCAAGCGCCAGCGTCCAGGTAAGAATGAGGAGATTATAAGGCTTAATACGTGGCTCAAATCTTGGTGTAGGATAGATGAGTATAGATTTATGAAGCATTGGGACTCCTTTTGGAACAAATGGGACCTGTTTTGTTGTGACAAAATACAATACAATACAACTGACATCAACTGCAGTAAAAACACAAAAAACTCCCATTTTTAAAAATGTAACTTTAGTGAGTCCCAAGGAAGGGCAGGACAAGTGACCAGGCTGCAAATTTGCATCACAGGAAATGAATGGCTCCTGACTGGTGCAGTGGAGACAAGCAAACTGTTAAACCATTTTAATAGTAACATTTCCATCAATTCATGCATGTTGTTTGAGGAAGGGGATGATCCACCCAACATTTTTAGGCCATAGTGGATCTTTAGCATTGAACAAAGGAAGTGGATATGTCACTTTATGCAAGTTTTAAATGGATAGTAACCAAGTGTGCTTTTTAAGTATTAAATTTAAAAAGTTTTGGGGACAAGATACAAGCTCCTAAAATCACATCCTCCATTTAAGTAACATTCCTGCTTGAAGTAGTGTTGAGTTGTTAAAGCTAGAAATTGTCTTCCCTTTTATAGTCAGATGCTACTTTCTCTCCTTTGCTGATTTTGTACTGAAAATGTCAGACCAAAGTAATTTTTTTCCAGTGTATTTTTTTGAACACAGCTATTCTTGCAAATGCTAAACTCGTTGTTGGAGAAATCGTGAAGAAAGCTGACAGTGGGACTGATTTCTGCTTTAATGGCACTGCTTCCTATAGTTTCCTTGCATGATTCCAAGTTATTTCATGGTTTTGCAAATAAATCAGCGGCATAGAGTTGCAGAAATGAGGGTCTAATATATTTGCAGCAGACTCCCCATTTTTATCTTTTTTTCTCAATCTAATCTTTTAGTTGCGGTATTGTTCCTAGGCAATTTTCATAACAATTATAAAAGCTTGTTATTAGTAAAAATATATTTTTGTTCATATTTATTTTAATTTAGCAGGAAATCACTGAAGTATAGCTAATGTGTTAAGCGAAACATGTCTGGGAGTTAAATGATGTGTATTGTGTATGATGATAACAACATTTAAGTCTGAATTTATTTGACCTTCACCGTGACAGCTCAATTTACATTTTTCAAATTGATTCAGAAGTTTGAACTGTGTTGACCAGACTCATAATCAGTAAGCATTAAGTTCAACATTATAGTGTATGTGCAGTCATAAACTTGTGGCCTCATTGTAATTTGTTTATTTAATTTGATTCAGTCTCGCCCTGTTCCTTTGCCTTCATTTATAAAACTGGCACATGCCTCTACTGAGGTAAATGAAATGATGCTATCAAAGTAATGTGACAAGCCTTTTGCAAAAAATCAAGTCTCCTTCTGTCATAACTTAATTAAATTTAAAATATTCTAAACCCTAAACTGAAAGTGAAAAACAAAACTGTCTGAAGCTTATTTTGAGCAGATGTGTGTATCTGATATTTTTCCATCCATGCATTCATTTTCAATGTCTGGTTTTTCAATTAGGTAATCTGTCCAACTGCATTGGAAAAGACAGGAACAAACTCTGTATTGGATACCAGTCAGTTGCAAAGGACACATGTACACACCCACACTCACTCATAAAAAGCCAGTTATGCAGAGTTGCCAAGTAATATAATGTGCACGCCTTTGGGGGATGGAAAGAATCCAGGGTTTATGAAGAAAAACCAACAGAATCAGCAGACACAACAGAGATCAGGTAGGCCTTATGGCTGTGAGTAACAAGTACTAATTGCTGCACCACTGTGCTGTCCAGTGCTTTATTAGTGTTAGTTAAAGTATTACCAAAAGGATTTATTACAAAGAAAATAATTTGATGCTAAGAAATGTCAATTTCCTAACTTAGTCCATCAGCTAACATTGAGCTATTATTATTAAACTATCTATTAAATTACCTTTTATAGTAGTACTTTCCATGTCTTATCAAAACCTACAAAACGAGTCATCCATAAACTAATTAAAATTATGTTGAGAGGAAGATTTTAGGTGTGTTTAAGGTATTGTATGTGACACCTTATAATATAAAGTGCTTTGTGGGTGCCACTATTATTTTGAAATGCTGAAAGGTCTTAATGTGTTGTATTAGGCTGCTGTAATTAGATGTGTGAATGCTAGTTAACTAAGTAGTTCTGTTCTATAAGTATTGCAGTTAACAACGTCATGGCACCCTCTGTGTCACCTGGATTATTGAATGTAGATAATGTAGTAGTGACATTCTTTTTTTAAAAGTCATGATACACAGGAATGCACAGAACACAAATTGAAATCAGCTTTTCAATGAATACATTCTTTTTCCATTTGTACAAGATACGGTCTAAAACAATTCCAACTTATATACCTTATATGCACACCTTCATAAACTTAAAACCTACCCTTGTTGTAGATATTTGAATGAATGGTGCTACCGCACATCTGTACAGTGAGCATGGAGAAATAGCAGTTAAATTTAAACTTGGAATTAGGAGAATGAGCAAAGTATGGGATAAGCAAGCTAAAGTCAAAGACAAGTAAAGCAATAATTTAAATAATGAAGCCCAGCATGTGAGATGGGAGTCATAGTTAAAGAACAGAGCAAAGCAGTCAGAAAGTTCATGTAAATGAGCCAAATCAAAAGACAAAAATGGTGATCAGGAACATAAAATAATTTGTATCTGAAGAGTAAATTGATTCAAACAAGGGAACATTTAGCCTACTTAGCTTTATCCAGACTTGGACAACAAGGAAATGCATGACGTTGAACTTTATAATGTTGCGGTGATGACATTACACACTGTGCACTCCTGGAAACACAAGTCATAAAATGGCAGTGACCCATAGCAAAAATAAGATGGTGCCACAGGAGAATGCAATTCATTTTTAACCTAGTCAAAAACTTGTTAAATTAATAAGCAAGTTTTACGACTGGATTCCTCAACCACTAGAACCACCAAAAATGGAGTTTCAATGATTTTTGATGCACACTCTAACTTGGTAAGTAGGATTTGTAAACAGATGGTTGCGTAATAATGATAATATGTAGTGCTTTGATTCTAACATAATGTTCTCAATCTTCTTGATCCAAATCAAGGGGGCTGGAGTTTATTCTAGCAGCATTGGGTTTAATGCAAAACTGGCTTGTCTAGCCCATCACTAGGCCAATTCCTGTTCATACTCATACTCATGTTCATACAGGACCCTGCCCGCTTAAAAAGATGGATAGATGGATGGGTTCAGGAAATGATTAGATTGATGGATGCTGCCTTGCTGTTTTAGTGAATGTTACCTAAACTTTTCACAGTAGATTAAGATTTAAGGACTGCATGATAAACCCATATCTACATTGACAAAATGAGCTACAATCAATGTATTATTATTATTATTATTATTATTATTAACATTTGATTTCTCTTTATGTAATGTGTTGAGCTTTTACAGATGATTTGTTCAGCTTGTTACAGGAATGTCTTAAATCTTACTTTATCTGTAGTCATAATTATGGCCTTTAAACCCATTACACAAGGTTACTTAGACTGACTCAGTGCTGTTGGGTGAATGATGATGATGAATGAAGATTTGTTTGTCACAGAAGCCTTAAACGAGCCCTAAAACGGGTCCACAATTTCCCAATTTGCTACTCAGCCATATAATTTTTTATTTGGCCTCAAAGCAGCCCTTGATTTGTGTGTATTCTGTGCCTTTTTACATTTTCACTCTTAAAAGAGCTTCAATCAATACATTGAAGTTAAAATTGCACATGCCTCTGCGTCATATGAGGCAGTCATACAGAAGAATTTTTATGTATAATGTGCAATTTTTAAATGCTGCCTAAATGTTTGAAAGTAATGCAATTATAATACAAGATGCCTAAAATGTAAAGAAGGTCTGTCCCCACATACACACTAATATTTCTGGGTGTGTGCATGTACTTTAAATTAACCTACACACATAGAAATATGTTTTCTATATACAGTGCATCCGGAAAGTATTCACAGCACATCACTTTTTCCACATTTTGTTATGTTACAGCCTTATTCCAAAATGGATTAAATTCATTTTTTTTCCTCAGAATTCTACACACAACACCCCATAATAACAATGTGAAAAAAGTTTACTTGAGGTTTTTTGCAAATTTATTAAAAATAAAAAACTGAGAAATCACATGTACATAAGTATTCACAACCTTTGCCATGAAGCTCGAAATTGAGCTCAGGTGCATCCTGTTTCCCCTGATCATCCTTGAGATGTTTCTGCAGCTTAATTGGAGTCCACCTGTGGTAAATTCAGTTGATTGGACATGATTTGGAAAGGCACACACCTGTCTATATAAGGTCCCACAGCTGACAGTTCATGTCAGAGCACAAACCAAGCATGAAGTCAAAAGAATTGTCTGTAGACCTCTGAGACAGGATTGTCTCGAGGCACAAATCTGGGGTAGGTTACAGAAAAATTTCTGCTGCTTTGAAGGTCCCAATGAGCACAGTGGCCTCCATCATCCATAAGTGGAAGAAGTTCGAAACCACCAGGACTCTTCCTAGAGCTGGCCGGCCATCTAAACTGAGCGATCGGGGGAGAAGGGCCTTAGTCAGGGAGGTGACCAAGAACCTGATGGTCACTCTGTCAGAGCTCCAGAGGTCCTCTGTGGAGAGAGGAGAACCTTCCAGAAGGACAACCATCTCTGCAGCAATCCACCAATCAGGCCTGTATGGTAGAGTGTCCAGACGGAAGCCACTCCTTAGTAAAAGGCACATGGCAGCCCACCTGGAGTTTGCCAAAAGGCACCTGAAGGACTCACAGACCATGAAAAACAAAATTCTCTGGTCTGATGAGACAAAGTTTGAACTCTTTGGTGTGAATACCAGGCGTCACATTTGGAGGAAACCAGGCACCGCTCATCACCAGGCCAATACCATCCGTACAGTGAAGCATGGTGGTGGCAGCATCATGCTGTGGGGATGTTTTTCAGCGGCTGGAACTGGGAGACTAGTCAGGATAAAGGGCAAGATGACTGCAGCAATGTACAGAGACATCCTGGATGAAAACCTGCTCCAGAGTGCTCTTGACCTCAGACTGGGGCAACGGTTCATCTTTCAGCAGGACAACGACCCTAAGCACACAGCCAAGATATGAAAGGAGTGGCTTCAGGACAACTCTGTGAATGTCCTTGAGTGGCCCAGCCAGAGCCCAGACTTGAATCCGATTGAACATCTCTGGAGAGATCTTAAAATGGCTGTGCACCAACGCTTCCCATTCAACCTGATGGAGCTTGAGAGGTGCTGCAAAGAGGAATGGGCGAAACTGGCCAAGGATAGGTGTGCCAAGCTTGTGGTATCATATTCAAAAAGACTTGAGGCTGTAATTGCTGCCAAAGGTGCATCGACAAAGTATTGAGCAAAGGCTGTGAATACTTATGTACATGTGATTTCTCAGTTTATTTTTAATAAATTTGCAAAAACCTCAAGTAAACTTTTTTCACGTTGTCATTATGAGGTGCTGTGTGTAGAATTCTGAGGGAAAAAATGAATTTAATCCATTTTGGAATAAGGTTGTAACATAACAAAATGTGGAAAAAGTGATGCACTATGAATACTATCCGGATGCACTGTATAAACTTTAAGAATTAGTTTAATTGTAGCAATTTTGCTGTGCTCTTATCTATCTGATATACTACAGTTTGGATAGTTCATACAACCATACAACCTTCTTTAGCAAATAGCTTTATATTGTGTGGGGCTTACAATCACCTCTACAGAGGAAAGCCAATGCTTCAACTTTTAATTTATATGAGCATTCTTCAAACTTGTATTAATTTTAAGAGTTAAAAAAGTAAGATTAATGCATTTATGCAGCATCCACTTATTCAGTTTTTTATGATGAAGCCTTTTTTGCCTTCTGTATTCACTTTTCAGTATTGTTTACTTTTTTCATTCTATTAGTAACCTAAAACGCCTTAAATGTCCTTGCGCAGGACTACATCAGGAGCATCCTCCATCACTACGCTCCAATTCACTTACCAAGGTCCACTGATTCTGGCAATCTCGTTGTGCCCCAAACTATCCTGTGCTCCGTGGTGACAGAGCCTTCAGCTCTATAGTGCCCACACTTTGGAACGATCTCCCTAAATTAATGAGGTCAGCTGCCTCAATTCATTCTTTTAAAAAACAACTTAAAACACATTTGTACAGGAAGGTATTTAACTTACCCTGACATTCTGATCATACATTCAGTTTACCCTCTCTGTCCAGGTGCAGAACATGATTTGCATTTGTATCACAAATAATGTTATTTGCTCACAGTTGTGGCACTGTTGTAGAATCCCGGACGTTTGATGTCAAAACAACTGAATGACCAGTGGATGAGTGAATTAAGACACAAACCAAAGACTATTCAAAAACAGAATGATGTTTTAGTCCAATTGTGCTAAATTTATTTTAAAAACAAATGCCTTGAAAAAAATTGTCATAAAGTCCAAGGCAAAAATACTAACAAAACAAGAAAAAAGTGTATAAGTGCTATATACAATATTCACAGTGGCTTCAAAATGAAAGTGATGAGAAACAACAGAAAGACTCCCCTTCCTCCTTCTTCCAATAAAATGACAATTCATGAAGGACAGACAGAAAAATAATCAAATTCAGAAAGTGAATACATTAAGCACTAAGACAGTAAAGTGAAAAAAATGAGCACCCTGAAACTCAGATTCCTCTTACCCAAACTATTACAGGAAGTGACTCTGATCTTTACAACTAGTACGTTCAAGGTTAAAAACATATCTCTATTACTAGTATGTGCAAGTTGAGTCTAAAGACCTAAAGCCTCATGTATAAATGGTGCGTACGCACAAAAATGTTGCATACTACCGTTTCCACGCTTAAATCGCGATGTATAAAACATAAACTTGGCGTAAAGCCACGCACATTTTCACGCTAGCTCAATCCTTGGCATACGCAAGTTCTCCGCTCGGTTTTGCAAACTGCCGGCACCCAGCGTCAAAGCAGTGCTTTTGTTCTAGTGTGGTTTCCCTTTCATTTTTAGATCCACATCACTGACACGTCTTTATCATATACACTGAAATTAACCGCATATTGTTTTTTAGTTTAAGGCATCTAATTGTAATTAACCCGTAACAATATAATGGTCCACGGAATAGCCAAACTATTCCAAATACCAGAGCTGCTTTAGCGTTGTTACTTTCTTCTTTCAGCTGCTCCCGTTAGGGGTTGCCACAGCAGATCATCTTTTTCCATATTACTCTCACTGCACCACTAGGAGTATTTATATCGCTGTATCTGAGTGTGGAATCACAGCTCTACAGCAGCTGATCGGAAAGAGAATTATCGGTATTCAGCATCAAGCACATGCTGCCTATTTGTACTGTTCGCATATGGCAAATGCTTTAGAACCTTTCCTCTACTTACCTCGACGTTCAGAAACAGTTTCATTCCAAGAACTATAAATGCACTCAATCAATCCATCAAGTGCTCCTTGTAGAACTGTTTGTACTTATAAGTACAATAACCTCACTGTAAACTTGCGATACACTTATAATTTTGCATAACCTGAGCCACTTTATAAAGCGCGTATTTACATATGATGACAATGTCATTCTTAAGATGAAATGCAGCAAATATGTTTTTTACATTATATAGATAAAATGTTAACATCATTTATCCATCCATCCATTATCCAACCCACTATATCCTATCTACAGGGTCATGGGGGTCTGCTGGAGCCAATCCCAGCCAACACAGGGCGCAAGGCAGGAAACAAACCTCGGGCAGGGCACCAGCCCACCACATTAACATCATTTAAATAATCTATATTGTTAATAATTAAACATGTGAGGACATGGTGTCGCAGTGCTAGCAAGGAGCCGGCGGTTCAGGGATTGTTCCTGCCTCGTGCTGTATTCTTGCTGGGGCTGGCGCGACACTGGATGAATAGATGGATAGAATAATTAAACATGTACTATGAAGATATTTCAATGTTCCTTAAAAGTTTTGAAGAATTGGCGTTCTAAGCTTACAGATGACTTTACATCTATTACAAAGCTGATTGTGTGGTGATTGGGTATTTGGAGAAAGAAAAGGAAGGACAGGAATTGGGGTTTAGTACGTTTGAAAGACACAGTACTGCTGCAGTGAATTATTTCATCGAAGGTCGCGCATGGTGCAGCAAACATCTTGCGTGAGGCATTAACAATCTCTGCATGAGGCACCAGCTTGTCACTATCACTGTGCCACCATGTTCCCATGTTTAATACTGTACATGCTTTAATTCCTATCACCATGAAAATGATATCAAGTATATATCTCAGTATTTAAAATATTCAGACAGCTGTAATATCACAAATGTAATGGATTCTGTGTTCTGTTGGAGGAAGAGGTACACGTAGTGATTCACACACATAGAGCACATAGATGAGCACATACAAAACAAAGCATTTAACATGCTACTTTAGTTACGATGTGATTTGAGAAACTAGTAAATTAAATGATTTAAAGATGAAGTTTATGATGTTCTACCTTAATGACAAAATAAACTACTTGATTAAAGTGGAAATGTCGAGATTAAAGTTGACATTTCGTCCTTTTTTTCCCACTGTGTCCCTATTTTTTTTTTCTTTTCTCTGTACCCTAACAAGCTTTCATATGACACTCAGACGGTGGTCTACGACTCTCCTTTTCACGGCGATTTTGATATCTGACAATTTCTTTTTAATTTCGGGGCACTGTGCAACTTTGTGAACTTGAGCTTTTGAGTTTCTCCGACACACTATGTCACTCAATCAACTTCCTTTTGTTGTTTATAGCACTGTTTAAACCAACAAATACGTAGTATGTTTTTCCTTGCCTCCTTTTGGTATTCGCTGAAATTCTTCTTTTTCCCCCATGCTTTTACCATTGTCTTTTCACAGAACGCTGAGCTTAAGGGCTATTTATATTGATTTGTGTGTTCAATGAGGTGTAATTTTTGTAGGAGTTGGGGAGTGGCAGCAGGCGCGTGCACGTGCATTATTTTTCATGCTGACTGGGATTTATGGAGGGGAAGAACGTGGAAGTTGGCGAACACACAGAATTATGCATCTGGATTTTTTTGTGTGTACAAACATTTCCGCTTTTCTCCATACACCATATTTTAGTGTGAATTCTATGCACGCCATTATGCATGAGGCCCCTGGTCAACTGAAGATGTCATGGAGAAAATGCCTTCAGAAAGAACACACAGAGTCTCCAGATAGGCAGTAAGAATAGACTTTACAGTATTGCACAGCACAGAATTCCATTGCAAAGCACATAAGGCCTGTCCTAGTTCAATTAAGTGAGTCCCTTGCTTTGTGTGAGCCTCATATTTATTACAATACTTATCTCAAAATATTCCTGCTTCACACCATTTTCCATCATTTTCATGATAATGACCTCGCTCCAAAGTGACATACAAAGGAGGTTAACATAGCTGACATTAGTCTGGGGACTGTTTGGGAAACAGGACTTGGACAAGATTGAATGGCAAGTGGATGGATCAAAACAGAAATACAAGCAAGTTACAATATCTAGACTACCAAGCCTATCAGCTAATATCAATTAGACAGAAATTCACCAAACAAGAGAGTGTTAAAAAGCTTTTTAAACATAGTGAGGGAGTCAGTATTTCAGATGGAAATGAGCTCATTCCACCAGCCAGGAACTACAAATGAAAAGAGTCTAGACTGAGATTTGTTACCATACAGAGATGGCATACCAGACACTGTTTAACAGCAGACCCGAGTGGTCAAGAAGGAGCATAAGACTTCAGAAGTGTCTACATATATACAACTGTAGACCCACTGACTACTCTGTAGGCAAGCATCAAAAATTTGAACTTAATATGTGCCACTACAGGAAGCCAGTGCAGTGTTCTGAAGAGAGGTCTGACATGTGCCCACCTTAGCAGGCTGAATACCAGACATGTCGCTGCATTTTGAATCTACTACTTGGTGATACATACTGGTGAGAGTTGCAGTAGTCCAGGCGCGATAAGACCGTAGCCTGGACCAGGATTTGTCTTGTATATTCTGTCAGATATAGTCTGATCTTGCAGATATTATATAGTGTAAATCTGCAAGACCGAGAGACTGTAGCTATACGGTCGCTGAAAGACAGCTGGTCATCAATCGTCTCATCAAGTTAATGTATCAACTTGGCAGGTGTTAGCAATAATGAACCAAGCGGAACAGAGATTGGGTGCTGAATAAAAAGAAAAGCTGGGACAAAAAAGAAGATCCATCTTGGCCAGGTTGAGCTACAGTTGGTGTTTTTTTTTTCATTCAGAGAAATTCTAGCTGATACCATGAGGTCCTCTGGAGGGAATGACAGGTATAGCTCTGTACCATCAGCATAGCTCTGATAGGAAACACCATTGAACTAGATGACAGGACCTAGTGAAGAGGTGAATACAGAGAAGAGGAGCGGGCCCTGCACCAATTCTTGGGGCACCTCAGTGCTTGCCTGGTGTACCCTTGATATTTCTCAAAGCCTGGACATCAGTCTCCACCCAAAAGGACGGACTCAAACTATCGAAGGGTAGTCCCAGTGATGCTAAGGTGGAAGGAAAGATGTGGTGGTTGACTATGTCAAAGGCAGAGAAGATATGTAGCAGTATGAGCATAGATGACATGTTGGTAGCTCTTTCCTGCCATACCTTGTCAACAACAGTAAATAGAGCTTATTTAGGGGATTGCCCTGTCTTGAATCTTGACTGCTAAGGGTCAAGCAGTCTGTCCAATAGAAGAAAGGAAGAGACTTGGTTAGAGACAGCATGTTCCAATGTTTTAGAAATAAAGAAGGGGAGACACACTAGTCTGTAATTACCTATTACAGATGGGTCAAGAGTGGGCTTTTTGAGGGGATGAGTTATAAGGGCCTGTTTTGACAATGTAGGTAAAGTTTCAATGCTGAATGAAGTGTTGATGATGTGTGTAGAATCAAGTGAGGGGCAGATAGGCTGGAGGAGATGTGAGGTGAAGTACTAGGGCGACTAGAGGGGATGTAGGAAACATCAGTGGTGAAGAGAGGAGAGAAAGGTTAGAAAGTTGTGGTGTGTTCGGGAGGGCGCAGGCTGGGTGAAAGCGTTGAAGAGAGTGCTTTAAACTGTACAAAGTTTGTAAAGTAATCAACAGTCAAGAAGATTAAGGGTGGAGGAGTTGGAGGGTTTATAGGCTTCATAGAGCTGCAGAAACCCATGGGCAAGAGGGTAGTTCGTGTGCAGGAATAGTGGAGAGGGGACGGACATCAAGGTAAGAGGGCAGAGTTCAGTATATGGTGTCAGTATCAGCACTAGTGTTAAGAGAGGCGCAATGGTCAGGATGAGAGAGAGCAGAGGAGTCTAGGGAAGAGAAACAGGTGGGAGAGAGAGAGGTAATGGCGGAAGGACACATTGGGGGGAATAGCAATTAAAAATGAGAGAAGGAGCAGAGAGAACTGAATAGAAAGTCATCAAAAGTATGTAGATGTGGATCTGCAGGTCTATGAGAGAATGTGATCCAGAAGTTTAACCGGCTTGTGAGTGGGAGAGGTGTGGAGTTGTGTCAGGTTGAAAGAGGAAAAAAGAGAATGCAAGTCTGTAGAAAAAATACTGTTCAACTGGTCCCAGGTAATTAGAAATAAACTGCCATCATCTGGAATAGAGAAGAGGAGCACAACCAGCTCATCAAGGAATTTTTTTATTGGACCTGAAGGGCAGTAAAGAGCAACAATGTTAATAGGGTAGGTAGTAATTGAGTGGTACTCAATAGAGGTGTAGCTGCATAAATTACCCAGTGGTGTGAATCTCCATATCTTGGTGACTAGTCTTTATTGGTTCACTGGACAAAACATAGTCAAAAAATAATAAGACAAAATCAAAACCAGAAAGTCAACTAAACCAAATAACGCAGTTCAAAACACTAGGGAAAAATGTAGCAGAGAAAACAAAACAATTTAAACCTTTAATTCTTAAGCAATGAAACAAACATAACAATTCTTTAGTAAAATCTGCAACCTCAGATAAACAGAAATTAGGTGGTGCCAAACTTTATACTGTTAACTTTATTACATCACAGCAACTCTAGCAATAGTATACAAAGAACCTATAAAATGTCCATGTTCATGAAAAAATAAAACATTAGAAACAACATGAATACTTTGCAACTAAATTGAAACAACTTTTAAAACAAAACACTAACAAAAAAATGAAATAATCAAGCCAAAATATGCATTGTAAAATAAAAATTGTTAAAACAAGTTCGGGACAATGAGAAAAAAAATAAATAAATTGAACCCAAATCATAACTCCTGGATGCATTCTGGGTGTAGGTACCAACCAGCCAATGGTGAAGACTGATCGTCATATCTTATTAAAGTAATTGTTGTAACTTCTGGAACAATTGGTGATTACCAATTGGTAGTTTGGCTGGGAAGTGTTATGTGTGTTTTTCTTTTCATTGTTTTTGTTGTCTCTGTGTAATTTTGGTTATTTTTATTATTTGTCATTTATGTACTGTGTCTGTAAGTGTTCTATTATTCCTTGTTTTTTGTGGGTGGAACCCAAAAAGGCAAAGTCACCTTGATGTCACTGCTGAAAGGCATGTTGGTTTTTCAATGGTTTATTAACATTCAAAGAATCTAGTATTGTAAGCACTGATTTTCTGGATTTCTCTTGCTTCTCTGTTTTGTTCTTGATTTCTTTTTTGGATTTGTTTGCTGTGGGTTGCCTTTTATAACAAACCCTGTTGCCTTATTTTTATAATTTTGATTTACCAATAAATATTTCTTCATTCATAAAGTGTTTTGTATTGGACGTGTTACTCACGCCAGAGGTTTTGACTATTCGTCTTCTTTGAAGGGCATTTTTAGTACATTTAGAAATATATTTTGAACTATTAAAGCCTTTGCCACATTTTAGGTATGTTTTTGCAAAGCCTGTCTGTGGAGTCTTTTGGTTGTAGCTGTCTGGGGTGAAGCTACTGTATATCTGAGCAGGCTAATGAAGGTCCTGTACTGTTTATTGGGACTTTTAGGAGTCCTCAAACCCCTTTTTACCAAGTTTGTGTTGCTATTATACAATAGGTAGAATATTCATTGCGTATTTTGAAGTAAAATAAGTTTGGGTTGTGTTAACTATCAAAATGGTAAAAAAATGAAGGTTCAAAGAGTTTTAGATTGTAATTTTAGGAAACACTAGCATTTTTGAATTTTACATTGTAGATACAGCATAACAAAAAAAAAAAAAAACTATTTACCTCCCTTGAGCTTAACATAAATCATAAAACATATTGTATTGCTTGAGTATGGATTTTTTTTCTTGTGCTAAGCATAATCAAATGTGTTGATGAACTTTGAAAGACGGTACTTCTCTATAAAGGACACAGCTAGCAGGTGCAGGTCCTCGTAGAGTTTCTTGATAAATGCTTTGCTTTAACCTGTGTTGAAGGTGACATAAATCAGCGTCTTATGGTGAACTTACATTCCACCTTGAGAACACCTCGCTTTTTATCAATATTAATGGATATCCTCCTTACTTAGCCAAAGCTATTTCACACTTGGTTAGCTCATGTATGAGGCTGTCTTCTGAGTTGTATATTTAGTAAAGGCTGCCTAAATATTTTCATGATTTCTAATCATTTTGCACAAGCTGCCAGGTAGACTTAAATACTGCAGTACAATCTAAAGGTAATATATTTTCATTTCCTGAAACTGTATTAGTAAAAGTGTTTTACTATATTATTCAAGGTTATAAAATTCTCCAATTAAGCAAACCTTTAACACACTACATAATTCTATTTTATTCTTTTTTAAAACTAGAAATATGATGTATGTCAGGCTGAATAAGGAAGCATGTGGTTTATCTGGCATTAATAAGCAGAACAGATTTTTAGTTGCCATACAACTCATACATTATTTACAGATATGTCTAAAAAAGCTGACAATCAATCCCTCACAACAAATGAAGTTATATTTGTTACTAAGACAGCACCTTACCAACCTCCAGCACCTTTGTGAAACAGTCCTCAGATTGTTTTCTATTCTTATATCCCAAGAGCAACCCAGGGGCACATAACTAATGACATCTTACTGTATATCCATCATATATCCATCTAAACAACTCTTTGATTTTTTTTGCTTTCTACAATATATAAAGATTTTTTCTAATTTTGTTTTTTTTTTTTTCATTTTAACAAACCAGTATTTCTTTAGGTTTTCTTCAGACACCTAAAAATGCTGGGTTCCAATTCTTAAACATTCTCTGAGAATTTCCAGTTTGTCCAAAGAGTGCAAAAATACAGAATAGGTTAAAGAATTCTAAATTAGCCTTGCATGATTTATTGGGAATATATGAATTAGAGCCCTCTATGACTATTATGGACTGGCATCCCGATCAAGGTTGGCTTCTTCCTTGCTCCTGATGATACAGAAATAAGGCCCCTACACCCACATTGATTCATTAATCTGGGTTGGAAAAAAAGTACACATTACTTTACATTTTTTATTAATTTAAAAATTTGGTTTTGGTCAAAAACATAATCCATCAATCCATCCATTATCCAACCCGCTATATCCTAACTACAGGGACACAGGGGTCTGCTGGAGCCAATCCCAGGGCGCAAGTCAGGAAACAAACTCTGGGCAGGGCGCCTGCCCACCGCAGCAAAAACATAATTAAGTCTTTAAATAATAACAAAGAAACAAAATGAATACTTTCAGCTCTATTTTCACTTTAACTGTCCTGATGAGTGTCCTGAACCTGAAGTCATAGCACTGTTTAATAATAATGTTGATGATGATGATGATGAAGAATACATTTTTATTTATATAACACTTTTCTCATGCTCGAAGCACTTCACAAATATTCAAAAGAATGCAATAGGAATAAAAGCAAAGATTACATTAATAACACAGGATTCAATCTGTGTTATTAATGTCATCAATACTTTAAACACCAAATAATAAATACAAGGGTAAATCAAAAATAAAAGGCAATTTTAAAATTATAATCAGAAACTAATGCAATACAACATGTTTGCAGTGGCTTATGGGTAGTTTGACCACGTACAGCACAGCACTCTACCATTAGACTAGTTGAGTCCAAGCTCAAATGAACACGGATGCTCCACTGCGGGTTTGCACCATTTTTGAACAACACGCTGTACTAAGATTTCTTAGGCAAAGCAAGTAGCGGAAACACCCATCTTCTCCAGTAAAGAAGAAATTCAGTGACAGCTCTCTGTAAAAATAATCATGATATTCTTTTGGGACATGAAGGGTCCAATTCTGGTGCACTTTCAGGAACATTGACAATCAGTGACCAGTGCAACATTCTGTTCTATGTTTAAAGAGAAACTGAGACCAACAATTTGTAGCAAAACAGGAGGAATGTTGCTATCAAAAACAGTCTTCCTCCTCTGTGATGATGCATGTCTCCATGCAGCAGTTGCAACAATGGAGGCAGTGATCAGCTGTGGTTTGAATGTCTTCCACATTCCCCTTGCAGCCCTGATCTAACACCATGTGATTATCACATCTGCAGTCCACTTATGGCGGCCCTACGTGGTTCAGACCTGGATTCAGGTGCAGCTGAAAAGATTAACCTCCCAAGGAATGAAGAAGTTAGTGGAATGATACAAGAAGTTCATCGATCTGCAAGAAGACTGTGTGGAGAAGTGATTTTACAGTTGTTTATCTTCCAAAGTAAAATGTGGCATGTTTTAAACACGTTTTCCTTGACGTTTGATGAACTGATGGTCAATTGCAATCAATGAAATCCACAGAATAAGTCACTGACAAATCCTTCATATTCACTCTCAGTTCTAGAAGGGAAAGCTGACTGATGGCTGAAATGACCAACGACATCCACAGATTCTGACAAAAGCAGCCAGAATACTTGCACATGCACATGAATCAGCGCACTTCTCTACACTAATATTATGAATGCATGGTTTTTAAATAATATTTAATTAATAAACTGGCAACTGCACACTCGCATGTACATTATAAAGATTAGTGTGGTGAAAATCAAAATTAAAATGACAAAAAACTTGTTTCATTTTCATCTAGTTCTAGTTTTGTTTTAATTTTAGTTTTAGTTAAGATTATTATTGTTTTCATTAACAACGTTTTTCATTTTACTTTTTGTTAATGAGAATAACACTGACCACAGGACAGGAAGGTGGTGCAGATTGATTGATAAATCAAAAGCCTTGCCTAAAGTCTGTTCTTTCTCTCCTCCATGGTCTGCTGCAACATTAGCAAAATCCTCCACCAATTTGCATGTCAATCTAATATCTTTCCTTACTCATGAACAAGACTTTGAGTTACTTGAACTATTCCACTTGGGAAATCTGATCATCCTTTACCTAAAGGGAACAAGACACTATTTTCTGGATGAAAACCATGACCCCCTACTTGTAAGTACAGATTCTCATCTGAGTCAGATCACACTCAGCTGTGAACTGCTCCAGCGTGTGCCAAAGATTACAGTCTCATGAAGTACAAGGATAACATCTTCTGCAGACTGGACTGATACTTCGCTCCACCTTAATATACTGTGCATTTAAAACATGAGCTAGAGAAAAAACAAAACACACTCTTGGTTGAATGCACATTGAATGGACTTAGATTCATGTCAAGTATGCAAACACACTCTCACTTCTGAAATACAGGAACAAAATGACATACAGCTCATGTCCTGGAACTCCATGCTATTAAAGAGCTGTTCACAAGATATTATAACACAGCCATAAGCTTAGTCCACAATTAGCAATTTCCTATAACCCATAAAACACGAGTATTTGTTTGTTTACTGTTCCAAGGCCAGAACAGAATTCATATTGTTCAGCCTGGATCTGAGGTTTATGCCAGTACCCAAGTATACAATTTCTCCAAGAGGCAGAGAAGTGCAATTCGTAAATGGAACACATCCTTTTTGCCCATTCTAAAAATCAGGAACATTGTTCCAGTCTTCTTTTCCCAAAGTACTGTTCCTGTCTTCCATGAAACACTGATGAGGCATGTTAGCTAAAACATCATCTCAATATTCAGTGTTATCAGCATTTCTTATTGAATATCATCCACCTCTTTGCAACTGGAGAGCTTTTTTTAATCACTATGGAGTCAGACATAGAAATTAACCCAACCCACCCAATGCTTTGTATGCTGTCTCATCCGAAGCAGGTGTATTCATCAAACACAGGAGTTGTTCAAAGTGCTCCTTCCATCTCTTGACAATGCTGATAGCATTCTAATAAAAACTTTGAATTGTTTCCCCCAGAAAATATTTTCTTCTAGTTTAAGATAGTACAAGACATCACTTTTCCATTGAGTTATGGGCTATGGGTTAGGATTTTTCTAGTTATGCGAAAGAAAGCTTTCTGCATGCAATAAACTGTAGCATATCACAATGATTCTTTAAAATTACATAATGTTATCCCATTTGATTTTACTTTGAATATTGCTGTTAGAAGATTGGAACTGATTTTAGATCCAAGGCTATCTGAGATACAGGCAAATGTCTTAACCCAAGGTCTAAGTATACAGCATTCACAAAACATATGGCCAAGCCAGGCAGGCACTTGATGACATCATTCACAGAATTTTGTCCAGGATAAAGTTCCAACAGTTTTAAATATGTGAGCATTATGCCGTTTTAATCTGATTTATGGCATTGTTTACAGAAATTGAATAAAGGTGTATTTTTGCCTTTCAAGTTTCCATGCTGGTGTTTTAACACTTCTCTGCGCAATGCATTTCATTTTTGGAATGGGACTGGATGGATTTATTAAGATCAATGTCATCTGGTTCCTAAACCTACTTTAATATGGATGGTTATCATAGGATTCATTAATAATTTCTGTATGGTTGTTGCTGCTAACATTAAATAACATTTAAATAAGCTTGAGCAATCCAGGCTGTAAATATCCAGCCCTCAACATGAATCCCATTTATCTCAGTTCAAGGCTGAGCTCAATGACTGTCTGTTAAAAAAGGCTGAATTTCAAACTCATCTTCTCAAAATAAATGTTATTCATCAGAAGCCAAACCAATCAGGTTATTACCCATAAGGCTTGGCAAATATGATGCTTTCTACTCCAGACCATTTATTAAAAGTACATTGGATATGCTTTATAACAATCCACCTGAAAATAATGTGTTTTGTTGAATTTTACTCCAAAATATTTGCTATTGACTCCCCCACACCTTCTCCTAAATACAAAGAACATTTTGGGAGAAATTAGGCTGGCTTTATCATCTTTTGCCAAAGTTAAAGCTCTGGGCATTGATGGAATTCAGCTCAAGCTGATTTTAACCTTTTGGTCACAGCCCAAGCAACCATTACGTCACCTCTTTTCTTCTGCTTTAGCAAAATCCCATCTTCACCTGACAAGGATTAAACAGAATCTTCCAGTTACAGGCCTCTTTCATTACTGAACTTGGATGCCACATTACTAGCCATAGTTAGGGCAACTCGTCTTTAAACTATTATACACAAACTTATTCATCTAGATCAGACTGGCTCTCACTTTGCTGCCGATAGCTTGTCATCATCTGTTACATCTTACTAATAATGATTACTCTTTAGCTACAAATGCAATGCTATTTCACTGGATGAAAAAGGGGCTTTTGACAGATTGAATTGGCATTATTTTTGGAAAGTTACGTAGGTGATGAGCTTTGGTGACCCTTTCGTTAATATGATTAAGACACTGTATTTGTCCCCCAGTGCATCAATTCTTTCTAACTCAGACCTATTATGGCCATTTCCTGTCTGCTTAGGACTGAGACAAGGCTGTCCCCTCCTGTTCTCGCTGAACTGTTATGTGACTCAAAGCGGTTTCCACTATAACGGGTAATGATGCATCTCATAAGTCCTCTATGTTCTAAGGATATTCTTTTGTTTCTTGGGAATGTTTCAGATGATTTATGTCATATTTTAAAACATTTTTGCAAATATATGAAACTTTACCAATATAAAATAACTGGCAGTTATACCTGCCCTTCTCCCTTTAAACGTCTCCATTGGTTTATAATCTGTTCCCTACTTCATTAATTGTAAGGTCCTTTAAATATCTTGGTATTAGTACTACCTCCATTTTTAAAGACAATGCTGCGTTCTGTTTTTACTGTGTGTTTAAGATGTTAAACAATCACTCACTCCTTGGAAAAACTTTACCCTGTCAATTCAATCTCATGTATCTATAATTAAGATAAATATACTACATGTTTAAACAATGTGAACACAATGCAGTTTGTTTGCAACTTTCATCCATTTTTGTAAAATAAACCCAAGAATCAAACATTCAGTCCTCACTCCCGGGTGGATGGTGAGGTGTCATTCCCCAGTTTCATGCTTTATAATTGGTTCTTTGTTTCATGCCCTCTTTCTCATTGGTTTTCCCCTCCCTTTCTTTTCCCCCTTTCTGGCTTTCCACGGAATCTAATATAGTCTTGCCCCTTTGTCTTCAACATGCTTCATCAACATACTAGCACCAGTAAGTTAAGTTTTATCAATTCCTACATGCTTTTAGTATCTTGGAAAGTTGAGGCAGGTCTGGGTTTTGTGCAGAAATGGTGTGTGCAGACTCCTAACTTTGCTCTCAACACTGGCTGTAATTCCATTTCCTTTCAGCCATGGTGAGCTCTAGGAATCCATACCCTGGGCAATCTTTTTTGGGTGGCAGGGCTCATTTCATTCCTAGACCTCTGTTCTAAATTCTCAGTAGCTTCTCTCTCTCTCCATTTTTCTTTTATCTACAGCTAATATTGGTCCTCAATTGGTCCTCGCTTTGTTCTTTCCTATCCCATTTCATGCCTTATTAAAATCAGTATCTGTCTTGTACACGTCTTTGTGATGTTGGCAAGAAATTGCTTTTTGTTTTATTAAAGTGGAATTTGGATTTAGCACTGTTACACCCTTGTTCTGGGATTTAATTTTTAAATGTGGTCAGAAAATTCTTCTAAAAATCCCAACCATCAGTTTATTCATCATGAATTAATATAAAAAAAAATGTATATGATGCCCATGAAATTATATTTCATGGGTTTACCCCAGACCTGATTAGTTTTTCTTCCTAGATTGGGTTCACAGTCCCAGTATATTTCCTAGATTTGGCTTTTTACATGTGTACCAACTTCCACTTTTTAAATCTCAACTTTTCTATAAATTGTCTGCTGTTTTCAGAGATCCGGTTAATCAATGCTATCCAAAGATACATTCAAGATAGTTAATGAGATACAAATGGTAGTGTAGATCTTTTGGAGGTGGTAACTTTGATGCTTCAGGAGGGGCAAATATCTGTCCTTGGTTGTGAGGGAAATTAGGCAAGCCGGGTCTGTCTGTCAGTGAGCATTCCATCTACAGTACATTTGTTCTGGAAGGCTATTTTAATATAACTGGGAAGTACATATTTTAATTTTGCATCAATTTTTGTTTAGCACCAATTGATTAAAAATCCTTCTCAGATTTACCACAGTTAGTCAGTGAATTGGAATTCAGTCCTTAACCTTGTACTTTGAAAATGAGATCCCCCAACTGCCAGACCTCACTGCCTCTCATTCAGTATATGCCAGTAACTCAAAATGTCATCCAAGAATAAAATAAAATTCCTTGAAACTACAATGAATTAATACCAGGTCCTCTGTCACAGTGCATGAAGTCTTGAGTTTTGTAAAAGCCAGCCTGATGTGCACACTGTCAAACATTAAATTGAAAAATCAAACTGTCTGGCAATGGCATGGAAATTCACCCTCTAAATTTCAAAAGAGGTAAATAAAAATGAACACATCATACCAAAGAAAAGCAATCAGTTATGTATTGAACATTACTTCATTTTATAGCATGACAGGATTACCCAATAAATCTTTTTGGTTTCTTATTCCACTTCTCTAATCAACACCTTTCTCATGAGGGCCTTTGACAGCATCAGTGTTTCTAACCTGACGGTCTCACACACATCTCTTTTTTGGCTGCAGAGAAAACTCAGTTTACTACTTTACACTTACTTCTGCTAAATTTGTTATTCTAAATGACTTGATATTAAAAGTTGAAGTTAAAGGAAACACAATGATGGGCATAGTCAAGTAAAAATACATTAAGTGTGTACAACTGTCAAAGCAAAATTACAGACTGTGACAGGATTGAAAGACCTAAAAGTTCAAGCACGAGATACAAGTTCATTCGTATGTCATTGGTCCAGTTGAGGCACAACATACACGATGACTCCTTTTTTAGCCATTTACAGACCCAGCTAGCTTGCTTGCTTTCACTGCTTCCATGTCTCAGTTACATATTACAATGTTGCTATCTAGGGTTTAGCCACAGAATTTTTTTTTAGCGACAACAAAGCAGAAAATATTGCTGTAAACAGTGTGTAATTATGGTGTTGTCAAAAAGGTTTAACAGTGCTGATGTTTTGAAACAGCTAGTTTTATCAGAAGGTAAATGTGGCCCATCATCCCCCAGTTGTGGAAGGTGATAATGACAGCTCAGACATGGAATTCTGATGACAAACTACCTTTATTTACACCATGTGTAGATAGTAATTACAGTGGAACCTCAGTTCACGAACGTCTCTGAACATGTACAAATCAGGTTACGACCAAAAAGTCTGCCAAACTTTTGCATCTGTTCACGACCACGAACAAGCCAGTTTCTGTTCACGTATACGAACAAGCCAGTTTCCCTTTCGGTTTGTGTGTGCCAAAGATTTCCACATGTGTTCAGTCTCTCCCTGTGCATTCCCTGTGCAGCGAGCGAGCAAGCAAGAGAGAGAGAGAGACACACACAGACACACGCATGCGAAAGAGAGAGAGACAGAGAGACAGACAGACAGACACACACACATGCTAGAGAGAGAGCGAGCAAGAGAGAGGGCTGGCCGAGAAGGCAGTGAAAGAATGCACCAGGCTTGTTTTTAAAGAGACAGATTCGAGCATTGTTTTAACCTTATTGTATTCAATGAAGACTTTTTTCTATTGGGTTTTATCCTCCACTTCACTTCTGTTTACAGCAATCGGTTCGTAGCGTGCATTGTTGCAATGTTACTTTACTTGGTGGTGTATTAAATTACGTAATTTTCAAATGTTCATTTTTTCCCTGTGCTTAAAACTCATTAAAAAATGTTTTTAGCGAGTGGTTCGTAGCACTATAGCACAAACTCTTGCAGTGTTAGTTTTCACTGTTGTGCAAGGTTTCTCAGTGTTATTCAATGTTTTTACATTTAGTTTACTATTACGCTGTGCATTCTATGGTATAATTAACTATATTTGTGCTTAAAAAATATATTTATATACAGTTCATACGGTCTGGAACGGATTAATTGTATTTACATACAATCCTATGGGGGAAATTACTTTGGGTCACGACCAAATCGGGTTATGACCAGAGTTTTGGAATGAATTACGGTCGTGACCTGAGGTTCCACTGTACATGCAACAGGTGGCTTTAGATACTGTGATACTGCTGCACTAAACAGTTTTATCAGCCAGACTGCTGAGTCTAGTCCTATGGAATTCTTTGATTTATTCTTGATAGAAGAATTGATAAACTTGATGGTAAATGAGACCAAAAAATTTACAGACCAGTTTCTGGAAGAATCAACCTTGAAACCAAAACCTAGGGCCTGTATCTGGCAGCCTTCAAAGACACCAGAAATTAAAAAGATTTTGGAAAATATGGCATGTAAAAAAAAACAAGAATTGATGATTAATGAGCACAGATCCTACTATTGCCACAACTTTTTCCAAGCAAACTGTGCAGCGTGATAGGTTGAAGTTGTTATTGAAGTTCTGGAATTTTTGCAATAATGATGATTTGCAAAAAAAAATGACAGACTGTTCCTAACTGTGTCACATTTGTGATTCGCTAACTTCACGTCACCCTTCAATGAGACATTTCCTGTGATGAATCAATGGAGCTGTAACCTGGACATCTAACATTCACACAGTTTATTCCAGACAAATATCCTAAATATGGTGTGAAATTATATCTGTTATAGTATGTGAACCTTGTGCTATAATGTCCTCATGTAATGTGAAAAAATGGATGCAATATCTAGATTTGGCCATGCAGAAAACTGTTGTGTTAAAACTGTTGTACAATGTTCTCAAGAGAGAAAATGTGCTATATAGTAATAACTTGTGTTCCAACAGCTCAAGAACTGTCAAATAGACAGGCATACCTTTGTGGAACTCTTCACAAAAATCACAAATACTTACCTGAAGCAGTGGTCTCCACATGCTGAAAAAAAGAAGAAATTGTTGTATGGTAAAGCAGACAAATTATGGTTTCAAAGTGGAATGACAAAAGAAAAGTAATTATGTTGCCTACTACACATGCTGGTAAAATAATTGAAGGTAGCAAAAAAAAAAACAGAAATGGTAAATTCATCAAGAAACCTGACTGTGTACTCGAATGCAATGATCGTATCTGTGGTGCAGATTATCTCGATCAGCTGTTATCACATTATTTACTGCTATGCAAAACACTAAAATGGTACAGAAAAGTACTTCTACAAGTGCTGAACATTGCCATGAGCAATGTGTACCACAAAAGTGGTGAGCAGATTGCTAGTTCATACTTTGATCCCAAACCATCCGTGCTTTCATTACTACATACGATCAACTAGGTGAGGTTTTGGCTGCCCCAAAGATGTTTCTTCATTACGTGCCCTCCAACCACTCACGACTGTCAGGACAGCATTATATGGACATTCTTACACCCTGAATCCAAGGAAGAAAACGTGGGAGAAATAGAGTGTGACATCACAATTACAGTTTGTCACTATGACCATGATGTTGGAGCTGTGCAGACAATGATAATTCACACATACTTAAGACATAAATACAGAATGTAACATACCCAGAGGCCATTAAAGAGCAATGCTAAAAGAACACTTTATGTTAGAATCCAATGAAAAAGGGAAGCTGGAATTTATCTAAATGTGACATATAAAATAAGGTATAAATAGACAATCTCTTTCAGTGTTGTTTTTGAATGACATTGGGGTAATGGAAGTGTAGCCTGGACTTTCAAGAGCAAAATGACATGATAAATTAAATGACTGAAAGGATATTTAGGTAGACATCTAGGAAGAAACAATAAATGAGGTACAGTAAGAGTGAAGGATATTAAATGTTTTGTTTTTTGTGGTGTTCCCAAGAGTGGACTGCAACAGAAATTCTCAATTACTGCAGATGAAATTCAGTAAATTGTATTTTAGTTAGTCATTTTGAAAAGTACACGTTTTTGATGTCTTTCGGATGCTGTCTATCAGTCCTTAAATGGTCAGGTCTCATGAGCAGTTCCTAGCTTCCAATGTGTTACAGAAGCAAAACGATTGCACTCCTCCCATGCTGTTATATAAAGTATATGCAGCCTTTTGTTCTGCTCTAGCAGAGAAAAGAACACTGATGCACAAAAATTCTGCTTTTTCTGTCTAATGAATGTATTCTTTCAAAAGAATTGTTATGTTAACTTTTTACTTTTTTTCCAAGAATTTATTTGGATCTCCAAAAATAGGAACAGTCCAGATACGTGTTTGTATTGTGTTTCACCAAATTAATGTATTTTTTTCCTTGTGTAGTTGTTACCAGCTCATTAGCATCCTCAAGTGTTTTCAATGCATAACAGTAGTGTAAAGTTCATAAAGCTGATTATTTATGTGTGCTTTGAAGGCAAAGTTAAAATACAAAAAATGTGTGTTAAAACATTTGTGTGTAAAACATTTCCAAATTCCGAATCACCCCAGGGCAACTGGAAGACAACAACACTCACCAGATTTCTTTGTAAAATAACTCCATATTTTGATTTTGAACATTTGTTGTATATAAAACAGAAATTACGCATGTTGACCACATCTACACATCACGCTCCACCACTTTATCTGAACCACACAACTCTGTCACCTATGACATTCTTTTATGGATCCCAAAAATCCTTTTCACTACCAGACAGACACCATTACTGTGCTACCTTGTTGCAAACATGCCAGTTTTTGAAGACATTATTTTTCTGGTTATGTACAACATTAACATTTTTGCTCTGTTTTAAATTCTCGAACCTACTATTATACACCCTAATACTTGTACAACATTTTGCTACTAATTTATACATTGGGATTTCTGCTTTTTCCAGTATTTTGTGGTCTTAAATTACTTCTTATGATTTGTATTTTACTTTCTTGATGAAAGGGATGAGTGGTAATGATTACTGACATGGTTTGTTAAAGGTGATCAGGCCAAGCCCCTTCAAACCTTCCCTATGGTTTCCTTATCTGCACCCTCATTACTTTAAATGGAGCTTAAGTTTTCCCAGCTCAAGCCAAGGCTAAAAATAAAGTCAAACTCAAAGTATAAATGACGCACAAATAAATAAAATATAAAACATGCTGCAGAATTAGATACAGAATACCGATAACATGGCATCATTCCTCTGAAGTCTCTTATACATCTATACATTTATTGGAGGCTATTTTTTCAGTTTACTCCAAAATACAAAAATAAATTGGATTTAAATATTGGACTTAATTATAATTTTCTAATCAAAGTCAGTCAGTCATTGTCCAACCCACTATATCCTAACACAGGGTCACCTGGAGCCAATCCCAGCCAACACAGGAACAAACCCCAGGCAGGGCACCAGCTAACCGCAGGGCACACACACCCACCCACACACCAAGGACAATTTAGGATCACCAATGCACCTAACCTGCAAGTCTTTGGACTGTGGGAGGAAACCCACCCAGACGCGGGGAGAACATGTAAACTCCACACAAGGAGGACCTGGGATGGGAACCCAGGTCTACTTACTGCGAGGCAACAGCACTACCACTGCACCACCGTGCCACCCCTTCATAAGCAAAGTATTCAGTAATAATAATACCTCAACTGCAACAAAAATTAAATTTTTGGGCCGGTAATTACTTCTTCAGCATTTTGCACAAAATCCTTCTCATTTAGCAATCACTGAAAAATAAAGGAAATTATTTTTCATGTCATACTATATTTTAATTCCCAAAAAAATTTGCTAACATTTATAATTTGGAGCAACATAGTTATATGTTTTAGCCATCTGTTAAATTAACTCACAAAGAAATAAATTAGCTTTGAACAAATGTGCAAAAATAAATTTGCATAATGTTTGTTAAGAGCTAGAAATTAACTTATAGACTAAGAAAAATATTAATACTTAACACTGGGCTACATTTTCACACAATGCTTTACAAGCTGAGTGAACCAACAACAACAGCATATGGATTTTTCAAAAGTATAAAGGTGTGAGCTTACAGCTTATGAAAAATTACGGTAAATAGTCAAATTTTGAAATTTCTTCTTCTCCAAATATCCCAGTTACTCTAATCATCTTCTGAGTATACCTTTGCTCAAATGAGCCCATGAAAATACACAAATGGGAATAAATAATGATAGGATTTTGGAGGGTTCTGATAGGTTGATCTCTCTTTCGCTCTCAGGATCATATCAAAGATGTAAGGTTGATGAGGTGATGGTTTCAGACTCCTCTTCTTCTTATTCTAGGATAGAGGTGATGGATGGATCCTCTGTATCTATGGCTTCTGGTGTGAATGGTTTTAATCTACTGGGAGAACGGGAGCAATTTGGTGCATCATCGAGATCTCCAATCTTTGGTAGCAGTAGGAGATTGAACCTGGGTCAGCTGATTGAGACTCGATTATTTTCTCCCTCAATTGAATTTCAAGGGGGACAACAAAATAAACTTCCATGCAAAAATACCTTGCATAAATTGATTGGTTTATTTGATTGCAAATCACACAATAACCTATGATATGAAACATTTTGATATTATAAAATATACATATTTTCCTATTTTAACAATTTTAGATTTTTAACAATAATAAATTATAATAAAATAGTGAAAACATGATATGCTATTAACTGCCTTATAGGATTATCATTGTGAGATGTGCTTTTAAATTGAACTTCAATTACATTACATTTGAATTAAGACTAGTAACTTACAATTAAGCTTCTTTATTCCAATGTTATATGCATCTGTGACATAAAACAAGAAACAGTAGTACCTCGGAACACACACTTGATCCGTTCCAGAAGGTTGGTCAAGTTTTCATTTGGTTGAGTTTTGAATCAAATATTCCCATAAGAAAAAATGTAAATGGGATTGATCATTCCATACCCCCAAATAATTGCTTATTTATGCTTATATATGTACATAACTAATGATAAAAATCATTTTACAACCACTGAAATCAATGCACAACAGATATAAACACATAAAACAAATAGAAATGACAATTTAACTGCATTGAGGTGAGATGATGGCAACCTTGTATCATCCTTGCTTTTTCACAAATGACTGCCCCAGAAATACTGTCTTCCGTAAATTGTTTCTGGTGAATCCTCACTAACAGTAACTTTTCTACTTCTTGGCCCTTTTTATTTCAATAATGTTTTGACAGCACCTTTAATTGCGTGTTTATTTTTCAAAAATGTGCTTATCATCGACTTGGCGGTTTCATACTGTTCCGCAACAGTTGACACACATTAACCACTTTCATGTTTCATAATTTCCTTTCTTAGTTCAATTGTAACACGTACAAGCTTCCTCTTCGCTTGTCATGAAAGCCTATTTTAGGCATAAAGCATTTAAAATAAGTGTTTGTCAAATAAGCTATGCAAACCCACCAAGAGAAGTAGTAGTTTTAACCATGACACTGCCCTACCTTCTTCCAGATCTTCCCTAAGGTGTTTGTATTTTTCCAAGGCAGTTCTTGTTTCTATCTGCATCTGTATCTGAGTCAAAAAACACCATTCCATAATTATGATTAACAGCTTTCTATTATGTATTGCAAGAGTAATATACAACAAATAATATTTTTGTGCTTATTTGCATGATGTACTATAATTTTCACACATTCAACGACTGAAATCCGAAGTAGTTTGTGCCTTTCAGAATGGAAAAAAAAATTGCATTAAAACTTTAAACCTGACAAATTGCTCATTAATGCACATATATAGACATTTTAATATATGTTTACACAATGTTAAAAGAATTAGTACAATATTTACCCTGTTCCTGCTTTTGAGTGGCTCTGTAAATTCTTGCTGAGGAAAATAATTCACAAATGATACAGTGAATCTGCTTTTAGCAAAGGTAGCAGAGACTGCAGCAGCAATCTTCAAGGACACTTGGCCATATAGCTTATTTTAAAGTGTTTTTAACTCCAGTAAAATGACCCACATACAGTCGGGACCGTACGTATTTGGACAGGGACACAATTTTCATAATTTGGTCTCTGTACACCACCACAATGGATTTGAAACAAAATCAATATGTGATTAAAGTAAAGATTTTCAGCTTTAATTCAAGGGGTTTAACAAAAATATTGTATGAGCTGTTTAGAAAACACATTTTTATACTTGGTCCCCCTATTTTAAGTGGTTCAAAAGTATTTGGACAAACTAACATAATCATAAATATAATGACAATTTTCAGCATTTGTTTGAAAATTCTTTACAGTCAATGGCTGCCTGAAGTCTAGAACCCATAACTATTTTCAAGTGCTAGGTTTCCAACCTTTACAGCTCTTTGGACCTCAAATTGAGAGTTCAGAGTGATAGGTTCCAAATGCAAATTCCACACTTGGATTTAATTCCAGACCTTTTACCTGCTTAATAGTTAACAAAATAATGACAGACCTGCTCCCATAATAGACTACCGGCTATGTAACAGCTCGGTAGTCAAATGTCCATATACTTTTGAGACTCTGAAAATCCGGGTGGGCTATGCAGAAAAACGCTTTTTCTAAACGGCTAATATGACATTTTTGGTAAACCCAATAAATTAAAGCTGAAACTCTACACTTATATCATGTGATGATTACTTTATTTCAAATCCATTGTGGTGCCATACAAAGCCAGAATTATGACAATTGGGTCACTGTCCAAATACTTATGGACCTGACTGTAACATCTTGTATACACAAATATTTTAACCCAATGTTTTTTTTTCCAAACTGCTGCTGTTCAGTAACTATTCAGTCATGAATATAGGCTCATCTGTAAATTACACCCATCATCTGCCTGCTACAGTTGCATTTCCAAGATGTTGCATAGATCTGGACTACAACTTGAAAGGTAATTCCATGGTCAAGAAATATGTTTTTTTTCTTAGATCTTAAACTATGTGCCGTATTGTTCACCTGTATTTTCTCTCTATCAGGATTTAAGCTCACTTCCTTGTCATCGGGTCACAAACTTTTCCGCCTGATTTTACTTCACCTTTTTATAAAGTCAAATAATTTGTGGAGAGCTTTACTCCAAATAGGAAAAGAGTGTTTATGTTAATATTGCTTATAGTTGAATAAGGCAAGCTATTATTCAATTGTCAAAAAATAAAACAATTTGATTATCAATAGATTTAATATTAGATAGCATTAGTCGACAAATTAAAAGAATCCCATTTTAGATCATTATGATAAGGCCAAAGCATAAACTGTAGGTAATAAACTTAAATTGATTTTTAGGAAAGAGCTGAGTTCTACATTTATAAAACACACATTAAACATCAAACTAAGTCATTCACTTGCACTCCAACTGCACACAAATGAGTAATGTGCCTCAGTTCCTATAATTAAAACTAATTGCGGGCAATATCATCATCAGGAAGCTCAATAAAACAAAGAAATATTTTAAGAAATAGTAAAATTCTCATGGTGATAAGGTGAAAAAAACATATGGCACATGAAAGTCCTGAAAGACTTTGTGGTTAGCATAGGAAACAAGGCTAAAAAATAGACTTTGTGGACAAACAGTGAAAGGGATTAAGAAAATGTGAATAACTTCCTGAAATAACTAGCTCTTAAAGAGTCAATAAAGCACCATAGTACTGAAAATGGGAACGGGGATGAGAGTAAACCAGGACAAACAACAAGTAAAATACAGTATGTTCTAAAAAAAAGTAGAATAAACTGGTGTAATTTTGTCTGTAGGTTAATTTACACTTAATTAACACTTATGTTTACACTTAATTAAGCCTTTTTTGCCAACCGATTATATCCAATATCAGTTTTATTAGGTCTTGAATATGACATTTGCCATTATTTTCATAATGGAAATTATTGTCAGTTAAGCAAGTTACACAATTAACATCATTAGTGCACTGCTATGAGAACCAGTTTGTTAGATATGTCACTATCTGAGTTTGGGGATAGTCTAAAAACAACAACATTCATTGATTTTAATTTTGATATTCAAATCTTCTGGTTCCTGACTTTTGTTTTGATTTTCTGTGATTTCTTGGTTTCTTACCAATAGCTCTTTATATTTCATAGTTTTAACTCTTGCCTATGTGTATTGCCAGAGGCAGAGAATATCAGCACAGATCCAGTAGCTAG
The DNA here is from genome assembly GCA_026402145.1 of Polypterus bichir lapradei. Classification (NCBI taxonomy): domain Eukaryota; kingdom Metazoa; phylum Chordata; class Cladistia; order Polypteriformes; family Polypteridae; genus Polypterus; species Polypterus bichir. The sequence continues at coordinate 107,773,325 of JANRMT010062854.1, read as the reverse complement.
TAAATTGTAAATTATTTCTAGCTTATCATTACTTTGCTGATTCATACATCAATTCCTGATCTTTCTAGCTAAAATATATTGTGCTCAAAGATGTTAAGAAATACATTTATTGCTACACTATAGGTCTATCTATCAACACTCATTAAATCTTTAGTTCATTCACTTTTGAATTAGGCACTTCAGAATTACCAAAATCACAGGTGGAAGTAACGAATTATAACTACTCACGTTACTGTAATTAAGTTGTTTTTTTTCTAGTACTTGTGCTTTTATGAGTATATTTTTAAGTCTGTAATTTTACTTGTACTTAAGTACAAATTAAAGTAAGGAATCTACTTCACTACTTTTAAAATCACAATTTGTTCCTGAGTACCCCTACAATTTGAATTAATATTCAAACTTTTGACTGCCATTTCTGTAGCCAATGAAGGTATCCGATACAATACAATACAATACAGTTTATTATTGTATAGCCCAAAATCACACAGGAAGTGCCACAATGGGCTTTAACAGGCCCTGCCTCTTGACAGCCCCCCAGCCTTGACTCTCTAAGAAGACAAGGAAAAACTCCCAAAAAAAAACCTTGTAGGGAAAAATGGAAGAAACCTCGGGAAAGGCAGTTCAAAGAGAGACCCCTTTCCAGGTAGGTTGGGCGTGCAGTGGGTGTCAAAAGAAGGGGTTCAATACAATACAATACACAGAACAGAACAAATCCTTAATAAAGCATAATAATAAAAAATTTAGAAGTACAGAGCAGAATTTAACAGTAGATGATATCATATAATAAGATTTTGATATTTTTAGAGTGCTGGAGACCTCATCCGTCAAGCTGCCTCCCCATTTGGCCATTCCACGGCTGAAACGTTGCTCGGCCAGCCAATCCGATGAAAGGGCCCCTCTTTCCCATGATTCCTGTGATCCTCCACCAGGGATGACTTTACCATAGGCAGGCAAACAACTTGGCAGGTGGGCCGTGGCACCAATTGCCACATTTGAGTACCGAGAACAGAAACAGAATAGGTGAGGGTTAGTATTCAATTATACTTATCATGTTACTTATGTTTTAGTGCTAATGACTAACAACAGAGATGCAGTATGTACAGTTAATCAGCAGCTCTAGTCAGGATATGCTAAACTGAAGTAGTGAGTCTTCAGCCGGGATTTAAAGGCTGGGACCGAAGGGGCATCTCTTATAGAAGCAGGAAGACCATTCCACAGTTTAGGGGCCCTGTAACTAAAAGCTCGACCTCCCACTGTTATTTTATTAATCCTTGGAATCATAAGCAGACCGGCATCTTGAGATCTTAATGTGCGCTCAGGTTTGTAAGTCATTATAAGTTCAGACAAGTAAGCCGGACCTTGGCCATTTAATGCTTTATATGTTAAAAGGAGGATTTTGAAATCTGCCCTAAACTTAACCGGGAGCCAGTGTAAGGATTTAAGAACTGGAGTTATGTGTTCATATTTTCTTTTTCTTGTAATAATTCTTGCAGCCGCATTTTGGATTAACTGGAGGCTGTATAAAGAACAGTTTGAACAGCCAGTGAACACCGCATTACAGTAGTCAATCCTACTAGAGATAAATGCATGAATTAATTTCTCACAATCCTGTTTATTTAGAAAGCGCCTTAATTTCTTAACATTTTTAAGATGGAAGAAACATGTTTTGGACAACTTTGTAATATGTGCTTTAAATGACATGCTAGAATCAAAGATAACTCCTAGATTGCGGGCTGATTCAGTAAAATTAATTGGGATTCCAACTGAGTTAAATGTCGACAAAATATTGCTGTGATCAGCGTCATTCCCTCCAACAATTAACATCTCTGTTTTATCTGTATTTAAAGACAAGTAGTTCTCACTCATCCATTCCTTTAATTCACTAACACAACTAATTAAAGACAACATCGGAGAAACTTCATTTGATTTAAATGAAAGGTATAACTGGGTGTCATCTGCATACGAGTGAAAATTAACATTATGTTTCCTAATGAGAGATCCCAGTGGAAGCATGTAAAGTGAAAACAGTAAAGGTCCCAGTACTGAGCCCTGTGGGACACCATACTGAACTTCTGTGTATAATGATGGAGTACTGTCAGCACATTTCTGTACATATTGGAATCGATTTGATAAATAAGAACTGAACCAAGCGAGCACGTGGCCTGTAAGACCAACATCATTTTCTAGCCTGTGCAGTAAAATAGAATGGTCAATGGTGTCAAATGCTGCACTTAAGTCTAATAACATAATTACAGTGGAGTTTCCTTCATCAGAGGATATCAGAATGTCATTTACAACCCGTGTTAGTGCAGTTTCTGTACTATGACCAGTGCGAAAACCAGACTGGAATTTCTCAAATAAATTGTAATGCATAAGGTGTGACTGAAGCTGACTGGCGACTACTTTTTCTAGTATTTTAGAGAGAAATGGTAAATTTGAAATAGGCCTATAATTATTTAGTATGTGTGGGTCTAGGTCTGACTTTTTAAGTAAAGGTTTAATGACTGACACTTTTAGTGCATCAGGTATTGTGCCATGCAGTAATGAACTATTGATAACGGTTAGAATAGGTGCTGCAAGAACATCCATTGCACTTTTTACTAGTTTTGTTGGCACTGGATCTAGGGAACAAGTAGAGGGCTTCATTTTAGTAATTAAAGTTAAGACTTCCTGCTCAGTTACAGGATTAAAATTACTAAAGTGCTGAATGCAATGTGCAGCAGGGTCTGCTAAGCTAGTATTTGGTTTGTACTGTGATGCTGAGATCTGGGATCTTATATTTTTAATTTTCTCATTGAAGAAGTTCATGAAGTCTGTACTGCTAATATCTGTTGGTATTTTGCACTGTTGATCTGAGTTACCATTTGTTAATTTAGCCACTGTTCTAAACAGTACCTGAGGATTTTTATTATTGCTATCTATTAATGTAGAATAGTATTCTGAGCGAGCTTTAAAGAGGGCTTTTTTATATTTATTAACACTCTCTGTCCATGCAATTTGAAAGACATGTAGCTTTGTTGTTCTCCATCTACGCTCTAGTTTTCGACACTCTAATTTAAGAGCTCGAGTGTTTTCATTAAACCAGGGAGAGTTTCTATGTGCTTTGATCACTTTTGTTTTAAGGGGAGCCACTGTGTCCAGAGCATCTCTCAAGGTCACATTATAATGTGATATTAGCTGATCTAAATTGTTTTCCATGTTTACATTTGATAACTGATCTAATTGGTTTTCCACAATTACACTCGACTTACTCAAGGTGTCTATAAATTTTGAAGCAGAATTACAATCTAGATGTCGCACTGTCTTTGTTTTAATCTGTGAGTGCGTTGGCATGGGCAGAACTAAATCAAATGTAATTAAGAAGTGATCAGAAATAACTACATTTAATGGAGTAATATTTAAATTTTGAATTTCAACTTTGTAAGTTATAATTAAATCTAATGTGTGGTTATGATTATGAGTTGGACCTTTGACAATCTGACAAAATCCTACTGAATTTAACAAATAAGTAAAACATTTGCTAAAAGTGTCAGTTTCCACATCAATGTGTACATTAAAATCCCCCATCAGAACTACGTGATCATAATTTATAGCCAAATCAGACAGAAGGTTGCTAAATTCAGTCATGAACAATGAATATGGCCCTGGTGGTCTGTAGACTAGCATTATAATTGTGTTGGAATCTGTTTTAATATTTAAAACGAATACCTCGAAGGATGTAAAGTTGCCTAAATTTTTAGACGTGATTTGCATTTTATTACAATGAATTATTCCAAGGCCTCCTCCTCGACCAGAATCTCTAGACTTATGAAGGAACGAGTATCCATCTGGTGACGCCTCTGCTAAGGGAACAGTGTCACATTTACTAAGCCAGGTTTCAGTAAGAAGACACAGATCAGATTTTGTACTTAATATAATATCATTTACCAAAACAGCTTTAGTGCCAAGAGAGCGAATGTTCAATAAACAGCATTTAAAACTGCATGGTTTTTTCTGAACTGGCGATATATTTTTTGTTTTAATTTGAAGTAAATTTCTATTACAGATGCCCCTGGTGGAGGGTCTGGTTTTATCCCTTGGTCTAATTATACACCTTATTTTTTGGTTATCAATTAATTTAAGGTTTGTATCAAGACTAAATTTACTGGATGCCCCACAACAGGGATTATGGATAACAGCTTCAGTAAAATAACAGGTGGGATAAACAACAGCCTGTGATTTAAGATCACTTGACTGTGGCCTGGATGGTGCTCTAATCAGTCAACCAGGCAGTTTTGCTGCCATATTTTGGGATAATACATAAGATCCCCTCCAGTTAGGATGAAGACCATCTCTTCTGAAAAATCCAGGCCTTTCCCAAAAATCATCCCAATTGTTCACAAATGCTATGCTTTTATTTGCACACCAGGTTTCTAGCCAGCAGTGAAAGGAATGCAATCTGCTCTAAATCACATCCCCTCTATATAATCTTGGTAAGGGACCAGATACAATTAAATTCCGACATTTTGTTTTAGCTTTGGTGCATAGAGAGATGAAGTTCCGCTTTAATACCTCAGATTGCTGTAAATAAATATCATTAGTGCCGACATGCAGCAATAAGGTAGATACTTCATCGTCGGCGACACGGTCCAATGCGGCCGATGGCAAACAGACCAATGAACCTGGTCCTGCTGCAGCAGGTTTTGATCATAATCGCACAGTGAAGGAGCTCAGAGTAATTTAAGGACTGAAGGTTTGGAGAAACAAACTTCATGGAGGACAGAAACATTCAAAACAGTGAAAATGACCAAGAAATACATGTTGTGACATCAGCTAGTCGTCAACGGAAGACCACAGCCACACCAAACAAGCTCTCAGCAAGTAAGCAAGCCAAGTTACCAGATGTGATGTTGGCAGCTGAAAGCAACTGTGACCCTCAAGCAACTGTTGACAAGCTTATCATCAATTTCATATGTGAAGGTTTACAGCCATTTGCAGTGGTTGTACAGCTAGCTTTCAAAGAACTAATTACCACATTGCAACCTCAAGCCAAAGTCATCTCCAGGTCCACTGTTCGTACCAGAAACTGTGACGTTGCTGATGACATGAAGACAACTATAATTGCAGAATTGGGTAATGCCAAATTTGTTGCAACCACCACTGATTGTTGGTCAGCTCATCAGAAAAGTGACCTTGGTGCCACTTACCACTGGACAGAGGAAGAGTCCTTGCAAAGAAGAACTGCAGTAGTAGCGTGCAAAAGATTGAGAGGGTCTCATAATTGATTGACATGATTGCTAGTGCTCTTGATGATGTCCATTACCAATACAAAATTAGAGACAAAGTTTTAAGGATGACAACTGATAGTGGATCCAACTTTATCAAAGCTTTCCATGTGTTTGGGGCACAGAATGATGCAGAGATAGATGAGGATGAAGCAGACTTGGATGCTCTTGATGTAAGTGACCATATTTAATATCATGTGTGGCACACAGCTGGGGGTGGTACCCAGCCGGGACACCCAGGAGGACCGGAGGAGGGCTTGTGCCTCCTCCAGACCACGAGGGGGCGACCTCCCTGGTTGTGTTGGGGGCCACGGGTAGAGGGCTTGGAAGCCCAACCCTGTAGGGGCCCGTGGTCAATGCCAGGGGGAGTGCCCCAATGCCTTGGGAGCCCTGGACCTCAGCACTTTCGCCACACCAGGAAGTGCTGGGGGGAAGAGGATCAGAGACACCCGGAGGTCTTCCGGCTACACAGCTGGTGCTTCCGCCACACGGGGGTGTGTCGGCGGAGGCTCCTCAGGAAGCACCTGGAGCCCATCCGGGGGTGCATAAAAGGGGCCTCCTCCCTCTATTAGGGGGCGAGAGTCGGGTGGAAGTGGACGGAAATCAGAGGAAAGGAGTGGAGGCGGTCTGAAGACTGAAAAGGCATTGTTGTGCGGCCAGGACTTAAAGGGGTGATAGGTGCTGATGCACTGGGTTCGTGCACTTTATTGTACTTGATGCTTGTAAATAAACATGTGTGTGGTGAAACCAGCATGTCTACCTGTCTGTGTCTGGGCTGTACCCCACAATGGCATCCCAGATGGGTCTCTCTGTCTGGTTCAAGGCAGGGACCCCAAAAAAATAATTTTGTGAGCAGTCCGGAACAACAGGTTAGCCCACACACGCGCCACATATGCGGTGCACGCACAATCCCGTGAGAGTGCCGCGGACCAGAAGGGTGCAACAACCTCGGAAGGGGTGCCAAAGTGGTGCGTTCCAGGGTGCCGTCTTGGACCCTGGATACATAGCAGGACCCACTCCGAGGATGAACTGCCCTCTCGGGATGTGTCGCTCGGACTGACGTGTCTTTGCTGGCTGTGGGGCACTGTGGCACACAGCTGGGGGTGGTACCCAGCCGGGACGCCCAGGAGGACCGGAGGAGGGCTTGTGCCTCCTCCAGACCACGAGGGGGTGACCGCCCTGGTTGTGTTGGGGGCCACGGGTAGAGGGCTTGGAAGCCCAACCCTGTAGGGGCCCGTGGTCACCACCAGGGGACGCCCCAATGCCTTGGGAGTCCTGGACCTCAGCATTTCCGCCACACCAGGAAGTGCTGGGGGGAAGAGGATCAGGGAAACCCGGAGGGCTTCCGGCTACACAGCTGGTGCTTCCGCCACATGGGGGTGTGTCGGCGGAGGCTCCTCAGGAGGCACCTGGAGCCCATCCGGGGGTGCATAAAAGGGGCCGTCTCCCTCCATTCGGGGTCGAGAGTCGGGTGAAAATGGACAGAGCTCGAAGGAGAGGAGTGGAGGCGGTCTGAAGACTGAAAAGGCATTGTTGTGCGGCCAGGACTTAAAGGGGAGATAGGTGCTGAGGCACTGGATTTGTGCACTTTATTGTACTTGATACTTGTAAATAAACGTGTATGTGGTGAAACCAGCATGTCTACCTGTCTGTGTCCTGGCTGTATCCCACACATGATACAAGTGCAATCCTTGATGGAAGACACTGGTATGGAATATCAACTACCCCCACATCAATGATGGGCATGTGGATATTTAAAAATATTCACAGAAATTAAAGTAATTGTGTTCAAGTTACAGCCTTGACATACCTGAAACAACATATTGAAACCACGGAGTATGAGAGTGAGCATCAGCAAAGAGAGTCATCTGATGACGATGACTTCTTCTCCAGACCATACCAGAATGTTGCAAAGTCCTGTTGAGTTTGATGGTTACCTTGCGTGTGCCTTGGACAGCATGGAACTGCTTCGCTCCTTCCAGCCATCAAGAAGCTGTCTGTTAAGCTAAACACAGCTCTACCTGCATCAGCTGCATGCAAACAGCTTTTTAGCTCTGTTGGTCTACTATTCACATCCAAATGAAGCTGTATAGACTCTGTGAACTTTGAAAATCAGCTTTTGCTGAAACTTAACAAAAGGTCCAAGACATGTTTGTTATGTTTAAGGCTTTAAGGCCCTTACCCAGCTGTTTGTTTGCAGTGCTCTGGTAAATGGCAAAACCCCTGTTTAATGTTTATTTGTTTAGAACACAAATTTCCTGAATTTCATCCATTCAAGTACTTCATCAGTAATGTAGAAATGTTTGAAGTAGCTGTTTTCTACATGGTTCTCCGATTTGTTTCAGTGGTTATTGATAATTCATTAAATTCAACGGCTAAAAAGTAACTAGTAGTCGGAGTAGATTTTGAGAAGAGTACTATGTACTTAAGTACTTTTTTAACACTATTACTTTTACTTTTGAGTATTATTTCAGCAATGTAACAGTATCTGTACTTAGGTACAAATATTCAGTACTCTTTCCACCACTGACCAAAATTGAACTGAAGCCTGCTCCGCGATGCCTCCTGTAGATATCTTAAACAGACATCATAATACTTTTAATGTTTTCTTTTTATTCCATGAATAGTTATTCAAAGAGTTCAGACCTTTACCATATTGTTCCAGGGCATGCCATTTGTTTCATTACAGCAGTTGAACATAATACAATGTGATGGTACATTTTAATAGATTCCTTAAAAATTATACATATGTATGTTGTAAATGTAAACTTATAAATAGTTGATCTAGATGAAGATTCATGTAGTCATACTGTTTAATAAAAAAGCAATTTAAAAATATATATTTAAAAAAACCTCATGACAAATTACTTTTATATACCCATTTCCCAAATTAACTCAGTCCTGACAAATTAGTGTATGCCAAAGTAGTCAATCAACTATGACTTAAATTATGCTCTCGGGGGTGCTATAAAATTTCATATTTAATGAATAATGAACACCAAAATAAATTTTCCCTAAATTATGCATTTAAATAATGTAAAATATACAGCAAACTGTTCTGTGAGGGAATTTGTGACAATGCTGTCAATCACTTGTGACTCAAATCATACACTAGGGTTGATATCAAATTTTACATTTAGTAAAGTATAACACTTTAATGTATGTTTCTAAACTGTGTAATCAAAGATGCAGCAATTGTGGCATTAATTATACAATGGAGGACACTGCTTACTAAGGATTTTCCAAAATCATAACATGCAACCTGTAAATACCTCATGTAACTGGATTAAATGGTTTTAGACACTAGTCCAATGAATTTCCTCTATCAGACAATATATTTTATTTTAAATACTATCAACCAGCTATGGCTCAAATCCATCCATCCATCCATTTTCCAACCCACCGAATCCGAACACAGGGTCACGGGGGTCTGCTGGAGTCAATCCCAGCCAACACAGGGCACAAGGCAGGAACCAATCCCAGGCAGGGTGCAACCCACCGCAGGACACAAACAAACATCCATCCATCCATTTTCCAACCTGCCGAATCCGAACACAGGGTCACGGGGGTCTGCTGGAGCCAATCCCAGCCAACACAGGGCACAAGGCAGGAACCAATCCCAGGCAGGGTGCAACCCACCGCAGGACACACACAAACACCAAGCCCAATTTAGAATCGCCAATCCACCTAACTTGCATGTCTTTCGACTGTGGGAGGAAACCGGAGCGCCCGGAGGAAACCCACGCAGACAGGGGGAGAGCATGCAAGCTCCACGCAGGGAGGACCCGGGAAGTGAACGCAGGTCTCCTAACTGCGAGGCAGCAGCGCTACCACTGCGCCACCATGCCGCCCATGGCTCAAATCATCCCCTTAAAATAATTTAAAAAATTAATCTTCTCAAAACAGAATTCAAGAAAAAATAAGCAAGTAAATAATAAACGGTCCAGAAAATGAGATATAGCAATGGAAAAAATACAAAGCCAAAACTGGAAATCCTTATTTCCGAAATGACTAGTGTAAATGTTGAAATGTATCAAGTGGCACACTATAAATAACTGTTTTCAGACTATAAAAAAAGGTCTCAAGAGAGACATAATGAATACAACACCTAGAAATGACTAATCCAAATTATGACCCAGCATTTTTTATTATTTTTGTTATGTGTCCCATTCCCTTGTTTTCCTTGGTCTATGATCTGTAAATATTTGGAGCACTGATTGCCATGCAGTATTTTTAAAGAGACTGTTTAGTCAGCATGCACAGCCACAGGTGCAGTGGAGCCTACATAGCTAGCACATTTATTTTGTTTTGTTTCTGGTCTATTCTGACTTTTTTCTTCCATGAAGAAGATAGAAAAGCTTTGTTAATAGTAATAATTCCATCCATCCATTATCCAACCCTCTATATCCTAACTACAGGGTCACAGGGGTCTGCTGGAGCCAATCCCAGCCAGCACAGAGCACAAGGCAGGAAACAAACCCGGGGCAGGGCACCAGCCCACCGCAGTAGTAATAATTCTTCAGTTGTAATTTCACAGGTTCTTGCGTTTTCTGACTGAGGAAAGGGGAGACAGAGGGCTCCTTTAAGTTTAATTTTGATTCGTTAATTGCTGTATGGGTAATTGAGAAATTATCCAAGCACCATGGTGGAGAATGAGTGAGCTTGCAAGGATCAGTGCTATACTCAGCAGAAGTAATCATGATATTATTATTATTATTAGCTAATGTACCTCTCAAATGAAAATGCTGGCCTCACAAAGCATCATTGGGCACGGGAAAAAAATGTTCATCTAAGCTGGCCATATGGCATATTTCTAGGAAAATATTTGCTGAACAAAGTCACTGGTGAACACAGCAAATTTACTGTGAAAAAATGCTTTTGAGAATTACAGCAATCAACACTAATTAGTATTTAGTTTTGTTGAATTACATTTTTTAGATATACTGTATTCTTTTATTTTGAATTTTTATTATTATTATTGAGTTTTTATTAGTATATTTAATAATCTAAAATAAATAATTCAACTTTTGTATATGTGAGTTAAAATTTGTGATTGTTTACCTTGCCTTTTGGCATTGCCTGTTGAGGAAAGCCAACAACAACTATAAGACTACAAAATTAGAACAGTAGTGTGTAAGGGACCAGAAAAAACTAATACTATGAAGTAAAATGTAAAATGGGTGATGGTAAAAGATTGTGGAAAATGAGCTATACAAAATAATACGAAAACAGATGAGACACTGAAAATCTATGAAACATAAAGTACTTATTAGCATGAAAGGTCAAAGGTAAATGAGGAACAATTTTGGGGTGACAAAATGTTACTTATTATGTATTAATCTGGTAAAGCTTAACCTACAGAGCTCATATATAACACTTGCACATCTTCAAAATGCATTCAACAGCTGGGAGTCCACATTAGCAAATTAGGTATTATTTGTTAAATTTACCCTAGCAGGTAAAGTGATTGTGAACAAATTCCAACAGAGACATTTGAAAAACTTCCCATGAACACAATCCCATGACTCTTCTATTTTTATGTATACACATGCTGAGTTGATACTGTAGGTGTGGGCAAATTGATAAAATAGCTGTGACTGTATGTTTGCTGGAAGGTTTTGGAAGTTTACAGTACATTCTAAACTTCCCTTTGAAGATCTGGTGCCTACTCTAGATAGGTTCTGTAGGTATAACCCTAAATGTATTTAAGTTTGTTTGAGAATACTGGGTGCAGTATGGCTGCAATACTTGCATTGGGATACAGTTTTCCAGCCCCTCACTACTGAGTGACTGATGTGTCAACTTCGCTTCTCTGACGTATAGAAATTAGAGTTACGTTCTCTTCATTCAAGGTTGAACAAAAACTTTTTTTAAACAAAAACTTCTTTAAAATGACAACCATTTTTTGAGTAAGGGACCAAGGAAAAGTAACTATATGTAAGTAAAATGTGAAATGTGCTTAAAAAAACTTCATTCTTGAGAAACATTATAGAATTATACTTAGGACTTCCATACACGTAAGTAGACAAGAAATCACACACAAGTGAATGGTTGTCCTTTCATGCTTTGCAGTTGCTGCTCAGTTTACATTTACACTGTTTTATTGCAGCTTTTCAAATGCAGCCATGGGTAATGTTTATGTCACATTTTGTTTACTCCCTCAAACCACCAGCCTAATGATAGTAATAGAGGGGTGCTTGGTGCTTTACTGTATAGGCATAAGTGACAAGCAGCATTCATTGGGGCACTGATTGCTTGACCCATCCAAACCACTTACAACAGGTCTTGCTTGGCTGTGTCGGTGACAGAACAGAGTTTAATATTTAGTTCAGACAAAGACTAACAGAAGACTTTCTTGCCTCAGTATGTGAAAGGTGATGTCATGTGTGTGTTTCTTTTGAAAATGTACTGTACTTCAAATATGATATTATATCGGTTCAGTTCTTAACAAAATCACTGTCTTTGCTGAATTTTCACATTCTGTAAATCTCCTTTATATTCACCTGTTACTTTGCTAAGTGATAAAATGCTTAAATATTTTTTCATATTTTATATGGAAATTAATGATAAAGTGCTGTACTTTAGGTGTATTAACCCATGACAGAAACATTTGATTAGTTAGTGTAAGAGCCATTTTCCTAGTTCTATAAAATTCATGAATATTTTACTAGATGATAGTGCATAAAATATGGGAGGTTCCTATAACCCCCGTGAATAGAATTGTGTTGGTATTTTCCTGCTATTTCTAACAGCTTTGACTAAAACAATAATCTTTAGTTAGTGACAGTGTGGACATGGCCCGGACACAGACAGGCAGACATGTTGTAGAGTCACCACCACACGTTTATTTTACAACTATTTACAAATGCACACACCCCAAGTCCCCCAAAGTCCTGGCCAAACAACACCTTGCCGCCTTCTTCTTCTTCTTCTTCTTCTTCTTCTTCTTCTTCGAGCCGCCTCCACACTCTCCTCTGCTTCGTCCTGCTTCCACCCGACTCCAGCCTCGAATGAAGGGAGACGGCCCCTTTTATATCATCCCGGATGAGCTCCAGGTGTGTCCCGGCATTCCTCCCTGGACACGCACCAGTGTGGCGGAAATGCTGGCTGTTCTCCCGAAAGCTCTCCGGGTGTCCCTTCTCTTCTTCCCCCCAGCACTTCCTGGTGTGGTGGAAGTGCTGAGGTCCAGGGTCCCCAAGGCATTGGGGCACCCCCTGGTGGTGACCACGGGTCCCTACAGGGTTGGGCTTCCAAGCCCTCTACCCGTGGACCCCAAAGCAACCAGGAAGGCAGCCCCCACGTCCCTCAAGGCGTCCCGGCCGGGTCGTTGCCCCTGGCATCCCTGACAACAGCTTTGCCTTGAGTGTGGAATGGAAGCCATATGGTTTTAAACCGTGCCTGGGCACATATTTATGTGCCAATCGGCTTACGGGCCTTTTGAGTGTGTGAAGTAAATATGTAAGAAAATAGCACTTAATTTACGTGCTGTGCCGTATGCTTAAAGCATACAGAAGAAGAAGCTAAGAATCTTTAAGTATATAAGAATTTAAGAATCTTTAAATAAAGAAGAAAAAGTAAAGAACTTTTAAGTACAGAAATAACTAAAGTTTCTCAAGAAAAGCTAAGTTTAAGACAAGATACATTTTTCACCCTTTTTTTTGCCTTTTATTCTATGTGTGTAACTATTTTTTCTTTTATTCTTGTGTGGATTACAGTATTTGCTTTTAACTTTTACTAAATATTTTCAAAACAAACTTTTGGACTGTGAGATTTCTTTAGACACGCGTTTTACCCGTGCTTGACTATACCTTATTTCGGCAGCTACAGTTAGATTATGGAAATTGAAACACACACTGGGTGGTAATACTGTCAAACGGATCCCACATTCTGGGTTCAAATCCCACTCCAAGTCATTGTGTGTGCAGTGTTTGCACAGGATAAGTTCGGTATTTTTCAAGTCAAAGTTATTTCTTCATAAACAGGGTATTTACAGTGTGAATTTGTCATGTGAAATTGTGTTCTAAAGTTTAGCGCTTTCTATAGATTAAAAAAAAAATCTTGTCTAATGTGGCACATAACAATGGAGGTATGGTGAAACAGGAAAAGCTTAAAAACTTATCAAATACATACATTTATCAAGCCAAGACAGCTATTGAGTGTTGAACTGTGTCTCCTGTGGTTCTGATGCATGTTTGTGACAACAAAAGGGATCTGAAAAGTTCTCGTGGTAAATTACACACAATTTTGAAGTACACAAATGAGGCAATAGTGAACTGTTCTTATGTCGTGCGGAGTTCTGCATATACTGGCAAATAAAGCCTGCGTTATTTTGATTTTTATGAACAAAGAAAAAGTTAACAAAAAATCTTTGGTACATTATTTCTTTATGGTCATTCAAGCCCAGGTTAGTTTATTATTTCAAAATCAATTTTTTTTAAATCTTCATAGTTGTTTTCTAATGGAAAATATGGAGGCAAAGAACCAAAGTGAACAACAGCTTTATTGGGGAAGAACAATCGGGCACCATGGTAGTCAGATAGCAATTCTGATTAATCAATAAAAAGCCAGGCTTTTTATGAATTACTTTAGCTTTTTAAATGCATAAAAGTTTACTTTCCTAAATGAGACTGGAATGTTCTAGACATATTACATCATCACGATTCAAATAAAATAAGAAATTACCTAGCTAGAATTACTAGCACTATCCTATCTGAGCTAGAGACTTTGGTGAAACATTCTCACCCAGTACAAACCTATTTATTTTTGTTAAAACAATGTTGCAAGCGTTTCATGGCAGCAAACAAACCCAAAAAGTATTGCTACTTAAATGTAACAGTATTTGACTTGATTTTGGCCAACTTTAATTTTAACTAAAGGCAGACAGGCTTACAAGCCTTGCAATGATAGAAAAAATGTTTCTTTCACATATATCATCTAAGACCAGAAATTGAGACCCCTCAAAACTCTGGAGCAATTGATTATGGAACAAGATACAAAGGGAGGAAGGGAGGAAGAATGGCCTGCCTGCTAAAGTTGTTCAGAAGAAGAAGAGATTTTGACCAATTGATTGTATCCACCTAAAAATCATTTGAAATAAAGAGATTAAGAACATGTGGTAAATCAGGCATTGCCTTAGAAAAGTGGAATATCATTTCCATACAGGGAAATTGTTTGGCTAGTTTTTATAAGTAACTAGCAAAATAACCGCGCTTCGCAGCGGCGAAGTACTGCCTTAAAATTTTTATTAAGAAGACAATTAAACCTTTTTAAAACTGAGGGAAAATATACCAATAATTATTTGTTAAGGATCTCTTTGTATGCCACGTTGTCAGTTCGGCCCTCCAGTTGTAATATGACCAAGCTGTAGCTGTGCGCTGAGCTTACTCTTGAGCATGCAACGTACAGTTGGCCATGTGAACAGTAATCTTGTTTCAAATCTCACAGCTTGGATTGCTGCTGTCATAATCGGTTTGAGTTTCATGGTTTGTTTCAATTAAGACAGTATTTGTAGGACTTGTGTTGATGAGACATTCGGCATCTGTCAAGCGTTGTAAGTATACAACCAGTTTGATTGATAACTTCACATCCAGCTTTTGAGAGTTTAAACATTTCTAAACATCAAAGTGTCCACTACTGAAATCGTCACCTGTGAATCTAAGATGTTTAAGAGGCATTGGCGGTTGTCCAAAGGTGTAACATATTTGGCCATTTCGGTACACTTAAGCATTTCACTCTTCTAGTGCTCCTGTGTAGTATAATTATCTCCTGTACCGTCATCAGTCCACACCTTGAACCTGTCCCAGTCATTCAATACATAAGACACAATGTTCCTCCGGATATCAAGAGTGAGCCTGATATGGCCGTGCAATATGTAACAAAGAGAATGGAAAAGGCAGGTGCCATCTCCGGGCATGGAAACCACTTGGTAAGTGACAGTTCTTTGATCGATGGTGATCACCTCGATAGACATGTTAATGGGGATACGGTTGGAATGATAAAGGAAATGGGTACCTGAACAATGTAAAGTAAGTCTAAAATACCTACACAATAACTATAATCATAATAAATGAACAATAAAACAGCGGAGAAGCCGTGGATTAAATAAAAAGGCTGTAGTTATCAGCAGGGAGACGTGAATACCGTGGCGAAGCAAGGAACGGAATGTAGAGACTGGAGCGACAGACGGCCTTATATAAGCAGGCAGCCAACAACGTGGGAGGCGTTTGGATGGGGGACCCAACGCTGCCTCACACGGTGACTGAGCTGCAGGCTATGGACGTATATATGTACGTAAGTAGGATTCAGTTAGCGTTGGGAACCCGCGTACCAAATTTCTTGAAGATGGGCCCATAAGTAACAAAGACCGTTGAAAAGTTCAATATGACTTCCGACAGTGGCATCATATCACCGAAATAAGTATCAAATTCCAGCCTTCTACCTACACGGGAAGTTGGAGAATTAGTGACGTTGGAAAGTTCAATATGGCAGCTGACAGTGGCGTCACACCACCGAAATAAGTACGTACATTGGTTTCGGTTAAAGCAGGGAAGCCGCCTACCAAATTTCGTGAAGATGGGGCCATTTATAAGAAAGTTCAAGATGGCGGACGCTGTTGATTGTTATGACCGTTACGCGTAGAATTTCGAAATGAAACCTGCTTAACTTTTGTAAGTAAGCTGTAAGGAATGACCCTGCCAAATTTCAGCCTTCTACCTACACGGGAAGTTGGAGAATTAGTGATGTTTGGAAAATTCAATATGGCGGCCGACAGTGGCGTCATACCACCAAAATAAGTACGTACATCGGTTTTGGTTAACATAGGGAAGCTACCTACCAAATTTCTTGAAGATGGGGTCAGCCTTCTACCTACACAGGAAGTTGGAAAATTAGTGACGTTGGAAAGTTCAATATGGTGGCCGACAGTGGCGTCATACCATCGAAATAAGTACGTACATCGGTTTCGGTTAGCACAGGGAAGCCGCCTACCAAATTTCGTGAAGATGGGGCCATAAATAAGAAAGTTCAACATGGCGGACGTTGTTGACCGTTATCGACCGTTATGACCGTTATGTGTAGAATTTCAAAATGAAACCTGCTTAACTTTTGTAAGTAAGCTGTAAGGAATGAGCCTGCCAAATTTCAGCGTTCTACCTACACGGGAAGTTGGAGAATAAGTGACGTTGTAAAGTTCAATATGGCGGCTGACAGTGGCGTCATACCACCGAAATAAGTACATACATCGGTTTCGGTTAGCGCAGGGAAACCGCCTACCAAATTTCATGAAGATGGTGCCATAAATAAGAAAGTTCAACATGGCGGACGTTGTCGACCGTTATCGACCGTTATGACCGTTACGTGTAGATTTTCGAAATGAAACCTGCTTAACTTTTGTAAGTGAGCTGTAAGGAATAAGCCTGCCAAATTTCAGCCTTCTATCTACACGGGAAGTTGGAGAATTAGTGATGAGTCAGTGAGTGAGTCAGTGAGTCAGTGAGGGCTTTGCCTTTTATTAGTATAGACTAGCAAAATACCCGCACTTCGCAGCGGCGAAGTACTGCATTAAAATTTTTATTAAGAAGAAAATTTAACCTTTTTAAAGTGAGGGAAAATATGGCAATAATTATTTGTTAAGGATCTCTTTGTATACCACGTTGTCAGTTCGGCCCTCCGGTTGTAACATGACCAAGCTGTGCGCTGAGCTTACTCTTGAGCATGCAACTTACAGTTGGCCATGTGAACAGTAATCTTGTTTCAAATCTCACAGCATGGATTGCTGCTGTCATAATCGATTTCAGTTTCATGGTTTGTTTCAATTACGACAGTATTTGCAGGACTTGTGTTGAAGTGACATTCGGCATCTGTCAAGCGTTGTAAGCTTACAACCGGTTTCATCGATAACTTCACATCCAGCTTTTGAGAGTTTAAACATTCATAAACATCAAAGTGTCCACTACTGAAATTGTCACCTATGAATGTTAGATGTTTAAGAGGCATTGGCGGTTGTCGAAAGGTGTAAAATATTTGGCCATTTCGGTACACTTGAAAGCACCAACCGAACAATTCAGCGGCAGCCATCAACTCACATGCAGAACCATAGGTGAAGGGCTTAAGCATTTCACTCTTCTAGTGCTCCTGTGTAGTATAATTATCTCCTGTACCGTCATCAGTCCACACCTTGAACCTGTCCCAGTCATTCAATACATAAGACACAATGTTCTTCCAGATATCAAGAGTGAGCCTGATATGGCCGTGCAATATGTAACACAGAGAATGGAAAAAGTAGGTGCCATCTCCGGGCATGGAAACCACTCGGTAAGTGACAGTTCTTTGATCGATGGTGATTACCTCGATAGACATGGTAATGGGGGTTGGAATGATGAAGGAAATGGGTACCTGAGTAATGTAAAGTAAGTGTAAAATACCTATACAATAACTATAATTGTAATAAACAAACAATAAAACAGCGGAGAAGCCGTGGATTAAACAAAAAGGCTGTAGTTATCAGCAGGGAGACGTGAATCCCGTGGCGAAGCAAGGAAGGGAATGTAGAGACTGGAGCGACGGACGGCCTTATATAGGCAGGCAGCCAACAACGTGGGAGGTGATGGGATGGGAGACCCAACGCCGCCTCACATGGTGACCAAGCTGCAGGCTATGGACGTATATATGTACATAAATAGGATTCAGTTAGCGTTGGGAACCCGTGTACCAAATTTCTTGAAGATGGGCCCATAAGTAACAAAGACTGTTGAAAAGTTCAATATGGTGGCCGACAGTGGCATCATACCACCGAAATAAGTACGTACATTGGTTTCGGTTAGTGCAGGGAAGCCGCCTACCAAATTTCGAGAAGATGAGGCCATAAATAAGAAAGTTCAACATGGCGGACGTTGTTGATCGTTACGCGTAGAATTTCGAAATGAAACCTGCTTAACTTTTGTAAGTAAGCTGTAAGGAATGAGCCTGCCAAATTTCAGCCTTCTACCTATACGTGAAGTTGGAGAATTAGTGATGTTGGAAAATTCAATATGGCGGCTGACAGTGGCGTCATACCACCGAAATAAGTACGTACATTGGTTTTGGTTAGCTCAGGGAAGTCACCTACCAAATTTCGTGAAGATGGGGCCGTAAATAAGAAAGTTCAACATGGCGGACGTTGTTGACCGTTATGACCGTTAAGCGTAGAATTTCGAAATGAAACCTGCTTAACTTTAGTAAGTAAGCTGTAAGGAATGGGCCTGCCAAATTTCAGCCTTCTACCTACACGGGAAGTTTGAGAATTAGTGACGTTGGAAAGTTCAATATGGCGGCTGACAGTGGCGTCATACCACCGAAATAAGTATGCACATTGGTTTCGGTTAGCACAGGGAAGCTGCCTACCAAATTTCGTGAAGATGGGGCCATGAATAAGAAAGTTCAATATGGCGGACGTTGTTGATCGTTATGACCGTTACGCGTAGAATTTCGAAATGAAACCTGCTTAACTTTTGTAAGTAAGCTGTAAGGAATGGGCCTACCAAATTTCAGCCTTCTACCTACACGGGAAGTTGGAGAATTAGTGACGTTTGGAAAATTCAATATGGTGGCCGACAGTGGCGTCATACCATCGAAATAAGTACGTACATCGGTTTTGGTTAGCGCAGGGAAGTCACCTACCAAATTTCGTGAAGATGGGGTCAGCCTTCTACCTACATGGGAAGTTTGAAAATTGGTGACGTTGGAAAGTTCAATATGGCGGCCGACAGTGGCGTCATACCATCGAAATAAGTACATACATCGGTTTCGGTTAGCGCAGGGAAGCCGCCTACCAAATTTCGTGAAGATGGGGCCATAAATAAGAAAGTTCAACATGGCGGACGTTGTCGACCGTTATCGACCGTTACGTGTAGAATTTCGAAATGAAACCTGCTTAACTTTTGTAAGTAAGCTGTAAGGAATGAGCCTGCCAAATTTCAGCTTTCTACCTACATGGGAAGTTAGAGAATTAGTGATGAGTCAGTCAGTCAGTCAGTCAGTCAGTCAGTGAGTGAGGGCTTTGCCTTTTATTATTATAGATTATAGGGGAGATGAGACATTTATAAAGAGCAATAGATAGCAAGAGGCTGATTAAAACAGAGGTTTAACTTGGTTGAAGCAATAGTAGAATTACGCATTTCATAAAGTGGAACAGATAACTGATTCCATGATGTGAATAAAACATTTGGTGCAACCCACCAGGTTCAGGGTCTTTATCAGAACCCAAAACATCCAAGGCCTCTTTGAGCTTTGAGAGAGCTATAGGGCTTCTAACATAGTGATTTCCTCCTCTGATAATCTGGGGGGAGTCAAATGATCTCATACTGACTTAATATCTGCAAAGAACACTGAATAGAACTACAAGAAACATTTTTTTTTATCTCAGAAGGATTAGAAGTTAAAACAGCAGACTTATTTTTAATTATGGAGCCTAAAGCAAAAGAGGCACAATGGCAAAATCTTAGTGCCAGCAGTTTACTAGACTTGGCACTGGATACATGAGGGCAAGTTCTCATGTGATTGATATGAATTAGCATGTTGATGGAGAAGGAAATTTAGTTCCATTGTAAAATGAACAGCTGATGTTTTGAATCCACCCTACTAGGACAAGAGTTTTCCAAGGATGTGACTCTAGCTCTACTATTTTAGCACATCTTGATTGGGAAACACTGATGGCAAAACTAAGAGTTAGATTATGGAGTGTACTATAGATAGCTATTCAAACAAAGGCTGGATTCTCAACAAAACCACTGTTATCAGAAATAAGGTCCTCTACTTTAGAGAATCGTTGTTTAAATTTTTTTTTTCAGTAGTGTTAAAACACAGATTTTTGGCGCAGTCAGGAGAAGAAGATAAATAGACATGTAAAGTAGTGGATTTGTGGCTGAAGATGAAATGGACAAAAGTGGAATTATTACATCTATATCTATACTAATAAAAGGCAAAGCCCTCACTGACTGACTGACTGACTGACTGACTGACTGACTGACTGACTGACTCACTCACTCACTCACTCACTCACTCATCACTAATTCTCCAACTTCCCGTGTAGGTAGAAGGCTGAAATTTGGCAGGCTCATTCCTTACAACTCACTTACAAAAGTTAAGCAGGTTTCATTTCGAAATTCTACGTGTAATTGTCAAAACTGGAAGCTGTTTTTCTCCATTTACTGTAATGGAGATGAGCGCGGAAGCCGTGGAGGCGGAGTTTCGTGTGACATCATCACGCCTCCCACGTAATCACGCAGTACATAGAAAACCAGGAAGACCTCCAAAAAGCGCTGAAGAAAACATGCATTATATAATTGAGAAGGCAGCAAAACAATAAGAAGCGAGCGAGTGATATACAACCATATTCATGAGTGATGCTACTACGGAAACAAAGCACAGTGTAAACCTAAACTTTAAATTAAGTTCATAGACAGGCTGCCGCTGGCGTTTGTAATTTAGTGCCTGCCCATATAAGGCCGTCCGTCAGCGGCAATCCAATAGAAACACTGCCACGGGTAAATATTCACGGGTGAAGGACTGTGCTTATGCAGAGGAAGATGAGATGGTCAGGGTGGTGTTTGGCACAAATTCAGCGAAACTGCGAGAGAAAGTTTTAAGTGCCGGGACTTCGGTAACATTAAATACAGCCATGGACATAGCACGACATGGCACCAGCATAGCTGGGAAACTTCGATGCAAGAACACCGAGCGGCTCACGTGAACTGACGCAGTGCACAGACAAAAAGCAACAGTTCTGAAGAGTGCTGAACAAAAACCGAATTACACAATTGAAAAGGCAGCAAAAAAATATGAAGCGTCTGATACATACAAGCATATTCATAAGTGCAGCTACTGCGGAAACAAAGCACACGGTGGAAAAAGTCAATGTCCCGCTAAAGGAAGACAGTGTAAAAAAAAAAATCCGTGCATGCAGTGTGTCAGGTCTCAGATAAAGAAGAAGACGAGCTGTTTATTGATGCAGTAAGAAACAAATCGATGAATGAAACCTGTTATCTTTACAACGATTGACAAACACGGAATGTAACTTGAACACAACACATCCTACAAATACGAACCTGATTGAAAGAAATAATGATAATCAAGTCCTTGATGACAGCAACACTCAATAACACTCACAAAACAATTACTGTATATTGACAGTCATGTTACGTTATTTTTAAAATGTTCCCTTTTATTTTTCATAGCTTCTTTAACACACTACTTCTCCGCTGCAAAGCGCGGGTATTTTGCTATATATATATATAAAAGTCAATGTGTGTATGTATGTTTCAGCATCACGTCCGAACAGCTGGAGCGATTTTCATGAAATTTGGTACACATGTTCCTCATTGGTCGACTAAAAATACTGTAGGGTGAAATCAACCCTGACCCACCCCCTTGTGGGTAGGGTGGAGGGTGATCTTGCGGTCTTGTATGCATCATATCATTCATTTGACACTTGGAACGACCAGCAGAGGGCAAACTGGAGGCGACTGCCAGCTTTCTTTATGTTTGAGTGCCACTGAGCCCCTGTTGCTTTTCAAATTAAATAGAGTTCTACGCATGGAAGTGTGTGTGTCTCTCAGGCCCAGAAGTGAGACCTAGAGTCGGGGCGAGGGCTCCAGCTCCAAGGAAAAGGAAGCGAGGGCAGTATATCGGCAAAAGGAAACCTCCTACAAAAGACAGTCGCTTAGCTGCTAATGCACAAACGATGCGAGCACTTCGGCAACATGAATCCTTCTAGCAGAGAGATGCCCAGAGTAGTTCTGACGATTTAAATACTTTCTAGGATCCTACACAACTGTTCTTACACAGTTAGTATATACCAGGCGACTGCCAGCATTCTTTATTTTTGAGCAGCACCGCGCCCCTGTTGCTTTTCAAATTAAATAGAGTTGGCCAGTTCCGAGCGTCAACTAGATGATAACATACATACAAGACCGCAAGACAAGCACATTAGTAAGTCTTTATCCATCCATCCATTATCCAACCCGTTATATCCTAACTACAGGGTCACGGGGGTCTGCTGAAACCAATCCCAGCCAACACAGTGCACAAGGCAGGAAACAAACCCCGGGCAGGGCACCAGCCCACCACAGAAAACCCACGTAGACACAGGGAGAACATGCAAACTTCACGTAGGGAGGACCCAGGAAGTGAACCCAGGTTTATTGTTTGTTCATTTATTTTTATTTTTAAAGTTGTGTTTTTTTAATTATGTTTTTCTCAAAAAATTAAAAAAAACTTTATTTTCCTCCTGGGCAACGCTGGGTATTTCTGCTAGTAAACTATAGAAGCAGCAAGAGACTTAGAGGTAAAAATACAAATTAGTTTAGAACTAAGATTAATGAAGCTGTGAGAAAAAGAAATATTCTTTGGCTGAGGGATTTAACAACCTGAAAGAATCTGTCATATTTAGTTGAGAAGCAAATTTGCACAGAGAAGAAGTTGCATGGGAATTATGGTGATATATAGGAATAGTAGATCCAACAAAGGATTCATGAACGAGTTGGCGTCCATGCCAAGGATTATTTCAAAATTTTTAAAATTTAGAAGTTGCCTGGTGCTGAGGTGTCACCCGTTGCATGGCTGCACTCGGGTCCTAATCTGAGATCCTGAGTTGGTGTGTCATGTGGTGGGTGTGGCAATGCACTCCAGCAGGGCATGCTTCTCACCTCTCTCTGGTCAGAAAGGGAAAGATTAATGGTGTGAGACTCGCCCGGACACCACCAGTCAGAGACCACATCTTTATAAAAGTCACACTTTTATTCATCCACAAATAAACACAGTCCCAAACACAGTACACAATGCTCACAGCAATAATCCCCACTCTCTGGGCTTCTTCCTCTCAGTCCTTGGCCGCTTGTCTCCTCCAGGGGAGCTTTGTCCTGCTCCTACTCCCGACTCTAGCTCCCCGACTGTTAGGAGACGGGCCCTTTTATTCCCACTCGGATGCATTCACGGTGGCTGGAAACGAACTTCCGGCAGCACTTCCTGGTGTGGCAGAAGTGCTGCCCTTTGCCCTGGAAGCACTCCTGGCATTCCTGGCAGGTTCAACTGCCATCTTGCCTGGTGTGGCGGAAGTGACAATACTTTCGTTCTGTTGAGACTTAAGGCGCCCCCTGGCGGTGGCCACAGGTCCCAACGGGTTAAAATCTTTTTGTCTCTTTCCCGTGGTCCTCTTTTTATCCAGGGCGGTTGCCTTCTCTTGACCCGGAAGCTATTATTGTCACCTTCTGGTCCTTTTAGGCGTCCCGGCCAGGTAAGAACCCCAGCCGTCTGTGACAATGGACAGGAAGCAGTTGAGGCATAGACAGAGCACATGGCCATTTTCCTACCATATATACCAAATAGTAAATAGAAAATCTTTTATCAGAGTCAGAACCAGATCCTAAAAATTTGAGAGGGTGGTAATGACATAAATTATATAATCATAATTATAATTTGATTCTTCTTTCATTTTTGTGCACATTTCTAAAGTAATCATAGTCTTCTGTGTGTATCTTAGGTGTTTTCAGACCTAAGAATACCATTTCTATAGTTTGTTTTTCAACAGAATACTTTATTAAATAGTTTGTTGTTTTTCGTCTTTTGTTGCAATTTTGTTTGAGCAGCTGGCACTGCTCTTTTATGGACTCCGTGGGGTGGCTCTATGAAGTATTCAATAAAAAGTTGTCCTTTGAATTGCCACCTCACAAAAATTTAATGGAATTGTTACCTGACGCTTCACTACCTAAGGTAAAAGTGTATGCCTTTTCAAAGCCAGAGATGGAAGATATGGAAATTTATATACAAGAAATTTGCAGAATTGTTTCGTAACCCCAACTGTGACAGGGTTTTTTTCCATTGGCAAAAATGTAATTGTATAATAGTAAAAACCAATTATCCTCTCCCTCTTATCTTGGCAATGTTTAATCAAGTCATGGATTATACTACTGTATTTTTACAAAACTGGATTTGCATAATGTCTATAATCTAATTCAAATTAGTGAAGGAGACAAGTGGAAGACCGCATTTGATACAGCTACTGGACATTATGAGTATCATGTGATGCCATATAGTTTGGCAAAGACATTGGCAGGTATTTCATTCATAAATTACTTTTTTCACTATGTATTAGGGATTTTTGTTTTGGTGTATATTAACAAAATCCTGATTTTTTCACAAGTCTACTCATACCTAATATGTAAAGGATGATTTCCAGCGGTTATGTGATAATCACCTCTGCAATAAATTATAGAAATGTAATTTTCATAAGGTTTATATTTCATTTCTTAGTTATGAAATCACTCATAAAGGTTCTAAAGTTACAGCTTTCCTTAGTTGGAAAGTTCTTGAAAGTATTAAGCAGGTACAAATGTCATCAGGTTATTATTGTTTTATTAAAACTTAAATTCCATTATTTCACTTATTACTGCTTTAAGAAAACTCACAAAAAATTTAATTGCACTCAGGACATGGGGCCTTTGAACAATTTAAATCTTTGTTCATCCTGATCCCTCATTGCAATTTTATTTTAGAGGCTGACACAATACTCTGTCAGATTCTGGTTTAGAACATCCTTATGCATATTGCTCTAAAACACTTAAGTCTGTGACACACCACTGCTATGTTGACAATCAATAATTCTTAGCAATAAATTAGGATTAGAATAATGGAAAAGCAAAATACACATTTGAGATACACACTTACCACAAAAATATAACTTACATATAAGCTGCTAAAAGAATGAATGCTTATCAAGTTAGATGGGCACTCTGTTTTAGCTTTTCCATCAACTATCTATTCAGCAGAAAAGAATTGCAAAAGCCAACGCTTTGTGAAGAATACTTGATCCTGATCCAGTCCCCTCTGAACATGAACCTATTATACCTCCGGAAAAGGATACTGGGGTCATTTTCAAAAAATCTCCTGACCAACTGTATGCAACCTCTCCCTCAGCAAAACCTTCCCCAGGTATTACAGTATGTTTAACAAATAGCTGCAAAGTGAACCAAAGTACTTATGCTGGAGGAATGTGGTGATGAACTGACTCCAGCAACAGTGATGTAGTACTGGTAAACCATAAAATGAACAAAGGACACAGCAGAATAAAATATTAGGTGCAGCAGTCAGTCAGTGAACAGATGACGTACTGGGAATTTACAAAAAAAATGTTGGCTTTGAATCAGCAAAAGTAATATTATCGGAGGCATGCATGAACTTTAGGCAAGTGAGATATAAAAGAAATTGGCAAAGGCAAGCCTCTTCTGCCATTCAGATTGCTGGTAACATCGCTTTATGTGCAGCCATGACGGCTGGAGAATAATCACCAAAGAAGTAGACGTTGGTCATCAAAAAACAAACAGGACAACATACTAGCCTTCTGCAAAATCATCTGCAGTCCATATAGTTGAAAGGTTTCATATCTGAATGTCTTGGTGGATTGGAATTAAAATACGCTGTATGATATCTTTCTATGGATGGGAAAAGTTAATGTAGAAATAAAACCACAGCTTTTTCATGAAATTCACTGGGCTACCGCGTTCCACATTTTATATGGCTATTATTTTTTCTGTTTTTGTCCCCCTAGTCTGTTACTTTTAACGGTAAAGCAGCAACTTGACTCTCAAGTGTTTTAATAGGAATATTTTGTGAATCCACAGAAGTACTTGGCATACCAAACTCATTGTTAATTTTCTTTCGTTTCTCCATAATAATGTTAATTAATATTGTGAAAAAGCTTAACTTGCTTGAGTTGCATGGCATCTCCTATAGTATCATTTTATATCCCACAAATGGCTGCCATGACATTGTTCTTGCTGGACGCTATCACTATCCAGTAAGTAGAAATAAGTAAATTTAACAAGGGACTGAGCAAGCTAAACGGGGAATAAACTCTGAAAAAGGGTCTAAAGCGAGCAGTTTGAGAAAACTACCCTAGCTAGTACCTATAACTGCCAAAGGCCATAAAATTCTCATGCATGTTATATTCTTTGATCATCCTACTAATGCCATTTTCTTTGCAGCATTTTGTAAATAACTGAATTTGCATCCTGGATCTTTGTATTTTGTTACAATATGTTATAGAAAAATAGTAACTATATCACCTGATGTGACATATTTACCTGCTCTGAACCATCACCAAAATAATTAACCGTATAACTTATTGACAATATTTGTTTACGCATTTCTGTATCTAGCAGATCCTTTAATGATACAGAAATCTGATCAAATCCATATATCAGTGTCTCAGCAAAAACTGGTGACTGAGCTGAGTTGAATTGATATAGCCATAAGCTGTCAAACATTAAAATAGATGTTATTTTTAAGACTTATAAAAATACATATATAACACATAAACACTGCGGTGGGTTGGCGCCCTGCCCGGGATTGGTTCCTGCCTTACGCCCTGTGTTGGATGGGTTTGGCTCCAGCAGACCCCCGTGACCCTGTGTTCGGATTCAACGGGTTGGAGAATGGATGAATGGATAACACATAAACATATTTAAAGTTAATAACTGCACTGAAAACAGAAAAACACAAACATTTCTCAATTTAGAAAATTAATTTAAGCATTCAATTTGAAAGTTTTATAATATTACATTTTTTTAAATGAATCAGTGTGGCATTGTGTCATTTTCAAGTCAGCATCATTTTAACATTTTATTATGCTCACTGTGCTTTAACTAGCAATTGGTACATAACATAGTTTGAACTGTGCATAATAATTACATTTTAGTTCTAAGCAAAGTCTATACTATCAGCCTATTGCAAATGAAATAAAAATGAACCCAAGAATGGTATTTTAAAATTACTACTGTTTTACACAAATGTTTATAATTAAATACAGTATTTAATGTACCATCTGTATTTTTACCCCTTAAAATTTGTCTGCTATAAGTTTTTTTCTGTTTTGTACCATCAAACATCCCACTCTCATCTTTTAAGATACCGAAGGACTATCTTAAGATACTCACATTTTGGGCCTCCAGCACCTTCTGAAATTCTTTCCTTATCCTTTAGTGAATTTTAAATCAAGCTTTTCTGTTGATGAAGGATTTGCATGGGACATGCTTAGTAGTATGCCATTCCATATATTTTGCAGTGAGATAATGTATCAATTAATGTCAGTACAAAGTGTGTTTTGGGGATTATGCAAAATTCATTCTAAAGTGATTCTATCTTATCTGAAATGTGACAGGAATATTTTTAGTACATTTTCAATATATTCACATTCTTGATTATAGTTATTTAACTCCTATACATTAGCATACTGCACATTTCTGTTAGTGGCTTCAAGTAAATCATCATCTTCGTTGTTGTCATCATTGTCAGCATCACTGAAAACATCATACTGTTCTAAAAGACCTATATAATTTCTTTAAAAATGGTAAAATTTTCATTAAAGGTCATACTGTAAGAGCCAATCCTAGAAAGTGCTTTAGGTTAAGTTAAATTCATATTAGTGTTTTCTTAGTCATAACCATAGACACTGGTATAGTCTTTTCCCCCTGTAAGTTAGTATGAGATGGAACTTTCCTGCTATAATTAAGATACAGTGTGTTAATTGAGTCAGTTGTTGTTTAGAATAGGTCCCAGTACACAGCGACTTAAAAGACCCATTTTCAGCTTAGAAATGGGATAGGCATACAGTTTTCTGACCATTTTGAAATGGTTCAAACTTAAAGAAATGAAAAGAGAATTGTAAGCTTTAAACAGAAGTTTTCTTAACAAGACCTTTTCTTTTCTTTGCTGTATCAATTTTTCTCAATTTTGTGTGAACTGTTGTACTTTGAATTTTTACTAAAGCTTTTAAAAACGAAGATATTTTGTCTGTGGAATCATTTCAAAGCGTCAGGCTTTTGTTGAATCCCATTTACAAGCTGGGGCTGCCAAACTTTGTTATTTTTGGGTAAATGCAGCTATAAGTATATTATTTCAAGGACAAACTAATAAAGACAAGTAAACCATGCAACCCTTTATTGAAAACTGGGCAAAATTACGATTGCCTCTTAATATGTTATAATAAAAACTAATTACCCAAAGGATATATCTGTCACAAATAGAAACAAGTATTGAAACAATCACGATTACTTTCTGCAATCATTATTACTTGTGTTTGTTTTAACAATAGGTTTTTTAGTCAGATTCCATTGTATGTTTAAGAACAAAATAAGAACACTGTTGAGGGTTTATTTAATGCCTGTATGAAAGAAGGAAATCAGAATAATTTGAAAATCGTTTATCTGTAAGTGCCCTCTCAAACATTAGCTGCATCCACCAACTGTTTCTGTTCTGGCAGGCAGTTTACATCTGAAGTTTGGCCACTAGAATTTACTGTAATAACAGAAGTTGTGCATGATATCTCCTCAGGTACTGCTGTGACAGAAGCTGAATTCTGTAAATCAAATGCTGCTTAAATAGGCTAATACGTTTCAACTATGATGACTGTAAACTTTGTGTACTCCATTAATATTATTTATTTCTCCATTTACTGAATTTATGTAATCAAATATTAAGGCAACAAGCCAAACTCAAGAAGGCAAGAAGTCAAAGCTTATTCTATTAGGACCTGACACAATGTACCAACCTATCATGAATGGACACCGGCCTATCAAAGCGTATATTCACACACACATGTATGGTTACTCATATAGGACCAGCTTACACTTGCTAAACAGATACATCTCAGAACAACCCACACAGATCCTAGGCTAGAATATGTCCTCTGTGCGGAGGTTTCATACTATTGCATCACTGGACACTCATTACCAAAATTAATCAGGTACTTGATATACCTGAATATCAAAACAAGCTGAAGAATAGGCATCAGAGACACCAACAGCATTTGCTGTTTTGACATCTTTAACTGTATCCAGACTTGTTACATGGAAGAAATGTGAACTTGCCCCTTTCATCATAGTTGTTAACGATGAAAGTTACAAATCATGCATTCATAAGAACATATTTAAAAATAGTGATACAATTATAGATAACAAGTGGAACAGTTACAAAGGAAACCCACCTTTCAACTGCAGTAGCACTGTTTATAAATTGCTATGCCCATAGGAAAAACAAAAATCAACATGTATTTCACTTCAAGATCTAAATTAACTTTCTGAGGTTGTATGTAACCAGCAATCTGAGTAAAGGGCTTTCGTAAGTATGTGACTATTTAGTTTCTGGCCAGGTATTAAATATAGTTTCACAAGTTTTACATGGGATCCAATGAGAATCTCAAATCTTAAACAATAAATTACTTTTGAGCAAACACTTTTACTTTTTGTACACCAAACAATAAACATTAAATAAATTATATAATGAAATTTGAAACTACTGTTGCTGTAAGGGAATATTTTCTGTTTGCTTACATTCCCATAAATGCAGTTGATGGTATAGGAGAAATTATGTTTTGTGAAATGATGAATTAATTAATACATTTGCATTAAGTATAGAAATTTCAGTCAGTTTTTATGTTAAATAAATTGCTACCCTATTAAAGTGGAACAGCAATTCAAATACAGTTTAAGTCATATGGTACCATGCAACATCATTTAATTCAATATTTTAAATTAAATAATCAAGTCACAGGAAACTGATTTTTTTAAAGAGAACCAGGAGGAAGAGAATAATTTAATTATTCCACAATTATTCTTTAGAAACTAAAATGTAGATTATAAAGAGGAAAGAAGCTGGAGAAAACAAATGACACTTGGCAGAATTACAGGGGTTAGCACCCAGCTGTAAAAGGAGCTGGAGGAGAGAAGAAGAGGGAGCATGGATAGAGTGCACTTCTGGGCAGAACTCCTCCACTGCTAAAACCAATTGGTGCGGGTGCATGGTCACCAACAAGTTACCTGAAGGATTTTGGCTTTTATCAACTCATGGCAATGGGGAAAGTGAGACATATGGTGTTGTTTTGACCCTGGGTGAGCAGTGCAAGGCGAGGGAGGTAATGGATAAAGCAGGTGTGAATGAATGGAGCTATTGAATGAGTTATGGAAGATCAGGGAGCTAGAAATGGCTTTAGAGGGTGGTCCGAAGCTTCAGCCAAGTAATAAGCAATGCCGCCACTCCAAGTGGCCATTTTTAATTTGTATCCCTTATCCCTCTGGTGGTAGTTCTGACAGAGAAGATACATATGATAAAAAAAAATCCTGAAATGCATCAATTTCATTAATTAAAGGGTTTATGGTCTATAATTATGTTATATATTTCTAATTGGCATAACTTGTAATTTTGGGAATTTAGTGTTATTTGTGATTTTGTCTATGTTTTCATTGTAGAAAATAAACAAGTAAACAAATAAACTTCAGAAAATACTAATAGAAAACAAATATGGGTATATATAAATCAGTCCATGTCCTCAAAAATGTCATAGACCAAGAGATTGTGACAAATTAAATAGTTCACCTTTTTGTAACTTATTTGAGTATTACAGTATTTCTAATACACATATTCAGATAATTCAAATTGCAAAACAGCAAAAAAAGCAACGAAAAACAGTAAGAAGAGTTTTTGCTGTTGTTGTTCTTTATAGATGGAGCATATTTTGTGATTATAAAACCAAATAGAATATCAAAATATTTTCATTCAAAAATCACTACTGTAAGACTGTAACACAAGCGTTGTATTTTGATATGTAGGGTCTATTATTTGTTCTTCTTTAATTAATCGATCTGTTCTGCTGCTCTGGATTTCATGTCATTCGCTTTTTTGTTCTTGATTAGTGCTGTTTAAAATCGGGGATCAAGAAGAGAAGCTATGTGCAGGAGGTCCTCTAGGACAGGATCTGTATATTTTTTGTTGAAATAGATTAAAATGGTTTTCTTCAAATCTTTTGCCAGTTGTGAGTCATCTGTGCAGTCCTGGAGAAATATTTTATTGAAACGTTGGAGTACTGGTTTAAGATATGACACACTAACAAAATGTTCACCTGACAAGGCATCAGTGAATTCTTTCAGAGTTTTGATGACCTTATTAACTACCTCTAAGACATCCA
Source organism: Polypterus bichir lapradei (assembly GCA_026402145.1). Taxonomy (NCBI): domain Eukaryota; kingdom Metazoa; phylum Chordata; class Cladistia; order Polypteriformes; family Polypteridae; genus Polypterus; species Polypterus bichir. Next base: position 107,742,071 of record JANRMT010062854.1, on the reverse strand, counting down.
TGTCTTGCCAGGTTGGCAGCAAGTGCCTTGTTTTCTTGTCAGCTCCTAATACATGACTTATGGCCTTCTGATGTCAGATCTCTCTTCAATCATTTTCTGTCTAGATCCTCTTTAGTAGGTGTCTCTATTATCAGCTGGTGATTCAGCAAACAGTTTAGCCTGAGCACTTGCCATGTCCCTCTTCTTTTTCCATGGATAGAAAAAGGTACCGTCAATTTTTTTGCAAAAGCTTATTGCCCATTCTTCATGAGAATCTTTGACAATGCTCTCTGCAATAAAAGAATAAAAATGTCTATAGAACCTATTCTAATATATTAAGACCTTTAACTATAAGTTTTTTTTAATTTTTTTATCATAATCATTATTGTAGGTATATATTAATGCCCTAAGCAGAGCCCACCAATGACATGCTTAGCCCATCAATTACTTACTTGACAAAACATTAAGACTTAATAAGTGCTGAAGGGGAAATAAAGAGATAAAAAATCTGGCTTACTTCTAGGCCAGACCCTGCAACTATATTAAATGCAAACTTAAAAAAATGTTTTTACTTCTATAGAGTGTAAATTGGTCTCATCTGTTGTGAGAGATGGACATCTAGAACTACTCTGCTCGGAGCAGTGTTATCTAGCTTTTTTATTTTATATGATATCTCATATTTGTTCAACAAGAGAGGATTTAACTACAAGTATATTGAGAAGGTATGAGCAGGAAGGGTCAGAAAGGGGCCAGAAAGAGAAGGAACAGCAGGAAGAAGTAGTTGAAGTCTTATCAAAGTTTTAGCCGGCCTCAACTTCAAGATATGGCCTGACAGAGACAGAGTTGAAGAGTCATGCAAATGAATGGATCAGCCAGGATCTCACACTGCAGCACCTGCTCCGGATGACAATGATCATGGAAGCAAAGCAGCGAGTGAAGCAGGCAGTGAGAATTTGCTTATTCCCACTGTCAACTACTACCAACACCCCCTGCGATTCAGCAGAATCAACTCCAACAGGTTACCTATCTCTGCTCTCAGAGCACGTAGAAGATCAAAACTAGCTATCTAAGCTGAAGGTGATGATTACTGTACTCATGGGAAAAACAGATAATATACATAAGAGAGCAGACAGAGTTGATATTAGAATAGACAACAGAATCATCAGCAGAATGGGCAAGTTTCTTCAGGAAATAAAAGAAGAGGAGGTACGTTTAAACAATAAATCTGATGTAAACCTTAATTAAACTCTTTCTCGAGTATCAATAAAAATACAGGAAATATAAGCAAAATTGAGAATAAAATAAGAACTCAGCAATCACCTGGAAGATGTTAAACAAACACTTACAACTCGTATGGAAGTAGTTGAGCAATCAAAATCTGCTGTTGACAGAAAAGCAACTCCTGTAAAATCCGAATGCAAAGTGCTCAGTGATAAAATAGCTGCATTGGAAGATAGATAAAGAAGGAAAAACATAATAATCAAAGTTCTTCTGGAAAACAATGAAAGTCCAAACCCAGTGAAATTAATAGCTGAATTACTTTCTAAAATAATCAGAGAAGACTTTTAATTGGATTCTGAGATCGCTGCATTGTATTGCACACGTGGTTTGAATGCCTCAAAACCGAGAAGCTTGATTGTTTGATTTGACAAACTACGTGTCAAAGAAAATTTGGTGTCAATTCTCGGACAAAAAGTGGAAATTATATTTGAAAATAACCACATTCATATTTTCCCAGACTCTTCTCCTTCAACAGCTGCTAAACAAGCTGCATTCTACAACATCATCAACAATAACAACATTTATTTATATAGCACATTTTCATACAAATGATGTAGCTCAAAGTGCTTATGCAAAGCTGGAATCAGATACAGCCTCTTTTTTCCAGCCAAACTGATTTTTTTTTTTCTGATGACCATTTTTACATTTCAGCTATCTTGAATTAGCTGAAAAAGACCTAAAAAAAACTGATCCCGACATTGTCCAGAATGTGAACATGGATCAGGCTGTGTCCTGGTTATGCAAAGAAGATTCTGCTCGCTACTTGGTCTATCTGAAAATGCAACATTTTCTGTAACTAAACATTCTATTTACTATTCCTTTCAATTTCCTTTTTGGCCACTTTATTTTTTCTTTTACAGTTGCCATATTGAATTGTATTTTATTAAACATTTGTATATTATGGTAACCATTAAGTATTTTTTCCTTTTTCTTATTTATTAAGAGGACTGTTTAATATTATACCCTAGGTGTTTTTTGCTTGTGGACTGCAATATCATAAGATCTCTCAATTTTCTTTTCTCTTCCCTAAGGGGACTGTGTAACATCATACCCCGGGTTCATTATAGCCTGACTGTACTACTATGAGATATTTTAATTTATTTTATATATATCCTAAAAGAGAAAGTTTAACATCATATCCTAGCTTCATTGTATTTGGACTGAATTATCATTAAATCTCAATTTTAATTTTATTCCTTTCTACACCACTGCTAGTGGTTTGTTTTGTTTTGGATGTGCAGTGTCTCTTAGTATGTCAGAGGACTGGGACTAAGGAAAGAAATTTGGGGGAGGGCTGGAGGACAGTCGTGAGAAAGAGAGAAAGCGATTTCTTATGTATCCTTTCTACCCAACAACTGTAAGTACTGATATAATAATAAGCTCATTAGCCATAAGACTATGAATTCAAGGTTACAGCTATTGTATGAAACAACGTAATACCTCTACCTAAGATTACAAAATGTCCTCAAAAGTTCAGAAGAAGTCTCTCTCTGACCAAACAGTGAACATTTTTAGTTGGAATGTCAGTGGTCTCAATCACTATCTAAAGAGAAAAAAAGTATTCTCTTACCTATCAGGCCTAAATGCCAAGAATGTATTTTATAGGAGATTCACTTAACACTAGAATTACCAGGGCCTACGAAAAAACTAGTAGATCCGTCCCACCTTAAATCACTTCTTAAATCCGTTCACAACTCTCCGCCAGCGTCTTTTGTCATCTAAATGTGCTAATAAAGATAAGCTGCAAGCAGCCGGCTATTCCATTCCCCCACCGACTTAGAACATGCACAAATTTCTCTCAGCTCATGCCTTGATTGATTATCTGGGAGTGAAGTGGAGTTTTAGAGTGGAAATAATAGATCGTTATAGGGAACACAAGCATTTCATGTGTGTTCCGTTTCTACAGTGTCTGTGTAAACACATTGTTAAAACAGAAACTTTTTCATATTTTAGTAATAAATGTTACAAAATGTAGGCATAAACTATAGAATGTGTGAAGTCCAAACATCAAATAAACAGAGGTGTGATGGGATTTAAGGTGGGCCGGATCTACGAGTTTTTTCATATGCTCTGGTAATTCTAGTGTTAATAAGTAAGGACCAGTTTCAGTTGCAAAGAGACTGGACTGGCCAAACCTTTTACTCCAGTTATATACAGAAAACTAGAAGAGTGGGAATCTTATTCCTCTTTTTCTTTGGGCTGCTCCCGTTAAGGGTTGCCACAGGAGATCATCTTTCTCCATATATTCCTGTCCTCTTCATATTGCTCTGTTACACCCAGCAACTGCATGTCCTCTCTCACTACATCCATAAACCTCCTCTTAGGCCATCCTCTTTTCCTCTTGCCTGGCAGCTCTATCCTTAGCATCATTTTCCAATATTCCCATCATCTCTTCTTTGTAAATGTTTCAAACCAATGCGATCTCACTAATCTAACTTTTTTTCCAAATCAACCAACCTGTCTGAACCTCTAATGTACTTGTTCATAATCATATCCATCCTTGTCACACCCAATGCAAATCTTAGTGTCTTTAACTCTGCCACTTCGAGCTCTGTCTCCTGTTTTTTGGTCAGTGCCACCGTCTCCAACTCATATAACATAGCAGGTCTCACTACCATCCTGTAGACCTTCCCTTTCACTCTTTCTGGTACCTGTCTGTCACAATGGTACCTGGAATGCAGTCAGACGTCTTTTTTGGGCAGATCTAAACACTAGCGTGGAGAGTTGATTGCGTACTGAAGTGACTTTAGCTGCAGGTGGAAGCTGTCGTCACACTTTATGTAACTGATCTTTTCCTAAATTAGGAGTGGCATTGTTCATGTACTTTGACAGCATGCCTGTGTCGATGAAATACGGGAAGCACTACAGTCTACTTTGACTTTACTCTGTAGGAAGATAAGTAAATAAATATAGGTAAACAACATTCAATATGGCATTTATATAAGTAACATATAAATGTTTTTTAATATAAAGACCATCAAAAAACATAATTGCAAACGGAACTTCACACAATACCTTGGCAAGCTCTGTAGGCTCTGCTGTTTCATTGAAGGAGATATGTGTGGCGGCTTCACTGGCAGGATGATGGTGTCATCTTTCACCTTTATGCCTGGTGCAGCTGTGTTGTTCTTATGTCTGAGTGGACATTTCTTGCGGGGAGGGCTTCTGTTTCTTTGATGTAGAACCTTCGTCCTAATCTGAGTTCACCTTCTGTTATAGCATGTCTTTATTTGAAAACAGCAGTGTCAGATTGGGGGGAGCCTGAATATGACTGAGAGAATTAAAATGAATAAAAAAAAAACTAACCTTTACAAGTACCATAAATTTACACTGGCTGTTACAGACTTTTATTCTATAATAGCAATAGTAAGAGCAGCTCACTACTCAAAATGGTAAATCTAGGAAAGACCCGGAAACAAACCCACAACCTCTTGATTATGAGTCAGCAATTCTTACCACTGTATCACCCAAGCGGTCGTGTCAGCATTGTACCATAACTCGATTTCTTTTTCTTCGGTTGTATTCTTGAATAAAAATGCACTTGTTTTGTTATATTTGCACCTTTTGTGAAAGTGTTTATTTGATATTTGGACTTCAGTCTTTACACATTATACACTTCATGCCAAAATTTTGTCATTAGTACTATAACATGAAAAAAGTTTCTGTTTTAGCTATGTGATCAACATTTCTTCGCATTTCCTGTCATCCTACGTTTACCAAGATCGCTGTAGACACGGAACACACATGAAATGTGTCAGAGGGGGACATTTATTGTACACTGGGTCACTCCATTTCTCTCTTAGTAAAAGAAACCTGTAAATATTACATTTAAAACCCAGCAGATGAACAGGCAATAGGCACCCATTGTTGGGACTTGGGGTGAGAAATTAAAAGGCTGTCTGCAGGATGTAGGTATTTGCTGCATTGCAAAGAAGTCACCACTTTGAAGTTTTTGGCTGGTTGAGATTACAAACAATACCAAGTTGTGATAACATAACTGCTACTTCCTTGGAGGATGTCTGTATTTACCTGACTTGGAAATTAACATGTTCGACAATGTTGGCTTCTAATAAGCAGATCTGTACTCATTAATGGTTGCTAACAATACATTTTGTTAACTTGTGTTTTCATTAATTGTTAAACCCAGGAAATTTAGATGTGCCATTGTTTAATCCGTTTGTCCAGAACTGATAATGGCAGGGACTGAAGGAGATTTAAGCTTCTGGGAAGGAGAAGGCAAAGGAGGGACAGTCCACTGAGAACGCTGCCAAGACTCGCAGAGAGTACAGGGGTTTACTGACAGACTGGGGTATGTGGCTGGTGCGACGTGATGGACACTGACGGCAACACTTACCCCGAGGGAGGAAGAGGCAGCTCCACAAGAAGACGGTTGTGGGTCCAGTGAGAATGGGAAGCTGCATGAAAGGACCAAGCAAAGCTGGCGGACAAGAAGTGAGGCGTGCCTAGCACTCATCAACACAAGCAGCCCAGAGTGGAGAAGAAGAACGACGAGGAGACACTGAAAGGGATTCCACGATTTGACAAAACTTCTATTGGGAAACGAGTGTCCGGTGAACAGAGTGCATCCTTGGACAGGTGGAAGATTGGTTGTTGGGCTAACAGTGTGCAAACTGGACTCTGCACCACTAAAGGTTGCATCTTCCAATCCTTGTTTTTAATGGACTTTTAGAGTGTGGACTGAGTGCTTTCCTTTCTAAAAGGAATTTTGTTCCTGATATTGTTAGATTTTGTTTATGTTCATCTGTCTTTTTAATGTACTTATTATTGTCTTGTGTAATAGAAGTAACTGTTACTTTTCCTGAAATTACTGTTGTGTCTTTCATTGTGTGTTTACTCACCGCCCAATTTAAAGAACCCTGTGTGCTATTTTCTGTAAATCTCAAGAGTTCCCAGTCTCTTAATAAAACTGGGTGGCGTAGTTGGATATGTTAACTGTGTTTAAGTTAGATTACCTGTAAGTGTGACCAGACACCTGTCACATAAATTTATGTGTTCCAAATAACAATATATTATTTACCCAATACAGTTCCAGGCACCTCACACCCAGATAAACAGACTTGAGCTGGTAGAACTTTTTGTCCAACTTGAGCTACAGGGTGGGGGGGTTGGGATAGCTGGTTGCTTGCTGCTTGTGCTGATCGACACATTTGCAAAATAAAAGACGCTAATGGAGAGGTGTGAAGGAATTTAAGGAGCCCGGGATTACAATTTTTTGTAGGCTTCAGAGATTTTAGTGTTAAATCACAACCTCGTTATTATGAACACAGAGAGAAGGCTAATAAAATCTTAGCTCAACAACTCCAAAAGCATGAAGTCCTCAATGCAATAACAGTAATTACCAACAATGGAATTAAAATCACTGACCATAAAAATATAACACACACATTTAAAGAGTACTTTAAGTCCTTATAGTCTACTCAGATAAGATATACAGTAATCCCTCGCTATATCGCGCTTCGACTTTCGCGGCTTCACTCTATCGCGGATTTTATATGAAAGCATAACTAAATATATAACGCGGATTTTTCGCTGCTTCGCGGGTTCTGCGGACAATGTGTCTTTTTACTTCCTGTATATGCTTCCTCAGTTGGTTTGCCCAGTTGATTTCATACAAGGGACGCTATTGGCGGATGGCTGAGAAGCTAACCAATCAGAGCACGCAGTTAAGTTCTCCTGACTGAGAAGCTAACCAATCAGAGCACGCAGTTGAGCTCCTGCGTGCTGTATGCAGTGTTAACCAGGAAGTCTCATCTCGCTCATTCAGCATCAACGTGTTTCGCTGTGTAAAGAGTTGTGCTCTTTTGTGTTTATCTTTGTGCATAGTCAAGCCCTTCATTATGGCTCCAAAACAATCTGCTACTGCTTCAGGGGCCGTGCCCAAGCGCAAGAAGAAGATGTTAACGATTGCCGAAAAGGTAAACGTTTTGGATTTGTTGAAGGCTACGATTCTTTTTATTTAAAAAGTAGGAAAGGAATATAAGATCTACGGCTGCAGTGTCCTTTTAACCAGAGTGCAAAACGAGTTGTAAGTGGATGTAATAAGGCAGTAGTCTGGATGGAATCTGCTTTAGGGATTTGGATTTAAGACTGCCAGAAGAAGAACAACGGCAGTGCTACACAATCGCCTGAAGTGGCTCCTTTACAAGGGCTGTAACGCTCTCCTTTGTTGTGCAGTAAAATTAAACTCATTATTATCGGACAAGTCATCGTGTCATTGTTGGTGAGTAACCATAATTAATTTTCTTCTTACAGTGCTTAGTACATGTATGTATGTTTAGTGTCACTGTACACACATTTACTGTATACTATTTTTCTTGCATTGTACGTATTTATTGCTGGTGACCTGTCTATCGTAATGGCTGTAACATATGTGATATCGGAGACACTCAACATCTTTAAAATAATATTTAGGTTTTACTGTATATAAACAGTGTGTTTATATACATAATTTCAATGAATCTTACCTAATATCTAAGAGAATACAAAGGATTATGCTGTATAACTCTGCGGGGAATATTTATAAACAGTGCGGGAGAGTTTATAAGGGCTTAAAATATATAAAAATAACCATACAAACATATGGTTTCTACTTCGCGGATTTTCACCTATCGCGGGGGGGTCTGGAACGCAACCCCCGCGATCGAGGAGGGATTACTGTAATCTAATGATTTTTCTGATGCACTACAGATACCACAGCTAGATACTCTTAGTGTAGAGGAACTTTATGAACATGTGACTCTCTCAGAATTACTAGACACTATAACCTGTGACAGATAGGGGGCACTATCGCTCCCTTGAACCCTCAGTCAGTATGCCAGACATCGGGTAAAAGTCCAAATATGTGACTTTTTATTATTAAACAATGCACAAAGCACCCTCCTCTCCACAATACTCATTAAATAACACAATACTAATCAATAAACAATCCTCCACACTCCCAGATGTGTTGCCACCCTTCCACCCAGCTCAGCTCGACATCTGGGATTTCCCATCGTCCTTTTATAGTCCCTGACCCAGAAGTGTTTCCAATCCCCAGTCCATGTGATCTCCTATCACTTCCGGGTCAGATAAAAAAGTCCTTTTCTTCACCCCGGAAGTACGTCATCTCTCCTGTCGCTGTGACTAAGACGCATTTCCGGGTTATAGGGCACAAAAGACTCTCTGGGCCTCCCTGCAGCGTCCTCTGTTGGCCCCTGTTGTATCCAGCAGGGCTGTAGAGGAAAACACCATTGTCCATGATTCCCTGCTGGTATCTGGGGCACCTCCATGCTGAAGGGAGAGCTCCATCTGGCAAAATGGGAGTATTGACCGGGATGAAAAGCTGGCCATGGACCACAAAACTTCAAAATAGGAAAGCAGCAGGCCCTGATGGCTACCTAGTGGAATTTTATAAAAATATTTTCAAATGCGTTCGCTCCACTACTATTAGCAACATTTACAGAAGCCAGAGACAAAACGCTTACTCAAACTTTTCACCAAGTAGTAATTACTGTCTTTCCCAAGAAAAATAAGGACTTACTACAATGTGCATCATATAGAGCAATTTCAGTTCTTAATAAAGATGTTACGATACTCTCCAAAGTTCTGGCTGGAAGGATTGAGAAAGTGCTTCCTTCTGTAATATCACAAGACCAAACCAGATTTATTGGCAGACACATAGCTTCTAATCTTTGATGTTTGTTTAAGGTAATATACTAATCCATAACATCTAACATACCAGAGATCTTATTATCCTTAGACGCAGAAAAGATATTTGACATGGTTGAATGGGACTACCTGTTCACCACATTGCACAAATCTGAATTTGGCCCAAACATATGTGCAGTGTTAAAATTACTTTAAACCAGTCCAGAAGACTCTGTCTGTATCAACCACATTATTTCAAAGTAGTTCAAACTAGAACGTGGTACTTGCTAAGGATACCCCCATCGCCAATGCTCTTTGCAATCGCCATCAAGCCATTGGCCATTTACTTTCAAAATGCGTCAGAGATAAAAGCGATAATCAGAGACGGACTTGAATAGAAGATTTCACAATATGCAGATGACATGGTATAGAATATATCAAACCCTCAAACCTCTGTACTGGTAGTCTTTAATTCACTAGCAGAATTTCAAATGATATCCAAAGTTAAAATTTCCACTGAATTCACTTGCCCATAATATCAAAAAGGATACCTTTCAGTTTATGTTAGAAGATCAATTGAAATACCTAGGTGTAAACAACATAAGTAAATATAAAGGTCTTTTTCAACAAAGTTTTGCTGTCTGCATTGAGAAAATTAAACAAGATGTGAACTGATGGTCCACCCTCTATCTTACACTAGCAGGGAGAATTAACACTGCAAAGATGAACATGCATCCTAAGCTTCTTTTTCTGTTTCTGAGCATCCCCATATTAATGGTATTTAAATTCATCCATCTTCACCACCTCTACTCCTTGCAACCTTACCATTCTTCTGAACTTTCACTCACATACATGTATTCTTGTCTTGTTCCTACTGTCCTTCATTCCTCTCCTTTCTAGAGCATATCTCCACCTCTTCAAGGTCTCCTGCTCTCTCTGCAGATCACAATGTCATCCACAGACATCATAGTCCACGGGGACTCCTGTCTAATCTCGTCTGTCAACCTGTCTATCACCACAGCAAATAAGAAAGGGCTCAGAGCCGATCCCTAATGTAATCCCACCTCTACCTTAAATGCATCCATCATTCCTACCGCAGACCTCAATGATGTCACACTTTCATCGTACATATCCTGTACCACTCTTACATACTTCTCTGCCACTCCCAACTTCCTCATACAATGCCATAACTCCCCTCTAGGCACTCTGTCATATGCTTTCTCTAAGTCCACAAAGACATAATGCAACTTCTTCTGTCCTTCTCTGTACTTCTCAATGAACACCCGCAGAGCAAACTTGCATCTGTAGTGCTTTTTCCCAGCATAAAACCATACTGCTGCTCACTAATCATCACCTTTCTTCTTAACCTATCTTCCACTACTCTTTCCCATAACTTCATGCATTTGCTCATCAATGTTATCCCTCTATTGTTACTACAACTCTGCACATCCCCCTTATTCTTAAAATATGGTACCAGTACAATTCTTTCCAGCTCATTAGGCATCCTCTAACTTTCCAAGATTGCATTAAACAATCTAGTTAAAAAATCCACTGCCATCTCTCCTAAACACCTCCATGCTTCCACAGCTATGTTAACTGGATCAATGGCCTTCCCATTCTTCATTCTCTTCATAGCTGTCCTTACTTTCTCCTTACTAATCCATTTCACTTCCCAATTCACTATCTTCACATGATCCAACCTTCTCTCTCATTCTCTTCATACATCAGCCACGCAAAGTACTCTTTCCATCTGCTCTACCCATTCTCCTCGATTGTGAGTACATTTCCATCTTTATCCTTTATCACCTTAACCTACTGCACATCTTTCCCAGCTTGGTCCTTCTGTTTAGCCAATCAGTACAGCTCCTTTGTTCCCTCCTTAGTGTCTAACAACTCTTACAACTCATCTTATGCCTTTTCTTTAGCCACCTCTTTCTTCACCTTATGTCTTATCTCCTTGTACTCCTGTCTGCTTTCCGCATCTCTCTGATTATCCCACTTCTTCTTTGACAACCTCTTCCTCTGTATACTCTCCTGTACTTCCCCATTCCACTACCAGGTTTCTTTATCCTCCTTCCTCTATCTAGATGTCACACCAAGCACCCTTCTAATTTTCTCCCTTACCACTTCTGTTGTAGTTGCCCAGCTATCTGGTAACACTTCACTGCCACCCACTGCCTTTCTTACCCTCTCCCCGAACTCCATCTTACAGTTTTCATTTTTCAACTTTCACCATTTGATCCTTGGCTCTGCCCTCACGCAACATTCCTCTTCTGGATATCCAGCGTCATCATACAGACCACCATCCTATGCTGCCCAACAATGCTTTCCCTTTCCATCATTTTGCAGTCTCCAATCTCTTTCAGACTGACCCTCCTGCATAGGATAGGATCTACCGGTGTGCATCTTCCTCCACTCTTGTACATCGCCCTGTGTTCCTCCCTCTTCTTAAAATACATATTCACCACAGTCATGTCCATCCTTTTCGCAAAATCCACTATCAGTTGACCTTCTTCATTCCTCTCCTTGACACCATACCTACCATTCACCTCCTCATCCCTTCTGTTACCTTCACCAACATGTCTTTTGAAATCCACTCCAATCACCATTCTCTCTCCCTTGGATACACTTTCCACCACTTCAACCAACTCACTCTAGAAATCGTCTTTCTTATTCATCATACCTCCAGCCTATGTGGCATATGAACTAGCAACATTCATCATTACACCTTCATTTTCCAGCTTAACATCACTCTGTCCAACACTCATGACATACTGTTCCTTTAGAATAACCCTTACCCTATTTCTTCTCCCATCCCCACCATGATAGAACAATTTGGACCCACCTCCAATACACCTGGCCTTACTCTCCTTCCATCTGGTCTCTTGCACACACAATATATCAACCTTCCTTATCTCCATCATATCACCTAACTCTCTACCTTTACCAGTTCTACCGTCACTTCCACTCTCTTTACCTTCCTCTTCTCCCCCTGTCTCCAGACACACCTTCCCCCTCTTCTTCTTTTTCTTCAGCCAATAGTAGCCCAATTTCTGCCAGCTCCTGTTGGCTAACAGTACTGATGGTGGCTGTTGTTAACCCAGGCCCTCACCAGTCCGGTATGGAAATCTTTATTGTTGTTTGCATTTTGATCTGGCAAAAGTTTACACCGGGTGCCCTTCCTGACATAACCCTCCCCATTTATCCGGGCTTGGGAACGGCACGAAGAAACACACCGATTGGTGCATCCCCTGTGGCTGGGTTAATACTCTTAAAGAGCAGTAAGCAATATTTTATATTTATAAGTAGGTCAACAGTAAAAAAATCTACTTTTTAATTAATTTTTAATAAAATTGTTATGAGGCAAAAAATGCAAATACAAAAACTTATTGAAAACTATTTTTAATCAGCCTCCCAAAATTATAAAGCAAATTAAAATCTGTACTGAAATAACATGATCTGAAGAGCATCAATTTTTAAAATCCTCTTTCTACAAAAATCTACATAGATCAAATATAATTATTTGCACTAAAACAATTTTTTATTCTTCTGCTTTGTAATCTTAAAAATGTATAGCATTTCAACAGTGTTGCATCAAAATATGCAAGAAAATGCTTATTGTTGCTTACTTTATTTATACTTCAATTTTTATCCTACTATTTTTTAAACTCTTTATGACACATTATCATAGACTGTGGTATGCATTACATCTTAACACACAGATTAAATTTCAAATTTATTTTTCTTTAGAAGCACTCTGTCCTGACAACATATTAATAATTGTTAATAGTTTGTGGACATTTATTTTTGTGACATTTCGTGTCTCTACATATTTTAAGTTGTGCTGTCTTTTAAAGTTTGTAAAATACATATGTAAGCGTTCTGGTGAAAGAGGTTAATTTAAAAATCAATAGTTTTACGTTTTGAAAGCATATTAGTAATGTTTTGTCATAATGTCATACAGCATACAATATAAAAACATAAAATACAAATTATAACATTGATAAAACAAAAGTAGCCAAAGATTTAGTGACATCCATTTCCACTGTTCATAATTACTATGACAGCATGCATTTTTTACAGTGCACACGTGGTTATACAATCACTGAAGCAAACACTTTATTAGTTTAAGGACATGATATGCTAGTTTTCTGCAGGAGCACATTTGAATTTACCTATAGTAAGTTGAAGCTTGTATCCAGACATGGAATCCTCCTCCAGATATTCAGCTGGACCACCTTCACAATGTTGTCTCCATCATCAGTTCTTATGACAACTAGCCTCTACTCACAGTCCCCAGGAATCTAATGGCTTCCATAAACTGTGTTCAGTTGCTTCTCTGATGTGGTTGTCTGTAAAATACAATGTTTGCAAACAGTATATATACACAACTTCCAGTAATCACTAAAGAAGTATACCGTTAAGCTTATTTATATCTCCAAAGTACGACAAGCCAACAGGTCTGTTGTTGCTGAGAAATATAGTAACTCTGTGCAGCTCCATGTTTACTTTGATGCTGTATTCTTGGTGCAGTTTCGGAATTGCTATCTGACTTAAGTTTTTTCACTCTGGCATGTCATACCTCAAATCCATAATCCACTTGAATCTATCTCTCTCTATGGTTTAAATTGGAACCTTACCCTTGCATAATTGCACTGTTATTAAATTTGTTTTCCATGCCCTTTTTTGATAAAAGGCACAGCCTCATGAAAAAGCCTTTTCCAATGAAGCCTGAGCCTAAGTGTGAATCACAGCCTTTTGTTTGGAGAAAATAAACACAATCATAAGCTATATTCATATTCGAGAACATCTTGCTTTAAGGTGATAAAACAGGTTACTTGTGTTTCCGCCACCAGCAATGAAAGTGGCTTGGCATACTCTGCATAGCACTGTTTTTTGTTCTGTCAGTCTATTTGAATCCAAGCCCCTCTCTTTGGCACAAGTTGCTCTTTACTGAGTCCTACCTCAGAACCTTTATCCTGTATGTCTGATGTTTCCAGTCTTTTTAAAGTGGACTTTTTTTGGCTATGCTGTTATGCTACATTAGCTGGCTATTTATTTGCTGTACTTGCTCTAAATTTATTGCAACCTGCTTACTTCCCTGTTATGCAGCTTGCATAGGAGGGCAGGCCATAAAAAATGTATGTTTTGCCTTTGTTATGTATAGAGGCACTTTATAGGGCAAATCCCTGTTCATTGCCACAAAAATAAAGCAAATCTTTAACAAAAAAGTGCTCTGGGGCGCTACAAAAAGCGGCATGTTTTTGTCATTTATAAGAATGTGAAGTGTCTGCATGACCTTCCTAATAACTAGTCAGGTACAAATTGAGCCATCACTTCCTGGGAGCATCTCTCCTTTAAACCAGTCGGACCGGAAAGGGTGGGGCTTCTTTGGTTCCATTGCCCTCAAGGAACAGTTTCTTGAGGCTGTGAGAGAAAAGGGAGACACGATAGTTAGCGACTTTGCCCCCTCTCGTCCTGGGGTGGTGCCATATACCTTGGGTGAGCCCTGAAGGAAATTTTTCAGCGTGATAATGCTTAAAGTAAAATGTGTTTATGAGTTTAACAAATCTTTCCCTATCACTATAAAGGTTATGACAAAATTCATACCATAACTAGAATTTCATCCGGTATACCAGATTAATCAACATAGCACCCACTACAAAGTTCAGTATCAGACTACACAAATTTCTGTTCTCTGAGGTTTGTTGGTGCCTAACTAATATCAAGGACAAATAACTGTCAGCTCGTAAAGCTTTTGCACTTTGGGAATACAACTTTAAACCTTTACTTTATTCATGTATTGCAAAGCACTTTAATTTCAAATATGTAAGTATGTAAATTTCACCACTGGTTTTGGTTTCTTATTTGTACTTTTTTTGTTGTGTAAAGTTCCCTTGGGCTAAAACATTAACAAACCATTTCCTTTTAACAATCAGATGATGATTGTAACAATCATGTTATATAATTCTATCCTATTGCTTTGTACCGCAGTCCCTCTTAAGACAAGTTTCTTCATTGCACCTCATGCTAACAGGTTACTCACTTCCTCTTTACTTGTCTGTCAAATATAAGTGGGTTGTAAAATTGATGGATGGATGAAATATAAACACTGCTATATTATTATCAAAAGGGTAAAAGAAAATACTACTAGCATTCCATTTTTAACTATTAACAAAAGATGAAACTGGAGAGCTTACATTATGACATCCTGATTTTATGTCACACCATGTATACCATTTATGTTTAAGATGTATCTTACAGTGTTACATAAAACACCCTTAGGAGTTAGCAGACCATGAAATAGAGTTTGCAAGAGTAAGCATTGAGCCAACATCCAACAGAAATTCAATTTGACTGTCAAGATTTGAGACAGTATAGATTTTATGCTTATATGCCCTCACTACATAATGCCTTTGAGCAAAAGGCTGTAGTAAAGAAAAGTCAAGATTGCATGTAATTGTAAAAGCAAATCTGCTCTTGCCATTTTCCTCAGTTTTTAATTTCACAGGGTTTCGATCTCTATTTCTGTACGTTCTTAATAACAAGCTCCTTCTTACCTTTAATTGAAATCTACAAAAATAAATGTCAGGTAGAAAGCAGGTTATGGCCTGAATTATTAGGGTAACAACACCTATGTTTCAGCAATATGTTTAATAGAAACAGACAAATGTGCTAATTCACAAGCATAACAATAGACTTTGCACGTTAACAAATTTATTCAAGTCAGTGTTTAATATCTATTATTAATGTTTTTTTCAGTATTACTAACCCTGTGGTATGCTATATCCTTTAATGATACTGTTGTAGTACTAGAAACTGTATTGTGATATACAGGATAATTTCAGGCGTAGTTATTAGCTGAACAATTTGATAAGCTGTCAATGGTAGTATAAGATCAGGGATCATCAATTGGTGGGCCCAGGAGAGAAGTATAAATAGGCAAGAACTTATAAAGAAATTAAATAATTAAGTCCAAGTTTGCTGGTTTGATTTCAGGTATCACAACTACTATACAACACTGCTTTTTCAAAGGGAAAAAAGCCTTACATTAATGCCACATGTATCCAATTCTGCATTAGTTCAGAAATAAAAATAAATTATTTATGTTTGCTTTGAAAGGCCCTGATGTGAGTTTGTGATTAATCAGGAGTGGGCTGTAATGGTTTTAACTTGGGTGAATTACAAATGATAGCGAAAATCAATTGAGTTTTAATTCAGCACCAGGCATAGCCTCAACGAAGGAATGGAGGCTCTGCATTCATCTGAAAGTAAAAAGCATGGCTGCACTTGTCATACTATCTATCCATTTTTGAAGTGGTTTATTTGTACCCAATAGGCTATTCTGTTAGTGACAAAATGAGCTGTTCCATATGTTGATTCCAAAATAAAGTTTATGCAGTGTTTCAAAATATTCAAACTGAGCAGACATTCATGTGACTCAGCTCATAATACTTTGAAGCATGAGATGAACCACCATGATGATGCAATCTTTAATGCATTATAATTGTACATAATTGCTATAACATGTATATCATAATCTGGTTTATACATTATTTTTTTTCTAACTGTTCCTTGACCCAGAAAATATGGTTTTCAGGGTTTTTGAAGCCAAAGAATCTAGTACAGACAGTCCCCGGGTTACGTACAAGATAGGGACTGTAGGTTTGTAATTAAGTTGAATTTGCATGTAACTTGAAACAGGTACATTATTTTAATAAATGCTATTGTTGACTGACTGTAACCAAGTGCTTTGCCAATGAATGATGAAGTTTCACCCCTCTCTGACCTTTTTATTATTTCTACTTTATTTTCAATAGTGATGGTTTTTCTCTTCTTTACTGTATAACCAGCACTTGCATCAGATTTGTGTTTCAGAGACATCTTTGAAGGGTGAAGACAAAAGGTTAAGATGAGCTCTTCTGCACAGCACTCTATGCGCTATCACAGCAGGAAGGTAGCCGTCGTCAACACGTCTGATGTACTGACAAGAGACAACTTCCTGCTATGTGCATAGCAGTACAAGCAGGCTTGCTATTGAGAATGAATGGGGGCAGTGAGGGGCGGTTCACCACCCACCCACCACACAGTCACCTCCTCTACAATATGCTGCCTGCAGCATCCACCCACTGAGAATGAACACGGTGCGGCCAAAGGCGAGTAGTGAATCTCCCACCACCGCCCCCATTCAACAGGCAGCCATCCGAGGCACACTACAATGCTACCCCAGCCACCCCGTTCACCCTCAACGGCCTCCGTTCAGCCACAACTAGGTCACCGCTTGCAGCATCACCAGAGAACAAACAGGGCGGCTGTGTGTGGTGGGCAAGCAGTGAAACACCCCCCTCCACTCCATCCAGCCTGCATCCAGTCATGAGCAGTAGCTACGGCAGCGTGGTGGGTGGGCAGCGAATCGCCCCATCAAGCCTCTGTCCTGCACATGAGTGATAGCTGTGGCCCCAGTGACTATGGACCATGGGTCACTGCTTGGCAAAGGGAGCTGCCCGAGGGACACTACACTGCACGAGCAGCAAAATCGCCCCCCTACAGCCTCCGTTCAGCCACCACTTGCAGTGTCCCCAGGCCGAAGATGACGGAGCTGCAGTTACTCAGGCGCATGCGTTACAGCTGCGGCCCCATTCGTAAGTCGTAGGTCGGATATCCGTGACTTGGGGACTACCTGAAGTTGTATTAATCGTTTCCTTTCTTGTGTTTTCAACATTGTTAAAAATGATTTATGCTGTCCCAAGGCACCATCCTGTTTTCCCTATTGGCGACAACTTGTTGGAGACTGTTTACTTGGACTTGAGGCCACCTTGTTCAGAGATGGTTCTGGGAGATTGTGCCTAACGTCACTAACCCAGCTTTTTAAAAAGCTAGCACCATGCATACGAAATTCATCTAGATGCCTGAAAGAAAAAGCTTTCCATTATTTTGTATTTTTCGCTTTTGATTACCTTGGGGTGATTTCTCATTTCACTGTGTCACCTTCTGATTCCATTTTCTCTCAAAATCTCTGTTGCTTTCCACAAGCAGTACAGTGTACTCAGTGGGTCTGTTTAAACATCCATTCATCCATCCATCCATTTTCCAACCCGTTGAATCTGAACACAGGGTCATGGGGGTCTGCTGGAGCCAATCCCAGCCAACACAGGGCACAAGGCAGGAACCAATCCCGGGCAGGGCGCCAACCCACCGCAGGACACACACATCCACACTCACACACCAAGCACACACTAGGGACAATTTAGAATCACCAGTCTACCAAACCAGCATGTCTTTGGACTGTGGGAGGAAACCCACGCAGACACGGGGAGAACATGCAAACTCCACGCAGGGAGGACCCGGGAAGCGAACCCGGGTCTCATAACTGTGAGGCAGCAGTGCTACCACTACGCCACCGTGCTGCCCCTCTGTTTAAACAGAATTCTTTATTTGGTAAAAATCACATAAAGGGATAATTTTCCTGCAGATCATCTATTTTGGTCTTCCTCATTCTCTGTATGAAATGTCCTGACACTGCACTCTATGTGGGAGAAACTGGACAAACATTCCACCAGAGAATGAATTTACACAGGTTCCACATCGAGCATGGCAACACAGATGTTCCTGTAAAAGCTCACTTCAACAGCCATGCACACTGTGAGTGGGACTTTAAAGTCAGAGTGCTTATGGGCGACCTCAGAACACAGCAAGACAGAAAAGAATGGGAAGTTAAGCTCATGCTGAAATGTAACACATTACAGCATGGTTTAAATACAGACAAGAGTTTTATGGCCAGATATGAGGATTGTTTGCATCTCTTGTACACAGACAACCTGTCTACAGACCCACATTGTATTGTAAAACTCATCAGAAACTTCAAGAGACTTTGTTGGACAGTTATCCAAAGATCTTGATTATAAATTGTTCTCCTCTCTTGCTTAATGAATCTTAGCCTGAAGAGGTCTATTAATTTTTTACATTTAAGATGTCTCACTTAAAGATTTACCAATGTTGATACTTGTCCCTAGTGTGTATATAAACACAGGGAACTCTAGTTTCTGTATTACATCTTGCCTGAAGAAGGGGCCTGAGTTGCCTCGAAAGCTTGCATATTGTAATCTTTTTTAGTTAGCCAATAAAAGGTGTCATTTTACTTGACTTCTCACTGCATTCATCATGGCTAACACAGTACAACACCCTAGTACTTTTGGCAAACATTTAAATTTATATCGCTTATTGGGTTCCTGACGTTAAAGTAATGTTCATTAGCATAACAACTAAAATGTGAAAAATTTATTTTTATTAGTATAAGCAAGAATGGGATTCTGTCTATAAGTAGGAATAGGTACAGCAGGCATGATCAGTCCAAATCAATGGTCAGTTCTGATTTAGTATACAGACTAAGCAGTAACAGAGTCTGATCACTTATGTACAGCATTTTGAAAACAACATGACAATGGCTGTTTTACAAGAATTCTGAAATTTTCAATTAATCTTCAATTGATTAGTCTGATTTCACAGAAAAATTCTTTAAAGTTGGAAGAGACATATAAAAGGATGGGGAGATATTGAACATTAAAGCACTACGAGTTTGCAAAATCTAAATGAATCTGACTTGTCCAGTAAATTTTAGCTTTCAGTGAGTGTTATTATCCAGCTGTGTCCTTAACATTAATCTTCGTATTTATCTTATAAAAGTAAAATTTACTAACCAGACAAAGACAATTTTTGACACACTGATTTGAAAAATGTGTTGTTTGAAAGTTAGCTTTAAAGAATTTGTGCAAATGAAAATATCCTAAATAATCTTGATTGGCACGAATTTATTGTATGTAACACTGATGTTATAATATTCAAAGTTTTACTTTTTGGTTACTGAACAGAAAATAGAAACAGAAATTTAGTTCATTCACATAGTGAAATAAATAAGGTAGTCCGGCCCAAAAAGTATTTGTGCTGTAAGAATCTGCCTTTAGGTCAAATCTATTTAAAGAACTCTGATGCAAATGTTATTTTGTATGTAAGGTTTCCATTATATGTTTATATGGAATTTGAATTTGAAGTTTAATTAAAATATGGGTTACAGTATGTGCCATGGAAAGCATTGAAAGGCAAATGCAAAATAATTTAAATTAATCATAAACTGCATTCTTAAAGATAGAACCATTAGTTTTAGATGATCTTTAAATGTAAATGGTAAATGTATGATTCAGTATAATTTCTAAAATGTAAGTTTACACAGTAAAATGACATCTGAATAAATATGGATCAAAACTCAAATGAATGCATGAAAACATTCAGATTTTTTTCAGCCGTGTTCTGAATTTTTAAAGTTGATATCCCGAAATTGGTTGATCAAGCGTTGGTCATCCTATTAATGAGACTCCTTCATCCTGGGTCCTCTCTAAAAACATCTGTAAGGTAATTTGTCTTCCTTGACTATGTACTTTTAATCCTAATTCTTTCCATAATGCCTTGCTAGGACATGATAACTTTGTAGCAAACTCTAACTCAAATGTGCACTGCATCAATACTTTAATAACCAACCTCAGTTCATGTAAAAAATACAGTGTGGCATGAATGAGAATAATTTGATTACCATTTCACCACTAGATGTGCACTTTATTAAAATTATAAAAACAGACTATAGATTAAATAAAAAATCCACACAAAGCGGCATTAGTATTAACTTAATTACCATTTCAAACAGCCGTAACGCTCCAACAACTCAGTTCTGCTCTTCCGAGACCTTAAATATAGTCTTATTAAATGTTTAAACATTAACCAACAAGACGTTTCTCATCAACGATCTTATTAGTGATAGGAAAATCGACATTACTACATTATGTGAAACGTGGCTTAGCTCTGATGGTGTGGCTGTATTAATTGAACCTGCACCTCCAAATTACAGCTTTACTCATGCAGTTCATCAAGGTAAGAAAGATGCCAGTTTAGCAAATATTTATTTGACTCAGCTAAAGTGTAAAGATGTGAGCTTTGGTACATTTGCGTCTTTTGAGTATCTTTCCGTTGTTATTCAAGGAGTTTATCATTCTGTAGTATTGTCTGCGTATAGACCACCTAAATGTAATGTGTCTTTCTTTGAGGAATTCTCAGACTTAGTGTGACCCAAAGGCAAAAGAATTCATGAACCTCCTGCACTCTTTTGAGTGAGCCAGCATGTTATTCAGCCAACACACAAAAAGGGGGCACACAATGAATTTAGTGATTACTAAAGAATTAAAAGTTGATGTTGGGCAAATCATGGATATCGGTTTATCTGACCATTTTCTCTTACTATTTAATATAGAAATACTGGTAGATAAAATTAATGAGAAGCGTATTGTTAAAAAACACTTCTTTGATTTATCTGCAGCTTCAAAGTTTACAAATATTTTAAACAACCAGTCTGTTTGTAGTGCTTGCTAAAACAGTGATAATAATGTAAATAGTAAGGTGATAAATTTGAATTTCATTTTAAACAAATTAAATTCTTTCACCAGGATGGTGTTACCTGATTTATATAGAATAATTTCTCAACTGAGACCCTCCAGCTGCCTCCTTGACCCAAAACCAACAAGCTTTTTCAAAGAAGTATCCGGCGTGTTCAGTAATAGTTTTCTTGATGCAAATTCATCATTAGATATAGGGGTCTTCCCAGATTGTCTTAAGACTGGTGTTAAACCCCTGCTCAAGAAAAATAGTTTCGACTCCTCTGTTTTTTAAAATTATAGATTTATTTCTAAAGTGCCTTTCTTAAGTAAAATCCTAGAAAAGGCAGTCATTACGCAGTTAAATGAACACTTGAGTAAACATTCTATTCTTGATAAGTTTCGGTTGGGTTTTAGAACAAATCACAGTATAGAAACTGGACTCGTTAAAGTAGTCAATGACTTGCGGGTAAATGCAGACAAAGGCTGTTTATCTGTTCTCATCCTCTTAGACCTGAGTGTCACATTTGATACCATTGATCACAAAATTCTTAGAAATTGCCTTAGTCAGTGGGTGGGCCTCTCCGGCAATGTCTTAAATTGGTTTGAGTCTTACTTAACAGGTAGAAAATTCTTTGTTAATTGCAGTGGTTATACTTCAAAGACACATGATATTGTATATGGTGTCCTACAAGGATCTATCCTGGGTCTACTGCTCTTTTCGATCTACATGATTCCATTAGGTTAGATTATCTCAAGGCATAACGTGAACTACCTGAGATATGATGACGACACACAACTGTATTTATCAATACCGCCTGATAATACTGACTCTATAGGTTCACTGACCTTACTTGTGTTTCTGAGTGGATAAGTAGTAATTTTGTCAAACCAAATAAGGAGAAAACAATAATCTTAGTGATTGGCAAAAATTGATATAATGAAAATATTAGAAATAAACTTGGTCCAGTAGGCTTAAAAGTCAAGACAGAGGTAAAGAATTTAGGGGAAATTATTGACGCGGATCTAAATTTTAAATGACATATTAATCAGATCACTAGGACAGCATTTTTTCACTTAAGAAATACAGCAAAAAACAGATCCCTTATAACTTTGCAAGATGCTGAAAAATTAGTTCACCCTTTTGTTTTTAGTCGACTAGATTACTGTAATGCATTTCTCTCGGGACTACCCAAAAAAGACATCAATTGGTTACAACTAGTGCAGAATGCAGCTGCCAGAACCATAAGTAAGAAAAGATAGTCTGAGCACATCTCCAGTTTTGATGCCACTACACTGGTTGCCTGAGCAATTTAGAATTCACTTTAAAATACTGCTTATGGTTTACAAAACCTTAAATAATCTCACTCCATCCTATATTTCAGAATGCCTCTCATCTTACACTTCAAATCATAACCTTAGATCTTCAAATTAAGTATCTGCTTATAATTCCAAGAGCTAAACTTAAAAGAAATGCTGAGGCAGCTTTCTGCTGTTATGTACCTAAAATCTGGAATATCTTACCGATAGAAATTCGCCATGCTAATACGGTGGAGCATTATAAAAAACTGCTAAACATCCATTATTTTAATATGGCTTTCTTATAGTTTAATTTTAGTATAACCCTGATATTCTGTATATGCATTTAATTATCATTTTTATCATGGCTCTGCAATCCGTACTAGCCCCTACTTTCTCTGCTGTTCTTTTTCCGGTTTGATCGCCTCCACCACCTGATCAAAGCACTGTGCAGTCCCTACATTGATGGATTGAAGGTCAGAGGTCCACATGACCATCATCATCTAATTTTTCCACATGAAGCCTGAAAACCATGAGGACTGATTGAAATCATTTATGTTGGGAAGAATGCCCAGTGGGGGCTGGGGGGTCTCATGGGCTTGGAACCCCTGCAGATTTTGTTTTTTTCTCTGGCCCTCTGGAGTTTTTCTTTTCTTTTTTCTGTCCTCCCTGGCCATCAGAGCTTACTTTATTTTTTGTTACTTAGTATTGCCAAATTTTATTTATATATTTTTCTTTTTTCTTTCTTCACCTTTGCCATCATTTGTGGTACATAGTAATTATTTTCATCTGAGTACAAATCATTTCATCTGAGCCAGCTTAAGTGGAAGTTAGGGCACTTTTGTTTTGTTAAAGTGTTTTTTTTAATGGCACAAGTTGCTAAATTGATATAGATAATTAACTTATTGTTCATTTTTCACTGTTGCTAGTAACTCTAATACAAAAACAATGTGCAAGGAATAGTATGGATCACAATGCAAATAAAGCTGACAATGTTTCTGAAGAAAAATGTACCAGTACAATGAGTACAAAATCACCATAATGCTGTACTTGTACCCATTCCGTATGAAATAACTAAGTGGAAACTGCCAATAAAAATGTATAAGACAGTATAGTATCAGGGTGGCGCAGTGGTAGCGCTGCTGCCTCACAGTTAGGAGACCCAGGTTCGCTTCCCGGGTCCTCCCTGCATGGAGTTTGCATGTTCTCCTCGTGTCTGCATGGGTTTCCTCCGGGTACTCCGGTTTCCTCCCATATTCCAAAGACATGCAGGTTAGGTGGATTGGCGATTCTAAATTGTCCCTAGTGGATGTGTGTGTCCTGCGGTGGGTTGGTGCCCTGCCCGGGATTGGTTCCTGCCTTGCACCCTGTGTTGGCTGGGATTGGCTGTAACAGACCCCTGTGACCCTGTGTTTGGATTCAACGGGTTGGAAAATGGATGGATGGATTGGTATAGTATCATGAGGAGAGCAGCACAGCAACACTTGTAATGGTACATAATTACTTATTTGTTGGTAAGTATTTCAAATAAACACAGACAGCATTGCATATCCAAGTAGGTAGCAAATATGACTAAAAACTATCGTTTTCAACCCCAATAGTGATTCTTTGTTTGCTCTGGAGCATGTCACTTAAAGCATGTTTCCTATTTTATGCCAAAATTATTTTTTCACAATTATAGCATACTGTATGCTCATTTGTCCTGGAAACTTGCAATTCTGGCCTGCGGTGACCCGATGGATTTTAACTCTTCTTTTTTTTCAGTCTTTGAAGTAGCTTGCTCTCCTCAGAATGACAGCTCAATAGGCCACACTAAGATGATGACAGCATGTCTGTGACAGGTTAACCTTTTTATAGGCTCCCTCCACAGCTGCCTCTGTGCCTCTCCAGCAGCATACAATTGCCAGTGGGGCCCCAGAAGACATATGAAACAAAAGCAACAAAACTTGTAGAATCCATTCACTTTAAAGCAGCAATGGTGCCAGTTTCAGAAAACATTTTAGAGGTAAACTTCAATATGTTTTTATTACATTTTTTTTGTGTTATCTTTCCTGAGAGAAGGACACATGTTTGAAATACATGTTGATAGCGACTTCCTTGAATGGAGTTTTTAAGCATCCAACAGCCAAAATAGAGGCAACTACAGAAAGGGAAACAATGGGTGGCAGAATATCAATGAATAATTCAGGAATGAAACAAATTTCTTTATCTGTTTAGCTTGTAGTTTTCGGTCAGGTTAAACTGTTCATAAATAGATATACCCAGGATGTGAAAAAAAACGATTGTCAGTAGTTTCCATTGATCTCTTTTCATGTAGCATTTAGATGCACAATGTGAGGCATCTGAACTACACTGTAGACTGTCTGCAGATAGGATCAAGTTAAAAAAAAAACTTTATTGATAGCTGTCTATTTGGTCTTCTGAGTTTGATGGTGTATAGGGGATGTTTTAACCATTTAAACTTCACAAACTATGATCACAGAATGTTTTGTATAATGTTGCAGCTTACTGCAGTTTTTGATTCCCATGGGAATCAATCTTAAGCCTATGCAATAACTTTTCTGTGTTTTGAGAAACTGTAAAAATGTTAGCGACTTTGATAGAGGACAGTAAGTCAGGAGTGTACACATTCTTTTTGAGAGTGTGGCTGCCTTTTTCATTTCAGTTTTTAGTTAGGCTTTAGTTTGGTTTGTGTTTTGTTGCCTTTATGAAACTTTGAGAAGAGCCACAGACATTTTAAAAAGAGTTTGCTACCTGCTTAGCTGCTGGACACTTTCCAAGGAGGTCCATCTCTGGCATGTTTAACCTAAGTATATATAATCCTTAACTAAGTAACTGGACTATCTGGGAACTGTCGTCTAGGAATGAATGAAGACAGCATGAACTTTCCCAAGTTTTATAATTCTTTGTATTACTTACTTTGCCATTGTTGGTTGAAGATTCACGAGTTTATTTCATCACACACACAGTTATACAGGTACAAAATACAGTGACATGAAAAGCTGGTTATTATACAAGTACATTTAATTTTTAAGTAAAAGCTTAAACTCAATGTCTTTGTCAAGTTATTGAGTGCTTTGTTTTGCCACAGTCTTTTAAGGACATGACAGATTCTTTTTTATGTCTGTGAGAGCCAATCTTAGAAAGTTAAAGTTTTGAGTTAAACTCATATTAATGTTTGCTTAATTTGAATAGAATACAAATTTCTTTCATAATTATAACTTATAGTACAGTCTTTTCCCCCTATAAGTTAGTAAGAGATAGAACCTTCTTACTATACTGTAACTGAGAAACAGTGTGATAATATGCTTAGTTGTGGTAAGAACAAGTCCCAGTAAAAAGGGACTTGAAAGACCCATTTTCAAGTTAGAAATGGGATAAGCATACAGTTTTCTGACCGTTTAGAAATGGTTCTGAAACGTTTTGAAATGATAACGATTTGAAATGTAACAAGATTTAAGCTTTGAACTGAACTTTTCTTAACATTAATTTCTCTCTTTTTGTTATTTTAATTTTCTTTTTTGTGTGAACTGTTTTACTTTGAAACTTAGCTAAACTTTTAAAAACGAAGATATTTTGTCTGTGGCATCATTTGTGCGTGTCAGGCTTTTGTTGAATCCCATTTTTTTTGGAGTTGAAGCTGCTGAACTTTGGTAACTTTGGGAAAACGCAGCTACAATGTCATCTACTGGTGGTAAATTGGGTTGTCATAAAGGAGTGAAAATAAAAGACAGCCACAGCAGCCTGCTGATAGAGATTACTAGGTTGGAATACACAGGGTAAATAAAAACCGGTGATACATTTTAGAGGTTACAGATAACCATTACATAGCTAGTTTTGACATTCCTTCCTATCTCCCAGTAAGAAAAGAGCCTAAGAGGTTAGTTTGTTCTTTTCATGTTTGATAGATACCACAGGTGATCATATAACACAATAAAATAGGTGGTTTCTTACAATGTAATTTCACAAAATGAAAACATTTCTCCAGTGCTCCTTGATATGCAGTATGATGGCTGAAAAACTATTTCCATAAGTAATACCATTGTTACCAGACACATGTAGCTTTTTCACCGGCAACAACATCAAGTCTCACTTTCTGCAGTATCACAGTTATTCATCCTTGATAAGCATTATTTTACATTTTCCCTACATGCCCTATCAATACAATACAATACAATACAGTTTATTTTTGTATAGCCCAAAATCACACAGGAAGTGCCACAATGGGCTTTAACAGGCCCTGCCTCTTGACAGCCCCCCAGCCTTGACTCTCTAAGAAGACAAGGAAAAACTCCCAAAAAAACCTTGTAGGGAAAAATGGAAGAAACCTCGGGGAAGGCAGTTCAAAGAGAGACCCCTTTCCAGGTAGGTTGGGCGTGCAGTGGGTGTCAAAAGAAGGGGTTCAATACAATACAATACACAGAACAGAACAAATCCTTAATAAAGCATAATAATAAAAATTTTAGAAGTACAGAGCAGAATTTAACAGTAGATGATATCATATAATAAGATTTTGATATTTTTAGAGTGCTGGAGACCT
>JANRMT010062854.1:107681920-107709909 GCA_026402145.1 Polypterus bichir lapradei | reverse complement strand
GCAATAAGGTAGATACTTCATCGTCGGCGACACGGTCCAATGCGGCCTCTATGCCAGAAATCTTGACCCCTGCGAGGCACTTAACATTAACTGCTGGTTTAACATAGTTTGGAATTCTAACATTCCGCACTATGGAATCGCCAATTATGAGCACTTTATTATTCTCAGTTTCCACAGGCGCGCTGCGGAGAGCTGAGAACCTGTTCTGGGTCCGAATTGGTGACCTGGGTGCTGGGGGACTAAATTTTGGATTCTTAGACCCCCGTCTTACTGTTACCCACTCGCCCTGTGGCTGAATTGGTGCTGCTGCTTTCGGCCGCGCACTGACTACAGTGGGACCTGGAGAGACTGAGGCCAAATCAGAAGTTGCCGAATTGTCTAAACAAACCGAGTCGATCCAATTTTCGGTTTGCCTAATCGCTATCAGATTCCTAACGCGGTCCTCCAATTCGCATATTTTCCCGACCAACTCTAAATTAACTAAACATTTTTGGCAGGTGAAGCTATCTTTACTGTCGGCCGGAAAACCTGAGCTGTACATACTGCAGGACACACAACATATAAATGCGACCTCGACGGGCAGAGAGCAGATAGAACTTACATTGAGTATCGAAGTCATCTTTGCCGTTTTTATAGGTGCTTCGGCGCTTTCCGTGTTCAGCTGAATCACCGTCGCTTTAAGTTTCCACCACCCGCTGAGCGATCGACTTTAATTTTTCACTGCCGGTTATTTCTACTGGTCAGCTGCCGGCTTTACCTCAGATGAACTTGCTCGGGTGCTTGCGAAGGGCTACGTGCCTGTGGGAGACGCCGCTGCTCTCTGCTTCCGCTCGCTGATCCGCTCTCTGCTTCCGCTCGCTGATCCGCTCTCTGCTTCCGCTCGCTGATCCGCTCTCTGCTTCCGCTCGCTCAAACCAACTCAGGATCCAGATTAGGACCCAAGTGCAGCCAATTACCCAGAAACTCACTATAGCTACCAGTTGTAAAACTTTCACTCTATGTCTTCAGATCTCTTTTATTTCTCCCATCTCTGATCAATTATAAGTGATAAAGTTGTGAAACAAAACTAAAAATTATACCACCTCTGTATTCTAAAATATGGAAAATGAGAGCTTCATTGTCTAAATGCTTATCTTGCAAAAAGTATAGCCTGAGTTTTCATATACTGTAGTTGTCAAACTACAATTACAACTTCATCATTCTTGAAGCTATTTAAGCAGTTGTCATGTCTATGAGAATGATAGGTTGTCACACATGGAGATAAGAAATGATATGAAAAGAAAAGCCAAACTTCTGAAAAAAAGAGTCTCACAAAAATGCGTTATAATTTTGCATTTTACAATATAGATCCCTACTTTTCCATTATATGTGCAGTCTCCAGATGTGAAAGAATAAATAGGAACATTCTCACTTTCAAAATCAATATGTCCCTTTTTTAACTTATAAATAGTTTAAAAGGCAAATAAAGTATTTTACTATTACTAACTTTTAACTTCTAAAATTGCCTTTAACCTGTGAATGTTCAAATATGTACTTGAATATTTTTTGGACACATTAGGTGAAAGAGATTGAGCCAACAATCCACCAGCTCTTTCAAAGGCTTATTATTCTCATTATCTAAAAATTGATTTTTAAAAGAATTGTCCAGTGAAAATTATATTTTTTATCTGTCATTTCTCACCATTTTGTTTGTAGTAATGGCCAAGAAAAATATTTTAGCTTATTTTTTAATGGAAAAACGAAGACAACGTTTTAGATTCAATGGGGACCAGCAAGTAATAATACTGAATAGCAAACAATACTCAATTATACAGAAGTATGATCAGACATTACATCCAAAACACATGTATTTTTTTTACTAAAATATTATTAAACTAGGCATTACATGGACCTCACTCAAAATCAAGCTTCCAACTCCAGTAGTTTGTGAGTGCCAGCAGGTTGCCACACTGCATGTACTTGAAGCTCAGTGGATACTGGACCTGTCATTCTTCTTCTTTCTATCATGTAATTGGCCTCTGCAATTTGCCTCATGCTAAGCAGATATCACCACAGTTCTTTTTCCTTCTGCGATATCATTTTCCGCGATGAGTTTCATTATGCAGTTTGCTGTTGGACAGATGCAAGAGAGAGTCATTGGAATCAAGAAGAGCGTAGCAGGTCCCTGGGTGATAGTAAGCAAACTGAGTTGTCATGACAAAGCAGAAGAATCAAGACTTCAGAAACAGATAAGAAACTAGCCCAAATGTACCAATGAGATAGAAGAATTTGATTTTCAGGCAAGTTTTGCTTCCTTTAATATGTGCTAGTAACTGAGTAGCAGAGTTACATACAGTAACACTACACATTTCTTGTAATTATGTTGGAGTTTAGTGAAGGAGTCTCTGTAATATCTCTGGAGAACATATTTTTTCAAGTGTTTTGCTTCCGGAAAAAATTTTGGTAATTGTGAAAGAAAGCTATAAGGTCAACACAAATATACAGATTGGCTGTATCACATAGAAATTTGGAGAAACATTATAATATTACGTATAATCACTTAATGAAGGTGACACATTGTATTAGTTCAATTGAGCTAAAATGTTTTGATGCTGATTTTTGTTTGTACTCAGTGATGCTTCGTTTCAGTGTCCAACAGCAGTCACCCAGCATTGATGGATTCCACTTGCCATCATTGCAATGTCCCGGTGAAACATTTCACTATGTTCTTCACTGGCTGCACCAAGATTATCAGGGAAGAAGTTAAAATATGAATGCAAAAATTAATCCTTAGTAACTTTCCTGGTTTTATATGCTGGAAGCATGTTGTCAAACAGTTGGATGTAACCTGCCGCTCTGCAGTTACTTTTCATTTAATGACATGGTTGATTTGTGGACCAGCTAAAATGCCTTCCTTAATCTTGGCAACAGTTATTCGTGGAAACATCTGTCTCAAAAATTGAAGTCCTTTACCTTTTTTGTTCATTGATTTCGTTCAATTTTTCATCAGTCCAACTTTTATATGAAGATTAGACAAAATATCTTTGTTGAGCTGACAAGTGGTTTATATACCATGTTTATCTCACCTGGATCCAGATACTTACAGAGTGGCCAGTTCTTTTTAATGTAATGAGTCTTTTTAGCATGGCTGTCCCATTCGTAAATGAAGAAACAGAACTTAGTATATTCAAGCTGCCTTTGTAGCAGTCCCACTACTTTTACTTTCACAGATGGTCCAGTATGAATTGTTGTGCTATATATGTATACCTATAAGATGAAATCACAAAATTAAATTATTGCAATAAAATGGCACATGATAGTAAAAATTAAAAATATTTCTTGTGATCAGCAGGACAAAATATATAAGATACACACTCAAAGTGTTCTGGCAGCAAAATCTTCATTGTCCAGTGATTTTATGGTGTTAATTGAGTGGTAACACTATCTGTGCTCTTGGGACTTGGAGTACAATACCCATTGAAAGAGTTTTGTCTTCAGAGAGGCCTATCCATATCTTCAAAATATATAGGGCCATGTAGCTTGATGATACAATGCAGAAGATAACACATGTGTGCCTGATTCTTTAAGAACAGATCTTCACTTGGGGATGCTGCGGATCCAAGGTGCAAAAGACACTTAGCATCCCAATAAATCTGAAGGGTATGGTAAGTGGGGTTTAAAAGACCATACAATTGGGAGAAAGTGGATGAAAGCTCTCTGAAATGGAAAATGAGTGGCCAAACAGTGGCAAAAAGAAAGCACAAAATAATTTGGCAAATGTGAATTTGTGAATTATTAATTCTTAAAACTTTGTTAAGATTAAAATAAATTAATCTTTGTTTAACATGTCTCATGGCCTCTTACATTGAAATCCTAAGGAATAAATGTGAGAGTGACAAAATTACAATTTTACTGGTCTGAATAGAACTTGAGTATTAAACAGTATAACAAACTCTCTGACTGTTACTCCAAATTAATATATGAACATACAAACAACCCATACATTTTGCTTAGAACAGTTATTAATATGATACATCAATTATTGGGACTATCACATGTAAGAGACGCCCAAGAAATGGAAGGATAGGGGAAGGCGGCTGTTTTAGGGCACTGCCTTCCCCAAAACGCTAGATGGCAGCTCCCCTGGATTGCAGCTGTGCCCTGGATTCCCACAGGGCACCATGGAACTTGGAGTTCTATATCTCAGCCCTGTTTTATACCATGGGTGGTACCAGGGGGTGCTGTGGAAGAAGAAGAGCCATGTGGAATGAGGCTTCCACCTAACCTGGAAGTGCTTGCAGACCACGTGGGTGGAAGAGCAGAAGCACTTCCGCGTTGGCCAATATAAGACAGCTTGACTGACCACACAAAGAATGATCCAGTGTCATTTGGAAGGTGGATAAAGCTTGCTGGGAGGAGTGGAGGAGAAGAAGAGAAAGAAGAATAATGCTGTTCTGTGCCTGTTTACTTGTGGCTGCGGTGGTGGGAAAACGCTTTGGGGAAGTGTTTCCTGAAAATAAATAAGCTCTTTGTACTTTTTAACTTGTGCCCTGTGTCTGTTGTATTGGGTTTGATGAGCAACAGTGCCCCCTGGTGTCCACACATGTAATATTCCTTTTTATGTAAGCAAAAATATACTAATTTATGTATTTATTAACAAGTGTAAATTGTGTATGTGTGCAGATTTAGCAATAAGCATCTTGAATAAGTAATCACCTGCTACTGGATCTCACTATTTCACCACAAACACACGCTGTCCCTGTTCCTCTACAAAGATACCACTAATGATAGGGTCTATTATTCACAGGTAGGCCATATTTGTGCTTCTGCACTTGCCTCCACATTATGTTCCCCTGCCATTATGGGTCTCTATCTCTTTTTTGTGTAAGACATTAGACTACCTTGTGCAATCTGTGTTGTATCCTTGCTCATTGTAGCTCCATTGCATGACAAATGCCATATTATGATAAATATTGGCATCTGCATTTATATTTTTATTTGCATTGCATATTGTGATATAATACTACTGGATTATTTTTGTAAATTCTGTGCATTCATTTATTTTGCCATCTGAGAATTGTGGTATAAAAAATAATTGATTAGATAGGCCATAGAAATATAGGAGTGGCTTCAGGCCAGGAGATAACAGTAATCCATCTTTTTAAAATAAGTCAATACAGCCTTGGATTTTTTTATTACAGTCACTTTGAACAGTCTATAATCTGTAGAGAGTTCATTTTTATTTTGATTGAGTAGGAAAGAAATTTAATTGTTCATCATACACTGCACATCAGGAATCGGTATAAAATTACATTTACCATGAATGTTGCATTACTGTATTAATCTTTAGCTTGGAGAATGACCTTCAGATTTTAAAAAACTGAAAGTCGTGCAATCTCATTATGTCAGCATCTGCATAGTATTTTATACTGTATTTGTATTATAACTGAATAAACTTTAAGAAAAAAAATATTGTATTTAATTATTTTAGTATGAAAAAACAGAAACATGAAATCCACACTTACAAATGGAATAACTGTTCCTGATATCTATATTTTATTATTAACAGTTTGTATTCATACAATATCTACAATAAATAATTACAGCTATGTTTTATTATTAGTGGGTATAAAATGTTTTTATTAACTCATTTCCACAATAATGTTATGGAAAGGCAAATGTGTCTGCATATTCTTGGGACACAATGTGCTGAAAACCAAAAATGAGCATCCACTCCATCTATGTACTAATAATGGGGACCTTTTCCAGTTTTGCTTATTTGACTTTAAATTAATACAATGTGAAAATAAAATAATGTACTTTGTATTATATTACATTAAAATGCAGTATTTAATGGATGAAATCACAGACATATTTCTGAAACTAGTACTGTATACAGTGTTGATCAGTTAGTGTACAGACAAACAAGACAAAGATTCAAAACCATTTTATACACTGGCCACTGCAATTGCTTGTTTAGCCTAGATAAAGCAGGCCCGATACAGGGAATTTAAAAGCTTAGTCATGTGTAAACAGTAACTTAGTTTTGCCTTTTCACAATATGTACACTATATGCATATGTCAGTAGTCTCCAAAAAAAAAAATCTATAGAATTAAATACAATGTATGTGTGTACAGTAATGTTATTTTACAGGCAAGCAAGACTACTTGTTAAAGACTACAAAAGAGACTGACATTGCACCTTATATATGTCAAAAATGACAAAAAAGAGCACACTTTGATGGGAACTATATGTTATAGGTCCCTGCAAACAGACTGCATATGCCTATAATAACTTGAAAGGAAGAGGGGAAATAGACAACATTAAAACAGTCGTGTTATTCATCTCTGACCTCTCTTCAGCAATGTTTTTTATTTATTTACATGTTCTCAATCCTTATTTAGAAATAGTCTTACACATATAACTGCTCCAGATAATTTTTACTGGGAGTTTGCTTGGACCTACTGTACATTATTATAAAACAAAGACAGGGCAAAAAGACACTGTTATATCCAACTGACTTTGGTGTCTAGTGTACCATTATAACACATAATAATAACAAGCACCTTCTTTTCTTTTAAAACGTAATAACAGTAAACTGCTATCCATATATATATAGATTTAATTATGCAATTTTCATTACGCTATAACTTATTAAGTTTATTACATAAAAAATCAGTTGAAAAATCCCGGTCCATCAAGAAGTGTGCAAACTGATGACATGACAAATTGTCTTCACGCCGAACTGGAATCGTCCCCGCATAAATCAAAGTCATCCAGACGATCTGGATCTGCATAATTAGATCTGGACCACCCTGTACAGGTAGTCCCCAGGTTACGGACATCTGACCTAAGACTTACGAACGGGGCCGCAGCTGCGATGCATGCGCCTCAGTAACTGCCGCTCCGTCATCTTCGGCCTGGGGACGCTGCAAGCGGTGGCTGGAGGGGGGCGTTTTTGCTGCTCACGCAGTGTAGTGTCCCTCAGGCGGCTCCCGGCGGCAAGCGGTTTTGAAGCCCGTCCACCACACACAGCTGCCCCGTTCGTTCTCGGTCGGCGGCTGGTAATGCTGCAAGCGGTGACCCGGTTGTGGCTGAACTGAAGCCATTGAGGGTGAACAGGGAGTAGCATTGTAGTGTGCCTCGGATGACTGCCTGTTGAATGGGGGCGATGGTGGGCGATTCACTACCTGCGTTTGGCCGCACCATCTTCGTTCTCGGTTAGCGGACGCTGCCGGCAGCATACTGTAGTGGAGGTGATTGTGAGGTGGGCTGGTGATGAACCGCCCCTCGCCACCCTCATTCATTCTCAATAGCAAGCCTGCTTGTTATGTTATGCACATAGCAGGAAGTTTTCTCTTGTCAGTACATCAGGCATATTGACGATGGGTGCCTTCCTGCTGTGATAGTGTGTACAGTGCTGTGCAGAAAAGCTCATCTTAACCTTTTGTCTTCACCCTTCAAGAATGTCCCTGAAACACAAATCTGTGCAAGTGCTGGAGATACAGTAAAGAAGAGAAAAACCATTACCATTGAAAATAAAGTATAAATAATAAAAAGGTCAGAGAGAGGTGAAACTCCATCATTCATTGGCAGAGCACTTGGTTACAGTCGGTCAACAATAGCATTTATTAAAATAATGTACCTGTTCCGACTTACATGCAAATTCAACTTAAGTACAAACCTACAGTCCTTATCTTGTACGTAACCCGAGGTCTGCCTATATTGTAATTCTAGCAATACACATTATTACTTATTTATTTTTCTGTGACCACACTTTAAGTGGGTGTCACACTTAACATGAAATGAGTGAAAAACAGTGATAGTATGGGTGAAGTACATCTCACTTCTTTTCACATCGCAGTGGTTGAGATGAAGTCAGAGTACAGAAGGCAAATATCTTGCTCTTTTGTGCATGCATCCCAGTCAGTGTGTGAGAGAATGAGGCTCTTATCTCATTTTTTTCTTGCACCACCACACACAAAGATGGGAAAGATGAAGCAAAAGTATGGGAGAACCGTTTCTTTTTTTCTCTTGTGCTGCCATGGGTGAGACAAACTGAGAGTATATGAGGCTTGCATGTCACTCCTTCTTGTACCAACATGGGCTTTAGATTGTGAAAGTAATGTTAAGTATGCATCTTCCAATTTCTTGCACCAGTGCAAACTGTAATAAGTAAAAATAACAAAATAACAAAAGTAGTTTCTACTCCACATGAGAGAAAAGCATGCTACCACGTGTCAAGTTAAATTGTTTTGTTTTATCTTTTTTCATTTTCTGACTCCAATTCATATAAACTTGAATTGCCTGATGTTTAAATTGAATAGGATGAGTTTCTACTTCATAGCATTTGTCATCTTGAGAGATTTAGGTATTACTTTTAAGTTCTATGACCGCACTTTTGGAGCACTGCTCCCACCACTGACAATTTCTTTATTATAAAGTGTTATTGTTTTCTGGTTTACACTTAACCATGCAATGCATGAAACAATAATCTTCATGTGTAATAATTCATATTTTAATTGAAGGAATTTCCCATTTACTTACAGCAGCCATTGATTTTTGGGGAAGTCTGTGTTTCCTTGAGATTACAATATATTCACTCTTTAATTGCACTGTATACCCCCATTAAGATAATGCTCCTTGTTGTTTTTCATATAACACCAACTGTGGACACCTTACCCTGCACAGTAGATTAAAACTTAAACTCAGGTTCAGTGTTGGCTGCAAAAAGGTGTTGTGCTGACCAAATAGAATGATCACTGACCCACCCAGTACTCTTTGTTTTCAACAAAGCTTATTTTAATCATTTACCCTAGGACTCTTGCTCACGGTCGGGCCTGTTTCATTGTGACTACCTGTCTAATTGCATACCCTTCTTCCCTGATCATAAACTTATTGAGCACAAGCTTCTCCAAGTCTTATAAATGAAAAAGACGTAGGGATTCACTATTGTAGGACAAAATGGTCACTGACCATTTTGCTAGGCTTTAGTGGCACACCAAGCCTGACAATTGGATGCATCTTCCCCATCTTACATTACAAACTAAGTGAATGAATCCCAGCTTGTTCCAGGATCTGTCTGGTCTTCATCTGATAACAAAGGTGTAGATCACAGTTGAACTGGCATTTTTGCAGAAGCACCTCTCTTCAGATTTCCTGTGCCAGAAGGTGCAAAATTGATTCAAACAAGAACAATGAGCTGTAAATCCAAAAATAACAACTCTGATGGACAGAAGAACTTGCCTATGAAGAGACTTCCAGTTATACATTCCCTTAAAACTTTCAACACCAGCCCGAAGATTCTATCCAACACTCTCTGGCTGTCTCAGGTGGTTCTTTCAAGGGAACTCTGATGAAACTCTCAGGAGATTTCCTATTGCACTCTGCCCAGGCTCACTCCTGCGCACACTGTTCAAATATGTCTAAAACAACTTCTCTTTCTGCAAAAGGAAAACTAATGAGCCACTACTTCGTTGAGAAGCTGAAAACCACATCCATTCTGCCAAGCCATGCATTGAACCCAGTCTGAAAAGGCCTGAGAAACAGGTATAGCTTCAAGAAGGGAACTTCAGCAACTAAGCTCTTGTGCCAGAAAGAGTAATGATGTTCCCTACGAGGTTACAGATGACACAGCAAAGGGCTTATCTGAAATAAGCACTGTGCACTAAAAATAGCAAAGACAACGTGTGCACTACACCACTAGAAGAATCCTCCGCTTTACCCTGAAGCAGCAACAAAGCCAAAACTCCACACTACACTGGACATCACCTTTAAAGAATTGATATCATAAAACTGTTTATCTGTGCTTAGATTAATTAGAACTCTAAATAACTAATAAAGAGCCAGCTTCTAATGCTATATGTCTGTCTAACTTGTCTGTCTGCGTCATGTCTTATATATGAATATATATATGTAGTTATCATAGCTTTATAATCCTTGGGTTTATTAATAAATTGTATGATTATTTTTCTTAAAATGAGTGTGCTCCAATTCCCTGGATATACAGTGGCTTGCAAAAGTATTCAGCCCCCTTGAACTTTTCCACATTTTGTCACATTACAGCCACCAACATGAATCAATTTCATTGGAATTCCATGTGAAAGACCAATACAAAGTGGTGTACACGTGAGAAGTGGAACAAAAATCATACATGATTCCAAACATTTTTCACAAATAAATAACTGAAAAGTGGGGTGTGCGTAATTATTCAGCCCCCTGAGTCAATACTTTGTAGAACCACCTTTTGCTGCAATTACAGCTGCCAGTCTTTTAGGGTATGTCTCTACCAGCTTTGCACATCTAGAGACTGAAGTCCTTGCCCATTCTTCTTTGCAAAACAGCTCCAGCTCAGTCAGATTAGATGGACAGCGTTTGTGAACAGCAGTTTTCAGATCTTGCCACAGATTCTCGATTGGATTTGGATCTGGACTTTGACTGGGCCATTCTAACACATGGATATGTTTTGTTTTAAACCATTCCATTGCTGCCCTGGCTTTATGTTTAAGGTCGTTGTCCTGCTGGAAGGTGAACCTCCGCCCCAGTCTCAAGTCTTTTGCAGACTCCAAGAGGTTTTCTTCCAAGATTACCCTGTATTTGGCTCCATCCATCTTCCCATCAACTATGACCAGCTTCCCTGTCCCTGCTGAAGAGAAGCACCCCCAGAGCATGATGCTGCCACCACTATATTTGACAGTGGGGATGGTGTGTTCAGAGTGATGTGCAGTGTTAGTTTTCTGCCACACATAGCGTTTTGCATTTTGGCCAAAAAGTTCCATTTTGGTCTCATCTGACCAGAGCACCTTGTTCCACATGTTTTTGCTGTGTCCCCCACATGGCTTGTGGCAAACTGCAAACGGGACTTCTTATGGTTTTCTGTTAACAATGGCTTTCTTCTTGCCACTCTTCCATAAAGGCCAACTTTGTGCAGTGCACGACTACTAGTTGTCCTATGGACAGATTCCCCCACCTGAGCTGTAGATCTCTGCAACTCGTCCAGAGTCACCATGGGCCTCTTGGCTGCATTTCTGATCAGCGCTCTCCTTGTTCGGCCTGTGAGTTTAGGTGGATGGCCTTGTCTTGGTAGGTTTACAGTTGTGCCATACTCCTACCATTTCTGAATGATCGCTTGAATAGTGCTCCATGGGATGTTCAAGGCTTTGGAAATCTTTTTGTAGCCTAAGCCTGCTTTAAATTTCTCAATAACTTTATCCCTGACCTGTCTGGTGTGTTCTTTGGACTTCATGGTGTTGTTGCTCCCAATATTCTCTTAGACAACCTCTGAGGCCGTCACAGAGCAGCTGTATTTGTACTGACATTAGATTACACACAGGTGCACTCTATTTAGTCACTAGCACTCATCAGGCAATGTCTATGGGCAACTGACTGCACTCAGACCAAAGGGGGCTTAATAATTACGCACACCCCACTTTGCAGTTATTTATTTGTAAAAAATGTTTGGAATCATGTATGATTTTTGTTCCACTTCTCAAGTGTACACCACTTTGTATTGGTCTTTCACGTGGAATTCCAATGAAATTGATTCATGTTTGTGGCTGTAATGTGAAAAAATGTGGAAAAGTTCAAGGGGGCCGAATACTTTTGCAAGCCACTGTAAGTCTAATGGCCAGAGTCCCACTTCCTACAACAGAGAAAAAAATGGTAAACAAAGTAGGAGCCTTGTCAAATTATTTAATCAATTACCGGCAATTGCCAAAGGCAAGACAGGCAGTCGATCAACTGAGTTAATCTCTCCTACTTCTCATGTTATTATGACTGCTGCTGTGTGGGCAAGTTAAAATGTATGACCAGTTACTGGTGCATATAATTTGAAGAGCTTGGAAAAGACCTTGTTGATTGTCTCTGGGACTGACTTTCATATTAGTGATTGTATAATCTATCATATGGAGACGTGGTCACTGGACAAGATGGATTCTCTGACCAAAAAGTAATACTGGGTTGTTTCATGTTGATTCAAGATGTCAAACTATTCCAGGCTCCCTTTAACTGCAGATGGCTCTGGTTTTCTTGGTAGAATGTTTTGTCTCAGCCAGTGAATGGAATGTTTTCTTACTCTGTCTTCATTGCACCAGCTTTGCCTCTCTCCTTTCTCAAAAAAGTCAATTTGGAGATTATAGAATACTACCCATGCTACCTGTCAAAGACAGCTAATAGAATAATTAAAAAATATTTGTTATCTCTTGCCCTACGTGTACCTTCAAAACCTTTCCTCTGTATTTGCATGTGCCTGAATGTCTCTTCACCAGTGCACCCTCTCTGGAGCATGTTTCCATATGGCCTGATTATCACCTTTCTTGAATCCTGTCTGCTCTTATACTTCCTGTCCTTGAAGGTGACTCTCCCAGTGTGCCTGCTATGTTATTTTTCCTCCTTTTCTGTCTACCACTCACACTTCCTCTTTCAATCATGCCACCAAAGTAAACCTGACCAGTCATACCAAAGCCATACTGAGCAATCATATTGCTGTAAAGTAAAGGGTACACATATATACCTTAGTGTTTTATTATAATGTACATTAAGACCTTCTGCTGAACACAAATTAAAAAAGGGTAGGAATTT
Organism: Polypterus bichir lapradei; assembly: GCA_026402145.1. Taxonomy (NCBI): domain Eukaryota; kingdom Metazoa; phylum Chordata; class Cladistia; order Polypteriformes; family Polypteridae; genus Polypterus; species Polypterus bichir. Next base: position 107,697,350 of record JANRMT010062854.1, on the reverse strand, counting down.
TATATAACTGAAGGCAGAGTCTACAGAATGAGACAAAACCACATTTTTAGAAGTGAAACTTTAATTGTGTTAGAGAGTTGTTCAGTAGACATGAATAATGTATAACTCTAGGAGAAGCTTACTGTTTTAATTGCAACTTTCTGTTTGGGCTTGTTTAGAATTGACCTGAACTTTAGACATTTGTGGCTTTAGCATAGTCAGTCATAAGCATATAGAAACAGATGCTCTGCATGCAAATGTTGTACTTCCACAGAAAAATATGCCATTTTTACAGATTTAGACTGACACAATTTTTTTCTCATGTTATTATTCCTCTTTATTAAGAAAAATGTAACTTGATTTCTGCTTTACTAAATCTTCACAGAATGCTTTCTTGCTTGTCTGCCTTTTCTTAAATATAGTACAAGGAAGTTATTCCAGACAGTTAGTGGTCCTTTTTGGAGCATCAGTTCGAACATGGAAGAATTAGTGAATTATATATACCTGTTGCAGTCAATGAGCTGTAAAATACATATTTACTAAAGTAAAGTTGAAAGAAAATAATTGTTAGGAATTAGAATAATATTTTGTAAAGTTCAGTTTTATGTGAATAATTTTGTGAATGTGCAAAGGGACATATACTGTACGTGTTAGCTTAATATTAATTACAGTATATGATTATTGATATAGTGTATTCTGTTTAAGACAATTACAATAACAAATTGTACAAAACAAAATCCACTTTAATATAAATGTTGTTAATTGTACTTGTATGATGAATGAGTGGAGTTCTCATTTGCTGGTACAGCACATACCTGCAAAACAACACACATACGTTATAGCCCTCCTGTTGTGGTCTGCTGTTCATAAAGAATACATTATTTGAAAATTACCTGTCACGGTTGATCAAATTTAATTAGACCATACTTTAATAAGAGAATGCAACCTCTTTTCTCCAAATACTATGTTTTTTTGGGTACTGTGACAGATCACTTGTAATAAATATACTGTCATTCAGGTTTAAGGGAGTCCAGGAGCTCATATGGGAGGGTCTTTTAAATAAAGTGCTAGCCCTTGTGAATGGGGCGGAAGCTCTTAGGGGAGTGCCCAGAATTTTAAACCAAAATGTTATATTTGTGGATTTTGTACAATGTTATATTGGTGGATTTTGTATGTTTTCCTTATGTTAATATGTGTTTCTCCCAATAATAAAATTTCCTCCTACACCTTAAAGATATGAACCTCTGTTAAATTGGCTTGGTATAAATGTGATGTGCTCTGCAGCAGACTGAAGTGACAGTCAGGGTTGCTTCCTCCTGAAGGAGATTTTAATACTACAAAACCCTTACACTCAAACTCAAACTTCGAACCATTCAAGTAGATGGTTGTTAAAAAAAAATACAGAGTTTGAGTTTGTCTCTACAGTCCATTGGACTGTAGCTCCCAAAGCACTTTTTAGTTGTCAAAGTTGGGTCCACTTGGGTACTCTTATCTCATCCTCAGTATTAAAAAAAGCCCTAATTTGTACAGTTTTATACTGCTATGGTGCAAGGTTAGCTTTGTGATGGAATAAAAATGGGTTTACAAAATGAATTCACCTTCTTTATTGCAATTAAAGAAAAAATAGATGGAGTGTATCATACTGTATGTATTGTAACAAATACTTTACAGCCTTTTTATGATCAAATATTTATTGAGATTTTAAGTAACATTCATGCACAATATAAATAACGACACCAACAGGTTTCACATAAAATAAACAGTCAAAAATAACACAATTGTAAAGGCAGTAATAAGAGTAAAAATATAACCCCACCCACCCACATTAGGACCAGAAAGGGGAGTGTGACAGCAACCACTGGCCATCCACAGAGCTTTCATAAGAGCATGCCATTTTGGAATATATGAAGCAGATGACCTATTGATTACTGCCGCTGAGTGTTCTAGGAGAGTAAGACTGAAAAATGATGATTACCAAGAAGAGAAGGAGATATAAACATCATATTTCCTGTGAGAAGCTAAAAATGTCTTTGCAGCTGCAGTGCCTACACAAAAGAGCCTCTGCTGGATATAGGTGTGAGTGAGAGATGAGTGGTCCAGTAAGATAAATATTTTAGGAAGGGCTATTAATGTGAAAAAAGAGAAATTTTAGCAATAGACAACCATAAAACCAAGACCAGGGGGCACTCACAAAACATATGCAAAAAAGTACCCGGGATATTTGCCTGGCAGAACAGACAATAGGGTTCAACAAATACTTTATAGCCTTTAATGGCTGGCTTGAGGATCACTGACTTTGCAGAACAGCAGCAACAGCCATTCAAATAAAACAGTTACTGTATATCTCTCAAAAGGTAATAAATAAATGCAAAGTATCTAAAATGATTTTAAATCTCTGGAAAGTTTATAAAAAAAGAAAAAACCCATACCAAATATTGAGTATTAGGGGAGAGCAGTTGACATCTATACATCTCTTTCTCTCGCATCAACAATGAAAACCAATGAGGGATCAAGGTATTCTGTGAACACTCTGTTCTGCAAATAGAGTGACTGAAGCAGAAAAACAAAGACTTAATTTGCAGCGGATGGTAATACTAGGTTACTTTACAAACAAAGAAAGAATGTAGGAGTCTGTTAGTGCCTCATAAACCATGATAGGACTTTTCTTCTTGTTGAGCAACTGAAGACCTTAAATCTGTATAGTAGGTGAGTTAATTTACTAGAAACAGACAGATTGAGCATTGCAATACAGGCATTGACTAAAACATTCACCGGCATATTTGTTTCCTCATCTTAATGCAGTTAGCTACAATTTATTATGTTAAATTTATATTCACAGTAACTTATCAAAAGATATATTAGTATTCAGTCTTTGTATGGCAATGAAAAAATACAGCGATGAAGTTATAGTTCATACTTGCATAAAAGCTGTATACGAAAACAGATATTGAATTCAACAGTGCTTTATTTCAAATTGGGGCGATAATCTTTAAATCTTTTAATTTCATTATTAAGACTATGCCTGTGTTAGGATCGGGCTGGGTTTCTGCCCAGAATCTTTGCATTTCATCTGGAGCAAGCTGAAATTCAGCCCCAGCCCTTCCTCTTTTACAACAGGATTACCTGGGGCCTCATGCATAACACCATGCATAGAACTCACACTATAACATGACACAGAAAAATCCAGATGCAGGAATCTGTGCATTCGGCAACTTTTGCGTTCTTCATAAATCCTGGTCAGTGTGAAAAGTAACACTCGTGCACGCGCCTGATGTCCCGTCCCAACTCCTCCCAGAATTACGCCTCTTTGAATATGCAAATCAATATAAATAGCCCTTAAGCTCAACGTTCTGTGAAAAGACAATGACAAAAGCAAGAGTGAAAATGGAAGAATTTCAGCCAATACCAAGTGGAGGCAAAGAAAAACTTACTATTTGTTGGTTTAAACAGTGGTATAAATAACAAAAGGAAGCTAATCGAGTGCCATAGCATGTCGGAGAAACTCGAAAGCTCAAGTTCACAAAGTCGCACAGTGTAACCGATCGCCACACAATCAGCTCTGTAATAGACGTTAAGCCATCTGTAAGCTTAGAGCACCGATTCTTCAAAACTTTTAAGGAACATTGAAATATCTTCGTAGTACATGTTTAATTATTCTATCCTTCATGCTAGTCCCAGTGAAGCATACAGTGCAAGGCAGGAACAACCTTTAATTATTAACAATATAATTTAAATGAAGTTAAAGTTTTATCTGTATAATGTAATAAACATATTTTGCTGCATTTCATTTTAAAAATTATATCGTCATCATATGTAAATACGCGCTTTATAAAGTGGCTCAGGCTGCACAATATTGTAACTGTAGTGCAAGTTTACAGTGAGGTAATTCTACTTATAAGTACAGATAGTTCTACAAGGATCATTGATCCTTGATCAATGATCCATGGACCATTATATTGTTACTGGTTAATTACAATCAGATGCATTAAACTAATAAACAATATGCGGTTAATTTCAGTGTATTTATAAAGCTGCGTCAGGAAAAGAAAGGATAACCTAACAGGAACAGTAGCACTGCTTTGATGCTGGTTCCGCCAGTCTGCAAAACCGAGCGGAGAACTTGCGTACGACAGGGTATGAGGTACCATGGAAATGTGTGTGGCTTTACGCCAAGTTTAGGTTTTATACATCACGATTTGAATGTGGAAACGTTCTTACGCAACATTTCTGTGCGTACGCACCGTTTATACATGAGGCCCCTGGAGTTTTGACTTTTGCCAGTCATCCAATCTCCTAGTTAAAAACTGGTTGTGAGCTTGGTAACAGGTAGGAGACGTGAATATAGATGGAGTGAAGTCATAAGTTCCTTAGATTGCTCTGATAGGAACTTTACTCATTTTTATTTATATCAACATAATAGATTTGGATAGAGTAAGTAAACCTGTGACGTGTGGATGACACCAGAATGAAAGTATGACAAATACTGACAATATTACAAAAACAATTAAGAAAAAAGCAGACAATTTTCAAAACTGGACAAGCAATTGAAAATGCAATTATATGTAGACAACAGCTACATGAAGGCAAGAGGACTGATTATAAATAAGAGTTGGGTGATACAGCCCACATAAATCAAACTCTGAAAAGGATTTAGAGGTTTACACAAATACAATATTCTCATTGTCAAGGTAAAGCACCCAAGCAACTGAAAAGGAAAATAAATTAAATTGTAAACATTGTTGAATATAAATCAAAAGGCTTTATGTGTAATTTGCAATAAGCTAATCTGCATTTGCAGTAGACTTCATCCCTTTGTTCACTGTACAGTACTACCAAAAAGGGACAACAACATTGGAAGCAGTGTAGAGAGTACCAAACAAATGCGTAATATGTGCAGATGTATTTTGACTAGCTTATGGAATTAAATCTCTTCAACTCTGAACATAGAATGTTATGTGTTCCTGAAAACTCTCAAAGGCTTTGCTAAGCTTTATTTAGAAAAATTTCCCTTCAAATGTCAAGACATGTCTGTTAGTGGAGTTGGCAGCTCTAGAATGGCTCATTGCAAGTGAATTTGATTTTTTTTTTTGTCTTGTGCTCAGCTAGTGTCACATGTAGGCATGGTTCCTGCCTTGTATTCAATGTTGTCTGAACAGTCACTGACTCTCTCTGTCCCTGAACTAAATATGTACTGTATATATGCATATATTCAAGAATGACACTAACAAGCGTATCTTCACAAAAAAGCTTTGGGTAGGATTTGAAGGTCTAGTCCTCCAGGGAATTAGATATCAGCAACAGAGAGTTACACCCATTTTAAAGAGTTCCTTTCGAAGGCTTGTGTCTTGATTTTTGTAATCACTTATTTGTTGAAAAAAAGGAAAGACAATTTGATGAACCGGAACTATTTCATAAAAGGCAGTGTCAAGCACTGGAAGTACACTGGGATTACTACTTAAAAGTATCTCCTGTCCTTCCGGAAGATAAGCTTGGCATCTGGAGCAGAGTAGAGACAAGGGCTCATCTGAGAAGGAGGTGAAGGAGAATACGCTGGTGTTATAAGGGGAGATAACAAAAAGTAAAGTAGCCAGGTACACAGCAATAGTTCAGTACATAACCTTTTTTACCCATCTGTTAATACTCTATGAAAAGATTAAATTCACAAACTGTAACACATACTGTATATAACTGCTAAATACTCTTTACATTTTTTTAAGGAGTAAAGCGTGAAAACAAATATTTAGATTGTAAACTGCTATATAAAATAAAATAAAATCCCTTGAAACATCACAGTATAAAGCACACTGGGATTTTACAGTTTTATAGCTGGATTCTGAATGATGTTTCAGTGGAAAACCTTGTGGACTGACTAAATGGAAACATTAGTAATGGAATTAAAATGAATCGGATCATAAACGTCAACATAAATGGAGATTTAGGTGGACTGAACTTTCCAGTGACCTAACTGGGATAAGCCAGTATAGAATATAAATATATGGATAAACAAAAAATCCAGCAAATAATGAAATTACAGCACATACCATAAGGTCAAAATAAATGTTTATAATCTGCAAGCTAAGTGTAGTAATTTCTATTTAGAACACCAATCTATACTAATAAAAGGCAAAGCCCTCACTGACTGACTGACTGACTGACTGACTGACTGACTCATCACTAATTCTCCAACTTCCCGTGTAGGTAGAAGGCTGAAATTTGGCAGGCTCATTCCTTACAGCTTCCTTACAAAAGGTTTCATTTCGAAATTCTACGTGTAATGGTCATAACTGGAAGGTATTTTTCTCCATTTACTGTAATGGAGTTGAGCTTGAAAGCCGTGGGGGCGGAGTTTTGTGTGACATCATCACGCCTCCCACGTAATCGCGTGAACTGACTGTCAACGCAGTGTGTAGAAAACCAGGAAGAGCTCCAAAATGCGCTGAAGAAAACATGCATTATATAATTGAGAAGGCAACGAAACAATAAGAAGCGAGCGAGTGACATATACTACCATATTCATGAGTGCTGCTACTTCGGAAACAAAGCAAGGTGTAAACCTAAACTTTAAATTAAGTTAATAGACAGGCTGCCGCTGGCGTTTTTCATGCCCACGGGTAATGCGGGATACAAGTTTAATGAGAGGACGCAGGATATAAACGAGAGTTTTGATCACTTTGTAACTAAGTTCAAATTGCAGGTGAAGGGGTGTGCTTATGCAAATTCCGAGAGACTGTGTTTGTGGGGGATTGACAGTTAAGGCGGGTGGGGGAGTCACGTCATCATATCCCCTCCCATTTACCTCATTTCGCTCTGAGCTGAGCTCCGTGGCTAACGCCGTCTTCCGAAGCAACTTCGTCACACTGCCACCAAATATTCACAGAAAAATCCACAAGTTAATACACACGCTGTCTCTAGAGTTTCTCCACACTGAATCCTCCAGGCACTACATACAAAAGGTTACATTGACAATCGCACAGCTGAGAAGCTTCGATGCATGTGCTCCATAACGCGTTAAAAATATAAAGTCACTGTCGGAATAAATAAAGTCAAAACTTGTTTCTGAATATATAAAGTCAAAACTTTAATATATAAAGTCAGCGCTGGAATATATAAAGTCAAAACTTGAATATATAAAGTCATTCCCAAATATATAAAGTCAAAACCTGAGTATATAAAGACGGCGTTGGAATATTTTGGAATATATAATGTAAGCGTTGGAATATATAAAGTCAAAACTTAAATATATAAAGTCAGCGTCGGAATATATAAACTCAGCGCTGGAATATATAAAGTCAAATCTTGAATATATAAAGTCAGCGTCGGAATATATTGTCACGCTTGGGTCACAGATTTGCACAGAGACACAGGAGGTCGTAGAAACAAGAAGGGTTTTTATTCAAACACTGCAAACACATGAGCTTAAACGTGCTCCATGACAAGTCAGAGATGACAGTTCCGCTAGGAGCAGAGAGAGAGAGCGATAAAAGCAAGCAAACAATCAATTTTCAACTGACAGGCGCTGCACAAGGCTTTTAAGTTAGCGGAGTATTGCGCGAGGTTTGCATTACGCGTTATAGCGCAAGTGAGAAAGTAAGGAGCAATGTGAGGGTAGTCTGTGTTTCAGGGGTTGTGGTTTTCCCAGAGGCGTCTGTATCTTCTTGGGGTGTGATCAGCCCTCCAGCTCACACCCTCCCCCTCAGCTTTATTCACATTTCCGTGAATCAAGCGACTCTCTGTACCAGGTTCATTTAGTCTTGATAATACATCTGCGTTGAGGTGTTCAGAACCTGGTCGATGTTTTACTGTGAAACGGTAAGGTTGTAAGCCCAGAAACCATCTCATGAGGCGAGAGTTTGTATCTTTCTGTCGGTATGACCATTGAAGTGGAGCATGATCATTTACCAAAGTGAAGTTTCGTCCCCACACGTAATAGTGAAGCCCTCCAGCTCACAATATAAAGTAAACGCTGGAATATATAAAGTCAAAACTTCAATATATAAAGTCATCGTCGGAATATACAAAGTCAGTGCTGCAATATCCATCCATTTCCCAACCTGTTGAATCCGACCACAGGGTCACGGGGGTCTGCTGGAGCCAATCCCAACCAACACTGGGTGCAAGGCAGGAACCAATCCTGGGCAGGGCAAATGCATCATTTTCAAAACATTAACCGAACAGTGTTTTTTTAATTTATTTTTCTGAATACGTTTTTGTTAACTTACTTCAGTTCAGAGTCGTTTCAATCAATATATTTTGACTTTGAGTTTATATATTCAGGAATTAGTTTATATACTCCGATGTTGACTTTATATAATCAGGAATGACTTTATAAATTCCGACGCTGACTTTATATATTCAGGTTTTCACTTTATATATTCCAGCGCTGACTTTATATATTCAAGTTTTGAATTTATATATTCCAGCGATGACTTTATATATTCAAGTTTTGACTTTATATATTCCAGCGGTGACTTTATTTATTCAAGTTTTGACTTTATATATTTAGAAAAAAGTTTTGACTTTATATATACAGACGCTGACTTTATGTATTCAAGTTTTGGCTTTATATATTCCGACAGTGACTTTATATATTCGGGAATGACTTTATATATTCAAGTTTTGACTTTATATATTCTGACGCCGACTTTATATATTTAGAAAATCAATGTATTTGCCTGTTTCGCACCCCATAGTATATGTGTGTGTGTATATATGTACACATGTATGTATATATATATATATATATATATATATGCCAGCAGCACTCATGACAATGACAAAACAATTACGTTGTTAATCATGTTACGTTTTTATTAAAATGTTTCCTTTTCTTTTTACTTCTCCGCTGCCAAGCATGGGTATTTTGCTATATATATATATATATAGATATAGATATAGATATAGATATAGATATGGATATATAGCTATATATAAATATGACAACAACACTCATATCAATGACAAAACAATTACATTAACAATCATTTTACGTTATTTTTAAAATTTTTACTTTTCTTTTTCATAACTTCTTTTATACACTACTTCTCCGCTGCGAAGCGCGGGTATTCTGCTAGTCTATATATATAATTCACTATGGGCATGCAAGACACTGAGCGCAAGACACTGAGGGCACGCAAGACAGTGAGGGCAAGCAAGACAGAGCCCCACTCGCCAACTCTAAGACCATTGGATACGCTCGACAGAGCCCCGCCCGCCAACTCTAACCCTTCTACCGCGTCATGGGATACGTACGACAGACCCACGCACGCCATCTGTAACCATCCTCCCAAGTCCAGTGTTGCTCTCGAGGCATGCAACAACTCACCAAACACAGCCTCAGTCGCTTTCGTCTGTGCAAAAGTCCACATGCACCTCTGAGCCACGTTGACTTTACACCGCACGCAAGACAGAGAGCCACAATCGCCAACTCACAGAGCCCCACCCGCCAACTCTAACTAAGGGCAAGCAAGACAGAGAGCGCACGCATGACAGAAAGCCATGCCCGCCAACTCACAGAGCCCCGCCCACCAACTCTAAGACTATGGGATACACACGCATTTAGTGTATAAATGGATATAAATAATTGCATGTAAACGATTCGCTAAAATCTGTTGTATGTAAACGATACTGTTTAAAATGGTTTTTTTTTTCATCAGAAAACCCGGTTTCCACGTCTACCTGTATTAGTTTAAATGCCATTTTTACCACTCGCAATAGGGCGGACGCGCTGACTTATCGTGTCGACTGGGCAACACAGTGAATGCGGCGTCTATCTATATATGTCTATGTTTTCCATAGCCTGCTACAGGAAGGTACTCTCTCGACCATTGGCATTGGTTTCGCTCTTTGCTATTTTCGTTATACTGCGACAGTGGTTTCCTAAGCCTTTGTTATACTGAATTCTTTTCTCACTGTTTTCCCTTCCTATTCTTACACCGCCATACGCTACGGCGGGCTTCAGCTAGTTAAAAATATATGGCTTAGAACAACTGACCATTTTAAAAATAAAACTATCCTATTCCATGTTTTGCTTACTACTGGTTTTCCTCACATTTTCCTGTGTATTACTTTGCTTTCTAATTGCACTAATAAATGACTACTTTCTACCAAATTCTGCATTTTTTACTTCTTGCGCAAGAAGCACAAAGCACATCACCACAAACGACAATCAGAAACCCTGGCTACAGCATGTAATACTACCTTTAACACTAGAATCCCTGAAGCCTACAAAAAAACTTGTAATCCCGGGCCACCTTAAATTCCTTTGCACCTCTCCATCAGAGTTTTTTGTTTTGTAAATCTGTCAATCAGCGCAAGCAGCCTGCTATCCCATCCCTCCACCGCTGCAGCCAAAAAAGCATTTTCAGTACCATGCACCATAATGCAGTGTACAGGCAAGACTGAAAAAAAAACATGTTCAAATGACAACTCATGTTCAAATGGCATAGCATTTTCAAGTAGTGATCTTTTCATGTATGAATGTGTGTGTGCATGTGTGAGAGAGGCAGAGACAGACTTTATCTCATTCAAGTGGTTACTGGAATATAAGATAAACACTTTTGCAAAGGTATAACGAAACAAGTGTGCTTTTATTCAAGAATAAAATCTGAATAACAAAAAATTCAAGTGACAACAAGATACCAAGAAGACATGATTAACCAGCGCCTTTGTGTCTGCTTATATCCCTTTAGTGACATCTTTTACAGTGTGGTATATGGCCGGCCGTTCATCCCAGCCAATACCCCCACACCGCCAGATGGAGCCCTCCCAGCAACATGGAGGTGCCCCGAATTCCAGCAGGGCATCATGGACCTTGGAGTTTTTCTTCACAGCCCTGCTGGATATGGTGGGGGTCTCCAGGGGATGCTGCAGGGAAGCCCAGGGATTTGTACTTTCCATATAGCCCGAAAGTAATTCACAATCACAGGAACGGAAGAGATGATATACTTCCGGGCTGAAGAAAAGAGGAGTTTTGATCTGACCCGGAAATGCTAAGAATCACATGGACTGGGGGGGATCAGAAGCACTTCCGGGTCAAGGACTTTAAAAGGACTGTGGGAGATCCTAGCAGTGAGCCGAGTTGGGAGGAAGGGTGACTGAGCTGCTGGGAGGTGTGGAGGTTTATTGATTATTGTATTGTTTATGAGTGTTGTGGAGTGGAGGGTGCTTTGTGCACATTATTATTATAATAAATCCATTATTTGGATTTTTATCTGGTGTCTGGTCTGAGGGTTCAAGGGGACGACAGCGCCCCCTATCTGTCACAATAGGTAGCAAAACCTTACACCGTTACAGACTGACATTAAAGGCTTCTTTTCTTTTTGGCCACATACACCATCAGCATGGCACTGCCAGATCTAAACAATAGTGTGGCGAACTGCTCGCGTACTAAAGTGACTATAGCTGCTGGTGCCATGCACAGCTGTGTTGTGGTGCAGCAGTCTATTAGCCATTGAAAGTGCTGTGAAGAAGTTGTCTGTTGTTACGGTTCTGCCTTTGTCCACAAACGGCTCCATAAGCTTTATGATCACGGACTCGGGAAGTCTTTGCCCTGAGTTGTAACTCAAAACACAACTCTCAACATATCATTGCCAGATGTTCAAAATTACAGCAAACATGTGTCGTGGCGAAAAATTCATCATCAGAAGGCTTTTTACCTAAACATAAAGGCTATCAGGATTCGAGATAGACAGACAGAGTTTTAAGGCTTTATTGCAACAAAACAACACAAAAAATAACAAGGACTCAACCCAATACGGCCAAATTGAGCTGAGCCCTGAACATTGCCATAATCGAAGTTTTTATAACAATTTCTTATCATTTTAACCTTGTTCAATGAGCTCATTCTGCACCTGGCTATACTGTCTATTGTTTATTCCAGTTTCTGTTTTTCTTATTCCTGATTGGTTCTTCAACTGGGCAGATGTCCTCTATTCCATATTTGGTCTTTCATGGTGTCACTTCCTCCTCTAGCCTTTCATGCTATGCTATATTGGTGGCCTATAGCTAAGCTTTAATTAAAAAGAAATATAGTATATGCTTTCATTTAATCATTGCTTGGCATACTTGATTAGTCTTGATTTCTACACTAAAGTTAATTTCTAATATATTCTTCTAATACTTTTGCTAAAGCCTGAATTTAGTAAGATTTTCTCTTCATGCATTACAGTGTGACCTTGTTTACAGCAAAAGCCTTTTGTTCCTTTTCTGCTGATTCACCAGTCCAGCTGGTTTCGATACGCGCCTTCCAGAGCCATTTTGTATCTGTGGTATCGCTTCCTAGCTTCCTGGCCTTGAACACAGATGTTCTCAACCTCTTATCTTGTCCGAAGCTGGTTTCTGTTCTTTTCTTACTCTGGAAATTTTACTGTAAGCTTAAAAAATAATGCAATATAACTGATTTTTAGTTAACTATTTGCTTGACCTATCTTATTTGCTTAACATTCTAATTTATGCTTAATCTTAATATTTTAGAAGCTTTTAATTACTTTTTATGGCTCTTTATGTTAATTTGCTATTCTCTATGCTAATATAAAAAGTTTTCCTTCTACACATGTAGTTTTTCACACTCTCTGCATGGGTGTCTTTGTTGTCAAAGCGCATAGTCTGAAAGCGATCACAGGACATTGTATCTTTGATTACTGGTACAACAAATAGTTCTGAGCAGGCATCAACCACAGCACCAACTGTGGTCATCGTTGCCCTTGCGAAAAGAATGGAGATAAATGTCATAAACTAAGAGAGGGAGAGGCAAGTTCGTTGTACCATATGAATGTCACTAACAGAATAAAATTGAATAATAATAAAAAAAAAAAAGTAGCCTGTTGCACCCTACGCAACTGTGTTTGATCTTATTCAGGAAAAGATCCCAGTCGCCCCATGGGAGAAAGACTTTCCGAGATTAATATCATAAAGCTTATGAAACCATTTCTGGACAAAGGCAGAACCATAACAACAGTTGCATGGAGCTCCCACCTGTAGCTAAAGTAACTTTAGTACACATGTAATTTGTGAGAATGCCTATGTCGATCAAACTGAGGAAGCTCTGCAGTCCACTTGTGACTTTATGCTGTAGGTAAGTAAATAAATCAAGGTAAATAACATTCGATCTGGCTTTTATATAAGTAACATATACATGGTTTTCATCTAAAGACCATCACAAAACATAGTCACAAACTGGACTTTTCACGATACCTTAGTGAGCTCTGTAAGCCCTACTTTTTCATTGAAGGACAGGTACGGGGCAGACTGACTGGCAGGATGACGCAAGACATGTTGCTGAATCTAAATGGTGCCATCTTTTGCCTTTATGCCTGGTTTGCTGAGTTGTTCTTATATGTGAGTGGACGTTTCTTGTGGGGAGGGCTCCTGTTCTCTTTCTCTGATGTAGAATCCTCATCCTCATCCTCATCTGAGTTCACCTCTGTTATAGCATGTCTTTATTTGTAAACAGCAGTGTCAGATCAGGGCAATCGTGAATGCAACTGAGAGAATAAAACAGAATAAAAAAAATAAAAAAAAACGCTAACCTTTACAAATATAGACTCAAATCAAATGTATGTTTTTATTCAATAACAGTATGAATAAGAGCAGCTCACTACTAAAAACAGAGGCATCCGGAATCAAACCGACAACCTTTTGATTACCAGTCAACAGTTCTTACTGCGCCACCAAAGGGGTCGTATTAAAGATGTGTCAATGTCGCACCCTAACGCAAGTTCTTTTTCTGCAATTGCATTCTTGAATAAAAATGCACTTGTTTTGTTATACTTGTACCTTTTGTGAAAGTGTTTACTTGATATTTGGACTTCAGGCTTCATACACTTCATGTCTACATTTTGTCAATTATTACTAAAATATGAAAAATGTTTCTGTTTTAACGATGTGGTTAAATAGATTGTAGTAGACGTGAAACACACATGAAATGCATGTATTCCAAAAAACAATATATTATTTACCCTATACAATTCCCAGGAACTGACATGCAGGTAAACAGACTTGAGATGAGAGAACTTTCTGCGCTTTCTGTGTTGGTGGGGGGATGGAATAGCAGGCTGCTTGCTGTTTGTGCTTATTGACACATTTACAACAAAAAAGATGCTGACGGAAAGGTGCAAACGGATTTAAGGTGGACCGGGATTACAAGTTTTTTCATAAGCTTAGGTATTTCTAGTGTTAAACCAGGCTATTGTTCCATCATGTTTCAAAGTTACCTTTGTTGTATCAAAGAAGTCAACTGTTGTGTGCTTCAGTGGCTGCCACCTAATGACACTCATGTCTATTATGATGAAGTGCTTTGAGAGTCTGGTCATTTCCCACATAACCTCCAGACTCTTACCCATACTGTATCCCATCCAGTTTGCTTACCATCCAAGTTGAATATTAGACTTCCTCACAGACAGATCCCAGTCAGTCTTAGTTAGAAACAATACATCAAACACCATCCCTCTAAACACTTGTGTACCTCCATGGCTGCATCTTGAGTCCTCTTGAGTCCACTTCTCTTTCCCATGATGACCCATGACTGTAATACAGCATTCTTAAGTTTGCAGGAACACAATAATGATAGACCTCCCCAACAGTGATGATGAGACAGCATATAGGGAGAAGGTTAAACAACAGGTGAATTGGTATAAGACCCACAGCTTGACCCTGAATGTCAATAAAACAAAGGAAATCACTGTTGACTTCAGAAAGAACCATGTCACCCATTCTCCTCTTCTATGAATGGCTCCACTCTGATATCATTCAGGAGCACAAAGTTCCTGGGAGTGAAAGTAATATGATCTCTCCCGGATTCAAAACACCTACTCCCTAATCAAGATAGGGTGGAAGCAACTGCACTTCCTGTGGTGCCTTTGTCCCACATGTCATCAGACTTTGAAACAATGATCACTTTGTTAATATTGTAGTAGTCTTGTAATGCAGTATAATATATCACTTATCAGGTATTTCATGCCTTCAAAAATTATCTTTATTTGAGATATGAGCAATGTTTTGGCAGTATTTCTTTTCAATATTTTTGGTGTAATACCTTGATATTTTGTTCTACTTATACACCCTAATCAGTAAAACTCTTTTGTAATAATTTTTCTGTGATTGTTATTGTTATGTTCAATTTATGTAGTGGATTGTGTTGTGTTTTTGAGAGTATGTATGTATTTATTATATATTAGTGATTGTCTGTTGTTTATTTTTGTTTATTTTTGCTGTCTATTCTTGCACATAATTGGGTGAAGTGATGACATTTAATTTTGCTGTACACTGTTGTGCCTGGTTTTGAATGATAAATAAAGTTAATATTGAAGACCTATATATTATTTTATTGTTTTATCTTACTAGATAGTTATTGATTAGTGTACAGTAGTTAATAAAGAAACAGACTTGTAGGAAATATCAAAGGAAATGATAGATAGATAGATAGATAGATAGATAGATAGATAGATAGATAGAT
>JANRMT010062854.1:107615636-107681910 GCA_026402145.1 Polypterus bichir lapradei | reverse complement strand
GATAGATAGATAGATAGATAGATAGATAGATAGATAGATAGATAGATAGATAGATAGATAGTGTGAACCTTGTACCCAGGCACAGACAGACGCAGAGGCCAAAAGTCCAAAAACACACACACTTTATTACACAACACACAATGACACAGCAAATGGTGCAAAATTCACCAACAGAGTTCTCTTTCTCTCACTTCTGGGTGTGGCGGAAGTACTGCATGCCCCAAAAGGCTTAGGCTTCAAAACCCCATGCCCGTGGCCCCAGGGTGGCTGTCCTTTCACATCCCAGGGAATGGCTTGCCCTTTTCTCTGTCCCCTGCACTTCCAGGCTTCCAGACAGAGCACGATCCCCGGTCATCCATCACAATAGATAGATAGATAGATAGATAGATAGATAGATCCATATGTAAGTTAAAATAAACTACAGACTTGTCTAAAGTTTGAACATAACATGTTTTAATGGTTCACCCCTCAGTATACTCTTAATGGGAAAAATGGCAGTTTGACTTGAAGTCTTAATCACTGCATGTATAATTCACTGCACCCAGTCCAGCCATTAGGGAGCTGGTGTATTAAACTGTCACTCCTGCATGAGGTTATAAAAGAGTTGTTGTGATTATTTAGTAACATTAATCTGACAGAAATATATGGAGCTAGTAAGGATTAGAAAATCAAAGTGTCTATTAAATGGAAACAATGTAGAGCAAAACACAGGAGAAGAAAGAAATGTACTTAGATTTTTATCTTGGGAAAACAGGCACTTACTGCACTGAAACATTTTAGCTACAGTACATATATTACGATATTAACTTTACTAATACTGCATCTGACAGGTAGATTGCTTTATTGACAAAGGTGGTGGATTGTCAGTCTCAAAGTCCCAGGGTTAAATCGCACATTGCACGTACACTCTAGGAGCCTGTGTGTGCTCCTTTTATGATTTTTTTTTTTTGCTGTAAAGGTTTAATTTATCTTATGCTAATGGTCACTTTGTTTGAAGGTTTCATAGCTTCAATTTTGGAATATCATTGACTTAAATAATTAATTGTGAACAAATATATGACAGGAAAACTGTTCAAAGTAAGAAAAGAAAGATAATAGCTTAATTTATTTTGGTCCATTTTAATCAAATAAGAAGTTTAGTTTCATTTCAGTCAATTTTTAAAATAGTAAAATATCCTTCACAATTTAGTTTGGTCATTGAAATTGAAAGCCCAGTGGTGTAGCAAAAGGAAGAATTAAAAAGAGATAAGCAAAAGACACTATAAATAAGGATGATGACAATGTGAACAAGCTATAAATACCTGAGTTAAGGGAAGATGAAGTTGACCTCATATAAAGTTTTAAAGCTTTTTTCTACTTCTATTGAATATATGTGTGCCTGGTGGGGGTGATGAAGGGAAGAGCTTTTGGAACAGTGAGAGTTTTAATCCATTGTCGCTCTCAAGATACAAACATAACCCAGTCTACATGTCATAAAAAATAATTTATTCTTATTTAATACATCCTTCTTTATATGTTTCATGTTTGCTGTTTAATCTCAGCTTTTCTAAATATTAAGTAAATCAAGTACAGCAGTGGTTCCCAAACTTGGTCCTGGGGACCCACTGTGGCTGCAGGTTTTTGTTCCCACCAGATTCAAAATCAGTGATAATAATCGATTACAACTGATCTCATTTATTTGGCTGGTCTTTTTTACTCCTCTCTTATTCTGCATTCAGAAAAATACAACTGTATGGTTTTTACATTTATAAGACATTTAGAAATATTTCTATTTTTTTCTAAAGCTATTTCCTGTGTAGTTTGTTCCCTTCTTTTAACCCTAATAGTGACAATTAACAACCAGCATAGGATGCTGCAAGTCGGGATGATGAAAGCTGCAATGACCCACTAATTAGGAAATAATCAATTAAATAACCAGGGGCCTCGTGCATAATGGCGTGAGTAGAATTCATACTAAAACATGGTGTACGGACAAAAGCGGAAATGTTCATTTGCACAAAAAATTCCAGATGCATAAATCTGCGCAAACGCCAACTTACACCTTCTTCCGCTCCATAAATCCCGGTCAGCGTGAAAAGTAATGCATGTGCACGTGCCTGCTGCCACTCCACAACTCCTCCCAGAATTACGCCTCTTTGAAAATGCAAATCAATATAAATAGCCCTTAAGCTCAGCGTTCTGTGAAAAGACAATGGCACAAGCACGGGGGAAAAAGAAGAATTTCAGTGAATACCAAGTGGAGGCAAGGAAAAACTTACTATTTGTTGGTTTAAACACTGGTTCAAACAGCAAAATAAAGTTGATCGAGTGACATAGAGAAACTCGAAAGCTCAAGTTCACAAAGTTGCACAGTGCCCGAAATAAAAAAGAAGTTGTCAGATATCAAAGCCACCGTGAAAAGGCGAGTCAAAGGCCACCATCTGAGCGTCATATGAAAGCTTATTAGGGTAAAGAGAAAAGAAAAAAAAAATAGGGACACAGTGGGCAAAAAGCTCAAAATGTCAACTTTAATCACAAAATTTCCACTTTAATCACATAGTTTATTTTGTCATTAAAGTAGAACATCATAAACTTCATCTTAAAATCGTTTAATTTATTAGTTTCTCAAATCCCATCGTAACTAAAGTAGCACGTTAAATGCTTTGTTTTGTATGTGTTCTTCTCTGCGCTCTTTGTGTGTGAATCATTATCACTATCACATTCGTGATATTACAGTTCTCTGAATAATTTAAATACTTAGATGTATACTTGATATCATTTCAGTATTCATATCATATCAATTAAAGCATGTATTAAACATGGGAACATGGTGGCACAGTGATAGTGACAAACTGCCACCCCATTCAGAGATTGTTCCTGCCTCACACAAGATGCTTGCTGTGCTGTGCGCAACCTTCGATGTAATAATTTATTGCAGCAGTACTGTCTCTTTCAAACGTACTAACCCCAATTCCTGTCCTTCCTTTTCTTTCTCCAAGTACCCAATTGCCACACAATCAGCTCAGTAATAGACGTTAAGCCATCTGTTAGCTTAGAACTCCAATTCTTCAAAAGTTTTAAGGAACATTGAAATATCTTCGTAGTACATGTTTAATTATTCTAATTATTCTATCCATCTATCCTTCCAGTGCCCCAGCAAGAATACAGCGCGAGACAGGAACAACAGGGCGCCAGCTCCTTGCTAGTGCTGCGACACCGTGTCCTCACATGTTTAATTATTAAAAATATAGATTATATAAATGATGTTAACATTTTATCTGTATAATGTAATAAACATATTTTGCTGCATTTCATTTTAAAAATGATATCGTCAGCATATGTAAATATGCGTTTTATAAAGTGCAATATTATAACTGTATCGCAAGTTTACAGTGAGGTGATTGTACTTATAAGTACAAACAGTTCTACAAGGTGCACTTCATGGACTGATTGATTGCGTTTATAGTTCTTGGGAAGAAACTGTTTCTGAACCACGAGGTCCATACAGGAAATGCTCTGAAACGTTTGCCATATGACAGCAGTTCAATAGACAGCATGGCTGAGGCAGCATGTGCTTTATGCTGTATACCGATCATTTTTTTCCAATCATCTGCTGCAGAGCTATGATTCCACACTCAGATACCGTGATATAAATACTCCGAGTGGCAACCCCTAACAGGAGCAGCTGAATGAAGAAGAAGAAGGTGCAGTGAGAATAACAACGCTAAAGCAGCTATTGTATTTGGAATAGTTTGGCCATTCTGTGGACCATTATATTGTTACAGGTTAATTACAATCAGATGCCTTAAACTAATAAACAATATGTGGTTAATTTCAGTGTATATGATAAAGCCGCTGCAGGGATGTGGATCTAAAAAAGAAAGGGAAACCACACTGGAACAAAAGCACTACTTTGACGCTGGGTGCCGTCAGTTTGCAAAACCGAGCGGAGAACTTGCATACACCAGGGTTTGAGCTAGCGTGAAAATGTGCGTGGCTTTATGTCAAGTTTAGGTTTTATACATCGTGATTTGAGGGTGGAAACTGGAGTACGCAACATTTTTGTGCATACGCATCGTTTATACATGAGGCCCCAGAACACCTGGAAAAGCAGAATGTAAATTATGTTGAAAATTCTGTTAACAACTTAAAAAAATTACATATTCCCCATATAACTGCTTAGTACCTTTTAATAAAAAAATCTACCAAACTTAGTTTTGCAATTTCTACATTGACTCCAAAACACAGAAACTGGGAAATAATGACTCACTGTATTAGGCTAAGAGTCCAATGAAAAATGGAAGATGGTTGGAACATAAACCAGCAGCCACAGTGTGTCCCCAGGCCCGAGTTTGGGAACCACTGAAGTACAGCATTCAACTGATTAAGAATATTCTAATCATGGAGATAACCTATCTCAGGATTACAGCCAGCATTATTAATGCTACTGTGCCACTGCAATATAAGAACAAGAAGATGTGCATAATCAAAACCTAAGAAAAAAAACTGACAGTTTTTTGAATTATGAAAGCAACAGACATACTGTATTATGTCAACATAAAATCTTTTACATGTAGATATTTTATTCTCTGGAAACATAAGAACTCCAATTGATTTACGGTGAATTTTCCATTGCTCTCTTCTTTTCGCTCATTTAAACTCTTCATTAACAATGACCCATAAGAAATAAAAAAATTACTGTCTATCTATCATATATTATTTTATATTAGCTCACATTTAAACTTATCACTCAAATTCAAAAGTATATTATCAGTTTTCTATAAACTTCTTTTCTAAATATATGTTCATGATATCTGTTATAATTAGAGCAGTCTAGACGAAAACAGGCCATTTAGCCCAACAAATCTCTCCAGTCCTATCCCTTTGATTCTTCCAAAATAACATCAAGTTGAGTTGTGAAGGTTCCTAAAATTCTTCTATCTACCCCACTACATGGTAGCTTATTCCATGTCTGTATGGCTCTCTGTATGAAGAAAAACTTCCTAATGTTTATAAAAAATTTACCTTTAACAAGTTTTCAATGGTGTCCTGTGTTCTTGCTGAACTCATTTTAAAATAACAGTCTCATTCCACTGTAGTAATTCCCTTCATAATTTTAAACACTTCAATCGTTTCCTCTTTATTCTCCTTTTTTAAATTGAAAAGGCAAAGCGCTTTCAATCTTTTCTCATAACTCATTACCTGAAGTCCTGGAATCAGCCCAGTTGCTCTTCTCTCGAGTTTTCCCAGTGATTCTATATGGTTTTTCTGGCCTGCAGACCAGAAGAGGCCTCACCAGTGCGTTATAAAGTCTAAGCATAACCTCCTTGGACTTGTACTCTACACATCATGCTATATATGAATCATTCTTATATGAATGACTTCCGGCCTCTTGCTCTGACGTCACATGTGATGAAGACCATGGAGCGGCTGCTGCTTCACCACCTGAGGCCGCAGGTCCACCATGCCCTCAACCCTCTGCAGTTTGCATACCAGGAGAAGGTGGAAGTGGAGGATGCCATCATCTATATGCTACACCGATCCCTCTCCCACCTGGACAGAGGCAGTGGTGCTGTAAGAATTATGTTTTTGGACTTCTCTAGCGCCTTCAACACCATCCAACCTCTGCTCCTTAGGGACAAGCTGACAGAGATGGGAGTAGATTCACACCTGGTGGCATGGATCGTGGACTATCTTACAGACAGACCTCAGTATGTGCGTCTTGGGAACTGCAGGTCTGACATTGTGGTCAGCAACACAGGAGTGCCGCAGGGGAATGTACTTTCTCCGGTCCTGTTCAGCCTATATACATCAGACTTCCAATACAATTCTGAGTCCTGCCACGTACAAAAGTTTGCTGACGACACTGCTATTGTGGGCTGCATCAGGAGTGGGCAGGAGGAGGAGTACAGGAAGCTAATCAAAGACTTTGTTAAATGGTGCAACTCAAACCACTTACACATAAACACCAGCAAGACCAAGGAACTGGTGGTGGATTTTAGGAGGTCCAGGCACCTCATGGACCCCGTGATCAGAGGAGACTGTGTGCAGAGGGTACAGACCTATAAATACCTGGGAGTGCAGCTGGATGACAAATTGGACTGGTCTGCCAATACTGATGCTCTGTGTAAGAAAGGTCAGAGCCGACTATACTTCCTTAGAAGGTTGGCGTCCTTCAACATCTGCAATAAGATGCGTAGATGTTCTACCAGACGGTTGTGGCGAGTGCCCTCTTCTACACGGTGGTGTGCTGAGGAGGCAGCATAAAGAAGAAGGACGTCTCACGCCTGGACAAACTTGTTAGGAAGCCAGGCTCTATTGTAGGAATAAAGCTGGACAGTTTAACATCTGTAGCAGAGCGACTGGCACTAAGCAAACTCCTGTCAATCATGGAAAATTCCCTCCATCCACTGAACAGTGTCATCTCCAGGCAGAGGAGCAGCTTCAGCAACAGACTGCTGTCACTGTCCTGCTCCACTGACAGACTGAGAAGATCGTTCCTCCCCCACACTATGCGACTGTTCAATTCCACCCGGGGGAGTAAATGCTAACATTATTCAAAGTTATTGTCTGCTTTTACATGCATTTTTATTACTGTTTAATTTAATATTGTTTTTTGTATCAGTATACTGCTGCTGGATTATGTGAATTTCCCCTTGGGATTAATAAAGTATCGATCTATCTATCTATATAATCTAACATTTTGTTAGACATTTAATGGCTTCTGAACACTGCCTGTCAGTTGATAAAAGTTGATTAGTCCACTGCGAGTCCTAAATTCTTCTCTTCTTTTGATTTTCATACCTTTCATTGTGTATTCAAACTATGCTTCCTACATGTAATACTACATTATTTTCATCTGCCACAAATCTGCTCAAGCCTGTATGCTGTTCAAGTTCCTCTGTAATGATTCAATGGATTTGAGATCTGACAATCCACCTACTCTGCAAAAAATGCATATGCAAAAACCAGACAAAAAACTAAAAAAAAAAAAAAAAGCCAAAAGGGTAAGCAAAATTAAGATTTCATAAAGTAAGCTAAATAATTGTAAATACAAATTTTTGGATGTCAGTAATTCTCCCAATAAGGAAAACTTGATGTCATGATTTAAATATTTTTAACTTGGCTTGGAGTTCATTTTTGCAGTGTAGCTTGTATCATCTTCAAACTTAACCAGCTTGTTATTTATATAGACAGAGAAGAAGAAAGCATCCTGGGAGAAATTTACATATGTTTGGTAAGTTTCAGAAAAACAGTTGGTTTTCCTGTTTTTTTTTTTTTTGTTTTCTTTCTGTGACCTTCAATTCTGTTTATTTAAAACTAAAAGTGCAACATTTGACTTTTGCATTTTTCTTTTATGCTCTCTTTCTTCCATTGAGTGGAGATGTGTTACTCAATTGTTACACTGGTGGAGTCAGTATGGGCCGCAGTCTATCTAATGAGTGTAGA
Organism: Polypterus bichir lapradei; assembly: GCA_026402145.1. Taxonomy (NCBI): domain Eukaryota; kingdom Metazoa; phylum Chordata; class Cladistia; order Polypteriformes; family Polypteridae; genus Polypterus; species Polypterus bichir. Next base: position 107,674,482 of record JANRMT010062854.1, on the reverse strand, counting down.
CCTACATAACATTAGGAAAAAATACCACATGGAGACAAAATATTGAATGTTAACTTGAAGCTTTCAGCATCCTGAAGGGATGTGAACATTTCAGGCAAAAAAAAAAGTCCAGACAAATTGATTACAATGACAGAGGAACCTCAGATTTCCCTAGTGAAGAACTTAAATATTCTCTCTTTTAGTATTTGATCAGACTCATACAAAAAGGTTTAACTATAACTGGTGATGCTATTCCATAAAACTGTAAAAAATGCAATCAACCATCTTCTTTTTTAATGTGGAAAAATGGACTAGAGAGCATTTTCATTAGCACATTCCATAGTGATAAATAATGTCTCTTCAAATTTTTTATACCTCAGTTTACAGTGGCAAAATAAAATCTTGAACAAATAATTGAACCTTATTATTTTTAGATTTCCTGCAGCCACAACATGCTTTTTGTTAAATTTAAATATACAACATTGAAATAAAAATAACTTGCAATAAGCCCATCTCTGCTTCTTTGATTTTTCTTGCAGAACAATTTAGATTTTCAAGAAATAATATCCAAGAGACTCCATCAAACTAAAATGACAGAATGTGGAACAATGAAATTGACCAAAGGGAATGGATAAAATTATCCCACTTACACATGTACCTTTGACTTTAGTACAATTTTATGTGCATCGTACAAGGAAGCCAAGCTAGCCTTAAACTGAGTTAAATATCCTTGCACTTGAGGAGGACTTTCACACAGCAATCATTTTACAGTCTGAGGCAACGGCTGGAACGCTTCACTTTAGCTCACAAACATCCAACTCACTTTGTGACCCTAAGCAAGTCATTTTAGCTGCCTGTTAAAAATAGTAATTAAGAGGACAAACAATGATAAAGAGTTGTGTCACCACCCTGGAGACCCCATATACCTGAAGTGAAGCAATCACAAAAAACACACAATAATTGAGGAAACTTCTTTCAAGATGCAAGTTCCCCATTGAACTTCCAGTCTTAAGTCCTTCCAGCAGGAAGAGGCGGGTCCTGGTGGAGGGGCACCAGAAGTGACATTGGTAGTGTTATAGCCATCAGTCTTCCCATATCCAGAGACAGGAAGAGAAAAGGCATTAGGACAAAGTGCCAACCCCTGGATCAGCAGAGAATTGTAATTACCAGAGTCCTTAAGCTGTCCCCTTTACACAAGTGTTTGGCAGTATATAAACAATCGTAATGCATCCTGAACTTGTAATATTATAATAATTACTAAATTTTTCTGAATGATTCTGGAGAATTAGGACAAATGGTCATCAATAGATCCTTGTGGTGCTGACTCTTGTCTTCCTACAACATCTATTCTGAGCAGTATAGCTGTGTGTGCAGTGGTTAGCACTGCTGTTTCACAGCACCAGCAACCTTGCTCCAATTCCCAGTTTTGACTACTGACATTGCAGAGTTTCCATATTTTCCCCATGTTTCGATTTTATAACACATTCCAAACATAATTTGTTGTGTTAATTGGCAAGTCTAAATGTATGTTTGAGTGTGTGAAAGAGTTGAGTCCTGTCTGTGGCTACATCCCATCCTAAACGCCATGCTGCCAAGTTAGACCCAAAACTGGTGTAATGAGAGACCTATTAATTCTACATTAGTAGTTAGGACAAAGACAGCTAATGTATTTTAGTATTGGTGTAACTGTTACTGAAAGGTAATAGCCTTTGTGAAGGACATGTTGTAGTTGTGAAATTGAAAGATCAGAATTAATAAGTTATGTGTGTTTTTCTAATGGATGGAAAAAGTTTAAACTTTCACAGTTTTATGTTTTGCGTCGTGTTTATGTCGTTTGTCTATTAAATATATCTATATATCACATATATACATATAATTGCATATATCCATCCTCTTTTATCCTTATGTTAAAAATATATATAAAATAATGCATTATTTTATTTTTTGCAACAAGCATGTCTAAGTTATTTGTGAAGGTAACTCTATAGCTACACCAAATCACAACAGAGAAAGTAAAAGTAATGTAGACTTTTGGCGATTTGTGATCCTTGTTTATAAATTGTACAGATCTCTTCATATTTCTTGCATCCCAGATGGAAAGTGAAAGAGCGGTCCCTCACTCAACTTACATTTAATTTGACGTTCTTTGCCAAACTGAAAGTTTGGTAAACTGAAAATTAATGAAATGAGTGATCATACACCCCTTCCTACATTTGTGAGACATACAGTTGCTCTGTGCCACCTGATGGTACCCTGTCCTCAACATCTTTTCACCTGGGCAGCCCATAACAACATTATTTTAATTTTATACACAAGTCAATGTATGGTGTTTGTATCATTATATTCTATAGTTGGCTGACACTTATTCCATAGTTGTTTCCTGCTGGGATAGTCTATAGCACACCCGACCATGAACTTTGCAAATGGATTGACGGGAAGATGGATTAACAAAACTATAGCTTAATTTTAACTCTGTTAAAATTAAACTGAAGGATTACTGTTTTTCAAATTCTTGATATGTTTGGCTTTTTTCACCAGAGTTGTGTTACATGTGCTTACTAAATTAAATCTTCTTTTAGACCTCCTGACTGGCTCAAATTCTTGCTGAACAAAAATGGATATTAAAATTAATGTCCTTATAAAACATATTACAGTTCTTGATTTCTGTACAGATGTCCAATCTGGTTATATGGGTATTATAAAACATATGCTGCATTAGGATAGATTAAATACTCTGAAAATCCGAAATCCTTCTTCACTGTAAGTGCAGTATCTGTCAAATGTAGTTCAGAATTGCAGGCACATGGCATATTATATGTTAAAGAATTCTTAAATTTATTGGTTAGAAAAAATAAATTGTTTTTATAAACCAAATTAACTTTAAAGACAAGCATGTCTAACAATAATTTGGCTGCAAGCAAATATTTTGAAATTTGAAATCTCATTTACTACAGTAAACATCTTGAACGTTTCTTTGCTTGGAGGGATCTTTTTTAAATTGGCTCATGCTGCTTATATCACCCTAGGGGACTTATTTATTTTTATCTTACAAACCACTTATCCAGTCATTATGGACACTGGTATCTGTACATGCACCTACAAAAACTGCTATATGAGATAAGTATATATATATATATATATATATATATATATATACTGTATATATATATATATATATATATGTTATTTTAAATTTTTTAAGTATATTAATATGTAATAGTTATGCATATTCTCTGTTGGTTTAAAGCAGATTTCAATTCCCGTGACTCAGGACCAGGGGCCTCATGTATAAATGGTGCGTACGCAAAGAAATGTTGCGTAAGAACGTTTCCACGTTCAAATCGCAATGTATAAAACCTAAACTTGGCGTAAAGCCACACACATTTCCACCCTGTCGTACACAAGTTCTTCACTCGGTTTTGCAGACTGGCGGCATCCAGCGTCAAAGCAGTGCTACTGTACCTGTGTGGTTATCCTTTCTTTTCCTAAGGCAGCTTTATAAATACACTGAAATTAACTGCATATTGTTTATTAGTTTAATGCATCTGATTGTAATTAACCAGTAAAAATATAATGGTCCACGGAATGGTCAAACTATTCCAAATACCATAGCTGCTTTAGCGTTGTTACTCTCACTGCACCTTATTTTACTTCTTTCAGCTGCTCCCATTAGGGGTTGGCACAGCAGATCATCTTTTTCCATATTACTCTCACTGCACCACTCGCAGAATTGTCGGTATACAGCATCAAGCACATGCTGCCTCAGCCATGCTTCCTATTTGAACTGTTTCTCACATGGCAAACGCTTCAAACCTTTCCTGTACGGACCTTGCGGTTCAGAAAGAGTTTCATCCCAAGAGCTCTAAACGCACTCAATCAAGTGCTCCTTGTAGAACTATCTGTACTCATAAGTAGAATTACCTCACTGTAAACTTGCTAAACAGTTATAATATTACACAACCTGAGCCACTTTATAAAGAGCGTATTTACATATGATGACGATATCATTTTTAAGATGAAATGCAGCAAAATATGTTTATTATATTATACAGATAAAACTTTAACTTCATTTAAATAATCTAGCAAAGGGGCCACCGATTGTTTCTCTGCCCAGGGCCGCCACTAACCTAGAGCCGCCCCTGAGTACTGCTGCAATAAATTATTTCATCGAAGGTCGCGCACAATCACTGCGCTACCGTGAAACCCATGTTTAATAACGTAATTTAACTCCTATCATCATGAAAATATCACGTATACATCTCAGTATTTTAGTTATTCGGAGGGCTGTAATATCACGAATGTAATGGATTCTGTGTCCTGTCGGAGGAAGAGAGCCGGTTTAAGAAGCATGTAGTGATTCACACACATAGAGCACATTAAAGATCACATACAAAACAAAGCATTTAACATGCTACTTTAGTTACGATGTGATTTGAGAAACTGGTTAATTAAACGATTTTAAGATGAAGTTTATGATGTTCCAGTTTAATGACAAAATAAAGTACATGATTAAAGTGGAAATTTCGAGATTGAAATTGACATTTCGTGCTATTACCCGCTGTGTGCCTTTTTTTTCTCTGTACCCTAATAAGCTTTCATATGACACTCAGATGGTGGGCTACGACTCAGCTTTTTATGGCAACTTTGATATGTGACAACTTCTTTTTTATTTGGCACTGTGCGACTTTGTGAACTTGAGCTTTCAAGTTTCTCCAACATGCTATGTCACTCAATCAACTTCCTTTTGTTGATTATACCACGGTTTAAATCAACAAATAGTATGTTTTTCCTTTGACTCCACTTGGTATTTGCTGAAATTCTTATATTTTCCCCCGTGTTTTTCCCATTGTCTTTTCACAGAAGGCTGAGCTTAAGGGCTATTTATATTGATTTGCATATTCAAAGAGGTGTAATTCTGGGAGGAGTTGGGGCGGGACAGGAGGCGCGTGCACGAGCGTTACTTTTCATGCTGACCGGGATTTATGTAGCGGAAGAACGCGGAAGTTGGCGAACGTACAGATTCCTGCATCTGGATTTTTCTGTGTATAAGCACATTTCGGCTTTTGTGCTTACGTCATGTTATATAGTGTGAGTTCTACACACGGCGTTATGCATGAGGCCCCAGGAGTGAAAACTGTTAAGCGTGCCAGTTTAGAAGAATTATTGCATACTGGATTATCAGAAGAAAAGGCAGAACCAACCTCAAGCCTTATGCTGTGAAATAATATGCATAGGGGACTCTTTCGGGCATCTTAAGTAATGAAAACTCCAAAATTAATATTTAAATGCAGTTTCATTTAGCATGATAATATTTACAAGAGGTGATATCTCAATGACTCGGCCCATCTTTAGTCTATTTCAAAATTAGATGTAATTGATTTCATTTTATGGTGTATGATTTTAAAATGCAGGGATCTTTTTTTAGTGCATGTACCTACTGCTGTTGTCTCCCACTATCCAGGATAAAGGCAGGCCCTAAAATGGACTGGACCTTATCCAGGGTTGGTTCCCCATGTTGTAAGCTTCTATATTTCATTCATTTATTTATCCCTTAATTTTTGTACAAATTCCTTGTTTTTCTTGATCTGTTGTGGTATCTTGTTGATTTCATCTCCAATATTATGTTTACCATGACTTTGTTTCCTAAGAGTTAATTCTTTTTCACAATATTTTGTGACACCATCCCATTTTGTTTTCAGCAGGTAATGCAGTTTTTTTGACATTCACTGTCGACAATGTATCACTTCCAGAAGTACTGTAATATCATCTGGGATCTATAAAAGATGGCACCATGCAGCAGAGAATATCCAAGTTTGTGGATAATTTTAAGTATGTTGCTCATTAGTTAGTTTTGAATTTCAATACTTAAGTTTCCCTACATATTGATTTTATTTTGTGTTTGCTAAGGCCCATTCTGATGTTCTTGTTTGTTTTTCACTATGATTTGTTCATTCCCCAATCATCTATTGAGCCATTCTCTATGCTTTTGCATCAGCTATTGTCTCTCCAACATTGAAATAGATTAAGCAATTTTTACAATGTAATTATTTTTTTAGAATTTTTCTAAATTACTGAACTATGCAGAAGCTCTTGAGAAATATGATACAAAGCCTAAAAGCAGAACTAATGTGTGACCAGGAATGGAAGTCAAAAAGAAGTGGATGAAATTGTCAGAAAAAAGCAAAATGGCAGAAAACCAGAAGAAAGTCAAAAATAACTATCACCAGAAGCCCATTAACAAAAGCAATAATCAAAGTCAAAAGAATAAGCAAGAGGTTCTAGACCAGAATATTTTATAAGAAGCATCTTTTAGCTTCCACTTACACTAACCTGACTCAATTTCTTAAGGTGTTACACTAGCGTCCGGTTAAGCTTATGGCTGATTCAAAATTCTTTTACTTTTAAAGTCTTAAGCAGGGCATTGGTCATTTAACAGTAGAATTCCTGAAGCCTACATAAAAAGTCGTAATGCCAGGCCACCTTAAATTCTTTTGCACCTTTTCATCTGTGTCTTTGTTTTACAGACATGTCAATCAGTACAAGCACCAACAAGCCTGCTATTCCATCCTCCACCGACTCAGCTGAAGTCAGTCACAAAGTTCTGCCAGCTCAAGTCTGTTTATGTGGGTATGAGGTGCCTGGAACTGTAAAAGGTAAATAATTTATCGTTATTTGGAATACATACATTTCATGTGTGTTCCGTGTCTACAATGATCTGGGTAAATGTAGGATTCCAGTAAATGCAAGGCAAGAAATGTTAAACACATAACTAAAACAAAAACATTTTTCATGTTATAGTAATAATGACAAAATGCTGACCTGAAGGTTATATTGTGTGAAGACTGAAGTCCAAATGTCAAATAAACACTTTCACAAAAGGTATAACAAAAGAAATGTAGTTTTATTCAAGAATATAACCAAACAAAAACAAATAGTTCAATTTACATGTTGCTGTCAATGAGTGTTCAATGAGAACACACATGAAGCGTATGTATTTCAAATAACAATATATTATTCACCCTATACAGTTCCAGACACCTCACACCCAAATAAACAGACTAGAATTGGGAGAACTTCAGTTGTGTTGTTGGGGGATGGGAAAGCAGGCAGCTTGCTTCTTCTGCTGATTGACACATTTGCAAAACAAAGACTCCAATGAAGAGGTGCAACGGAATTTAAAGTGGCCTGGCATTAAGACTTTTTTTGTAGGCTTCAGGGATTCTAATGTTAACCATTACAACTTATCATTACTTACATATCGGATCACATATTAAGAATTAAAAGTGCTGGCCTACTACAGATATCAAGGATTATCAAAATAATGGGTAAGTTGGGCTTTTAACTACAGGTCCACAAAGTTGTTGAATGATCTTCCCGCTTATGTAAGAGAGGCTCCTTTGTTCACAGTTTTAAATCCATGCTAAAGAATCACTACTTTAGTCTAGCATACCCTGATGAGAGCTACTGATTACCTGTACATGTTGCATCTTTGTATGTTAATCATATGTACTGTACAAAAATATAAGAATACCATAATTATGAACCATTACTGACCCTCCTCTTTTCTGTTTCTCTTCTCTGTATCTTGTTGTGTCATTTGGGGCCACTGCTCTATGTTTAAGCTGTATTCCTGCTTTCTCGTGGGCAGGTCTCCAGGACTGTGATTGGGTCAAACCTTGCCTTGTGAATTTGCCTGTTATAGTTAACCATGGAGGTTTATTATCTCGATGGATGTTATGTTAGGCTCTATTTATGTAAAGCAGTTTAGAACCTCCTTGTTTTTCTGCCTGTGTAGATAAATCTGTCTTTATGTATTTAGTTATAAAGATTGCAATTGGTATAAACTTGTTAAAGTGCATTGAACCTCCACTCAGTTAAAAGTACAATACAGAAGCAAACTGAATTAAATTGAAAAATTTAATTGAAAAAAAAAACTGAATTAAATTGAAAAATTAATATATAATGAAAGTTTGAAAGAAAGACATTCAATACACAGATGGCAGATGTTGTGCACCACCAGTTTTCATAAGTAGGCCAAGATGACATAATACATTAAATGACATCTGTGTCACATGACTGGCAATGGGCATGCTGACAATAAATAATGTGGCAGAGACCAGGCAGAGATTGCCCCAAAACAGCAAACAGCAAAACATCCAAAAAATAACACAAAATACCCTAGCCAGAATATTCACTTAATAATTCAAAAAGCAGAAAAACAAATTGTATTTATACAGAAGTACAAAAATGAGTTCTAAAGTTTCAAAAACCTCAGATTACAACAGAAGCAATCAAAAAGAAAAAGAAAATATTAGGTTATATTGTAAAAGCTGCCTAAATAAATAAATGAATGTTATGCCCAAACTCTGTAATGCATTAATGAACATGATTTGTAGTACTGCATGCTGTTCTGGTTATCACATTACAAAAAAGCAGTACTAGAAGGGAAGGGAGGACTAACTAAGTGCATCCTGTGACTATAATGCATGCCCTATGACAGCCTAAGGAGACTAAACATATTAAGACAAGCAGATAGTATTGTGTGGAAATATAATCCAGGTCTTCAAAAATGGGAATTGCACTGGTAAAACTGATTCCACAGCAATCTTAAATCATAAATCATGTACCTTGAGAACACCAGTAGAAATTAAGGTGAAATGCATTTAAGAATGAAGACACCATGCAACTTCTTTACACAAAAAGCCTTTGAAAAATGGAAAAATGAAACACTAACTTTTTTTAAAAAAAAATTGTATTAGGATGAGCTTTTGAGACAGCTTAGGTATTAGCTTACCACATGAGCTTGACAAACTGAATAAGTTTCTCTTAATTTGTCAAATGTGGTATGTTCTTATACGCATAATCACTATAATAAGGATATCTCAAAAAGTACTCAAAACTCAGAATCAATATAAAGACAATACTTACACTTCAAATTAAAGTCAGATCATCCACTAGGGGGTGACTATATAAATATTTTTTTAGATATTAAAGCCACAAATAGAAAATTGATTCTTTCACATTAAATTGTCTTAAAATGTTGTCTATAAAAATGTTGTCTTACATAACATAAAATTCTCAAACTCACTTAGAAATGAAAACAATTCAAGTTAATTCTTCATAAATGAGGATGTCTGAAGTAAAAGTATAGTTTAAGTTTTGTGCTAATAAACATGCAACATATTAAATTATTTTTTGTGCACACATGTTCAATATTTTGTTATGACTTTTACTTTAATGCATAGCTATTAGTCTTCCGTAATTTATATACAGCATATTAGGGGTTGATTATGCGGAAATGTTACAGTGTGCCATGGTTCTTTTCCCACATAAGACTGCCATAAGCACATAGACGGTTCTACTATCAGGGCATTCTGGGCATGTGCCCATTTGCGCATGATGACAATAGGACTTTTCACTACTCACTGCCCTCCCCCCTCATGCCGAAGTCACCAAATCCCCTTAACTCCCCTTAAAGAAATGATTGTGTGTCAGTGCAACAAAATGACAAAGGGGGACCCAACCCTTCCCACATGCACGATGAAGTGATCGCGTGTCCACTCACAGAAATCACGTCCACATGCTGCATTGTTTAAAGTATGATCAACTCTCTGCTAAGGAGTTACCCATAGGCCTGTGGGGGTCATATTCCAGCCATGCCTAAGTACCCAAGCTACTTACTGGACAGCTAAAGTTTTTGTAAAGAGCATAACTAATTGCCTGACATTAATTGTTCCCTGTCTAGGACAGAACTCTCTTTCTGTGACACCTAAGTGACTCAGCCTGCTACAGAAGAAGAATGTTCTGGCAGATTAACATCATTATCTGTGTGGGCAGTACCCCATTAAAGAATTACAGGTGAACATTGTTACACTATGTTAATAAATAATTTTGGAACTTTTTCATACATACATGTGGAGTATGAAATTAAAATAATCCATTCACACTTTTCATTATTTCCACAAAAAATGTTAATGTTCAGATATGTAATGGCAAAGGTATCCATTTATAAGTTAATAAAACTATTGGAATTGGTTAGGTGTTGCTATTATATTTCTTAATAAAATGGCACACAGTCTTATAAACACTAGCCAGAATGACCTTCTGTGCTATAAATCCCTGCAGCACTCTGCATGTACCATTTCTGACAAATTCCAGCCCCATAGCTCTTATGTGGTCCACCTGAATGCTGTTCACTTTGTATTTCGGAAATCAACACAATGTTCTTTGCAGAGATCGATGAAAAAGGCTGCACAATTCACCACACTTGTCAGAAAAACAATTCAGTTTGATGAATATGGGACCACTGCAGATGTCATTGTCCTGGAACTGTGTAATGAATCAATTTTTTTTTTAATTGAGAAAAAAGTGAAAAATAAAAGCATTATACTGAATGTCTATATTCTTTGATATCTTGTTAATATTATAAATGAAATAAATCATATGAGGTATTCACCCCTTTCAACCATTTTGTCTGAAATTCTTCTTTCTTACATATGAATTCAGTGTTTTTCTGACATGGAACAAAATCATATGATGAAATAAATATTTGGCAGATAAAACAGGCAGTATGAGCTACAGTAATGCAATCACTACACTACAACAGCCTGCATTTCTGCTTTTAAAAGCCCTATCAGGACGGGTACAATGTGGGCACAAATATATAATGGAAGTATAGTGGGTGACTTCTGGTAATAATTCAGAGGCTCTCCAATTTTGCATATAGCAGTCAAGTATAATGTTTGTGGCATCATGTTGCCCATGGTTGAAGACTGGTGACTCATGGTCTCTTTGGCCCTGTATAAGGAGTTTAAGGTTTGCTGTGACACCTGGGCCCCTTGTGAGAGTTATAAATGCAAGGGAGTTCCCTTGACCAGTCCTGGCCCCAAGATGTTTTTCCTGCCTGGGGCTACTGAGCGAGTAGTTCCGAAAAAATTTTAAAAAGTTAAAAAATGATCTGTTTGTGAAAGGAAATGAAGCCAGAAAGGTGAATGATGAAAACAGAGGCTATTTAGGCATAGGTTTATAGGTAAGTGTGCTTTGTAGTTAGGGGATTAATTGTTGTGCACCAAGATGGGATGGCCAGAGGGAAGCCAAAGAAGGCATGGTTGGATGGTTCTCAGGCATCACCTGAAGATGTCTGTTACATGTGAGGTGATGATGCTGTTAACAAACTATTGTAATGTACTCTTTAAACAAACAACATACAGACAACTGAGAAAAGAAAATAAACTCTTCAGTACATGAAAAATACAAATTCAGTTGAAAGCTGGTAAGGTCAATGACATAATTAAAAATAAAATAAAATCCCAAAGTTCTTAAGATCATACATAAAAGTTCTGGAGAGACTCTGTTGATCATTAGGTTGGCTAACTGGCTCAATGAAGTAGCCTTGGTGATTTAAGAAAACAATGTTGGAACCCTTTTGCTAGTTATCTGGAGAAATACTATCCATTAAGTGAGCAAAAAATAACTAAAATAGTGCCCTTATTACACACAAATACTCAAGAAATGGATACACAAAAGGAAAACCACATAGCACCAACATATAATGGTACAAAAACAAAAATATGTACCATTTTTGGCATATGTTTTTAAGGTTTGAACCCATGTATTTCAGACAGGATGGCTAACCCACTTGCCCACTGCAATCATCAGCAAAGCACTTCCTTTGTTATCTCCAGGAAGTATCTCTCTCATTCTATTTGACCTTCCCAACTGCTTCCAATTGAAGGTTTTTTTCCAGTCTCCAGTCTTGCCATGACTCTTCACTCAACAAAACTCTGCTGGTGAGACAGCTTTAAACATGGCCAAATTCCAGAATCACCTCTGGGGTCTACAACAACTTTCTATTTGCTCTGGGGTCACCAGGTTACAATTTGCACTGTATAATCAGCATCCATATACAGTATGTGCTTTCTAAATTAATTTACTTTTTTAGCAATAGTGTTAACACTGGTGATTTTGCTATGTAGGTTTACAATCTGCTGATATTTTAATCAAGAGAGATGTGTATTAAAAATCATGTATTAATTATGTGCTAATTTTCATTTGAACAAAAAAAAAATTAAAAACCTAATCTACAATGATAAAAGTGGTTGGGGCAAGGTAGATGTTTTCCTCTTGCCACGCATCCTTCCACAATAGTTAAGCAACTGTGGATCATTTATGGGGAAATGAGCTGTAAATGTAAACCACGATCAAAAACTTCAAAGCCAGAAATGCTATTCAGTAGTTGCACAACCTAAATTTTATATTACAAGGAAAAAGTCAGCAAAGCAAGTAAGACATAGCAAAGAAAACGAGCTGTGGCCTACTAGGAACACTGTCAGTTGGTCTCTTGAGGAATCCTTAAGAAACATGTACACAAGTCACAAATCAATGTGGCCATTTTTGTCTTTTTTCACAGGAGAGGACTCTAGTGGCTCTGAAAAGATCTGGGCTGCATTTTCCTGGCATAGTTGAAGTCCAGTTGTCCAGTGGTTCAATGGTTACAGTTCAAGGTAAATGTAAATAAATAAAAAGAAACTTGGAATAAACACTTCCATTTAATAGTGAAACATTTTTAATCTGATGATCATGAAATCCTACAGAATGCCTACTGCAGGGCATAAGAGGACAATGACTAAGAAAAGTGAGAACAATGTAAGCTAGTGATCATCAACTGGTGGCCTGTGGGCCAGACTTGAAAATGGATTTGCATGTTTTCACTGACCCCAAGTCATGCTCCTCTAACATATTTTTTCAGTTTATTAATTATGTAAAATCAGTAAATGTCAGGCATCCATAAAATCAAGTATGTGCAAAGGGTTTTAAAGGGATTGTGGCTCAAAGGCACATCATGCGTGTGAGAGAATCCACAGTGAAATTAAATAATTCAGTCCAGGTTTGCTGCTTCAGTTCCATAATGCTTGAATTTCAGCACATGCCTATTATTTAAACATCTTGCTTGGTTTATCTTAATATAAGTTAAAATTATGTTGCTATTTCAAGGCATTATTGACAGAACCAGATTAACTAAAATCAGGTAATCTGGTGAATGTCTATGGGCACCAGGACCAAGGAGAGACACTGGCACCAAAAAACACAAAACACTGGACTCATGCATCACACTTTTCACAAGCATATCAATATCTTTGTCTGTTCATCTGTATTCTCATGTGAAAACACAAAAAACAATTAAAATTTAGGCTGCTGTTAAATAAAAAAAGGTATTTAAAATTTATCATAAACTTAAAATTTTTAATCTAAACTAACTCCATATTAATGAACACCAGCAAAACCAAGGAGCTGGTGATGGATTTTAGGAGACCCAGGCCCCTCCTGGACCCTGTGATTATCAGAGGTGACTGTGTGCAGAGAGTACAGACCTATAAATACCTGGGAGTGCAGCTGGATGATAAATTGGACTGGACTGCCAATACTGATGCTCTGTGCAAGAGAGGACAGAGCAAGGTTATTATAGTTTTGCCTTTTTATATTAGTTTTTATTTCTATATTTTTTCTGACCTTACTTGGAAATTCAGTTTAGTTTTAGTTTTCCTTCATTGTGTATTTTTAGTTTTAGTTTAGTTTTTATTTCACAAAGGTATTTCTATTTTATTTTTATATATATTAGTTTCAGTTTTAGTTTTAGTAATTATGGCATGGAGCTCTTACGGAGTTACTTTTGTGTCACAATCAGATAGAACTGCACACTTAACAGATTTGGATATGAGTTTAATGTTAGTGGAAGCTTACTACACTGCCTAGTTTACTATCTGGTTTTGATTTTGTCTAATAAAAACAAACAATCAAAATTAGACACTGAATATGAACAATTTTACACAATTTTATAATTTTAAAAATATTTTCTCATGAAAATGACAAGGGCTTAGGAAGAACAGGACTCTTAGGCTTGAGTCAGTGTGCAGAACCCACCTAGCTGTATTGAGGGAAACAAAGAACAACAAGCATGCAGTGTCAAGGTTAGGGGTGGTGAGTCTTGAATAGCCCACTATAAGAACAGTAAACCCATAATGAGCAGAGCAGGAGCAGGTAATAAGAGTATGGACAGGCACAAAACAACAGAGACAGCGTCTGAGATTAAGAAAACATATACATTATCTAAACCTGTTTATCCAGAGTAGGATTGCAAAACTTACAAGGGTTAAAGACTAACGGCAAGAATATTCATTCAAAAACTAAAACTAAAAATATTTTAGTAAATTGTTATTTTATTTCAGTTAGTCTTTCCAGCTACTTTAATAGTTTCGTTTAGTTTTAGTTTTTAATTTTGGCTTTGTTAATTATTTTATTTCAGTTTACGAAAATGTTTTTTTAATAATAGTTTCAGTTTTGATTTTAGTTTTAGTTAACTATAATAACCTTGGGACAGAGCCAGCTATACTTCCTTAGAAGGCTGCAGATGTTCTATCAGATGGTTGTGGCGAGTGCCCCTTTCTACACAGTGGTGTGCTGGGGAGGCAGCATAAAGAAGAGGGACGCCTCACGCCTGGACAAACTGGTAAGGAAGGCAGACTCTATTGTAGGCACGGAGCTGGACAGTTTGAAATCTGTGGCGGAGCAATGGGCACTGAGCAGGCTCCTGTAAATCATGGGAATCCACTGCATCCACTGAACAGTATCATCTCCAGACAGAGGAGCAGCTTCAGCGACAGACTGCTGTCACTGTCCTGCTCCACTGACAGACTGAGAAGATTGTTCCTCCCCCACACTATGCAACTCTTCAGTTCCACCCGTCGGGGTAAACGTTAACATTATACAAAGTTATTGTCTGTTTTTACCTGCATTTTTATCACTCTTTAAGTTAATATTGTTTTTAATCAGTATGCTGCTGCTGGAGTATGTGAATTTACCCTTGGGTTTAATAAAGTATCTATCTATCTATCTAAATCTATTTAAAGAACTCTGATGCAAATGTTTTGTATTTAAGGTTTCCATTATATGTTTATATGGAATTTGAATTTGAAGTTTAATTAAAATATGGGTTATGTGCTGTGGAAGAACATTGGATGGCAAATGCAAAATAATTTAAATTAATTATAAACTGGATTGCTAAAGATAGAACCATTCATTTTAGATGATCTTTAAATGTAAATGGTAAATGTATGATTCAGTATAATTTCTAAAATGTAAGTTTACACAGTAAAGTGACATCTGAAAAAATATAGATCAAAACTCAAATGAATGCATGAGAACATTCTGATTTTTTTCAGCCATGTTCCGAATATTAATTTTTAATATCTTTAATTTAATATTAGTATTTTTTCTATCAGTATGCTGCTGCTGGAGTATGTGAATTTCCCCTTGGAATTAATAAAGTATCTATCTATCTATCTATCTAATCAAAACTGTATGTATTTCCTTCAAGCATATTAATATGATTCTATAAAGTAGAAATAACACAATAATCAATATCTAATACAAAACAGTTTTAATAATAATATTCCAGTTTTTATTGAACAGCTTTGTGTGACAGAAACAATTAAATAGTCAAAAGTTCAAAAACTTTTTTTTTTTTTTTAATTTTTGAGCCATGCAACTTAGTCAAGTACTTTGAGTGGTTCTGTCAATAATTCTGTCTTTGAAATGATATGAAAGTGAAAATAAGGCATTAGTGACTTTCTGCCAGTGTTTCTTCAGCCAGTTGCTTAAGAACACCAGCTTATTTACACTGGTCATTCAAGGTATTCTCATTTGTATTAACAATATATTCAGATTTAATAAATAAATGATCACAAGGGACCATGTTCTGAAATTTTATGTTTAAACTTAACTTAGTTACAATACTTATTACTTATGTTATACTATGAATGTGTTAGAAACAGTGTATTACGTTTGCATTAGATTTCTTGCAATGAGACATGAAATCTATATGTTAAAATAAATCAATTTCCTTGAACAAATAGAAAAAAGAATATTGCAACATTCATTACTCTATTCCAGATCAAGATGATAACATACATCAGGACTCGATGCTATTCATTTTATTATGCAGCTTTTAGTGCTCTTCATTCATGTCTTTGTTATTTCTTAGGATGTCTGTTGTAGTGTTGGGTACAGTAAAACATAAACACCAGTAAAACGTATTTTAAATTTAAATGTAGTGGTCAGCCACTTCTCAATAAAGAAAATGGTTTAGTTATATATTGTAAATAGCACCCATCCCCTATTTCCATCCTCAAATTGAGCCCCAAAGATTAGCAGCATGAATGAACACTAGTTGTTCTGTGGTGGGCTGGCGCCCTGGCCAGGGTTTGTTTCCTGCCTTGTGCCCTGTGTTGGCTGGGATAGGCTGCAGCAGACCCCCATGACCCTGTGTTAGGATATAGTGGGTTGGAAAATGACTGACTGACTGACACTAGCTGTTATGCCTCCCAATCATACTGTTTCAACAACAAATAACTGCATTAGAACTAAACTTAGTTTTGTTTGACTGAGCCCAGCAAAGAAGCGGTGTGCCATCAGTGCCCCAACAGGGAAATGTCTTTGGGGTAAATAAGGGCAAAACTACCGTGGAATAACAAAGTACTAATAAAAGTAATACTGTATATACTGCTCAAAAAAATAAAAAGAACTCTTTATAATCAGAGTATAGCATCAATTCAGTGAAACTTCTGGGACATTGATCTGGTCAGTTAAGTAGCAGAGGGGGTTGTTAATCAGTTTCAGCTGCTTTGGTGTTAATGAAATTAACAACAGGTGCACTAGAGGGGCAACACTGAGATAACCCCCAAAACAGGAATGGTTTAACATTTGGAGGCCACTGACATTTTTCCCTCCTCACCTTTTCTGACTGTTTTTTCACTAGTTTTGCTATTGGCTATGGACAGTGTCACTACTGGCAGCATAAAGCGATACCTGGACACTACAGAGGTTGCATAGATAGTCCAACTTCTCCAGGATGGCACATCAATACATACCTTTGCTAGAAGGTTTGCTGTGTCTCCCAGCACAATCTCATGGGCATGGAGGATATTTCTGGGGCCTCATGCATAATGGCGTGCATAGAATTTGCACTATAACATGACGTAAGCACAAAAGCAGAAATGTGCTTACGCACAAAAAAATCCAGATGCGTAAATCTGTGCGAATGGCAGCTTCCACATTCTTCCACTATATAAATCCTGGTCAGCGTGAAAATTAATGCACGCACACACGCCTGCTACCCCACCCCAACTCCTCCCAGAATTACGCCTCTTTGAATATGCAAATCAATATAAATAGCCCTTAAGCTAAATGTTCTGTGAAAAGGCAATAGCAAACGCAAAAGGGAAAATAGAATTTCAGCGAATACCAAGTGGAGGCAAGGAAAAACTTACTATTTGTTGGTTTAAACAGTGGTATAAACAACAAAAAGAAGTTGATCGAGTGATATAGCGTGTCGGAGAAACTCGAAAGCTCACGGTTACAAAGTCGCACAGTGCCTGAAATAAAAAAGTTGTCATATATCAAAGTCGCTGTGAAAAGGCGAGTCGTAGCCCACCATCTGAGTGTCATATGAAAGCTTATTAAGGTACAGAGAAAAAAAAAAGGCACACAGTGGGAAAAAAACACGAAATATCAACTTTAATCTTAAAATTTCCACTTTAATCATGTAGTTTATTTTGTCGTTGAAGTAAAACATCATAAACTTCATCTTAAAATTGTTTAATTTACTAGTTAACTAAAGTATCTAAAATAACATGTTAAATGCTTTGTTTTGTATTTGATCTTCTATGTGCTCTATGTGTGTGAATCACTACATGCTTCTGGGCTTTCTCTTCCTCCGACAGGACACAGAATCCATTACATTCGTGATATTACAGCTCTATTAATAATTAAAATACTGAGATGTATACGTGATATCATTTTCATGATGATAGGAGTTAAAGTATGTTATTAAACATGGGAACACGGTGGCGCAGTGATTGTTCATGTTTCACGCTTGCTGCGCCATGCGCAACCTTCGATGAAATACTTTATTGTACCAGTACTGTCTCTTTCAAATGTACTAACCTCCAATTCTTGTCCTTACTTTTCTTTCTACAAATACCCAATCGCCATACAATCAGCTCTGTAATAGACGTTAAGCCATCTGTAAGCTTAGAACGCCGATTCTTCAAAACTTTTAAGGAACATTGAAATATCTTCGTAGTATGTTTTTAATTATTCTATCCATCTATCCTTCCAGTGTCGCGTCAGCACCAGCAAAGATACAGCGCGAGGCAGGAACAATCCGTGAAAGGAGCTCCAGTAGTTTGCAAGCGCTGTGGCACCGTGTCCTCAAGTGTTTAATTATTAATGATATAGATTATTTAAATGAAGTTAAAGTTTTATCTGTATAATATAATAAACATATTTTGCTGCGGGGCGGCATGGTGGTGCAGTGGTAGCGCTGCTGCCTTGCAGTTAGGAGACCCAGGTTCGCTTCCCGGGTCCTCCCTGCGTGGAGTTTGCATGTTCTCCCCGTGTCTGCGTGGGTTTCCTCCGGGCTCTCCGGTTTCCTCCCAAAGACATGCAGGTTAGGTGGATTGGTGATTCTAAATTGGCCCTAGTGTGTGCTTGGTATGTTTGTGTGTCCTGCGGTGGGTTGGCACCCTGCCCGGGACTGGTTCCTGCCTTGTGCCCTGTGTTGGCTGGGATTGGCTCCAGCAGACCCCCGTGACCCTGGGTTCGGATTCAGCAGGTTGGAAAATGGATAGATATTTTGCTGCATTTCATCTTAAAAATGATACCGTAATCATATGTAAATACATGCTTTATAAAGTGGCTCAGGTTGTGCAATATTATAACTGTATCGCAAGTTTACAGTGAGGTAATTGTACTTAGAAGTACAAACAGTTCTACAGGGAGCACTTGATGGACTGATTGAGTGCGTTTATAGTTTTTGGGATGAAACTGTTTATGAACCGTGTGGTCCGTACAGGAAAGGCTCTGAAGCGTTTGCCGTATGAGTGCAGTTCAATAGACAGCATGGCTGAGGCAGCATGTGTTTGATGCTGTATACCGATAGTTCTCTTTCTGATCAGCTGCTGTACAGCTGTGATTCACACTCAGATACAGTGATATAAATACTCCGAGTGGTGCAGTGAGAGTAATATGGAAAAAGATGATCTGCTGTGGCAACCCCTAACGGGAGCAGGTGAAAGAAGAAGAAGAAGGTGCAGAGCGAATAACAACACTAAAGCAGCTATGGTATTTGGAATAGTTTGGCCATTCTCTGGACCATTATATTGTTACAGGTTAATTACAATCAGATGCCTTAAACTAATAAACAATATGTGGTTAATTTCAGTGTATATGATAAAGCCATGGCAGGGATGTGGATCTAAAAAAGAAAGGGTAACCACACAGGAAGAGTAGCACTGCTTTGACACTGGGTGCCGCCAGTCTGCAAAACCGAGCGGAGAACTTGCATACAACAGGGTTTGAGCTACCGTGGAAATGTGCGTGGCTTTACGCCAAGTTTAGGTTTTGTACATCGCGTGGAAATGTTCTTACGCAACATTTTTGTGCATACACACCGTTTATACATGAGGTCCCAGGAGACAGGCAGTTACTCTAGGAGATCTGGACAGGGCCGTAGAAGGTCCTTAACCCATCAGCAGGACTGGTATCTGCTCCTTTGGGCAAGGAGGGACAGGATGAGCACTGCCAGAGCTCTACAAAATGACCTCCAGCAGGCCACTGATGTCAATGTCTCTAACCAGACAATCAAAAACAGACTTCATGAGGGTGGCCAGAGGGCCTGATGTCCTCTAGTGGGCCCTGCGCTCACTGCCCGGCACCATAGAGCTTGATTGGCATTTGCTATAGAATACCTGAATTGGCAGGCCCACCACTGGCGCCCTGTGCTTTTCACAGATGAGAGCAGGTTCACCCTGAGCACATGTGACAGACATGAAAGACTTTGGAGAAGGGTCTGTAACATTGTTTAACATGACTGGTTTGGTGGTGGGTCAGTGATGATCTGGGGAGGCATATCATGGATGGACGCACAGACCTCTGCAGGCTAGACAATTGCACCTTGACTGCCATTAGGTATTGGGATGAACCTTGGACCCATTGTCAGACCCTATGCTGGTGCAGTGGGTCCTGGGTTCCTCCTGGTGCACGACAATGCCCGCCCTCATGTGGCGAGAGCATGCAGGCAGTTCCTTAAGGATGAAGGAATTGATACCATTGACTGGCCCCCATGATCACCTGATCTAAATCCAATAGAACACCTCTGGAACATTATGTTTCGCTACATCCAACACTGCCAAGTTGTCCTCAGACTGTCCAGGAGCTCAGTGATGCCCTGGTCCAGATCTGGGAGGAGATTTCCCAGGCCATCATCCGTCATCTCATTAGGAGCATGTCCCAACGTTGACTGGCATGTGTACAAGCACGTGGCGGCCATACAAACATTAAACATTACACAAAGTTATTGTCTGTTTTATCTGCATTTTTATTACTCTTTAATTTAATATTGTTCTTGTATCAGTATGCTGCTGCTGGAGTATGTGAATTTCCCCTTGGGATGAATAAAGTATCTATCTATCTATCTATCTATCTATCTACAAACTACTGAGTACAATTTTGAGTCGCTGCAATGAAATTTCAACAAAATGGACTAACCTGCCGCATCATTTTTTCACTTTGATTTTCGGGGTGTCTTTGAATTCAGCCCGCTGTATGTTGATAATTTTCATTTCCATCAAACGACGTGGCATCCTTTCATTCCTAACACATTATCCAGTCCATATCAGTATAGATAGCCAGCATGATTTAATTACCATTGAGATCTGATGTGTTTTCAAAGTGTTCCTTTAATTGTTTGTGCAGTTTATATTTTAATGTAGGGAATAAGATTCTGTAGAAATGTATATCTGTGTTTTTTTGCGTAATGCTTTTTCCTTCAATAAAATAAGTAATGCATTAAGGTGCATGTTCCTTAAAAAGTAACCTGACTACATAACACATGTAACTTTTAATAGGTTACCCCCAACACTGCAAGGGACAGTACTGGCCGGAGATGATAAATATTTTTAGGCAGAGCTGGGTATTTATCTTCCTGTAGCTTCTACCACTGTAATAGATTTGTTGCTCAACTCTGTATTGCCCAACAACTGATTTCATGGAGGAGCAAGGCATCAGTGGCTCATCTTTAGAGTCCAAAGGCAGTTTGTGCATTCACATTTTCTTTCAGGGTGGTTCTTCTGGTGTCTGTGGATCACTATGAAGATCATTATTAAGAAACACCATATGAAACAATCTAGCAAAGCAGACTCTACTGATCACTACTACTATTAGTAGACTTGAGCTCATTTGGCACTGATTTATTAACAAGGTGTGAAGTACTGTCAAATTAACCAGATTAAACTAACACATTTAGGTGTTACGTTAAAAAATGTAATCACAGAAATTTGTATCGTGTTATTCACATGTGTTAATGACAATTAATCAATAGCCCTAATTAAAATGAAACAAAACACTCACAAAAGGTAAATTAATTAAATGAAATACATTAATTTTCTGTACAAATGGTGATGATGCCAACTAACAAAATAAAATGGACAAGTCTGCTAAAAGTAAAATAACTTTAATGTAGCATTGAGGTGTGTTTAAAGATTTGCATAACTGTCTTGGAAGTTGGTAGCCTTTTTTTATTTTAATTTACTTAATCACAGAGTAAGTTGTGACATTTATGTTTTTTTAAATATTTTTTCAAATGTTGTGCACTTTGTTCAGATGTTATTACCCTGATTTAGTACATATAATTACAAAGAAGGTGCCAAGACCTTGTTTGTTTGTATTTTTGGGCAAAAGGAACTGGATACAGTTACTCAAAGAAAACTTTTAAGACCGAAAGACAATAACTTGAAAACTTATGATTTGTTTTTTCTCTTTCCTAAAGTGTGTATTTTGGAAAGAATAGCAAGGTTGTGATTCACAGATCATTAACAATTATGATTTACAACACAGATTTTAATAACAACCCACTCCTCTTGGTCTTCATTTTTTATGAGCCAGGTGTCTGCCATTTGTAAGTTTGTTTGCCTTTAAGTGTGGTTTATTAAATTGTGTATAGTATACTTCACTTAATTCATGGGTTTGTGTGTTTGTGTGTATTTTTGGTGGGTTGAGGCACAGCAAAGGTGTTAATGCCCATAGAGAAAATGAGATCCTGCGGTGGGTTGGCACCCTCCCCGGGATTGGATTCCTGCCTTGTGCCCTGTGTTGGCTGGGATTGGCTCCAGCAGACCCCCGTGACCCTGTGTTCGGATTCAGCGGGTTGGAAAATGGATGGATGGATGGAAAATGAGATCTACTTATAAATACTTATTACACTTAAGATTCGTCTGTTATGTTTCAGCTAGGGGTTCTACCCTGGTTTAATGCTTAAATTCATTTTTTCGTGTCTTTTTTGCTCATGTTTCACCCTTTAGATATTATCGTTCATATTAATATTGTTATTTATGTGTTTTAATCGTATAATGCTCTTCTTTTATTTTTATTATACTTTTTATGAAAAACCAGAACAAATCAATAGCCAGATTAAAAAAAAAAACACTATCTGATACTATCTGCCAATTCATCAGCGTTAATGGATTAGGCGTTGATTGTAACACTGAGGCTGCTTTACAAATATGTAAAGATTTTAATCCAAAATTATATTAATTTCTTGTATTCCCAAACATATGGCCTAGCGAAGTTGAGCAACGCTTGTAGTTTGTGTCTTGCCCTGTATACAATTTGAACAATTTTAAAGAAGAAAAATGTGTTTACCAAAAGATCTTTAGTTGAATTATGGAACGTATAGCACATGTATACTATGTACGGGTAAGTTCCACTTTTTTTCTGAGATAGCATTTGAAAGCTCCTTTTCCACCCATTCCTTATGATCTTTGAAGGATAGTTTTTTTTTAAGATATTTTTATATATTATAGAAATAGTATCTGAGACTTTATTGAGAATAAACAGTCCTCTGGGATTCCTTCTAACAATATTGATAATTTGTATATTAGAACTAAGAACTGTAAATCTGGGAAGTTACATTTGAAGCATAATTATTCACAAGAAGCAAATCCATTCTCTACATAAGGATATTCAAGTGTCTTAATCTTTAGCAGATTCCATAAGTTAAACACTGAATAGGTGAGAAACAGTAAAAAGGTAATCTTGTATAGGAGCAACAGATATGAGCTTCCTTACTTTGAAATGTGTCATGCATTGGTTCCATATTTTATGTTATTGGTGGACTACTAGGTACTAATGAACTGAAGAGAGTCCTATTGAGTGAAGCACAATTCAGGGAGTATAAGGAAGATTTAGAGCAGTATTTTAGTTCCTTTGCAAGCCTATCTAATGTGGATCTATCATCTTTTACAGATTTCCCATGAAATTAAATTATTGGCAAGAATTGCTTTCTAATTAAGCAACCAGGACGGTAATAGAGGACCCCTGGGGTGGGGGATATGCGCCTTTTGGCAATGCTCTGGTACACTTAGATAGATAGATAGATAGATAGATAGATAGATAGATAGATAGATAGATAGATAGATAGATACTTTATTAATCCCAATAGAAAATTCACATACTCCAGCAGCAGCATACTGATTAAAAACAATATTGAATTAAAGAGTGATAAAAATACAGGTAAAACAGACAATAACTTTGTATAATGTTAACGTTTACCCACGGTGGAATTGAAGAGTTGTGGGGGTGGAACAATCTCCTTAGTCTGTCAGTGGTGCAGGACAGTGACAGCAGTCTGTCGCTGAAGCTGCTCCTCTGTCTGGAGATGACACTGTTTAGTGGATGCAGTGGATTCTCCATGTTTGACAGGAGCCTGCTCAGCACCCGTTCGCTCTGTCACAGATGTCAAACTGTCCAGCTCCATGCCTACAATAGAGCCTGCCTTCCTCACCAGTTTGTCCAGGTGTGAGGCGTCCTTCTTCATTATGCTGCGTCCCCAGCACACCACCGCGTAGAAGAGTGCAGTTGCCACAACCATCTGACAGAACATCTGCAGCATCTTATTGCAGATGTTGAAGAACGTCAGTCTTCTAAAGAAGTATAGTCTCCTCTGTGAAAGTTTACTTTTTACTGCCGACTACCATCCTCCATTTTGATTATTAGAGAAACCTACATACTTATTTTTCATTTGTTAATTTCAATCAATATGTTTGATCTTAGGGATCAATACTGCTTGTCTATATTTAATTCAGTAAGGTTAATTCACTAAAGCGCTCCCTACTGGTTATATCTTAAAATTACAGTTTAAAACCCTGTTAAATAATAAATTATGTTAATTTCTAAAATTAATATATCTTAGGGTTAAAATCAACATTAGGGTTAAGGAGAGTCTGCTTAGCCTTAGGGCTCTAATCAATGATCTTAAAATCAGGGTTGGAATTAGATTAAAATTAAAATTAGAGTTTCATTTTTGGGTGAGAATTTAACTCATTAAGTTGTTCAATCCAAAACTGTACCAGTGCTTGTATAGCTACGGGTGTGGGAAAGAACATATTTTGTTGTGTCCTGTTAAGAACAGTTACAAGGTTCACTAAAATGTCCTTCAAAAAAGGTTTAAAATAATTTTGATTAAACTCCTGTACTTTTGCATTAACCTTTATATCTACCATTGGAGGCACTTGTGCAAAATAAAATTTTGAATTTGGGAAATACTCTTGAAAAATTTTCACTCAAATCTTTTGCAGTCTATTAGACCTATTAGTAGAATAAAAGTATAGGGAGCCTACGTTGAAATTTTTGACCACCTCATTTTGATTCGCTTTTAAAAAACAAGTCCCTATTTGCAAAAAGTTTAAGTCTGCCAAGACAACACAAGGTTCAGAAAATGACAGACACCAGTTTTTTTATATCTAAGCAACAATTAACTTTTGATTTTTAACATGTGGGGAAGTGTCGGATTGAATTAGGGTTAGTGGTAGGGTAGGGGATATGGCCTTGTAGGTGACTTACATCTTTTGAGGCGTTCATTTTAAATATTAAAACAGATTCCAACACAATTATAGAGCCAGGGCCATATCCATTGTTCATGACTGAATTTAGCAACCTTTTATCTGATTTGGCTATAAATTATGATCACGTAGTACTGATGGGGGATTTTAATGTACACATTGATGTGGAAACTGACACTTTTAGCAAATGTTTTACTTATTTGTTAAATTCAGTAGGATTTTGTCAGAATGTCAAAGGTCCAACTCATAATCATAACCACATAATAGATTTAATTATAACTTACAAAGCTGAAATTTAAAATTTAAATATTACTCCATTAAATGAATTTATTTCCGATCACTACTTAATTACATTTGATTTAGTCCTGCTCTTGCCAACACGCTCACAGATTAGAACAAAGACAGTGTGACATCCAGATTGTAATTCTGCTTCAAAATTTATAGATACTTTGAGTCAAGTGTAAACATGGAAAACAATTTAGATCAGCTAACATTACATTATAATGTGATGTTGAGAGATGCTCTGGACACAGTGGCCCCCCTTAAAACAAAAGTGATCAAAACACATAGAAACTCTCCCTAGTTTAATGAAAACACTCAAGCTCTTAAATTAGAGTGTCGAAAACTGGAGTGCAGATGGAGAACAACAAAGCTACATGTCTTTCAAATTGCATGGGCAGAGAGTGTTAAAAAATATAAAAAAGCTCTCTTTAAAGCTCGCTCAGAACACTATTCCACAATAATAGATAACAATAATAAAAATCCTCGGATACTGTTTAGAACAGTGGCAAAATTAACAAATGTAAATTCAGATCTACAGTGCAAAATACCAACAGTTATTAGCATTACAGACTTCTTCAATGAGAAAATTAAAAATATAAGATCCCAGATATCAGCATCACAGTACAAACCAAATACTAGCTTAGCAGACCCTGTCTCACATTGCATTCGGCCCTTTAGTAATTTTAATCCTGTAATGGTGCAGGAAGTCTTAACTTTAATTTCTAAAATGAAGCCCACTACTTGTTCCCTAGATCCAGTGCCAACAAAACTAGTAAAAAGTGCAATGGATGTTCTTGCAGCGCCTATTCTAACCATTATCAATAGTTCATTATTGCATGGCACAGTACATTACTATTCTCAATTTACATGCTTCCACTGGGATCTATCATTAGGAAACATAATGTTAATTTTCACTTGTATGCAGATGACACCCAGTTATACCTTTCATTTAGATCAAATGAAGTTTCTCTGATGTCTTTAATTAGATGTGTTAGTGAATTAAAGGAGTGGATGGATGAGAACTACTTGTCTTTAAACACAGATAAAGCAGAGATGTTAATTGTTGGATGGAATGACGCTGATCGCAACAATATTCTGTCATCATTTAACTCAGTTGGAATCACCATTAATTTTACTGCATCAGCCCGCAATCTAGGAGTTATCTTTGACTCTAGCATGTCATTTAAAGCGCATATTACAAAACTGTCCAAATCATGTTTCTTCCTTCTTAAAAATGTTGGGAAATTAAGGCGCTTCTAAATAAACAGGATTCTGAGAAATTAATTCATGTATTTATTTCTAGTAGGATTGACTACTGCAATGCGGTGTTCACTGGATGTTCAAACTGTTCTTTATACAGCTTCCAGTTAATCCAAAATGCTGCTGCAAGAATTATTAAAAGAACATGAAAATACGAACACATAACCCCAGTTCTTAAATCCTTACTGGCTCCCAGTTAAGTTTAGGACAGATTTCAAAATCCTCCTTTTAAAATATAAAGCATTAAATGACCAAGGTCCGGCTTACTTATCTGAACTTATCATGACTTACAAACCAGAGTGCACATTAAGATCTCAAGATGCCAGTCTGCTTATGATTCCAAGGATTAATAAAATAACAGTGGGAGGTTGAGCTTTTAGTTACTGGGCCCCTAAACTGTGGAATGGTCTGCCTGCTACTATAAGAGATGCCCCTTCGGTCTCAGCTTTTAAATCCTGGCTGAAGACTCACTGCTTCAGTTTAGCATATCCTGACTAGAGGTGCTGATTAACTGTACAAACTGTATCTCTGTTGTTTGTCATTAGCACTAAAACATAAGTAGTAATTGGATACTATCCCTCACCTATTTTGTTTCTCATCTCGGTACTCAAATGTGGCACTTGGTGCCACGGCCCACCTGCCAAGTTGTTTTGCCTGCCTAAGGTAAAGTCATCCCTGATGGAGGATCACAGGAATCATGGGAAAGAGGGGTCCTTTCATCGGATTAGCACTATTTCAGCTGTGGAATGGCCAAATGGGGGAGGCAGCTTGATGGATAAGGTTTCCAGGGGTCTCATTTATCAAGCGTACGCAAAATTCCACTAAAAGAATGCGATTCATTAATTTGTACGTGTGCGTGAAAATGTGCGCACATTTAGAAGAACTCCTGACTGTGCGTAAGCAGAATCCCCTAGTGGTAGAGAACTGTAATCACATATAAACCCAGTGCCCTTATACTTCACCACTTAATTGTCAGTGTTGACAAATTGATGAATTGAATACAACAGGCGATTCTGAGTTATCTGGAACTGTAAATAATATAAAATCCACAATTGAAGAACTCTTTTTGGAACTGCATTGACTACAATGGCAGACCTTGCGCTTCTTGAAGATTTGCAACAAGCACTTTTGCGCAGAGATCGCGTTTTCAGGGACCGCACAGACTTACTCGCTGAGAGTGATGAGTGGCTCATTAGTCGTTTTCGTTTGCCAAGGGCAATTTTGCTTGATTTGTGTGAGCAGTTCTCGCAACTTTTGGAGAGGCCGACAAAGCGCACCAGTGCAGTCCCCGTGCACACTCAGGTTCTTTCTACTATTGGCTTTTTAGCCACAGGCACATTTCAAAGGGAAATTGGTGACAAGTCTGGTATTTCTCAACCCACCGTGAGCCGAATTATGCCACACGTTTTACATGCAATTATATCACTTACATCACAGTACATTACGTTTCCAAATACCGCAGCGGAAAGGACAAAAATTATGACCGATTTCTATAACATCGCAAGATTTCCAAGTGTAATAGGGGCAGTTGACTGCACACATGTTGCCCTGAAAGCTCCTACTGTTGATGAATTTGCATTTGTAAATAGAAAAGGCTATCACTCCATTAACGTGCAGGTAATCTGTGATGCACAGTTGAACCTGCTAAATGTCGTTGCGAACAGCCCGGGAGGGACACACGATTCCTTCATTGTGCAGAACAGCATCGTGGGACTTCGTCTTCAGCAAAGCGCTGCTGGAGAAGGCTGGCTTATTGGTAAGTGTGTAACGATTAGATTACTTCTCAACACCATCTAGTGTACTATATTTTATGTTAATCTACATCATTGCAGGGGATCAAGGATATGCCCTTAAATCCTGGCTGATGACCCCAGTGGCAAACCTTGTATCCCAAAAGGAGCCGAATTACAACAAAGCACATGATGTGAATTTCCCCTTGGGATTAATAAAGTATCTATCTATCTATCTATCTATCTCTCTATCTATGAGCGCACAAGAAGCACAGTAGAATGTGCAATAGGCTTGCTGAAGGCTTGATGGCTGTGTCTGTCAGGCAGAGGAGGCATATTGCAATACAAACCCGACAAGGTTTCTAATGTTTAAATATTTAAATTAAGTTTTAATTATATTTTATAACTACAATATTTAACAATTTGCTTTAGGTGTGCTATATAGTTAAAGCATGCAGTGTGCTGCATAATATTGTCATTTAAAACGGTATACCACTGGATGAGATGCCGATACAAGAAGATCACCACATGGCAGAAGGTTTTGACCCCATGCCAAATGCTGTGGCCGTGCAACTAAGAGCAGGGATAATCGAACGGTTCTAAATCTGTTTCACAATAAGGAATAATTGTGAGAAAATGGTGAGATCAATTGGAGCTTTTATTGAACTTGCATGATGCATTTAGTGAATCACTAATGTTCCTCAAGTTCACATTGATTTGGTGCAGTTCCTCTTTTATGCTTGCAATGCCTCTCACTAATTCCTCCTGTGTTTTCAAAACCGCATCAGTCAGGACTCGTGCCTCGAAACGCATCGGACGTGTTGAAGTGGCAGGCGGAGCAGGACCTGGCAAAACTGGCAGATCTATAAAATAAATGTTAAATGAACAATCCAAATCATTTGCAATGTGAGTGTTATTTATCTATGAATAATATATCGCAACACAAACATTTGAAAACCTTCTAACCATTTTCGGATGGCTCGGCCTCTCCTGCAGTTGATGGGATTGCACTTTCAGTATCACCATCGGGGATTACTCCGCTCATTGACGTTTCACCAATAATTGCCGCTATCTTGTCATCCAATGGTGACACTGAAATAAGACTCTGGCCTCCTCCCGTGGCACCGAGGTCTCTTTTGTGGGCTGCAATTCTTTTTTTAGAGGACACTTTCAAATCAAACCACTTTTTCTTGATTTCTGCAGTAGTTCTACATACAGGTGAGATGGCATTTAACGCATTAGTAACCTGTCCCCACGCCAAGTCTTTTTTTTTCTTTGACATTTCGCCTGAAAAAGCAGCAAACAAAACTGTCTTATTACGTTGTACCTTATTTAAAAGCACTTCCACTTCGTTGTCTGTGAAGTTTTTTTTTTTTCTTTCCTCTCTTCACGGGATCCATGATAACGGTTCTATAGTGCCCTGGCGGCATTGGGTTTATATAAGGAAGGTTGTTTGCCAAATAAGGTAATTTGAGGGCGTTCCTGTATGCAAATTTAAATTACTATGCACACGCACACAATTTAGGAGTGCGATTCATCATCAGTCATTTCGTACAGCTGTGCGTACTCACGTTTGATAACTCCCAACTTTCTTGTGCTTACAGCTGTTGTTATATGCACTAGTTTAGAGCTTGTTTTACGCACACTTGATAAATGAGACCCCAGGACTCTAAACAAATCCAAATCATATTATGTCATATCATCAACTGTTAAATTCTACTCCGTACTTCAAAAATTTTTATTTTTATACTGTATTGAGGATTTTTTCTGTGTATTGTACTGTATTGCATTGACCCCCTTCTTTTTTACACCCACTGCACGCCCAACTTACCTGGAAAGTGGTCTCTCTTTGAACTGCCTTTCCCAAGGTTTCTTCCATTTTTTCCCTACAAGGGTTTTTTTGGGAGTTTTTTCTTGTCTTCTTAGAGAGTCAAGGCTAGGGGGCTGTCAAGAGGCAGGGCCTGTTAAAGCCCATGGCGGCACTTCTAGTGTGATTTTGAGCGATACAAAAAATAAATTGTATTGTATTGTATTGTATTACTGTTAATTTATATCAAATTCAGTAGGCAATTCACTAAGGTGCCCCCTACTGATTAAATTTTAAAATTACAGTTAAAAATCCCTTTAAAATCATAAATTATGTTCCTTATTAAAATCAACATCTTTTAGAGTTAAAAATATTATTAGGGTTAAAATTGGGTTTGTTAGAGCTCCAAGTAGTCTGTTTAGCCTTAGGGCCCCAGTTGACGATTAGGGCTACCAGTTTACTGACCTTAAGTTCAGTCTTTTGGTAGGGGTAGGCAATAGAAATAACTAAAATTAAGGTAAAATTGTTGGGTCAGATATTATATTAAGTTGTTTAGTCCAAAATTGTACCAATGCTTGTATAGCTTCAGGTATCAAAAAACACATATTTTGTTGTGCCCTAATAAGCTTAGTTGATGGAGGTACTAAAACATCTGTTGAATAAGGTTTAAGACACAGTGTGACCTCGGTTTGCGAGCATAATTCATTCCGGAAATGTGCTCGCAGTCCAAAGCACTCGTATATCAAAGTGAATTTCCCCATAAGAAATAATGAAAACTCAGATGATTTGTTCCACAACCAAAAACTATTCATCTAAAAATGATTAATACAAAATATAAAGTAAAAATACATAAAACAAATTAACCTGCACTTCACCTTTGAAAAGAATCATGGCTGGTATGAGTTTTTCTAACCTCTTATGGGATTCCACCCAATGGGATGACACGTGGAAGAGCGTCCCAAAGCAATCGCAGTCTCCCAGCGCTGTAGCAGTTCGCTGTAAAAGCATATCCAAAAAGATTGCGGACATGCTATAAGCGCCTTCCGTCGATGGGTGATACAGGGAACATTATAAATGCGCAGGGCACAGTACTACTTGGCAACGACCCTGTCTGACTGCTGTGTGTGTGTATAGGAGAGTGGCAGATCCCGCTACAATAAATAACCGTGCTGTTGCTGTTTGAAGCTGAATAAAGCTGGTGTTGTTAAAGTACCGAGACTCAGCTTTGTGTTTTGGGGCACAAGACGGGGACTTGTATGTCACAGCACACACACACACAGAGTCACAATGCTGTAGTAAACAGTATACTCTCGTACGGATGTTGACTATATGAGTGAGGCACGCAGACTTAAGACGGAGAGTAGGAGACGATTGCCCACGAGAGAGAGAGAGAGACACACACACACACAGACGTGAGAGAGACACACACACACACACGCGTGCGCGAGACAGAGAACCATCAGCTCAGTTGTGATCACATGACGCTCAGCAGACAGAATGTATCCATACTAATATTGCAAGACCTCGCTCGTTTATCAAGTCAAAATTTATTAAAAATTTTAGCTTGTCTTGCAAAACACTTGTAAACCAAGTTACTCGCAAACCAAGGTTCCACTGTACTTTTGGTTATACTGCAACGTTATTGTATCCATCCGTATATCCATAAATGAAGGTAGCTGTACCCAATAAAATTTTGAATTTGAAAAACATTTATGAAAAGATGTAATCAAATCATTAGGAGTTGCCTCCAAATTTCCTGAGCGGAATATATCTATTGTCAGGGATCCCAGGGGCGACGACCCGGCTGAGACGCCTTGAAGGACCGGAAGAGGGTCTACGCCCGCCCTGGATCACGTGGGGGCCGCCATCCTGGTTGCTTTGGAAGCCCAACCCTGTAGGGGCCCGTGGTCACCGCCAGGGGGCGCCCCATTGCCTTGGGAACCCTGGACCTCAGCACTTCCGCCACACCAGGAAGTGCTGGGGGGAAGAGAAGCAGGGACCCCCTTAGAGCTTCCGGGAGAAAAGCCGGCACTTCCGCCACACTGGGGCGTGTCAGCAGGAGATTGCCGGGGAGCACCTGGAGCATATCTGGGTGAGGAATAAAGGGGCCGCCTCCCTTCATTCGAGACGAAGTCGGATGAAGCAGAGGAGAGTGTGGAGGTGGCCGAAGAAAGGTGTTGTGTGGCCAGGACTTTGGGGGGTTTGTGCACTTGTAAATATTGTACATAGTTGTGAATAAACGTGTGGTGGTGACTTCCAACATGTCTGCCTGTCTGTGTCCGGACCATGTCCACACTATTGTACCTATCATTATAATAAATGTATAGGGAGTCATAGTTAAATTTACATTACTCAGCCAATTGATCAATGATCCAATGTTTACATTTTGATAACTTCAATTTGGATTCCCTCAAAATAAGACGGCCCTATATACCAAAAATGTAAGTCCGCCAGGACGACACAAGGTTCAGAAAATGACGGACGCCACTTTTTTATATCCGAGCAACAATTAACTTTTGACCTTTGACGTTCAAGATATGTGAAAGTATCAGTTTGAAAGAAATCGACTGAATCAGTCTCAGAAATTTTATTCCTCATCACTTGTTTCCCCTTCTTAGTTTTTTTAGATTTAGTTACATTTTGCTTTAGTTTAGGTCTGGCTTCCATAACCTCATCATCTGAAACAGAAAGAAGGGGTTGCTTGTCATTACCCTTATTTCTCTGTTTACCTGAGTCATCTGGTAATGGTTGTAATAAATTAGATGAGATGGGCAAAGAAAGCGGCGGATTAATATTCCGGCCTACGTGCTCTGGGAGAGAAGCTGAAGATTGCTCATGTTGATCCCCAATCTGGGTTTGCTGTTTGACTGAAGTTGAAGAAACCTTCGGGGAGTCGGCTGCTGATCTAAAAACAGGCAAGTCCGAAGAGATACTAACAGGTAAGTTGGAGGAGGCAGTAACAGGTAAGTTTGAAGAGGCAGCAACCATGGAGTAAATTAATGTCCTAAATATACTTAAAGATGTAGAAGTCTATTTTTATACTTTTAACATGCAAGAGAAATGGCCTTAAATACTATTACCTCATCTACATGTGAGACTTGTTTAAGCAAGTTGTCAATAACTGTCTCATAATGTGCATGCAAACAAATCATTACTTTACCAAGCCACTCCTCTGTTTTATCCTTTACTTGTGCCATTATCTGTGCATTTAGAAAAGAAGGTTTAATTACAGCAACTAGTTTTGAAACTTGATTACACAAACCTTTAGGTGGTTTTGGCTGCTGTTCTACCTCCAGATGATGTATGGCTTGGAGTAGTTTAAAATAAACTCTCTTTAACTTCTTGGAGTATGTCATTCTGTATATATAAAAAGGGAGATAAATACTAACAAGTTAAGACATTAATAAATAGTAAACCCTCAAAAAAGTAATAATTAATTTAAAAAAATAAATAGATACATACATAATGCCACCAACAATCATAAAAGTAAAAAAGTTAAAAATGTTAAAAAATTAAACTCGCCAGACACTCAGCCAGCATAAGAGGACCCAGGATTAACAGGTAAATCAGTACAGGTAAGTATTTGTATCTAATTCAGGTAAGTATTGTTTTAAAGCAGGTATTTTAAGGTAAGCATTTTTTGAGGGGTAAGTATATATGTTAAATGAGTGAAAAAGGTGCAAAAAAACATTTTTTTTTAAAAAAACCTAAAAAACCAGAAATATTTGTAAAAAAATGACTTAAAATACCAATTACAGAATAGTCACTGGGACAGGATCCTGCACAACCTAAAAAAAAGTTGGTTAAGGTGCCTGGAAGTTAGGTGTTAGGGTTAGGGTAGGGGATATTAGCCCGAAGGCAAGCCTGGGCCCACTGACCCCCCCCCCCCATTTAACAATTAAATGAAATGTAGTTAAACTGCAGCCTGCAATTTAAGTGTATCTATCCTCCCATCTATCAAAGCTCTGTATGCATCACAAGGAAATTGCACCAAAAGGCCTTTTAGTCATTACCCAATTTAATGGCCATTTTTTTTTTGTACATGTTATGCCTTCGTTACCTTTTATTAAGTCCCTGTGGGTGAAAAGTATCCAGATCTTCAATCCACTGCAACTCCTTTTTAAGGCGCAATGTCTTGTTCCATGTCCTATTGTGCTCCAAACCAAACATAACCTGCCTGTGCCCTTCCTGATTAAAATGCTGAGATAATACTGTGGGTTTAAATTTTTTTTCAATCAATCAGAGATGCTGGATAAATCTCGCCCTCAACAAATTTTTCATCTCCCATATATAGATCAGGCCATAATCCCTGCATTGGATACCATATATACAATTTCTTGAAAGATCTCTGCCTCCTTTTGAGAGAATGTATTACATATAATCATTTTCATCTTGAAAATGCCAGTCCTGAGTCGAGTGTGTAGGTCTTAGTAATATAAGCTCCAAAACAAAAGAAATGTAGTCAGAGATGACAATAGTGTCTAACTTACAAAATGTGACAATGGGCAAGAAGTTATCAATGAACAAGTAATCAGTTCTTGAGTATCTACAGCAGTGGTTGCCAATCCATCGATCACAATCAACTGGTAGATTTTTAAGACATTCCCAGTAGCTCCCAGAAGAAACAGTAAAATTAATACACATGAGCATTATGTCTGATTAATGTTCAGTTTTGCAAACGCATCTCTCTCTCTCTGTTGATCCAGTTGTATATTTTCCTGTATAGCCGGTGCTGAATTAAAGTAATCAATAGATTAGTACTGGAATGTTTATTGCCGTAAACTTCAGAATACACTTGCTTGGTACATATCATGACAGAGGTTCCATGAAAGAAGGCGAAAACATATTATTTCCATCCAGAATGTGAAGAATAATTTCTTTTTATCATGGTGAGTGACAAGTGTGTATGTATGTTGTGCCACCAAAACAAGTACTATCTAAAAAAGGAAATCTGGAGTGGCACCACAACACCAACCACAAGAAATTCAAAGACAAATACAGATGAAAGAGTGTGATCTGTACTCCAAAAGTTGATGAGCTAATCCAGATCCTGATTTTGTATACTTCATGAATCATTATCATTGTGTGATTCATCAACAGGCCTGGACTAGAAAGGTCATGGACTTTTCTCATATAATGACACTGGTAGTGGGTCTGATAAACTTGATGCAAGCAAAAGCATTCCAGCTTCAGGTGATCAAGGTGTTACTGGACAAGCTTGATGCCACTTTCGGAGACTTACTTCTTCACGCTGATATCCGGTAGTTGAGTCACGGGAAAGTTCTGCAGCGATTTGTTGACTTGCTGCCGGAGATAAAAGCTTTTCTGTTGACAAGGAATAAGGAGCAAGAGGAACTGTCAGGTCATTAGTGGCTACTGGATTTAGGTTTCTGAGAGACTTAACTACAAAACTGAATGCACTCAACAAAAATCTCAAAGGAAAAGGCCGACACCTGCCCCACATGATAAGCGCAGTGAAAGCATTCAAGGCAAAGCTCAGTGTTTGGTCTACACATCTAATGATGACACACTTTCCCAATCTGGAAAAAATGTCACAAGGCATCAAAGGCCTGGGTTCTTTTCACCCTGAGCAATACTGTGCTCACCTGGACAAAGAGAGAACAGATTTTAACTGGCATTTTGTTGAGTTAGATGCCATGGAAGATACTGCTGCATTTGTCTGTAAGAGTTGAATTTGAACCCTGGTGCAATGTGCACCTAGCACGTGTCTGAGTCTTATATCCTTCTGAGCTTATGCTTTAAAGATGATGCTGTTATTTTATTATTCAGTATGATAAATGCATTTTTTTGTTATTTTTATATAACCCTTAAGAGAAAATGATATATTTTATGGTATAGTAATTTTTCTATATTTTGCTTAGTAGCAAATTTCCTGCTGATGTACCCAGCTGGATTATAAAGTAGACCATTGTTTGACAAAACATGAGAATTACAGGATGAACGTGCAAAATCTTACACATCTCTTAAAATAAAAATAATAATAAGTTTAAAAAGTCAAGTACATCCTAAGCTAACAGGACTATCAATCAACCTGGTGAACGGGGTTAAATTGTGGTCATTTTCAGTATCGATGTTTGTCATGTCCCGTTAGCAACTGCGTGTAATCAATCATGTTAAATGTTTTTTTGATTATGTAATTAGTTCCTTTTTGAATAGTGGTCTAATCAATGAATTGTATAAATATAGCGCAGAGGACACTCTTTTCTTTGCAACACTTGTCAATAAAATATGCTATTTGCCTCTTGCAAGATTTACATAAATAATAATGATTGACGATTCCTTCTGCCTGTGTTGTATTGCTTAAACCATTCCAGTGGGGGGTGTCTGTTAAAAATTTTCTTCCAAAATGTCTGTTGATATAGAACAGGTAGCAGCCAATTTCCAGCAAGTATTTCCTTTGACAAATCCATGGTTGAATTGCAAAATAACAAGGAGCTGAAAAGCCAGATTAAGGGACAGTGACTTCTGTGGACATGTCAGCAGAGAGATGTTTCCTCTCCTCTTTGAATGTGCACTAAGAGTGAGTGCCTACTTTGGATCCACTTACCTCTGTGAAATGCCATTTTTACAAATAAAAATAATCAAATCAAAGTATAGGAGCCGCCTTACTGACAGACACGTCACCTCACATTAGGGCTTTTTCATTCAGTGGATAAGCATAACATCAAACAATGGCTTTATCAGTTTTTGGTTTTTTTTTTTTTGTCTACAACTAACAAATTAATTTCCTCATACCAATGTAAAATACGCCACATGGTTTATTTTTGTGTTGGAATTAAATAATGAAAGTGAAATTAAAGGTGTGATGTAAAATTCTTAAAGTAAGACAAAGTTTGACAATAGTTACAGTGTTATTTTTGTTGGATGAATATGAAAGTTGGACCAAAGCATTTAATGAAATTCAAGTACATTATGGTTAAACAAAAGCCTCAAGTTTTGTCTCTTTCTCTCAATGCTTCAAAAGTAGATCTTGCCTTTCACCATGGCCAAAGTCAGGGATCTTTGGCTTAAAAAGGCTGTTGACCACTGATCTATAGTGTAATGCACAGTAAGAAGAAGCAATATTCTCTTGAAAATGGATATAAAATCTCCAAGGACCTTATAGATTGTGATCTGCAATTAATTGTGAAATGATATTTGTATTTTTAAATATTGTAGTTGTTGTTGAGGACTTCCAATTACAATTTCCAGCCATTACGATTTTATGAGTGCTCATATGAGAAACCAGTGCCAATACATTTTGTGTAAAACCTCTGCCGTCAACATTAGGTGCACATCTATGTACCAGAATTACTTTATAATTTAAAAAGTTCCTAACAACCATTATATAGTGTCCTTCAGGATCAGATACTACATATGTCGATACAAATGGGATTGTTTTCAGGACTAAAATCCCTACATCTCTGATTTTCTTATTATAGCTGTAATGAATTGTTTGCCTAATCAAGTCTCTTTTCAGTTGAAATTGGTCACTACTTGTTAGGTGAGTCTCCTGTAAAAAACGTATGTTAGCCTTTAGGCCTTTGACATGGGAGAATACTTTTTTCTCTTTACGTTGTAATCACATTCATTTTATGATCCATTATATGATTTGTGAGGATGCTCAAGAATGTATTCTTTTCTATCAGCCAATTATCAGATCTTTTGCCATTGAATTCCATATTCTCTTCCAGTTTCAGACAGCTGCATTACACCAACTGGGTCTGAAAATCAGAGATAAATTATGTTTATATTCAACAAGACAACAATCCAGAGCTGCTCTGGACTAGAACTCAGGCTTAGAATATAGCAAATACAGTAATTGTTCTTTAAGAAGTTCTTGAACATATATATTTGGAGCCAGAGTCAGTACATTCTAATGTTTTAAGTCATGCATCTCCTATTGCCTGTGATGGACTGTGTCTAATGCTGTTACCTACCTTTCATCCAGTACTTCCAGGATAGGCATCAGCCTATAGCCATTCTTAAATTAATTAATGACGTTTTGCAATAATATTATACCTCTTATCACCAGTCGTCTACATATTAAATAAGCTCCTAGTTTAAGAAAAAAAAATTCTTGACGGTGCCTAACAAAAACAAAAAATGTTTAGAGTATGTCAAAAATGAGTAATCTAATTGTTTCAAATTTAGCTTTTAAGAGACCTACTGCATTTGTCTATTTATTATATAACTGATATTAATTATTTGCCAGGGTTTACAAGGAAAAAAGCTCTGTTCACTACAGCCTTCTTTTAACATTACAAAATTGTATTTCGTACTGAGAAAAACATTGGAAGTTAGAAGGATGGGTTCCTTATCAGCTTTGGACCTGAGACAAGGCTGTACTAGCTTGGGTTTTAGTGTGTTCTGTGGAGCAACAAAACTGAGTATTTAGTGGGGGAAAGAAATTAGGAGTGCCTTGGTAATTCTAAACAGGAGGAGAAAGGAAATGAAAAACTGTCGCATTTAATAAAATAACTAAGAAATGGTTAGGTATGAGGCATAGAGATGGCTGCAGGTAGATAAAGTATACTTAGGGTTGGACAGTATGACTTACATGTGTGTATCATAGTATTTCCTTAAATTTGTGTGGCAACAAATTAATTGGGTATTGGACTTTTTTGGGTTTTGGGAACTGGGGTATTTAACTCCTCCACCCACCCATTCACTCCCAAGTATAAAAAGACTTTACTGAGAAAACCATGAACTTTGACATTATGCTTTTCTTTATGAATTTATTCCTCACATGTTCATCTTAAGAGCTTCTTGAGTTTTTTTCACACAAATTCAATAATTAAAAAAGAATTGCAGGATTTTGATAGTTTGGTTTTGTCCTTATTAATGATTTTAGGTTTTAATTAAGACTCTTGAATAATTGGCTCTAATCTTAGTAGTTTCGATTATGAATTCTGTTTTATGTCTTCAGTAAATGGTTACTAGCTATAAACTTGGCGTTAAGTCAGTTCTTCATTTGAAAATCATGGCACAATGATCACAGAGAAACGCATCAGCACAAGCCAACTCTTATTGAAAAATTGTGATTTCTTTGTGCTTATTTGTGCTTATGATATTTTTTAGTAAATAATGGCAGTATTCTAAGAGAATTTTGCTAATGCTTCCAATATAAACTGTATTGTACTTATTTTCTAAATAAAGTGTGACTTGAATACAGGTTCTTACGATTGCATCTATATATTCTAAATCCAAAACACGGTTACGTGTATTTCTTTAAAACTCAGTTCACTGAATATTTTGGTAAATAATATTTGCCACTTTGCAGTTATTTACTTTTTTACTCAAAGTTTACACTAAGCTGAAATATAAAGTTTATCATTTTAATATCAATCCATTATCCAACTCACTATATCCTAACTACAGGGTCACGGGAGTCTGCTGGAGCCAATCCCAGCCAACGCAGGGCGCAAGGCAAGAAACAAACCCTGGGCAGAGCACCAGCCCACTGCAGGGCACACACACTAGGGACAATTTAGAATCGCCAGTGCACCTAACCTGCTTGTCTTTAGACTGTGGGAGGAAACCCACGCAGACACGGGGAGAACATACAAACTCCACGGAGGGAGGACCTGGGAAGCGAACCCAGGTCTCCTAACTGCAAGGCAGCAGCACTACCACTACGCCACCGTGCCGTCCCCATTTTAATATGTCAGTGATTTATATAGTATACTTCCTATTAACTGGTTTAAATAACTGAAAAATGTCGAATGTACTGTAGCGTCTCCCCAGTCACTTGGTTAGTTCCTTCTTTATTAATCACAAACAAAACGGTTGCTGTTGGCCGCAACCACGCCGAACAGACAGAACTAAAAGAAACTCCGAGCGAGAGCGACATGAACGTGTTCTCCCGCACTCCCTCACACATTATCACCACACAGCGCTCCCCCCGCCTCGGCTCCACCCCCCATCCCTCCAGAACCTCCTTTATCTTCCACTCTATTACAGTCTATCAGAAATAACAGGGACAACAGAATAAATAACTGAGAGGGATGCAAATCACAGAACACAAACTGCAGAACAGAACTCTACAATAAAGAACAGAACGCTACACTGCTCCCTCCCCACTAAGACCCTCGTCCCGAGGGTCCCACAAAAAGTCCCTGAGGTGCCCGGGGGGTCTTCTCAGTCTCCGAGGCCTGCGGGGTGTGAACGCAGGTGGCTGTGCCTGTGGTCCCGCAGCAGGTGGGTGCAGCGCAAGGGGGGAAGTCAAAGGGTTAGCAGATGGAACAGCAGCTGGGAAGGGGGTGGTGACCACCCGGTCCCTTTGAGAGGGCATGGGCCGCCTAGGGCTCTGTTGAGGCTGACCGGTGCCCCTGTAGGGTGCCAGCCTATCCCTGTGGAGGGCCACCCGCCTTCCCCTAGGAGGGAGCTGGACTCTATAAACCACCTCCCCCAGTCTTTCAAGCACTCTACAAGGGCCCACCCAGTGGCAGTCCAACTTAGGACACCGACCCTTCTTTTTTTTCGGGCTATAGACCCAGACCAGATCCCCGGCCTGGAAGTCATGACCTTTAGCCCGCATGTCATAACACCTCTTCTGTCAAATGCCCGCTTTTTGTAGCTGGTCACGGGCAAAGGCATGAGCTGAATCCATTCTGTGCTGGAGCTTCCTGGCGTATTCCGGCCCTGGCGGAACAGCGGGCACGTCAGGGGGTCTCCCAAAGGTCATCTCCGGTGGTGTGCGCAGTTCTCGTCCCAACATGAGCAGGGCTGGTGTGCATAGGGTGGAGTCCTGTACAGCAGACCTGTAGGCCAGTAAGACGAGGGGGAGGTGAGTGTCCCAGTCCCGCTGGTGCTCTGCCGTGAGGATGGCTAACTGTTTCACCAGGGTTCGATTGAAGCGTTCAACCAAGCCGTCGCTCTGGGGGTGCAATGGTGTGGTCCGGGTCTTCCGCATGCCCAGGCGTACGCACATGGCTAAAAACACAGCTGACTCAAAGTTCCTTCCCTGGTCACTGTGGATGGTCTCTGCGGCTCCAAACCTTGCAAACATGCCCTCCACCAGGGCATCAGCCACGGTCTCTGCCTCCTGGTCTGGAATGGCATACGCCTCTGGCCACTTGGTAAAATAGTCCATTGCAACAAGGATATAAAGGCCAAAGCTGAGGACCCTGAACTGCCACAACCCCCGCCCGGTGCAGAAAGCGGTCTTCGGACGGGCCTCTGGGCTGAGTGGGACCTGCCAATAACCGCTGCGTAGGTCTAATGAGGAGAACCACGATGACCCCGACACCAGATCCAAGGACTCATCTATGCGGGGTAGCGGGTACGAGTCTTTTTTAGTCACACTGTTCAGAGGCCTGTAGTCTACGCAGAACATCATTTTTTGACTCTTTTTTTTGTGGACCATCACAACCCCCGAAGCCCACGGGCTGTTGGACGGCTCAATGATCCCTGCGCTGAGCATTTCCTCAATCGCCCTGTCAGCGGCCTCCTGATGTGCCAGGGGGAGGCGGCGGGGGCGTGTCTTGATCGGCCGCGCGTCCCCTGTGTCGATCTCATGGTGGACCAGGTGTGTCAGGCTGGTCTCTTCTGAGAGTGCGAAGATGTCTTTGAATTCCCACAACACCTGCCACAGCTGCTCTTGTTGCTCGGGTTGCAGGCCATCACAGCTGCGCCTCCAGATCTCTTTCACCGCCGTCAACCTGTCAGCCTCCCCCGACACCGGCTGCTGGACCAAGGACTGTGGCTGTACATCTCCCCTGGTGTGGATGACAGGGTGCACGGGGACAGGCGGGTCCACCTGCAGGGGTATGTCCTCCATCTGATGGGTCCCCGCTGCTTTTGACGCCGCTGGAGTGGAGCTTTGGGACTGCGCAGGTCGGACCATCTGCACCATTGGACCCCCCGGGAACTGTAGTGTGTTTTTCCCCAAGTCCATTACACACCAAGCTGCCCTTAGAAAGTCTAGGCCTAATATGCACTCATCCTGTACAGCTGCAACACACCCTAAAGTCCACTACTAGGCCACCTACCCGGATGTTCACCAGCCCCCGCCTCAGCATGGGAGTTAAATCCCCCGTCACAGTTCGAAGCTTGACGGATGTGGCTTCCAACTGCGTCCCTGCTGGAACCATGTCAGGTCTGAGGAGCGTGGCAGTGGAGCCCGTATCTATTAGAGCTACACAGAGCGCCCCCTTCAGGGTGATAGGGACATGGCAGAAGTCCCCAACATGAGTCCAGCCGACGACCCTGGTCCATTCCGCGCCGTCGTCTGCTTCTGGGGGAAGCTGAGCCATGCTTCCCCGGCTTTGCAGGTGGGCTCTATCCCCCGACGGACCCACAGAGTGGGACTGATGAGTAGGGGTCTGCGCCGTCCCTTCTACGCAGACCCTGGGCCGTTTCCCTGTCGGTCAGCACGCTTTGGGCACCGCACGCTGATGTGGCTGCCCTGGCCGCACACCCAGCAGACAAGATCACCGCGGCGAGGTCGGCCGCTCTGCGGGGGCTGGAGTGACACAGCTCGAATCATCTCTGTCAGCTCGCTGACCCACGCCGGCTTCTCTGGTCCTTGGATTTCACTACCCACGGCCCTTGCAACAGGGCTACAGGTGAAGGCATCAGTCTCAGTCGTAGCTCCCACCAGCTCCCTCTCCAGCGCTATCTCTAAAGCGTTCTGCAGCGTGCGAGGGTGGGCCAGCTGCGTCTGTACCCGCAGGTCCCTCGGGGACAGAGCCCGGATGAATTGGTCCCTTGCAAGCTCGCTCTGCACCACGGCTGGCATGTGCGAGTAAGCCCTCCTCGTCAGTGTTTCAATCTCTGCAGCCAAAACGCGGAGCGGCTCCCCTGTCAGTCTCTGTCTATTAGCCAGTTCAGAGCGCAGGACAGCGGGCTGATTAAATTGTCCAAAACGCCGCTGCAAGGCCCCAACTAATGCCTCATAGTCACCCCGTTCTTCTGGGCTAAGTAACAGCAGACAGCGCGAGGCATCATCCGTGAGGCACAGAGCCAGCTGAAGTGCTTTGATGTCTTCGGACCAGCTCGCAGCCTTCGCCAGCAGTTCAAATTGGGCATAAAAGGCCTCCCAGTCAGTCTTACCAGAATATTTCGGCGTTTTCATCTGCGGCTGGTCACATAGGGGGCCGCCATTTCTGTTTACGTTCGGCTTCACCTCCTTCCTGGTGGGTATTTGCGCGCCAGCGCCGTCCCCCGCCAACCCCGCGCTGAATCCGGCGTCAGCAGCTAGCTTCCTGGCCGTCTGCCTCAGGCGAGCTACGTGCTCCATATCGCGGAGAGCGTCTATCCTACGTCCCGGTGTATCAGCGTTATCACCGTACTCCACCTCCTCCTTGACTTTTGGTCGAGCGCCTGCGTTGTCCCGCTGTGCGGCCATGCTGCTCACGGTGATAGCAGGGTTAGCTGGAAGCTGCTAGCTAGCTCACCTGAAAACCGAGCACAATCCACCGGTGTTTACTTCTGACACCAGTGTAGCGTCTCCCCAGACGTAATGACGATCCGAGACGGTCACTTGGTTAGTTCCTTCTTTATTAATCACAAACAAAACGGTTGCTGTTGGCCGCAACCACGCCGAACAGACAGAACTAAAAGAAACTCCGAGTGAGAGCGACATGAACGTGTTCTCCCGCACTCCCTCACACATTATCACCACACAGCGCTCCCCCCGCCTCGGCTCCACCCCCCATCCCTCCGGAACCTCCTTTACCTTCCACTCTATTACAGTCTATCAGAAATAACAGGGACAACAGAATAAATAACTGAGAGGGATGCAAATCACAGAACACAAACTGCAGAACAGAACTCTACAATAAAGAACAGAACGCTACAGTACTATTAATGTAGGAGTATTAAAATATTCTTTATTTTACAGATGCCTTTATCTGAAGCAAGGACAGTATCAG
This sequence comes from Polypterus bichir lapradei, assembly GCA_026402145.1. Lineage (NCBI taxonomy): Eukaryota > Metazoa > Chordata > Cladistia > Polypteriformes > Polypteridae > Polypterus > Polypterus bichir. The sequence continues at coordinate 107,630,594 of JANRMT010062854.1, read as the reverse complement.
AGTATGGAGTATTTATATGTTAATTTCATAGGGCAGCTGTTTTTTTCACATGTAACATATAGATTAAGAAATCATTTGGTACTGTCACTTATCAAAGAGAATGAATAAAAAGTGACAGGGATCTTACTGGCATAATTTGTGAGAGTATTTTCTGCTGATTCCATACCTGAGGTCTGCAGTAACGAAAATGGTACTAGCACATAATAGAAGTGAAAGTCATCAATCTATCATCAATCCTCCTCTACTGACAAACAAATCATGGAAAGGTAGCAAAACTCAAATTAGGTAATTAGCAAAAGCATAAAAAAGTCCTGAATGTATATAGACCGCATCATATACTTTTGTAGATTGATGCTGTAAGACAAATGGAAGCTGTGAAATATTTAATGTAGAATGGTGAAACTATCTATAGCCAGATTGTTTTTGGAGCGCTCTTGCCTGAAACTCTTGCCACAGAACAAATTTACATTCTACCTCCATATGGTCAAATGCAAATATTTGCAGAAAAATTACTTGATGGAATTAAGGCAAAAGGATTTGGCAACTCTTTTAGTCATATCAACTTTCTAGTTCAGTGTACACTGCTGTGATTGAAGTGATCTGCACTCAGCATTAAAATACATTTTTGTTTTCTGTAAGCCAGTTTACCTTCTCATACATATTAATCCTACAGATTAAAAATGTTAATTCTGCATTTCATTCTCTGTGTTTTTATCATGCTTTTTTTTTCAAAATACATATAATGCACAGACTTAAGCTGCTTAGGGATTATTTCACTGTGTGTATTATATACAAATTAAGAATGACCATAAAAAAAAGAATATAATCCTGCCATCCTGTTTTATCAAGAAGATGAAATCCAAAACATTAAAGAATTCTGTTTAAGTTGCTGTTATTTTTCCACATGCCCACACAAATTGGGACAAAACTATCTTAAATGAACCTAGAGGACCTGAATATGCATTACATAAAAAGGAGAAACAGTGTTGAATAAAATGATCTTATAGGAACTAGGTTGTGTTAAATAAATAAACACTTGTACTATAACTCTCAATAATGGTTTAAAATGTACCGCAGTAAACCTTTTGGCCATCTGGAGACAAACCTATTTTTGGTTTAAATGCTTTGCTATATTTAATAAAATCAGGTCATATTGAGGCTGTCTATCTGTCTACCTTCACTTACAATTTTCATCCTGATCAGGTTTCCATTTACTTTATTGTTTATGGCAAATGATAATCCCAGATAATCTGTGTAAGAACTCAATTTTATTGGTTACATTATATGAACACAGAATTTTTTGAAGATTTTTTCTTTTATTGCTGATTTGTTTTTGTATATTATATACATCATTCTTGATTCCTCAGAAAGCAAAAGATGCATGTCTTACTATAGCTAATACATACATTACAGTGCAGTAGTTTCACATATTTATTATGATAAAATATCGCCAGATATATTGGGCCCAAAAAACCTTTGCAACTTGAAATAATAATCTCTGAAAACTCTTTTTCACGTTAGCTGTATGTCTTGAGGTTCTTAACAGCACCATATTACCTATGCAAATTAACAACTGAAACATAAATTAAAACAAGAAGCATGTTTTATTAATATACTTTGTGCTAAAGATAGGGGGCACTCTTAAACAAGTAGAAAAATCAGAATGAAGACAAAAGAGAACCCCATTATACAAAACATTGTCTTTATTGCCAAAGTTTAAAATTCTAGGTGTGAGCTCAACATTCTTAGCATTATATTTGCCCCTGAAAAAATGAAAAAACATGTTCGTGATTCACAAACTAATTGAAAGAACTATCATGGATTCATTTTGCCTGTCAGCACCTTTGAATTTGGAAGACCTGAGTTAGACCCCCCCACACTCCCTTCTCTACTCAAGACTAAAGAGGTCTAATTGCATTTACCAGCCAGAGAAGAATATGCAACCAGATGTTTTTCTATGCACAGCTTTTAGGGCTACTACAGTATGTATTTTTCTAGCATGATGAACAGAATTGCTCACAGTACTCCAGATATAGCTTATTTAGCACAGTAATACAGACTAAACATAATATCCAGTGATGGACTGGGATTACGTGTGACTTTGTTTGGTATAATACAATACGATACAATTTATTTTTGTATAGCCCAAAATCACACAAGAAGTGCCGCAATGGGCTTTAACAGGTCCTGACTTTTGATAGCCCCCCAGTCTTGACTCTCTAAGAAGACAAGGAAAAACTCCCCCCCAAAAAAAACTCTAATAGGGAAAAAATGGAAGAAACCTTGGGAGAGGCAGTTCAAAGAGAGACCCCTTTCCAGGTAGGTTGGGTGTGCAGTGGATGTCAAAAAAGGGGGGTAAATATAATACAATACACAGAATAAAACAAAACTGACCATAGAACCACCATAGGTTCAAGGATAATGCTAATGGACAGATATTGTTAGGTTCCACTTATGTTTTACTGTGTATTTAAATAATTTGTATTTTTATGTGTATGCATTATGTACTTAGTAAAGTGATAATTGCAATTTACCTGTGAACTTGTTATAGAGCGCTGCATCTGCATAGTGATGAGCACTATACAAAAATAAACTTAACTGATTGAATTGATTATTCAACAGTTTTCACAGTAACACCTAACATTTATTTGCCTTTTTAATTTTGTCAACACATTACCTACACAATGAGAATATTATGTTAACATAAACCCCCAAATCATTTGAGAGTTTATTTCCTATAAGACAGTTTCATCTGTCTTTTAGTTATAATTAATGTTCCTTTTGCCCTTACATAGCACTTTGGATTTTTGATTAAATACCATTAATGTAAATTTGAAAATGTAATACTGCAAAGCAAACCCCTGAGGCACTCTACTGATGACCTCATCCCAATCTGAAAATTCTTCTGTTATCTGTACTATTTGTCTCCAGCTGATTAACAAACTTGAATTCGGCTTTTTAAATTTAACTCTTACAATGACTCCTCCCCATACTCCAAATACAGTGATCCTTTGGGCTTGAGACAGGTTTATACCTCATCCCAGAGACATTTCAAGTCATTTGCCTGATCTTGTGACATCAAATTTTGTATATAAGTTGATAAATATTTTTTTATGTCTTTATTTGTGAGTCAGAGAAAGCAAGTATAGAGTTAGTGTTTCAAGATTTCATTGACGACAACAGCAATGTTTTCATGTCTAAATAACCAGCCCCCACCCGTTTTTAGGACAGACTGAGGATGTGAATTTTATTTCAGGATTGGCGGGAGTACCTCAAACCAGTTTGGCAAGTGATTCTCTGCAGGACAGGAAGGCCACCTAGCTGGAAAGCTTCAGCTTATCAAATGGTCTTGGGTGCAGGTGTGAAAAGGCAGCATGGGAGATGGAGCAACAGACCAGCTGGGTAAGAGTGACTGTGTTTAGACTTGCAAGAGCCTATAAGCAAGCAACTGGGGGGGATGAGTTGTATCGGAATTCTTTTGGTCTAAAGTATGGCTGTTTGGGATTGGTTTTGAATCAAGGCGCCCTATTAGTGTAAAGATTTGGACAGAGAATGTATTCATTTGGTTGCTTTACCCCTCCCTCTATCTCTCTCTCATGACTTAACTAGAGACATTTAAGTAACTACAATCTGTGTGGCACCTGAAACTACACATATGGCATTTAGTAGGTTGCATGGTTGCCAATATTCACATGTACATTGCTCATTGTTTTTATTTTATGAATATTATCAATAATACATTACTTAAAGTTGTAATTTAACTCCTGCTTGTCTTTTACTCTATGTAATTGCCTGAGGTTATTGATGTAGAAGGGAAGGTGGGGCGAAGTTGTAAAGTACAATACCTTATAAACAATGGTAAGTCCAGGGATTTTAGAAATTCTGATAAAGTCTACATAATAAAGAATACAAAAGGGGAAAGTAGAGTAATACAGAACTCTACCAAGAGAAAACACTGGACTTGCTTCTTGGGTCAGTAATAGCCCTTGGCTTTGGAACAAGTAAACCAAATAGATTATCCCCTATTGTTTCTGCAGTAATTAAACTTTTGCTGCGGTTAAAAAGCCATATATCTTACGTAGCTCCTCTGCTGCCTTTACTGTTGAAAGGACAATACAGTCTTATTTGCTTCCTCCGGGGCTTATATTTCCTGTGTCAGCAGGAGATGTAGCCACCTCTGGCATTAATCTCCCTAGTACTACTCTCTTACCTATCAATGGGTCAGACAACCTTAAAAACTGCAGGATCAATTGCTCTTATTCACCTTGGGTAAAAAACAGCCAGCTCCTACCCACGTCACACACTGGTCACAGATCATACACTTTCCACCAACATGATGAAAGGGATACTTTTACTGTATATAATTAAGGAATGGTGAATAAGTTAGAAGGGAAAGAGAAACCATACTTAGATTAGCTGCAAACCAGTCTATACAGGAATGGTGAAAGGCCACATTTTTCCACATAACCCCCAATTGTTTGGCGTTTTCAGTTGCCTTTGTTCCAAAGCCAGAAGTCTTCCACAGAATTCATCCAGAAATGAAATGAGGAACTCTTCATTGTACAGCCTGATTAGGGATCTGTGTAATAATAACCCACTGACTGAAAAATCTGTGTACATACCTGCTAATCTGGAACATTCTCTGTGACCCTCCATACTATTACCTTCCCAAATACTGACACCTTATTGCTTAACTGAAGCCAATCTCATCCACATAAATGACATTGTCATGCCAGACTGGCATCTAGTTTCATGACTCTCTAAAAAAAATCAAATAGAGTGGACTATTTGATAAAAGTATTATTGTCTACCTGCTGTACAGTAAAACAATAAAGCAGTGAGTGCTGTGTCCTAAATGTTGTTCAGCACAATTAGTGCTGAATAGACACCGTACATGTACATACCAGTATCTGAGCTCATTGATATGATCACTGTTACTCTCAAAAGGACCAGTGTGTAACTGTATCATGCTGATGTAATATTTCATCAGGGTCTGAACTGCCATTGATAAATTGAAAATTTTGAAAAGCATTTACTGCAAGCACTCTGGACTGAATTTCTTGATGTTTAAATGCATTATCATCAGCAACAATGTAAAATAGCTCTTTCATTCTCAGCACTGAAAATCTTTCCTATTTGGAATGAGAGAGGTAGTCTTTAGGCTGTATTGAACAATCATTTTTTCATATTAATAGTGGTTGGAGAGGGTAAAATTTACTGTAGGCACTTCAATATATGCTTTTGTAAAACATAACTTACTTGCTGCTTTACTGGAAAGTTAATTTTATACAGTGACAGCTGAACCGCTGAGCTTTAGCTGAACTCATAGGCTAGCATCTAGGAGTGTAGACCATGATTTATAACATGGTCTATTATAGCCACTCATAAGAACATAAGTTTATTCATCAAACCTATTTACTTTTTTAATAGCTGAGGTGTTCCAATATCTCATAGAGATGCATTTTAAAGTTTGTCAGGTTTATGTTTCAACTACATGACTTTGTTTATTCTACATTCCCACAACCTATTTTGTCTCATCAGACCCAATAACTCATGGTCTTCCTCTGAGGAAAATCATATCACCTATTCAAAATAATTTCCTTCCTCTCCATCATTCAGAAATGTGTCTTGCTGTCTGTTTGGTAGCAGGGGCTGCAAACAACCTTGGTAATCAGGTTTTTTTTTTTTGTAGAGTAACAAAGTTACATAAGAGCATACAGCAAAAATATTTGACAAATGAAAGGAGACATTTCAGTCTGTCGAGCTTCCTTGTTTAGCTGATATATAAGCTGTCCCACTGTCTAATCCAGATATTTCTAAAATGTTGTCACTGTTTTTATTTCAGCTACGTAACTTCATAATTTGTTCCATATTCACACAACTTTTTGGGTTAAGAAATGTTTCCTGGCTTCAGTCCGAAATGCCCTTTCCCTTAATTTCCACTTGTATTTTTGCATATGTGTTTCTCCATTTAGTCAAATGAATTTGGCTGGATTTATTAAAGCCTTTACAGCATTTTAAAGACAAATACCTATATTTATCAAGCTTCTCAGAAAAGGAAAATGGTCCCAATTGACTCAGAATTCAAAGAATGATGCAAATTTGGTCATACTCTTTGGAGTATAAGTAAAAGCATTTCATCTGTTTTCCTAATTTTAGAAACTACACCTAACTTCACCAGGATTTGAAGAGCTTGTGATCTGGTGTAATTCGCCAAGAGCTGCCAGAAGATGTCATTCAGGCAGAGGTTGGCACACACATCCTGGGAAAAGCAGAATGTTTTGGGAACAACTAGCTTGTAAAAATATATCAAACTGACAGAGATGGAATTATAATTTTTACAAATCTTGTGTAATAAATTCTTTGCATTTATATAGCGCTTTCCTCACTACTCAAAGTGCTCAGCAATTGCAGGTTAAGGGCCTTGCTCAAGGGCCCAACAGAGCAGAGTCCCTTTTAGCATTTATGGGATTCGAACCGGCAACCTTCTGATTGCCCAGCTGTGCATGGAAGCCATATGTTGTCAGCAGAAGAGAAAGTTTTGTTAACATTACGCAAAATAAAGCTTTCAATAGCAATGATTTGGGTATGTCACAATCAACCATTTCTTGATTTTTTCAGCAAACTTTGAACTCCCTTACAATGTGTGTGGTAATATGCAGATTTACATATTTCCCTGTGTACACACATCATGATCCAAGTGTGGATGAGCATGAATATGTGAATCGAAGTGATATTACAGTATCAACACACTATGGACATGGATGCAAACTGTATTGTAGTTGTCTGCATATGCTGAAGACAAGCTGGGCAGTGTGGGTGATTGACAGTAAAATTTCACACAGATGCACTGAGCTCTGCATTCTCATTATATTATGTAAGCCTGTGAAGGTTCAAGAATGCACACAGAGACTCCCAGGCTTTAGATATATAGAGGTTTGCTGAAGATAAAAAAAGATCATGGAGAGACACAACACAGTGGAAGACAATCGGAACACTGGGAGAGTAAACATGACTTTGGTGACAGTGTAAAAACAGCTGTAGCTAGTTTCAGTATCTGTTATTTCATTAGGTGTTTCTAGTTGGCCAAACCAGCAGAAAACTAATTGTTCTGCATAAAGTGTAAGGCGAGAACAATCCCTGGCACATTAATGGTTAAATAAATGTGCCAATTTCGGGCTTTACTCTCATTAGGTGTGTGTATCTACTATCAGTCTTCCTTTTCGGTCCTTGTTACAAAATTATTCTCTATGTTGTTGCAAAAAGGCAGCAATTAATTGCAGCTTGGAGCAATATGCTACCATATTATGTTTTTCTTCTCCTTCTATTATTATTACTGTTATCTTTGTGGTGCAGCTTTAGCATTAGTATTAGAAAACTATAAAAGATTATCATGACTTCCAGTTTGTGGCTCGGGGTGTTATGAATTGGTGATGTAATTCACTCTCAAATGTGAACTAGCTAGGAGTAGGTATAGGATGCTCTGGAAATACTTCTTATGTCTTACTCTGAGGAACAACAAATTCTTATCCTAATGTGACTTTTAGTTTAATTCCTTGGAGTAATTCTGAGACACTTGATAAATATGTACTATAGAATACGTCTTCACATAGTCTCTTCTGCAGACTAGTATATGTTTCCTTAAGAAAAAAAATAAAACTCTACACAGACAAAGAAAGAGATGCATTTAGCTTATTTTTCATTAAAATTAGCTAAAGGAAGTTGTTTGAATACAGAGGCTGATAACAACATCCTCAAGTCTCTGTTTTCTTTAGATGATTTTATTGAAGCAGGATCGTCAGACTGGAGTTGAGCAGATGGGTTCTTTAGCCAGTTTTACTGATGTTGTATACCAAGAGTTGCAAACATGTTCTTCTCTTGCGGGCCTAACCTTTGGGATCTCATCCCGTTATTTTATACTTTCCTATAGTACTTTAGCTCAAGTAAATATGTGTGTTCAAAAAGCATAATTATTAACGTGAACTAATATACATTTTTGCTATTGGCCAAAATATATAGTTTAATTTAATAACTGCTGTGGTTTCACATTAAGTTTTATGATCTTTACACTTCTAAGGGTTTCCCACTGCTTGCCATATTTTAGCTTGTTAAATACAAATGAGGTTTTCTCAATGTTTTCTAATGTGGTTTCTTATAACATTTGACTTGATCTACATGTTAACTATTTATACTTTATGTTCTAAACAAAGTAAATGTTTCATTATTTTTGTGTAAAAATAAATTGGCAAAATTATGCTTATGGGTCACAGCAGTGCATATATTATTCCCATCAAGCAAAATCATTCCAAAGATGTCTTGTTTTTATTGATGATCATGGAATTGAAAATCCCTCAGCATCTGTGTAGGTTGTCAGCTAGAATGGGAATCAGCTGTTTTGTCTATTTACATAATTTCAGTCTGTGGTTTGTCTCAATCACCTTTATCAAAAACCTTGTTGTGGACTTTGAATATATTCAAATGTATTTGAACAATGTAGCAAATTGTTGTTCCCATGAATTTTACTCTGTATGTTAGGTTGTGAAATTTAGTGTTACCAGTTTTGAAACAGTGTACGCAAGCATTTGCAAACTGGGCTCTTGAAATGACCAGTTTTGCTGATAGTGGAGCGTGACTGAGTAGTGAATTGAAGAATTTTAAAAACTGTCTTTACTGAATATATTTTGTATTTAAGCAATGTAAAAAGTCATTAATGTTTGGGCCAACCTAAAGGGTTCTTGTATTGACTGTGTGAAAAATGTTGAAAAAGTGATTTCAGTATTCAAAAACACTGGTTATCAACTGTAAATAAAGCAAAATACATAACACATTGTAATATTTTCAAATCTGTTTAATGTATTTCAGGATTAGATGGGGCCAGCGCTTAATCCAGTACCTTTGGGAGCAAGGTTGAAACTGGCCTTAATATACAGTAATTTACGTTTAACATTTTTCCTAGGCTACAGGCACATGTATGAGAGTAGTATACTATTTTATTGCAGATAGTATGTGTTTGAGAAGCTTCAGAGAATAAAAGCTGTTTCTTATACTTCTATGGTACTTCATTCCTTGAGCACTTATATCGTTGTATCATTTTCAAGATCTTCTTACTGAATTATGAGTTAATTTGAAGAAAGGTAAATGTGGTTTTTCGCGTTCACTTTTCACCCTTGATATTATTACATATTATTTCATTTTGGATGGTGTTTTGTTGGTGCATCACAGCACTTAAAACCTGATATGATTACTGAGTGGGGTGCCTTCTTTTGAGAGATTTCTTGGTGTTCACATAAGCTCTGCAGAGTAAAATGCTTTCAGAAAATGAATTGGATGGATTAACTTGTGTGATAAATGGGTGTTGTGGTCACAGAAAAAAGTGTGTGATGGTTACAGTTTAAAAAATGTGTTTACTAATAGCTATTGTTTTAAAGATTTTTTTAAAGTTGCATACAACACAGAAATATGCCAAACTGCCGACCTTCATCCTCCCACATCAAGCTGTGCCAATAGTAAAAAGACATAAATCACTTCACAAAAATATATAAATATGCAGCCCCACCAGGCACCAGATAAATATGCTCTCTACACTTTTTTGTAAAAAAAAAAGTCTTATTTAATTGACATTACAAGAGCCGTGCTGAGTATGCTGCTGTGTTTTGTACTACATGAAGCTTTACAATATTCTTTTCCTGTTTCTACTTAAATAAATATGTCATAGGCAGGTATTTTTTAATTGAGATGACTGTTTAATAAACTAAATATAGAGGGAAATTCATACATATTTATAAAAAATTGTTCAGTATTATTCAGTTTATAAATTAAATTGTCACAGCATGAATAATAATGAAAAATAAGTAGTTTTTGTGGTGTTTATTTCGGGTAATTTTTTATGATCAGATTTTTATTAGTATTTTCAAGACTAAATAACACTTGCAGAACAATGAAATAAATAACACCCCTTGACAACTCCCAAAACCTTTTACACACATAAAGGACTCCTTTTTTTCTGGACCAAGTCGCACTACTTGGAACAGTGAAGTCACCAGCCTAGTTTTGCTGCCGAGTGTCGGTTTTGTGTCCTTGCTACATGATGTGACAGGTGTCTGGTCACACTTACAGGTAATCTAACCCAGACACCGTTAAAATATCCGACTACGCCACCCAGTTTTATTAAGAGACTGGGAACTCCTGAAATTTAACAATAATAGCACACAGGTTTCTTTTAATTGGGCGGTGAGTAAACACACAATGAAAGACACAACAGTAATTTCAAGAAAAGCAACAGTAACTTCTATTACACCAGACAATAATAAGTACATTAAAAAGATAAATGAACATAAACAAAATCTAACAGTATCAGGAAGAAAATTCCTTTTTTAGAAAGGAAAGCACACAGTCTACACTCTAAAAGTCCATGAAAAACAAAAATGGGAGGATATAAACTTTAGTGGTGCAGAGTCCAGTTTGTTCTCTGGGTTACCCCAACACTTAATTGTTCAACTGTCCACGGATGCACTCTGTTCACCGGACACTCGTTTCCCAACAGAAGTTTTGTAAAAACGTATTTCTCGTCTGCCAGCTTTGCCCGGTCCTTTCATGCGGCTTCCCTTCTTTGCTGGACAAACAACTGGCGTCTCCTTGTGGAGCTGTCTCTTCCTCCCTGGAAATGAGTGCTGCCGTCCTTGTGCCTCACATCGTGCCAGCCAGGTACCCTCGTCTGCCTACTAGCCCCTGTGTTCTGTCCGAGTGTCTTGGCAGCATTCTTAGTGGACCGTCCCTTTTTTGCCTTCTCCTGGCCAGGGCTTAAATCTCCTTAAGTCCCTGCAATTATCAGTTCTGGACAATCAGATTAAACAATGGCACATCTAAATTTCCTGGGTTTAACAAATAATGAAAACACAAGTTAACAAAATGTATTGTTACCAACCATTAATGCGTACAGATCTGCTGTTTAGAAACCAATATTGTCAAACATGTTAATTGCCAAGTCAGGTAAATACATCCTCCGAGGAAGGAGCAGTTCTGTTATCACAACTTTGTATTATTTGTAATATCAACCAGCCAAAAACTTCAAAGTGGTGACTCTTTTGCAAGACAGTAAATACAGATATCCTGTAGACCGTCATCACAATAATCAGTTACAGGATAACCCAGGACATTTGCCTTGGGCGCCTATTGCCTCTTCATCTGCTGGGCTTTAAATGTAATATTTGCATGTTTCTTTCCCTAAGAGAGAAATGGAATGACCCAGTGTACAAAAATGTCCCCCTCTGACATCCCCCCAGACTTAACCATTGTCAGTCCCGAACAATCAGTTTAATCTTCTTATTCTCTGAAACGGGCTGGGGGTCTCCCCAAATTTTGCCTTTTCGGTCTGTGCAACTCCACAGCTCCTCTGTCTGGAACATCACCATTTTCACTAGAGGCTGGGTTTCTCATTGTCCAAAACCCATATATGGGAAGTCCAGGTGGAGATGGTTTGGCCATTGGGGTAGGTGAAGCACTCTGTGGAGACGAACAACAAGGCTTTAAAGCATTACGGTGCACATTTTTCTCTCTACCTCCCCCTTCTGGTCTCACTGTATACACCACCCCAGAATCCCCTACCTGGCCCAGCACCACATACGGTTCTTGGTTCCACCAACCTGTCAGCTTTCCTTGTCCTTGTCTACCTCTATTTCTCAGCCATACCTTTTCTCCAGGAAGCACTGGAATAGCCTGAGCTTCCTTATGCTGAGCTTTATTATGTCGTGCTGCCTTATCCATCCTCCCCTTAGCAGTTTGACCTGTATTTGATAGATTCTGCTGATGTCCCATCACCCATTCTTCCCTTGTACCCCCACTGGCAGGGGCCCTCACACTAAGGCAGAAGGCTGGTTGTACATATCTGCTGAATCCATCATTTTCCCGGTGTGCCTCAGCACGTCGACACACAGCAGAGCTGTTAGACCCTGCTTCCTGCGTACTGGGGGCTGCTTGAGATAGTACAACTGGTGATTCTGGAGCCTGAAAAACAGCATGCCAACAAGCAGAGATCACGTTCATTCCAATCAGCAATGGGCTCGTTTGGACCTCATCTCGCACAATCACAACCCCTCTGGCAGGTAACTTCACTGTAGCCACCTCAAAATCCATTGTGGTGTAGCCTGTATAGGGGATATCCAACCCATTGGCAGCTTCCAGGGTTAGAAGAAACGGGGCCTGCCCAACTTCTATCTTATCTGTAAAATGCTGCTTGAACAAGCTCTCTTGCATCAGAGTAACCTGGGATCCAGTGTCTAACAGTCCATTTAATGTTTTGCCTTCAATGGTGAACTGTACCACGGGACACTCACTAATAAGAGGGAATATGGCCTTTCGGGTTTCACTGTCCAACCCTGCTATCTGGCCCACAGCTGCAGGGTTCACAAGTTCAAAAGTAGGGCGCGCACTAGAGGATGGACATTTCCGCGCTAAATGACCTGCTTGTTGGCACTGATTACAAATGGGCCTACCTTGTGAATCCCAGGCATAACGGCTGTTAGTGCGAGGCCTCCTATCTGGCTGAGAGTGTACTAGTGGCTGGGCAGCATCAACCTGTGGAACTGCTGGCACCAGTTCCTTCAGCAGTTCCTGAGTCCATTCCTTCATCTGTGTTTTCAGGTCACCCAGAATCTCTGCCTTGAATGCTAGTCTCCAGTCTGCCTGTGAATGAGAGTTAGTTGCAGAGAACTCACCAATAGCTCCGCAAATTGCTTCCCTGTGTCCTGCATAATTACATTCCCCTTCCAGCAGCACAGCCTCTTGATGCACTTCCCCAAAAGTTTTATCTGTATTGTGGCGCACAAATGTCCATAGTGCTTGTCGCAGTCCAGTGTCGTGGAGGTACAACAACAGCTGATCTCGCAGCTGTATATCGGAGGGGGCTTGGGCTGGCCTACGCCGTTGTAACCTGCAATGAAGTTCCCTCAATATAAGAACAAAAGCCCTGAAAGTTTTGTTAGTTCTTTGTGCACAACTGTAAAATTGGGACATCAGAGTAGCTAACAGGACTTGGTTACCATATAAACCATCTAGAAAAAGAAAAATCTTTGTAACTCTATCTCTTTCTTCCACACTCAACACACTGACTTCCCGTTTAGCATCCCCAGTCAATGCTCACATCACAATACTGACCTTTTGAGACTCCCTATATTCAACTGCTTCTAATAACCCCTGCATCTGTTCCTTCCACTCAGCATATTTCAAATCACATGTATCCCCACTAAACTTGGCAATCCAAGGTGCACCAGCAAAAATAGACACCATCATGATGATAATAAAAAAACACAGTAAAACTACCCCACAAAATCAATAACTAAATAAAAATGATTTAAAAAGATGCCTAGTACTTCCAAGTGTGTTAATCACAAGCCCAATCCTGCCGACTACTGCCAAAAATTATATGACAGGTGTCTGGTCACACTTACAGGTAATCTAACTTAGACACCATTTAAATATCCGACTACGCCACCCAGTTTTATCAAGAGACTGGGAACTCCTGAAATTTACCAATAATAGCACACAGGTTTCTTTAAATTGGGCGATGAGTAAACACACAATGAAAGACACAACAGTAATCTCAGGAAAAGCAACAGTAACTTCTATTACACCAGACAATAATAAGTACATTAAAAAGATAAATGAACATAAACAAAATCTAACAGTATCAGGAAGAAAATTCCTTTTTAGAAAGGAAAACACACAGTCCACACTCTAAAAGTCCATGAAAAACAAAAATGGGAGGATACAACTTTTAGTGGTGCAGAGTCCAGTTTGTTCTCTGGGTTACCCCAACACTTAATTGTTCAACTGTCCACGGATGCACTCTGTTCACCGGACACTCGTTTCCCAACAGTTTTGTAAAAATCGTGGAATCCCTGTCAGCGTCTCTTCGTTGTTCCTTTTTTTTCACTCTGGGCTCCTTGTGTTGCTGTGATCTAGGCACGCCTTATTTCTCGTCGGCCAGCTTTGCTCAGTCCTTTCATGCGGCTTCCCTCTCTTGCTGGACCCACAACTGGCGTCTCCTTGTGGAGCTGTCTCTTCCTCCCTGGAAGTGAGTGTTACCGTCCTTGTGCCTCACGTCATGCCAGCCAGGTACCCTCGTCTGCCTACTAGCCCCTGTGTTCTGTCCAAGTGTCTTGGCAGCATTCTTAGTGGACCATCCCTTTTTTTTGCCTTCTCCTGACCAGGGCTTAACACTAGAATTACCAGAGCCTACGAAAAAACTCGTAGGTCCGTCCCACCTTAAATCGTTTCTTAAAACCGTTCTCACCTCTCCGCCAGCGTCTTTTGTTAATCTAAATGTGCTGATAAAAGAAAAGCTGCAAGTAGCCGGCTATTCCATCCCCCCAACGACTTAGAACGTGCACAAACTTCTCCCAGCTCATGCCTTGATTGATTATCTGGGAGTAAAGTGGAGTTTTAGAGTGGAAATAATAGATCATTATTTGGAATACACGCATTTCACGTGTGTTCTGTTTCTACAGTAATCCGTGTAAACACATTTTTAAAACAGAAACGTTTTTCATATTGTAGTAGTAAATGACAAAATGTAAGCATAAACTGTATAATGTATGAAGCCTGAAGTCCAAATATCAAACACATTTACAAAAGGTACAAATATAACAGAACAAGTATGCTTTTATTCAAAAATATAACTGCAGAAAATAGCCACCTTAGCATGCCACATTGACACCTACTTATTACAACTGCCACGGTAGCATAATGGTATCAGCCGCTGACTAGTATCCAAAAGGTCATGAGTTCAATCCCGCGCAATTCAGTTTTGTTTTGAGACGTAAACTGCTGTTATTCTTACTATTTTATAATAAAAACATACATTTGATTTCAGTGTGTAACAGCCGTTGTAATTTATGATACTTGTAAAGGTTAGTTTTTTTTTTATTCACTTTTCATTCTCTCAGTCGTGTTCAGGATCCT